>CM060951.1:129936650-130464150 GCA_030765055.1 Mantis religiosa
CTTCGTGAGATCGGTCTACCGATTCGTCTTTCAAATATCCAGAAGAATTTTAGTAATATAGCGACCGCAATTACGCATTTACAGTCATATGTACTACACCTTCCTGAAGCTATTAAAACAACAGAACAAGATGCAGACACACTGAATCAAGTCCTAGAGGGAACTGTTGGGGAAAAGGTGTCACATAAACTAAAAACAGTGCTAGAAAAGAATACTGGATACGCAGCAATGTGTAAAAGGAGGGATGCTTTACTTCATCAGGAAATATCAAGAAAACCTGATATTGCATATTTTTGTACGCTCCCGTCACCATGTGATGTGATGTGGTGCGTACTTCTTCAAAATATAAAACATGTGTTCGTGTAAACAGAAAGCGATTTACTTTCCATGCATTTAGAAAATACATTATTGTACACTGCAATAACTCTGCTCACGATGTCTGTAACTAAGATTCTCCTACATTAAAAACTGCATCGAAATGCCTTTTATTACCTACATGCTACCAATGGCTAAACATTACAGTCTGTAATTAGTGTCGGCTGAAAAATTCAATGTCACGGCCGGAGTTTGAACCACGGATCTTCTGGTTTCCGTCCAGTCGCTCTAACCCCTTGAGTTACCATGGCCAACATACCGACGCGACATTAAGCTCTCCAACTGACTCATTATATTTTCCCGGTAAATCACTTAGAGTCCTCATATTCGCGATACACATTTGTGGCGAATTACTATTTTAAGTACTTAAATACCGGGATATTTATCATCGAACCCTTAATGCTAAATTGATATCGAGGAATTAATCCTTACAGAATTAATCATTTGAAATACATTACTCCTGTTTATGGATGTTTTAATTAATTAGTCAACTGAAAAATTCAATGCGACAGCCGGCATTCGAACCATGGATCCACTAATACTCCAGTATTACCTACATGCTGCTAATGGCTAAATATTACATGCTTTGCTACCCTTGAATCCTCTTGCTCCTACATTTGAAACAGGGTGTGCTGTGTCCTGCCGTCCACGGTGCTATCAAAGTCGCCACGCATCCACGGTCTGTGGTTGGAGCACTGTTAACTTGACGCATTTCCTACTAAAAGCCCACTCCATGATAATTAGATTAAGGGGTGTAATTTACTGGCTAAAGCAAGAAGGAAATAGGAATGTTTTTAAAATTATCGGAAGAAAGATGCAGTACTAAGAAAGAAGTGCTCAATTAACTACTGCAGGAATGACAGGAAGGATGGGAAAATGTAGACCTAAGAAGAAGAGTCACGATTTATTTCCAGATATTAAAGAGAGGCTAAATTTGGAACGTATACAACCAAGAAAAGCATTTTCTCCCTTGTTACAGGACATGGAGCATACAATATATAATTAGAAAGAATAGAAAAGAAGAATTCGGTTTTATATGAGAAATGTAACTGTTCAGATTCACCGGAATATGTTATTTTTGAGTGCGATAAATATAATGAACTAGTAGAAGAAGGTCGAAGGAACTTCAAGGGAAATGCTTACGGAACTTCATATAGGTACCGCTAAGGCGTTAAAGTATTATATTACAAGCGAGAAAAGATTTCAAGAAATAAATATAGGAATATTGCAAACTACTAGAAAGAAATATTATTTAAGATAAGACCAAGGGAAATTGAAAAGGCAGAATATTAGACTTGACATGACATTCAAAATGCAAGAGCGATAAATAGAAGAAGTCAGTTATGGATATCGGAAGGAAGAGCAGAAGCCGCCGAAAGGAGCGTAAGATCAAGGAAAGAACCTCAGAACCATAGGAGTTATATGGAGAGGATTAGAGCGGTCAGAAATAGATGATTATGTAAAAGAGGAAAAAAATAACCCAACATCTAGAACTGATGAACCAGCTGCCTGTGTGATGCACACACATCATAAAATAAATATCCGTCACAGTCAGCCATGTTTATTCGACAACAAAAAAGAAAAACACAAAAGAAAGCATATACGCACAATTAATTGCAATGAGGGAAGAAAAACATACACAGAGCACCATCTTCATCAATTCTCCACATCCTCCCCACCCTGGCTAATTTTCAAGGGAGGTCGGCTCATAAGAGTCCCATCTGCTTTCCGGAGGATAAGTGTCCGCAACTTCCCGTCTCTCCCGCATCTGGTCTACATGATTAACGCCTTCTCGGTCGTACGTCTTCTTGTAGCAAAATTAATCTCCCACCCGGCACTCTATTGGTCGTTTCTTAGGATGCTGGACTACGTGGCAACCTTTTAATTCTAGAAGGTATTCCTTCTTCCATCTCCTTAGGAAGATATTTTGTAACTTCCGCCTGTGCTCAACTTTTCTCACATTTATCTCGATGCTGTACTCCATCCGGTAGTCTTCTATCTCCTTAGGAAGTTGTTTTGTAACTTCCGCCTGTGCTCAACTTTTCTCACATTTATCTCCGCCCGGTAGGCAAGGTTGACAAGCATTCACCATGAAAAAGGTGAGTTGGCGTTAATAATATGTCTGAACCATCTTGTGTATTGGGTCTCGAGTTAATCGTTGCCGGCATTTCTACTAGCAGTATCGCCAGGATTTCATGGTCAACCAGGGACTTGCGTAACACCTTCCTGAGGCATCTCTTTGTTGTTCCAACCATTCTCTCCCACATCCATCCCACTAAGCGGCCCATGTTGAACTTCCAGGTGATGTTATTGTGCGAAAGGTGGTGATTAGTTACAGCGATGACACAGGATTTGAATGAGCTCTGTCAGATCCTTGATAGCTGCCTGAAAGGTCCTTGAATTGTCAGAATATATGGTTTGGGGAAATCCTCGTCCTTACCATAGAAGCGTCTAAAAGCCATGATAAATATCTCTGTGCTCATGTCTGTGAAAAGCTCGAGGTGTGGTGCTCTTATGGTTGCGCAAGTAAAGAACACGAAGTATGACTCCTGCAACTGACTTCCCACCGTCACATGCAGCAGACCAGCGAAGTCCATACCCGTAATGCTGAAAGGTTTAATAATTTGCATACGATTAATTGGCAAAGGAGCCTCAATTTCACTTTCAGGACGATTCTTTGGCGTCTTACACAGCAGACCTCTGTGAAGCACTCTCTTTATAGCTTGCCGAGCATTTAAAATCCAGTATTCTGTGCGCTGTTCTGTTAGCATAATTCTTACTCCTAGTTGGTGTAGCGGGATGTGCGTCCGTAGAAGTAACTTAAAGGATGGTTTCCAGTAAGAAGGAGTGGTTGCTTCTGTTTGTCAGCTCTGCAAAGTGAAGGAGATCCCTAGCCTTATAAGCTCACTCTGCAGGAAGGCATTGTAGCGTGTAATTTCCCATTTCGTGCAAATGTCTGTTTGCTTCATGAGGGCATCGTATTCCGCAGGAAAATTATCCCTCTGAGCTATGCCATTCCAACAAAGACGTGCTGTTTCCAAATCATGGGCTGCCAGAGAATCGCTGAGTTTTTCACATTATTTATGAAGCGCAGAATCCACACGCCACCACATGCATAATTTTCCAATATGAACTCAACTTCGCTGCATCAATGGGAGGTTTCCAGGCCCAATGGGATACCTTTCTAGCTTCTGAAAGTAAGGCACTGGCAGTAGTACTGGGAGGCCAGGTGCTAGGATCGCCACGAAGCCGTGCAGGCCCATGCCACCACAGTGCAGTAGACTGAAGTTCTGTATTGAGCAGTCCACGGGATAGATCAGCTGCGTTCTCCGTGCCAAGAAAATGTCGCCATTGAGGTGGAGTTGTGTTCCTTTGTATTTCTGTCACACGATTACAAATGAAAGTTTGCAGCAATTATGGTCGCTACGTATACAACCCGGAGCTACCATCGAGTCACTCTACTGCGTGTCTCTTGCGATATCATGTCCCGTAGAACAGGAAGAATACTTGAGAAGGCGGCATCTGCCAGGGCGGCCAATAATTCAAGTCGTGGGAGGGTTACCTTCTTCTTAGGAGCAAGCCTACTTTTACTACAAGCAAGTTGACCTGAAACATTGTATTCATCCGTGGTCCTAACATACAGAATAACTCCATGCGCCCTTTCTGACGCATCCAACACGTGAACTTGTGAAGTCTCTAGAATCCAGTTGAAAAATCCTACCCATCTGGGGATCCCTATTGTGTCTAACTGTTTGAGGCTTGAAGTGCAATTTAGCCACATCTCGGCAACTTCTTGTGGTAAAATCCCATCCCATTGGGTGTCCTTACACCATGTGGCTCAGAAGATAATTTTTCTTAGAATTGATATGGGTGACAGCATTCCAAGGGGATCATAGAATCTTGCACCTGCTCAGAGTATCTGTCGTTTGTAGGAGGGGTTCTTGATGTGCAATACATCTCAATGATTGAACAGTAGTTCATCGTTTTCTGTATTCCAGATGGCACCAAGGATACCTGTGCTCTGTTTGAGCTCACGACCTTCAGCGCTTCAAATAGTCTTAAGTGTTTCACAGTTAGTCACCCAATTTGCTAGTGTAGACTGATCTGTTTAAGTAAGCTTGTCAGTTCGTAGTATGTATGTAGTTATGGCTCCATTTTCTTCTTAAGAGCTGTGGTTAGATCATCCATGAACATGTTCTTCTCCAAGATTTCTGAAGCTGTTGGATACCTGTCATTGAATCTTGTGGACAGTTCACGAAGGGTAGCCGATAGAAAAAGGCTGCAGGGGAGGCCAAATGGCAAGCGTGTGAATCTGTAGTTCACGATGTCCTCTGTGGTCCGTAAATATCCATTGTCATCATCTATACGGGACCAAAAGGTCCCTGCCCCTCTCATCTAGAAGAAGTTGCAAGAATGCTTGAGTTCCATCAGTGACCAGTGTCTGTTGGTACATCCGAAAACGAAGTAGCAGTAAGTGCCCTCTGTTAAGACATAGGCATCGATTGGAGGCCTTAAGCTTTCCAATGCATCCTTTCGTACTATATAACTTTGCGCAATTCAGACCAAATGACAATGGAACTCGCAGAACACACACAAAATTATGAAAGTGACTTTCCCTTTCATTTATCGAACCTGTCTGATTTTGTGTCAATTTTGTGTTAACTTGAAAGTTAGAAGCAGTGGATGTATGGGTATTCGTCAAACTGGAACATTTTATTTTATGTGTGATCATGGTGCTCTCTACCTCATCATTCAGGAATTTTATGACATTTGCGATGTCAGTTTCTGCTATGTTTTCCCTTTTGGCATGTAAAATCCAACGGTAGACGATATCATCAGGAAATGCTCGTAATAATTTTGGAGATAACATACGTCCATAATAGTCTACATTCTCCCCTAAAGCTCGTAAGCCTGAATACTGCGGTTACACTATATTAATAAAACATTTAAAGCTTCCGGAGAGGGGCTACCAATCGGCTTTAAAGCTTCGAGGTACCTACCTAGCACTCGTGGTACCTCTACGTTACTAGAGGAACCTCGAGCCGAAAATTCGAGCCCCTCTGTGTTGGGAGTTGTTAGGATTGGGTTGGATTCGAGGGGCAGTGGTTACCGATACCCGTGGGAGATCGAGGACGTCTGCTTTCAGATGGGGTTGAGGGAAGCCTTAAGTTCCCGGGTGCTAGCCAGCAGAGCTAGTAGTCAGTGTGCTAGATCACCGGGCGCCCCGAACAATGTTATTCGGTAGTCTTCCCGGATAGGTTGACGTGCCTAAGTGGCGTATCCACTTCCACTCTGTAATAGGGGAGGGCTTGTTACCCCTTAGGTTTTGCCCCACAGGAAAGAGCCCCGGAATGCGCCCGGCGCCCTTTTTGGGGACAGCATGGTAACTCCCGGGTTAGTAGAAAAGGCGGATTACCATCCAGGTAGATACTATCGCGTTACCTTATCACTTTCTGCTACGCTTTCCCTTATGGCTTGTAAAATCCAACGGCAGACGATATCAACGGGACATGCTTGTAACAACTTTGGAGATAGCATGCGTCCATAAAGTCCACATTTTCAACATCGTCCGCAAATGGCTCTAAGTTAAGGGCGGGAAGTTTCCCCGCATGCATCAAAGATGGTGGTGCAGATGTTGGAATTGCTTTTGGCGCCGCGAGATTCGAACCGGCGACCCACGTGGATTCTTTGTTACCAACAATGTGTGATGTCTACAAGATTACCACTTAGCTGTGTATATGTACCCACTCTTCGTACTTACTGACATCATCTTCGTACTCAATGCCCGACAGTAGGTCGTGAACTATTTCGTCAAAAGAGATCAGTTGATTTAAAACATCTTCCAGCCTAAGCTTCTTCTATCCATAGTCCGTGGTCGGATCCGATTCCCTATCATTAATTGCGGAACTGAAGCTTGTTATGTTCGATCGTACGGTCTTACGTTTCTTTCGTAAATTTCCTAATTTTCTTTTTAGGTTATCACCTGCCATTGTGAATGATACAAGTGGTTATATAACTGCAATTCGTTAGTCCTGTGAACTAATAGCGATAGAATCGTACGCAAGCAAAGTTTCTTAGTGAAGGTTATGTCGCATCTGATTGTCTTATTAACTTCTATACACGGTGTAGTGAACGTTTCTGAGATAGTGTGACTAACTTTGTCCGTATATGTTAGTTAGCCAGTGCAGCGTTATCCACCATAAGATAATTTAAGTTATTTCCGTAGATATTCGTATATCGCGCATTTATTGCTGGTTTTCGTTACAGATGCTCATGGGGTCCTCGTTGTGAATATTCGTAACTGCAAGGGCCTCCTTGCTGAATATTGGCGTTTTTATTTGTGAAAATTAACTTGCTATTTCTCCCTTCTTCCCGGGTTTCGGCACCAAAATGTGATACAGATCATAAACGAGTAGGAGGAAGCTTTGGATAGCGGTTGCAGTAAAGGAAATTTAAAGTGGTAGGAAGCAGTCTTCCGTGCGCTTGTTATAGAGAGAAGTTAATCATCATATTGGTTTTGCGTTTGAGAGTTGAAAAATATTGCTATAAAAGCAATTAAAACTGTAATAGTAATATAGATTTGAAGTATGTTGTTGGAGCAAAAGTAAAGTGAAAGAAAGAGTGCTTTTAGAATTACCTATATTAGATGAGTAAATTTGTCAAGTTACTGGAATCCAACAAACTGTAGGTTTAGTTAGTTAAGATAGCAAGTAGATTACAACTGAATAAATTATTAGATATTTTATGAAATTGGTTAAAAATGTAGAAAGGTAAAAATAAGGTTTGTATGATAGGCTTGGTACAATTCCAGAAACTAAGCTCTTAGATATGCCGATTTTTCATTAATTAATTCTTTTATTTAACCATAGCAGTTAAAGAGCGTCAATAGATAATTCAATTAATTTCAATTTATGCACACAAATACTCCTAAAGGAAAAGGGGGACCGAGAATATTCCAATATGTTCAGAGGTATAGCTCTGAAAAATAACTCATTCAAAATTCTCTCAAAATTGTTAACAAAGAAACTAACGACAATCACTGAAAGCCAAATCCCGGAACGCCAGTTCGGTTTTCTACAAGGAAGCACTCTCCAAGCGGCAGAAAACCTTTTGATGTACATCGAGAACGCCAGAAGATGTCAGAAAAGAAAATACTATGCTGTATTCATAGTGTAAGACTTGAAGCTTTCACGGCGATGATTATTGATTAAAACTTCTCGGGTTACCAGCCGTGTGATGTTGATGAAATTGTTCGAGCTTTCGGCCATCTTGACTCTGTGGCCTTCTTCAGGATGTGAGCTAAAGCAGCAGCAGCAGCAGCACAAATCTGGCAGGCTGTTTGGAACAGCCCGAAGGGTGGTCAAATCGTGTACCTGCTCTGGGAAGAGCTTAACCACGTAGTGGCGGGATGTGGATGTTGCAGAATGATGGGTGTAATTTAAGTGGGGTTAGTGTAGGGAGGTAGCTTTTTGCTCCTCAGGGAATGATGAACCGGGTGCTACGGACAGCGAGCACCGCTGGTGGGTTAGTTAATAAACTAGGAAGAAGGTATGTATAATTTTTGAATATTCCATAATAACAATTTTGAAGTAGCTGAAATTTAATTTAGGCTGGAATGGAGATCATGTGGTTACCGGTAGTGACCGCAAGACATGCGGGGTAACCGGTATCGCTTATAGCGACGCTCACGAGGAACATAATCCCCAAGGGATCTGACTAGGGCGCTCTGATGTTGGGGCAAACCCTCGAAGAATTTTGTCGCCCGGCGTCTAATTTCATCCTCCACATATCGGAGGGATGAAGCCTCATGAAGTAATCTCACGGGGAACCTTGTACAAACAGAATAAATAATCCGAAGACATTTATTCTGTGCACGTTGGAGCAGAACTAGATGTGAGCCTGCGGCCATACCCCAGACTTCGCACGCATAGAGCATGATAGGGAGGACCAGAGCCATAAAGAGGCGCAACTTTAGGGGAACAGACATCGCAGACCGAAGCACAGGGTATAGTGATGCCACGGCACCACACGACCGATGAGCTTACTCCTGGATGTGCTCCCGAAAAGTTAGGCCTTTGTCCAGCTTGACTCCCAAGTACTTGATTGAATTCTCCCACCTGATCCCTTGCCCGAAGTAGGTAAATTGGGGGAAATTGGCGGGAAAGCGGCGCTTGGTGAACAATATCGCTTGGCTTTTCTCCGTATTAATGGACAATCGCCAAAGCGTGCACCATTCCTGGAGGAGGATTAGGTATCTTTGGATGGGGTTGAAGGTTCTGCGTGGGTGTCTGTTTGTTGAGAATAGCAGCACGTCGTCAGCATACTGTGCTATGTTGACGTGCTGTACAGTGGGAAGGTCAGCCACATAGACGCTGTACAGCGTCGGGGATAACACAGAACCTTCGGGGACTCCGCCGCGGATAGACCTTCGTATAGATGTTTTTCCCGCCACTGTGACAGTGAAGAATCTATGCTTTAGGAAAGAGTGAAGAAGGTGTATGACTTGAGTGGGTAGCTCCAGTTGGATGAATTTGTACAGAAGACTCGCGTGCCAGGTCGTAGAGAAGGCCTTTTCCACGTCCAGAGATACCGCCGAGGTGAATGCCTTGTCCTGGAAACCCAGGGCTGCAGCCTCCACCACGCGCAGCAACTGCTGTGACGTAGAATGCCCAGGACGAAAGCCAAACTGGTGAGGAGGGATAGCTTGTATGTCACCCAGAAGGGGGGACATGCGGGCTAAGAAAAGTCTCTCGAAAACCTTCGAGAGAACAGAAAGGAGACTGATGGAACGGTAGTTGGCAGGATTAACCGGGTCTTTCCCTGGCTTCAAGATGCATAGCACCCGAGCCTCTCTCCAACTACGTGGAAAGTGACTCAGGGAGAGACACATATTGAAGACTTTGGTTAGAAATAACACGGCCCTGAAGGGAAGGTGGCGGAGCATGAGTGGCGTTATGCCATCAGGTCCCGCTGCCTTTTTTGGTTTGAGGCGCCGGAGTACGCCCTGAAGCTCACTGGGCCTTATAACTGGGAGTCTGTCCGCCTCAGCCGGGGGTCGCCGAAAGTATCGACGTACCTCCTGCCTAACGCGGTCAGAGAAGGCAGGGTCCTGGGGGTCTTCTCTAGGCCTCCTGGTCCTCTCAAGGTAGTCGGCGAACACCGTAGCCTTGGCCTGTGGTTCGTAGGACAGGCCTTGGATGCCCTGGAGTGGGGAGTTTGGTGTCCCTTGGCGGTTCCGAAGTCTTTTAATGACCCTCCACACGTCTCCATCCTCGAGGTTCATACGAGACATCGTGTCCTCCCACGCGCGCACTCTGTGCTCACGGAGGCGGGCACGAACCTCTCGGCACAGTCGCCGATGAAGCCCTCGATTATGAGGCGTGCGGTGTCTTTGGTAGAGCCGCCTTGCTGCCCAAGAACGGCGAATGAGAAGTAGGATGTCTAGGTGAGCTAAAGTCATAGACGGGCAGGTATATATACTCTCCATGTGGTGGGTGGCGCTACGTGGCGCGGGCCAATGGGAGCGCTGTGTCTTGTGATTGATCCGACGGCCTACGTGGTGTCTTGTGATTGGTCCGACGGAGAAATGGAAGGTCTATTGTTTTTTAACGTCCCAGTCCATGCACAGCTGAGCCATAGGCCATTGTCTCTATTAAAATTATTTGGTTCCAATTTGATCTCAATCGCCTCTTTTATCAATCTGTCATAAAAACGATTACTACGGTGGAGAACCGTGATCTCGTCAAATAAAATTCTATGATCATAATCAAGGCTGTGTTGAGCCACTGCTGATTTCTCAGGTTGAAGCAGTCTCAGATTACGCTTGTGTTCCGCGCATCTCTCTTCTAACGTTCGGCCTGTTTGTCCTATATAAACTTTCCCGCATTGACATGGGATTTTGTATACGCCGGGGGTTTTTAACTCCAGGTTGTCCTTCACACACACACACACACAGACACACACACACACAGACACACTCACAGACACACACACACAGACACACACAGACACACACACCTACACACACACAGACACACACACAAAGACACACACACACAGACACACACACACACAGACACACACACACACAGACACACACACACACAGACACACACACACGCACACACACACAGACACACAGACAGACACACACACACAGACACACACACACACAGACACACACACACACAGACACACACACACACAGACACAGACAGACACACACACACACACACACACACACACACAAACTTTCTAAAAGTACTTTTTTGGATTAAAAAATTCTCAGAATGCATTTTTCTGATAATATTTTGTATCAAAATTTTGAGGACCTGTTGTAGAGAAACTAAAACTTCATTTCCTCACATCATGTTAGCATAAACAGATCTGATCTGCTTGTTACATGTGGCACTAAACATTATCTACTAAATGGTTTTACCCCTTTGCTGTCTTGACTTCTTGTAAAGGAGGAGCTGGGTTCTATGCACTTAACACTGAAACCTGAACATTTAATGTATTATCTCCTCACTTTACAGTTTTAGTTAAATGATTGATATTATTTATTGAGTACTAAAATACATCTTGGGCTACACCTGAGCTGGGCCCTGGTCATTTGCTAACAGGGCAGCCCTTCAATACAATTACATACTCTACACGTGTTTGCCCTTTTAACAGCCATTGGTTTTCATTTAATTTTCTATTCTGAACAAGATTTTTCATATTTGCCAAATTTTTGTCTATCTCTGTAAATTATTACCCTCATTTTCACTTCATATTGTTATTTCACTGTATTCACTTAATCTTAATTTTCAATACTTCTCACTTACACATCACCCATTTGCGTCCTCTTTCCCTATTACTAATTATTTAACTTCACTAGAGCTTTCTGCAATTTGTACAGTTGTACCACAATTCTTCATTCTTTCCTATACCTCTCACAATAACATTCTATTTCTTCCTTTCTACAATTTAACCATAAAAGCAATATTTTTGCTTTCTTGATATGTTCCTACATCTCAATATCCCCTACCCAAATCTCTCCCCTTTTCTAACCCCTTGAATCCCCACAGTTGTTTCATAATGCTTTTTCCTAATCCCTTGCACATTCATACTTGTTTCAGTCTGCTTTTCCCTGATGTTTTGTATCCCCACATTTTTTTCAGTGATTTTCTTAATTACCTCAACTCCCATACTTGTTTCACTCTGTACTCGATGTAATGCAATTATATTTTTTGTTTTCTGCTTTGCTCTGCCAACCACCATTTCTGAAATTTCTCCCGCTTCACTTTCATTTACATTGTTTATCACCTCTTCTCCATCAATGCATACTGCATTTACTCCATGCACATTCTGGACACTCACACTGGACACTGAAATCAGCTCGTTTAAGTCTGCTGTACAGTTTGTTGTTTTGTATAAATGCATTGAAATTTTGTTTCCTCGCCTTACTCCCTTCTTCAATCCGCCTCCTTTGTTCTCTTTGTTCATAAGAAAGATCCTTATTAATACAGTTGTTCCCCTTAGCTTTCTTTTTGGTTTGTTTTAATACTTCCTTTATAAATTCTGTATTGCTGAATTTCATCAATATATTTCTTTTGCCTGCTAATTTCCCAATTCTAAATGCATCCCGCAGTTCGAAGCCGCTCATGTACATTCCTAGCCTCTTCATTAACAATTCAATTCGCATAGCTCTTGAAATGTTCCAATTCCTTTTCATTCTTGTATCACAGAAATTAAATTGTATCTTCTCTGAAGTCTTCCATACTTTCTATTTTTTCCATCTTTCTTCAACTCTTTAGTTTTACTCTATAACTCTCTATTATCCCATTTCCTCCATTCTGCTTAAATCTCATTGCCAAATCATCACTTCTTATATAACTTCTTCCATCTGATTTGCAGCTGCCATGTCACTTGGTTCCTTTTCCCTCACTTCTGCTGGAACAACTGTATCACATGTCCAATCTGCTCGGTTGCCAGTTTAGTACTCAGTTTTAGTTAAACAGACCTGTACCCCTGAGATGCATAAGGTTAACTAAATTAATTTTAGTAAGATCACCATCTGGGTTTATTAAACTCTGATTCAAACCTTTTCCCATCCAGAGATTATATGAGATGCGATTTCTTCCTCTTCATTACACAACCTACATATTGGTTTTTCTTTGAAGATTCTCATTGTATTCAGATGCTTCCTTAATTTACAGTACTTGCATCCTTTTGTTTACACCCATTTTTGTTGGGTGTAAACAGTGCAATCATCAATAGTTTTTCTCAAATAGAGTTTATAAGGATGCCAAAAACTTGTTCAGGACCCTAAATACTTCAGCACAGCCTTTTCTTGCCAAGGCATCTGCTTTTTCATTGCGAAGATTTCCTTGGGTTCTGGCAGCCATCCAAGATAACCATGTTGTGTTTTGCCAGTTATATAAGGTTTATTAGGCAGTTCTATAATAACTTAGCTTTGCTGTCACTCATTAGTTATTTAAATTTTGAGTGTTAGTTTTTCTCAAATAGAGTTTATAAGGATGCCAAAACTTGTTCAGGACCCTAAATACTTCAGCACAGCCTTTTCTTGCCAAGGCATCTGCTTTTTCATTGCGAAGATTTCCTTGGGTTCTGGCAGCCATCCAAGATAACCTTGTTGTGTTTTGCCAGTTACATAAGGTTTATTAGGCAGTTCTATAATAACTTAGCTTTACTGTCACTCATTAGTTAATTAAATTTTGAGTGTTCAGTATGACGCATTCTGTATCAATATATTTGTGGAAAACAAAAACATATTACTGAAAAAACAGTCTCTTAAGAATGGATACACTGTACAGATTACTACCATACTTTCAACTCAATTTTTATTTGCTTTATGTATAGAGAGTGCAAAAATGAATAAAGAAGCAGGCTGGTTAATTCTGCTGATCAGCTGTACTCTAGACGGAAATGAAAGCTAAACTCTGTCTAGTGTCAGCTTCCTTGGTTAGGCACTGGCCTAATAATCCTGTAATGGGTTCAAACCTAGTACAGTTGATAGTTTCTAAATATGTTTAAAAGCAATCTGTCATTAAATTTATTGGCATGTACAAGAACTGTGGGATGAAATTTTGGTGTACTGACATAATCCTGGCAATTGAAAGGTTACCATACAGAACATTTATTCTGTCTAGTAGCACTGAAGTGACTGGGCAGAATGTTTAATCTGAGAATCATTTGTCCTTTATTTTGAAGCGAGAGTGCTAATATAGCCCTACCTCAATAATGTTGAAATGTTTCCCAATATTCATGTAAACTAAGGAACATATGAACATTAACTCTATAGCATTTGTCCCCAACTTTCAAGTATGCCCTATATGCTGCAGTTGATACCACGGTACTCAAACAGCACAGTAAACAGTAACATTTTTATTTTATGAGGAAATAATAAAATGGCTGAAATGAATACAGGGTATTTAAAGCTTAAAGCTACCCAGAAAATACCTGAAATAAACCTAACTGGGTAACTTGCCATAACCAAGATATGAATTCAGGACACCTGAATGTAAGGCAGATGCCATCCGCACCATATTGAGGTCTGCTAAGATGAGTACATCTTTACAGTAAATCAGCATATGCAAATATGTACAAAATTGTACATTGCTGTGATAGGTCATATCTTACCTGTATGTCTATCCATCATGATTATGATTTGCTTCACTAACCACAACAAAATGGATAGTGTGCAGATTTAAAAATGTGATTACACTACTAGTGATCCCTTGTAACTTGGTGCAGAGATTCAGAGACAGCTTCCTGTTTCAACCTATGTTTCAACACAATTGATGAATGGAGACTATTGATCTCTGAAACATGTTCCTAGTAAAATTGGTGTTTAAAGAAATTTAGTAACAGTGACATTCAGGATGTTCCTAATTATTAATTTAAGTCACATGTAATGGCCACTAACTCAAAAGCAGTATTACATTATATTGCTGTTTTTAATCTCTTAAAAATATAGAGAAATGTTATTCCATGTAATGTACAGCTTAAGACAAAATAAAAGAGCAGCCAGAGAGGGAAGTTAACTTCAGTAAATATCAGAAACTTTGTTGACAGTGCGATCAGAATACATGATTTAATACCACCTTGCATTCATTTCAAAGTTATGTAGCAAGTAGAAAGGTGCTTTTTAGTTTGGTTGTATAAACTTCAGCAGAGCAGTTAATCTTGTTTCTTATAATTGTAACAACCTTAATTTGAATCAGTGTATCTGTGTTCCAGGCATACAATATCTAGTCACTAAACTGCTGAGGAAGAGGGCGAATGTCCTGGAAAATGTTCCAGCGTTTTTAAAAATAAGTGAAGGTGAGTGTAAACAAGTGTGACTCAACAAAACTTCAACATGAAGAAAACTTCACTGTTAATAATGCTTCTATTTGTAATATTTAATACAATATCTGTTAATTTTAAGATAATCATGTATAAAAGCACACATAAATTACTATTTTCATTTTTAAAATAAATATATTAGTACAAATTCAAAAGTGAAAAATTTAGCCAAACATTTGATTTACTAAACTTGATGCGTAAACTATCATTTTTCAGCTATAAATAGTGTTGGCATGATCATGAGCATTCACCTGAGAGCCTTGGGAGTTTTGCATGATATGGTAACAATCATACTGATATTTGCTAAGGCTGAGCCCAAACATAAAGGTTTGGCTATAAAGGATATCTCTGCTTATATTAACAAAAGTTTCTGCATATTCTATGTCTCAATCTGCAAGAAGTCCCTACCTCTATGGCAACAGAATAGGTACAGAAACATTTGTGCACACTCCAGCAAGTTACTGTACTTCTAGAAGGGGCAGACAGTAATCCCTTCCAGCATGTAACAATTCAAAGTAGTTCCAGTTCCATGAGCTGAATTGCACAGCATTATGTTGTATGACAACAGAGCTCTTTGCTTAGTAGGGAACTAACAAGCTGAGTATTACAGATGTTATGTTAATTCACATTTGTAGAAGAAAATGTCAACCATAATGACATAGGATTATATAAAGTAGGTGACCAAGTGTCAATAAACCGACTACAAATAGTTTTTACGATTAATTTTTGACATCACTGTTACTAAATTCCTCCAAACACCCACATTATATCCACAGTTGAAGTGACATTTTTATCTACCAATGGAGGAAAGTAATTGTCCACTATCCTAGAGGAAAACTCTTTAATGCAAAATAAATGGCACAAATCGATTACCAAGGATGCATATGTGTCATATTTGGGTTGGACAAGATGGTCTAGTTATGTTGTGGCAGCTTGATAGCACATTTAATAGCTAGCAATATAAAGGCACCCTTGTAAACATCACAGATTCTTTTGTAAGGAGTAAGTATCTTAATGGAATGACTGAATTTCAGCAGATCACCCACCTGTCTACATAAATCAGCAAAAGTCAAGTGATACTCGCCAAGAAAGATGTCACCATGAGTGATTAGCATCACAAGGGAACTATCACTATGTTGATACCTGTATATGCTTTGATGGCATTTCTGCTCTATGTGCGGCTTGTGTGCCAAAAATTGGGTGCAGAGTACAGATGTAAGTACCTGAAAATGAGTCAAGAATACGTAGGAACATTTAAGCATAATAACACAGCACTGTATGGGAGGGATTGTTTGTCCTTCGCCTCATACCATTGCCAACATCTATGCAAAACTCAGGGAAATAGGAAGCTGGGTTCCCACAAAGCAACAACGTATAAAGACAGCGACTAGCTCTGGAAACAGAGCTAGTTCTGGCTGTTCTGGCTGCTCTAGCGCACAATCCTAAGAGGAGTGTCTGACAGATTGCTGAGGTTCTGGAATAACCTGTGTGAACAGAATTTTGCAAAGGCATCAGTTTCATCTGTTCCATATCTCACCAGGAACTGCACGGGAATAACTTTGAATCAAGCACTGTATTTTGTCCTTTCGCACCAGCAGTTGCAAGGTAATCCAGCACTCCTCAGTAAGTAATATGTTGTTTACAAGTGAAGCTTCATTTACAAATCCTGATCATGTGAATCTGCAGAACATGCCTATTGGTCCATGCAAAATCTATACTGTATTTGCTCATCGACAGTGGAGTGTCAATGTTTGGTGCAGTATCATTGGTAACCATATTTTAGGTCCCTATTTTTATCAGGGAACATTAAATGGACAGCAATATGCATAATTTCTGCAACACACTCTACTCTCATGGAGAATGTGGGATTGGAAATATGTCCATCAATGTGGTTCCGCATGATTGATGTCCCGCACATTATGCACAAGTTTCCAGAGACGTTGTGGACGCAAAGTTTCCAAATAGGTGGTTAGGATAGGGAGGTCCTATGTGATGGCCAGCTTGGTCCCCAGACTTGACACTGTTAGACTTCTTTCTCTGGGGCACAGTAAAAGATAGTGTGTATCAAGAAGCGCCAATGACAGTAGAGAATATGCAACATCATGTATCTGCAGAAACACTGCAAATCTGTGCAACACTCTCTTGTTACCAGATTCCAAAAGTGTATTGATGCAAACAGAGGGCACTTTGAACATTCTGTTTAAGACACGGTTTCATCGGACAAGATGCTACTGGTGATTTTGGGTGCCTTTTCCATGCTGAATGTAATGCACAATAATGAAGTTTCTGAGGACTATAGGCCACTAGTAAATGTGCTTAGAAAAGCAGAACGAAGTGTGTTATCACTAACTGTAGCTCTAGTTGTCATTTTGCTAGAATAAACATACATATTCAGCTCAAAAAAAAATGCAACTTGGTGTTGGAAGTGTTATTTGTTTCCCTTTATGAATTGTGCTTACCTTCCCATTGTGTGAGCCCCTGACAGAGGTACATTCCTAGCCAATTGAAATTTTCATATTTTGTTTCATTTCGGAAATACGTGAGATCACAGAGTTAGGTGGGACATCCTGTATGCAATAAACACTGCATAAAAAAAGCCAAGATACAAACCTTGGTAGCCCTGCCATGTAACTGCTTATAACTGCTTGGATCTCAGCACATATTCAACAGCTGGTACTGAATATTAAAGGTGACAAAAGAGCAAAGCTAAAAGCACATATCTGAGACACCATTGTGAACCAGCTATGGAAACAAATTAGATTATGACCACTGTACATTTTGAGTGTCTAATCATTTGTTTTGTCTTAGGGTGTATAATTACATCCTGATTACTAAGAGGAAGCCTTCTTAATTTCCTACCATGTGTAAAGCTTTACGGAGCTATCTGTGACAAGTGGAGTAGTGGAAGTTGGTACAACACTTCTATCCTTGATATTTAAGGGGTTAAGTACCTAATTCCATTACTGTATTAGCAGCAGATAACAATGAGAGTGATATCCTCTATAGCAGATTATTTAGTTACAGATTTCATTTTGCATGCCTGAAAAATGGGCCAGAAAGAAATAAAACAACTGTTTTGAGTATAGTGATAATAATTATTAATATTATATATATTTATATATATCTGTACAATTTTCTTACAAATAGATACAAAATTATTTCCATTTCTTCAGTTTTACAATTATAATCTTACACTCACATACAACTCTCTTTCCCATGAAAAGTTCTCTCTGAGACAGAGATAAGAAACGTATGTTGTGTGGCGCGCTCAATGCCAACCCCAGCAATCATGTGCCTCAAAATCTAGAGTTACTACAATCAGTGATCCCTCTTCTTTATAACAAACTTTTGGTCCAAATTAACAGGAGAATAGATAAGAAATATTAGAAATGCTTCTTTTTTTTTAAAAAATATATGACTCATAATAAAAATAGGTCACCTCCTGTTAAATTGCTGGAAGGAATTCTTTAAATGCACAAGAGGGGATGTATTAAACATTTTGATAAGTTTTGTTTTCCTAATACTTTCTTTCTTTTTTTTTCTTCTAAGATTTAGGAACTACATATGGGAGACTGGATCTATATACTTCACCTGAGGCTGCATGAGTCCACCAACATATTCTTATGGAAAGCGTATTACAAGTATGGAAGAAAAAAAGACATTTCATGGCACAGTCACCATGAAATTGTTGAAGTCAGCATCATACAGGGAACCTATCAACGTTGTCTTTCATAGCAAATGCATGCCATTAGTGTATTTTAAAAAATCTTTATTCTTCTGTCTTTCATCATCTTTTTTCTTTTTTACTATCTCCCCTATCCAACATGCACAAACTCACATGGAACAAATTTAAAATTTAAAAACAGTAATGATATAAAAATGTATCACAAAAACGTTATGGTTACAGAAAAACATGAACATGTGAGTAATGATGACAAACAAACAGGTGAAAGTTATGGGCATTAGTAACTTTGATCTTGATGTTAATGATAACAATGCAATATGAACATGTACAATGAATAAAATAATCTCTTTGTATGCTACAGCAAATTCCAACAGGCTCAGGAATTTCCATCAACAATATAAAATTTTTATATAAGGTAATGCAATTTTTGCTGTTGAGCATTAATGAAATGAAATGGATCTATAACAAAACTCAAAAAAATATGAGGCAGCATCTGTCATACTGCACCTTAACACATTACATTACCAGTTCTGAGTATTATTATTTCTTATACAATAGGAATCTGCATGCAAGATGTCTTGTAAATCTGCATTTAAAAATTAACACAGGATAAATAGAGAAACTTGTAAAGCAATGCCAAAGTAATACTTAAATTGCTGAATGATTTATAATATCATCTTGAATAAGAAAATTTTTACAACATTTATACAATAAAATTGTAACCATTTAGTAACAAAGAACTAATTGCCACACATTAACATACAGCATTATATTTCTTCTTTTCACATTTTAGCAGTCTATAATGAATCATCTTAACGAACCCATTCATACAGTTAATTATTTCACATCAACAATTATTAGTGTTTTGATTATACTTGAATTGTTAAATGCAAACATCAAATGCAGCATGTCGTATAAAAACAAGAGAGACAGAGATCCAACATAATAGAGTTACAACACTATTTGACATAATATATATCAGGAATTAACAATTCTTCCTCAAACACTCCAGCTCTTGTACACAAAAACATGTTTGATTAAAGTATCAGTTTCAAATATCTGAGGCATAGCCAAATACCAACATTCACCCATAAGTATGATGGGTAAATTATACTAGACCCATTACAGCATGGGTATTACAATCTGTGAATATCAAGTTTTCTTTTCATATTGCAATTGAAAAAGCCAGAGAATGAATATGGGATAATCAAGTTCAGATCTGAATAATATAAATGCAATGTGATCATCATTTTGTAGCCAGTCTCATCTCATCCTTTACTTATTAACAATCGCTTTTAGATCAATCCACTTAATGCAACTTGAACAAGACTGTTTACATTGCTCCTTTTTGCCTTCTTACCTGCCGCTATTAAGGGTAAAAGGGAAACATTTTTATCTCATTTTTCTTGCATGGCATACAATAAGAGAAAATTCACTTGTTAAAAAATATTAATGATCACATTGCATTCTGAGCTTAAAATAACCTAAATAGCCTTCAGTAAAGCAAAAAACTTGTGTGCAAGGTTATATATGTTATTTACATAATGTGAAACCACTACGA
The DNA here is from genome assembly GCA_030765055.1 of Mantis religiosa. Lineage (NCBI taxonomy): Eukaryota > Metazoa > Arthropoda > Insecta > Mantodea > Mantidae > Mantis > Mantis religiosa. The sequence goes on from CM060951.1 coordinate 129,956,624, forward strand.
AACAGGAAAACAATGAAGTGGTCTCATTTAGAATTACTTTGGATTGGATATTTTCTTTCTGCCATCTTAACATAATAGGCTAGGTTTTCAAACATGTGACATTCAAATGCTGGCAACATACAAGACACAAAGTCATCCAAAAGAGCAATAGCAACTGACAGAAATTACTTAATAATGAAACATGTGAGGAAAACTATAGCAATGGAGTTCAGTATTATTTATTCTATGGCTGATATGCTGTTCTGTTTTAATTATTTTTAACACTAATATTACATGACTTCTTCCTTTGGTCCTAAAGCAAAAATGCTAAATGTGTTATCACCACTCTTCAAGAATGAGAACAATTGACATCAGTGCACATTTTATTACATTTTAAGACACCTCTTGCATCTCAGGAATGGTTCCTGAAAAATCATGTGGAACTTGCAAAGGCTTAAGTCGCATGCCTTAGTGGTGGGATTTTTCTAATGCTATCACTATCCCCACATAATTACAGTTGCGAATAAAATGTCTCTCCTAGTAAAAAAAGAAAAGAAAAAAATGCAGTGCTCTCTTAGGAAAACGCAAGCAGTATCCACAGAGAGAAATTAAAAGTCTATCACAGATCAACTCGTACTTCTCTTCAACCAAGTTGATGACCTGGTAGCAAGTACCAATAAACCAAAACAACAGCGGCAGCAGGCTGAGATGGACAGACTCCTTAACATTCCTTTGTTGATGATCGATTACACAGCAGTTCAAAGGGTTCGTAAATCCAACATGACTAGCATGAACTGACATAAGTGCACGTCGAACATAAAGCAAAGGTAACAACTTCAAACACATATACATTTAAATTGGGTGTGCTCCTCCTAGTATGAACAACGCTCTGTATGATCTTATTTGGGTTAGTGCTCTAGTGTCACAAAAACTGCTTAACAGAGTGGAAGCGCAATCTTATAACAGTTTGGTTAATGCATTTAGAGTGAAGGAAGAACTTTTCAACACATCAACTATTTTCAAGTCTACAGTGTGACTATATAGTTTGGCACGTAATGGCCAGTAGTACTTCTGGTTATGGTAGGAAGACTAGTGATAGTATTACTGAAGACGTGATACTCCTCTTCTGCAAACATATATGGCATTGCAAAGTAAACATTACTTAAGAGTTTTGGTCAAGCAGCAGTAACATATTGCATGCGAGTACTAAAGAGCAATTTCAATGATTAAACTGGTATTGTGGAGAGGTGTACGTATATGATCTCCAACACATTCAAGCAGTATAGGGTTTCATCACTTTATGAAGCTGTTACCTCTAACTTTTGAAGTGTTTAATTATTGTGAAGTTCCTCATACCATGATTGGATCTTCATCACTGTCAGCCTCAAGGGGATGGAACAAGGATACAACACTATTATCTGATGAAGACTGTCGCTTATATCGGCTTCCAGCTTCTATTGTATCTCCACCAGACATAGTCCTTGAAACTGGCCTGGGTGGCATGGATGTGGTCGTTGTCATTGCCCTCACTCTTCGGTTAGGAGCCACATGCTGTCCATCTGCAAAACAAGATGGTCAAAATTATAAAAATTTCAGATTATTTAAATTTATGATACTGAAAAAAGAAAAAGAATTCTGATGTATTACATTAACATGCCTTTAACTAGCCACTAGAATTTCTTATTACTGCTCTTCTATAAATCATTCTCACAAAAGCTTTTTTTTCTACTTAGTTCATGTTAACTAGGTAAGCAAGAAGAATACACTAAGCTGAAGCAGCAGTCAAATCTTTATTTGCTGGTGTTTTTGCTGGCATTGACAACACTGAAAGAAGAAGAAGAAGAAGAAGAAGAAGAAGAAGAAGAAGAAGAAGAAGAAGAAGAAGAAGAAGAAGAAGAAGAAGAAGAAGAAGAAGAAGAAGAAGAAGAAGAAGAAGAAGAAGAAGAAGAAGAAGAAGAAGAAGAAGAAGAAGAAGAAGAAGAAGAAGAAGAAGAAGAAGAAGAAGAAGAAGAAGAAGAAGAAGAAGAAGAAGAAGAAGAAGGAAAACAAACCTTTAAAAATGACAAAGTATTTAAAAAATTAAGCAAATAATAAAGAATCCATTGGAAATGGCTAATAAAAAAAAAAAAAGAATTATTTGAATAATACCATGTCCTTTACAAACCTACCATTTTAGGCAGTAAGCTTTTGTCATCTCTTAAGGTTTATCATTATACAAATTGTTTCAAATAAAGATATAGCTTTTATTTTTTATGTAAATATCTTAAAATTAGCTTGGGACCGAAGTGGAGGACGTTTATTCAGGTCCCGATGCGAATGACATAAGGGATAGAAGAAGAAGAAGAAGAAGAAGAAGAAGAAGAAGAAGAAGAAGAAGAAGAAGAAGAAGAAGAAGAAATCTTAGCTAAAACTTTTACGTATAAAAGTGGTTTGTAATGGGAGAGAGCCAGGATACAAGAGGCACTATTTATATTTTGAGCCTAATAATTAAAACAAAGTAATTTCTAGTTCACCCTTGGCCACCGTGCAGGTACGACGTGCATTGCCTAACTCCTGACCAGTTGAGGGTTGTTTATACATTCACGGTCGCTCAGTGTCTTCAAGTATTTTTGTTTGCTTGTGTGTTCATAGTGACAAGTGACCTTAATTCTTATATTAGTGTTTCATTACTACAATGTCTTCATCTTCTGTCCACAATATGGAAACACACGATACTGGTCAACTAGTGCGAGATTCGCTTAACATTTGTTACGCAACATTAGCTTCTGACCAAGTGGCTTCGTCACAACATGTTTCTCTCTCATCACACCAACAGCTACAACAACCACCTCTGCAGCAAACAGTACCTGCTATCCATAACAGTACAACTGTAAGTGCTTGTGCTACCTCACTTGATGTTTTGGAAGAGCCAACGTTCTCTTTACACACAACTAATGATCGAAAACACTCCCATGAAGGTCTGGAACTGATATCTACAAAACAGCTTAGTAATTCTGTAGAAAATAGGTATGTTATCAATATTCCCACGCATAACCGTTTTGACACTCTTGAAACATGGAGACTGAAAAACTATCCGAGCCCAGTTCCTCTTCTACTGTGCCGTCAAATGGGGAACGCATACCTCCTGTGTTCTTACATGGTACTAATAATTATCAGCAACTGATTAAAGACTTGAAATCTATCCTATCCTCTGATTTCACTACTCGGCTTCAAGACACGGTTGTAAAAATCAATACCACCAGAAACAGTTATTTTCGTGCAATTACTAAGCACCTAGACACTTATCACCAGATAACACCAAGTTAAGTGCTATGATACGAAATGTTTCGATTCTTTAAGCAACAAAGAAATATTTAATGAACTGGTCAAACTTAACTATCCCGTCCTACAAGTAAATCGACTATACAACAAAGCCAGGTCTCCCATGCCATTATGTGATGTGGAAGTAAACAAATCCGAAGCCGGTATGAAAATCTTTGATCTTACTCACCTCTGTCATTGCATTGTGCAAGTGGAGCAACGACATACATCACGCACTCTTCCTCAGTGTACTAAATGTCAACATTATGGACACACTAAGAACTATTGTAGACTTGCACCCATATGCATGTGCTGTGACGGTCAACATCATTATAAAGACTATACTGCTCCACAACCGCTGCGCCTAAATGTGTTAATTGCGGAGGTGATCATCCCGCCAACTTCAAGATGGCATCAATGTCACCATCTCTTTCATCACTAGGGACTGTTGGGCGACAGTCAAATAGGACTCCTTTGCAACTGCCCACCAGGACTGCTAGCTCCCAGGCTCAACAGTCACCACCCTCCATGTCACTGCAACACTTTCTGCCTCTACGCTCATCTCACACGGGCACCCCTGTTGTGCCATCCTCCTCTGCGCAACAAGCCCATGAGGAAACGTCTATCACACCTGGGCCCAGAGACACTGTTTCTTCTTCTACAGCATCACAACAGCCTGACCCTGACTGTCTTATGAGCCGTTTTACTGCTCTTCGCTCATTTCAGACTCCTTATCTTCCACGCATAGTTCCTTATATTACATCTTTTCTTGAGTTCATATTGCGCAATGACAGTCCATAATTGCTTCTTCTCTCAACTTACATTGCTAAATTGGAATGCCAATGCTTTGAGAGAGAAAAAATCCTCCTTCACGGCTTTCTTAAATCACCACAATGTTGATATTGCCTGCATAAGTGAAACTCACTTGTTTACCTCTGAAACCTTCAAGATTCCAAATTATTTCATATATTGGGAGGACAGAATTGCAAATATTGCCTCTGGTGGTGTTGCCATCCTTGTGAAACGTCATCTTCAACATCATTCTGTTTTTCAAAACTATTTGTAGTTGGTTTATTGATACTCGTCACTTACTTTTTTATATTAATGAGAGACTAGTTTCAAAGGCAATCGCCTCCATTTTCAATCTCTTTCCAACTGGCATCTGTTGTTGTCTGCTCTCTCTCTGGTGGTGGAACTATGAACCTTTTTGTCAAATTATCTACAAAAAAGTTCATAGTTCCACCACCAGAGAGAGAGCAGACAACAGATGCCAGTTGGAAAGAGATTGAAAATGGAAACTAGTCTCTCATTAAGTTAATTAGGAGTCGATTAATAACATGTGTTATTAATCGACTCCTAATTAACTTAATTTATACAACAACACTGTTTTCAACACTTCCATAAAAGGATTTATAGTCTCTCATTACTATAAAAAAGTGACGAGTATCAATAAACCAACTACAAATAGTTTTGAGATTAATTTTGACATCACTGTTACTAAATTCCTCCAAACACATATATCATTCTGTTTATCTCCCAATTGTGCCTGATCTTGAAGTTGTGGGTGTGCAACTCCCTCAACCAAATGCTTCTCCAGTTAAAATTATTGCAGTGTATAAGCAGCCATGCCGCCGGCTAAATCCCGCATCTATTCAAAATTTATTCGACGATAACCAACCCACTATACTCCTAGGTGATCTAAATAGTAAACATGAAGCTTGGGGCTGTCGTCAAACCACTCCCAATGGACGTTGTCTACTCCAGGCTACGCTAGATTCTGCTCAAGTGACTGCTCCAAATGAGTCAACATTTTATTCTTACAATCATGCTGTGCAACCGGATATTTTGGACATAGGTCTTCTTAAACAATTTACACTTCCAGTTTACATGCAACCTCTTCCAGATCTTGATTCTGATAACTGTCCAGTGGTTATTATATTCTGCTTTGATCCCATATTAACACAGCCACCAGAGCGCCTTATCACTGTCAATTGGAATGCTTTCCAGTGGAATATGGATACTCTTCTACACATACCTCGCACTATTGCTACCCCTACAGATATTGATTCAGCTGTAGTGCATCTTCGAGATGTGATTCACACCTCTGTAAAATGTGCCATTCAACACCGTTCTTATTGCCATGGCATCAGACCACCATGGTTACCAGATCACCTCCAAATGATTCGAGCTTAACACCAAATGCGTCGTCTTTGGTAATGCCACAGGAAGCCTTTGCAACGATAACATCTTAACCAACTCATTCGCCAGGTTATGCATGTCTTGGATGAGCACCGTTACAACAGCTATCAACACTTTGTCTAACTATCTGTCCTACCGACAGCTCACTATGGAAAGTGATGAAACAGATACTCCGGGAACCACTTCAAATGCAGCCGCTTCGAGTCAACAATCTAATCAGCAATACCACCTTGGAAAAGTGTGAAACATTAGCTGCCTACTTTGAATCTATGTTCACACCTAATCTGGCATCTGATCCTGCCTTCACTGCACATGTTCAGGAGTGCCTGAGTATGTCCTGACCTACGGCTCTGTTGCCCATTAGGTGGGTTTCATCTAGCGAGGGACGATCTATTATTCAATTTCTGACCAATAAGAAGGCCCCTGGAAACGATCTTATTCCACCAGTTGTATTGAAACACTTCACAAAGAAGATCATCGCCTTTCTGGCCTCTTTATACAATGCAATTTTTCGCATTGGATATTTTCCTAAAGCCTGGAAATTTGCTGAGATCATTGCATTGCAAAAGCCTAACAAACCTATTTCCCCACAGAGCTATCAACCAATTAGTCTTTTACCAACTCTGTCCAAACTTGGAAAAGCTCATTCAAAAACAACTTCTTCGGTTTGTTTCTGAAACCTCAGTTATACCTCCCCAACAGTTTGGATTTAGACAGCATCATTCTAGTACTCACCAGCTCCTGAGACTTACTGAACATATTACTCGTAGCTTTGACGCCAAAGAGCATACTGTGGCAGCATTCCTAGATTTCACTCAGGCATTTGATAGAGTGTGGCACGACGGCCTCCTTCACAAACTACATTACCTAGGTCTTCCACTCTACTTACTTAGCTTGATTACTAGCTATCTTCAGGAATGCCAATTTTCTGTGCGTCTTCGTTCAACGCATTCCTCACCCCATACTATTTTAGCTGGCTTGCCCCAGGGTAGTGTCCTTGCGCCTCTTCTTTACAGTCTATATACTGCTGACTTGCCTGAACTTCCTGCAACAAGTACCGCACTGGTTGCTGACGATACAGTCATCTTTACCTTGCACTTCGCTATTGAAACTGCTGTTGCAACCCTACAATCTTCCATGGACATTTTCCTGCACTGGTTATCTCACTGGCGTATCACACTTAATCCAAGCAAATGTCTTCTTAAGCTTTTCACCTTGTTCAGACCTGCTGCTCCAGTAAATATAGGACTCTATAACACTGAATTCCCCTGGTTACCTTCTGATTGTGCAGTCAAATATCTTGGCGTCCATCTTGATCAGCGGCTGACATGGAGCACACAAATCAAAAGCAAACTAAATCAAGCCTATACTCGTCTTCACAAGTTGTATCCCATCCTCAACGGCAAATCCTCTTTACGAGTCGAATGTACGCTGCTACTATACAAGAGTATTCTACGACCGCTTCTTCTATATGCCAGTCCTGTATGGGGATGTGCTTCACCTACTCATATTCACCAACTCTAGGTGTTTCAAAACAGGATATTACGATTGTCTGTGAACACCCCGTGGTACATTCAGAATGCACAGCTGCATTGAAAATTGGATGTAGTCAGCATTAATGAGTACATCTCTACAACGACAAGCAGATTCTTTGCTCACCTTCCTTATGTATCAGGTGCTTTATTCTTCCAACTGGGACGTCGCCTTGATGCTGCACTGAGACTGAAAGCACGCTTGCCACAGGACATTTTATTTCTATAATGTTTATTTATTCTGTAATGAACAAGTTATTTAAGTTATAGTCACACTAATCAGATCAGTTTGCTTGGGGACTCTAATATGAGTATCCTCTTTCTCTATATACTTTAATTTTATTATGTATATTGCTCCACAATTTGTATAGCACCAACTGTGCTGAGCAATTGAAATAAAAATTCAACACAAAAAAAAAAAGTAATTTCTGATTGAAAACTGCTTTATTGTTTTTCAAAACATTTTCCTTTATGATCAATACACTTTTGCATCCATTTAAATCCTTTATCAAAGCATTTATTTTGGTCTTATTGAGACACCTCCAAAACATAGTTTTTGAAGGGATGCCTTCTTCTGACAACGAAAATCACTGATGTAATTTATTCTTGATGTTCGGGAACAAAAAGAAGTTATTCGGTGCCAAATCTGGATTTTATGGTGGATGACCCATCAATTCCATTTTTTGAACCTTCAAATACTCTGTAGTTGGACAAGATGTATGTGCACTCGCATTGTCTTGATGAAGAACGATCTTACTGTTCTTGCTGGTTTTCCTTACTTCACCAAAAACTTCGGGCAAACAAATGGTTGTATACCACTGACCGTTCTACGTTCCTCTAAAGGCACTGTTGCCATATGGCCAGTTTTGTTGAAAAAGCAGGTGATCATTTGCTCTGAAGTGCTTCGAGTGTGAGCAACTTTTGTTGGATTTGCTTCATGCTGAAACACCCATTCAGTCGACTGCTGTTTACATTCCAGCTCATATGTAAAGTTCCATGATTCATCACCTGTTACAATCTAAATATGTCTTTTAAGGCACCGCCATTGTATTTTTTGAGATTTTTGTACCCAATTGACATGACATCTTTTTGTGACTGTATCAAATTATGTGGGATCAGAGAGCAGGCCATTTAGCACAGCTAAATAATCATGTAGTAAATACGTAAAATATGAAGCTATTAACAGTGAAGCAAACAAATATATACAAATATTATTCCGTTGTTTAAGGACTATGATACAATGAAGCACAAAATTAATACAATTTTGAGTCGAACTAATACTCAATGCTCCATTTATTGCTAGTATTTACCTAGAACATGTTTCGTTAGGATCTTCCTAACATCATCAGCTGTTGTCGACTAATGGATGCCGGTTCAGTGAACTCCTCGGAGGTGATAGGTGCGTCTCTGTCGGTATCTTGATGAACTTGAAATTTGGGTTGTCTTCAAAGGTAGTATCGAAATTAAACAATTTACTTTCATGTTTGTTTATAAAGATTTGTTCCCACGTGGTTAATGCAGCTGGACCTTGGACACTTTTTAGTAAGTGAATTTCTCGTTCTATGTCATGATTTTCCTTCCAAAAATGGTACGCTACTGCCGATTTATCTATTTCTTTATTTCTGATGTTCCTAAAGTGCTCTTTAAGCCTAACGTTCACGTTCCTTTTTGTTTTTCCAATGTAGAATTTGTCACAGTCCTTGCAATTTATCCGGTACACTCCTGATTTTTTGCCTGTGGGTATCTCCTTTGTATTATGTGATTTCAAAAGGTGTTGTACACTAAATTTGTTCTGTGGGGTCAAAGTAATATTGTGTTCTTTGAAGACTTTTCGGAAAAGGTGTGTAGCTCTGGGATGATACGTAAATTTTCTGTATGAGGTTTCATTGCTAATTGGGGAGAGAGTAGTTACTTGTTTGCATCTTAGTTGTCTTTTGAATTTATCTATTTTCTTGTTGACCAATTCAGCACTGTATCCATTGTATTCTGCAATGTGAATGATATTATTGTACTCTTTGTTATATTCTATCTTGTTTAAAGGTACATTAACCAGCCTGTAAGTTTAACTGTTGATAGCAGCATGCTTGTGTTGTCTTGGGTTGTGTTATATCCATCTGATTTTATGAAATTTTCTTTGTGTGTTTCCTTTCTGTGTATGCCAAATTCAAGTTTATTATGTTTTCTGGTAAGTTTCAAATCTAAGAAAGGGATTTCATTGTTTGTCTCTTTTTCTATGGAGAATTTTATTGCAGGATTTTGTAAATTAAGTAGTTTTAATGCATCATCCACCTTTTTCTCATTTATTATTACCCAAATGTCATCCACATATCTGTACCAATGCTTAAAAATTAGTGGGAATGCCTTTGTGATGTGCATTTCCAAAAAGCTCATGAAGAGGTCTGCCAAAAATGGGGACAATGGGTTGCCCATAGATAGCCCTGATTTTTGTTTGAAAAACTTTTTATTGAATGTAAAAAAGGACTGTTCAATGCAAATATTGGTTAATTGAAGGTATTCCTCTATGACGTTTTGGTCTATTTGTAGGGACTGAAGCCATGTTTGCATGTACTCTATGAGTTTGTCTCTCGGAACACTTGGGAACAAGGAGATTACATCAAAGGATACCATACGGTCGGTGGGAGAAAATTGTAGATATTTAGTTTTGTTGATGAAGACAACCCAAATTTCAAGTTCATCAAGATACCGACAGAGACGCACCTATCACCTCCGAGGAGTTCACTGAACTGGCATCCATTAGTCGACAACAGCTGATGATGTCAGGAAGATCCTAACGAAACGCGTTCTAGGTAAATACTAGCAATAAATGGAGCATTGAGTATTAGTTCGACTCAAAATTGTATTAATATACAAATATAATAATTTGTAACTTTAAGCTTCACTTATCTTATAAGGAATGATGCTAATTCTTATAAATTCTCCAGGATCGCGATTGCATGTATATTCATACACACCTTCAGCTGGAAAACAAAGCTGTCGCCATAGTTACTAAACACTAGACGCTGACATGTTCTTATTAGTACTACCAAAATCTGAAAATAAAACAAATGTAAAAACAGAATCGACTTCATGTATTTCAAAATTCATTACGTAATGTTTTTTTTTTTTAAATAAATAACTTTCTCCAAACCATTAAATCTATCAGACCATTTAATTGTTTTAATAATTTAACTTCTGGATTTATTTCATGGTTAAATGACCAAAAATGATCTGCTACGGCTGATTGATCAGTTTGTTTATATTTTATGTTACGAAAATGTTCTTTCGTTCTGGTTTCTAAATTACGTTTTGTCTTTGCAATATAAACTTTATCACAATCAAAACAATTACACTGATAAATACCAGAACGCCATTTGTGGTGACTTACTATCGTATCTTGGATGCGAGAGTCCCTAGTGGTTTACCAGGGAAATATACTAGCCAAATGGAGAATTTAATGTCAGGACGGCACGTTGGCCATGGTAGCTCAATGAGTTAGAGCGACTGGACGGAAACCAGAAGATCAGTGGTTCAAATCCCGGCCATGGCATTGAATTTTTCATGTTGACCCTAACCATCAAAAACCTTAGCTTATATATGGCTAGTGTGAAGAAATGATTAGTTTCCATCAATTAACTAAAATAATAAGAGTTAAATGATGAAGCCTGGGACTCAAGTACTTATGATAGTAACTCACCACAAATGGCATATCTCAGATGCAAGAGCCCCTAGTGGTTTACCGGGGAAATATATGAGTCAAATGGAGAATTTAATGTCAGGATGGCACATTGGCCATGGTAGCTTAATGGGTTAGAGCGACTGGACGGAAACCAGGAGAACCATGGTTCAAATCCCGGCCATGGCATTGAATTTTTCATGTTGACTCTATCCATCAAAAACCTTAGCCTATATACGGCTAGTGTGAAGAAATGATTAATTTCCATCAATTAACTAAAATAATAAGAGTTAAATGATGAAGCCTGGGACTCAAGTACTTACGATAGTAAGTCATCACAAATGGCGTATCTTGGAAGCGAGAGCCCCTAGTGGTTTACCGGGGAAATATACGAGTCAAATGGAGGATTACATGCTGTAATCAGAGATTTTAACCGAGATTTTCTTAACAACGGAGTTTGACTGAAGATGAAAGCAATATGCTTTTGAAATTGATTTGATAAAGAAGAAGGAAGTATTAACATCAACTTCTTAAGTTAAGTGGAGATTCTTTTACAAATATTTTTATTTGTGTAATATTTGTCTAATCTCAACCGAATAAGCTCAATGCAGGTCTCAAGCACTTATGTTGTTCTGTGTAAATGCTTCCAGTATTATGGGTGCAAGGTCCTGAATTTACAATGCATTTTTAATTACGAATGGCACTTAACTGAGGCAAATTGTAGTCTGTAATACTTGTGTGTAATATAATTAAATATGGTTTTAAATGGAACATTAATAGAAAACATGGTCGAAAGGTACAAATCTGACCATAAGAACAGTATGGACTTATTGAATGTAATTATTTTTAAAGAATATAAAATAGTATTTCACAACTTAAAACGTTACATATTTTCAATTATGAAGCACTAAAAATTGGTTTTTGGTCTATTTTAATACAAAGGTTTCCTCAACAGCACACATAACAGTTTGTGTACAAAATATAATTTTTTTTAAGCATTTCAAAATACATATTACGGTATCCTATATTATCCTTTCTTGTACCTTTCCAATGATCATCTCTTTTAACCTAACCTTTCCTAAAAACTCTACTAATTTTATCTTCTTTAGATTTTAAGCTCTTCCTAACTGCAATTTCCTTATTTCTAAGTAGCCATTTCTTAGCAATCAGACATTCTTTTCCATTCTCTGCGGCTCTACATTGAAAGATGTGAGTTTCATCTTTCTTATTTCTATGGCTGTGGTATATTCCTGGGATAGCTTCTCTCTTTCCACTTAGTTTCCAATCACCTGATCCAAACCAAGCTAATCCCTTTCTTTCATTCTTTGTGTAAAATGACAATATTTTTTCCTATCTGAGTAATCTCTTATTCCCCAATAGTATCCCAGTGAACCTTTCTCCTTCATCTGGGCAAATTTTAAATTACTGTTCCTTGATTTTCTCCAGCCACATATTCTGCATATTAACTATATGTTGTTCTTCATATATCAGGCATCAAGTAGTTCCTGCACTTGAAATAAATATTTCAGTACATTTTTCATCAATACTCCTTTCACACCCACCTTCCCTAATTCTATTAGCTCCTTCATTTGTAATTATTGGGAACTCCCAAAGTTAGTTCACAGAAACTTCTTAACATTAAATCTATTGTAGTCCATCCCTTGTCAACTCCCAGATTTCCCCTCCATTAATCCATCTCAATTCTACCAAGACCGAATCAAGTCTGTTATATCATTTAATACTCATGCCTAGAATGAAATGCAAGCATTGCAGTCAAGGCCATTCTTTCCTTGGCCATTGCTGTCTCTCCCATCCTCCCTTATTATTCAACTTAATCCCCAAATATGAAAATTCCCTTACAACTTGAATCTCTTTTCCTTCCATTAAACACCTTTCATCCTTAGCAAGCTGTTGCCTTTCTTATACACTGTAATTTTATTAAATTTAAAGGGAGTCGATTAATGACACTAAACAACACTTACTTTTACAACACAAAAAGTAAGTGTTGTTTAGTGTCATTAATCGACTCCCTTTAAATTTAATTTATCATAACGCTGTTTTCAACACTTCCAAGAAAGGAACTGTAATTTTAGTTTCACCCTGATTCACTTTCAAATCCCATTCCTTGCAATATTCTAACAATCTACCCTACCCTACCTTTAGCCCTACCGCTGATATTGAGTGCATCACCAAGTTGTCTGCATAAAGTAACTTGGGGATATCATGATTTTTAACTGAAGCCATATGAGTGCAAGCATGTTACAAATAATACAAAATATTGTCAGTAAACAAATGAAAAAGAATGGGACTTAATTTACCCTATTTAAGCCTTCTTTATTGTATGAGCGTCCTCAGTACTTGCCCACTGCCACAATTTACACAAAATTTGTTCTGCTAATATAACTCTTTTTGGTATATCAACCATGTTTGCACTTAAACCCTTCTTATTTAATTTGTACACTAGCCTTTCTCTGTCCACCCTGTCATGAGCCTTTTCCAGATCAATAAATATAGAATACAATCTACCTCTCTTCTTGGTTAAATATTTATCTATCGTTGTTTTGATTAGTAAAATATTATCCACTGTGCTTTTCCCGTACTAACCCTGCAACATATGGTATTTTAAACAAAATCATAAGAGCCATTTTTGAGAAAATAAAATTATTAAAAGAATGTTTTCCATAAAGGTTAGGGGATTGGGGAATTTACTTTGTGTCATGCCTTTGGAAGAAATTTAGCTAGTATTTTGCAGATACAGAGATATCAGACCATTTTCTAAAATATTTTATTATATTTTATTCAAGGAGTCTCAAAATATATACATATTTTTGATGAAATTTCAGTGATAAATTTTTAATTTGAATATGCAATTGTTACCCTACTTGCTAGAAGAGAAAGGTGCAATAAACAATAATACTTACGATCATTGTCATCCAGTCTGCCCGTAACATCGTCCAGGCTTCCATCATCCATATCTGTTGACAGTAAGTCATCATCAGATGTGGTACGAGTAAGGCTGGGTAGGGTAGAAGTTAGAAGCGCTTTCTCTTTCTTTATTTCCTGAATGTGTCCAACCAACAGAGCTTCTTCGTCATCTGCATTTAGCAAGGACATAGTTGGCTTCGAATCTACGCCACCTAAATCACTCTCCACTGGAAGCAGCTCTTCAGGACTGAATATCTACAAAATTGAATGTCAAGGTCAGTATATACATATGTTAAGAAGTTTAAAATCTCTAAACCACTGCTAGTTTTTCAAAAAGATTTTGTGCTTTTCACGACAATAACAATGTAAGTATCCGACCTCAATTAAAGCTTAAAGGCAAGAAATGCTTATAACCTGTAATGTCATGCCTTATCACTGATTTCTTAATGTGCGACGTTTTAACACTCCAAACAGGATTTAAATAGCTCTGTGCTCTTTTGATAAGATAAAGCATCAAATTGCCCCCCCCTTTTTTTTTTAGGGCAGTAACCTTTGCTTTTCAGTATTTTTCACTATTCAGTATGCTCTATGCTTCATTTTTAATTTTGTGTAAAATTTTGAAGGATGTTCTCAGATATCTACCATTAATAATTATTATAAATATTAAGTATAGGCTCATTAAAACATATGGCAAAGATTTTTTGTGGGCTCTCTCCACTACATGAGGGAACCGATACTCACTGGCAAAATGGTGCCACTAAAATTCTTACTTCTTATTTGTCATTTTTCATTAAACAAAATGGGTCCTATTATTTTTCTAGCATTTACTGCACACCCCACTCCAATTTTTAGGTCATAGTGAGGCATTTTATACAATTGTTAATCAATTTAAAGCTTTGGTTTTGGCGTTAAACAATAATAATTTCACATCACTTTTAACAGGAAATGCTATATAAAAACCAGTGCCAGTATAGAATGGTTGCCTCAAAAATCATTGAACAAATTAGTTCAACAAACTAATGTGAACAGTCATATTGGCCTTCAGAAAACCTGTGCCACTGCATGAAACATCTCACTATGGCCTGAAAATCGGTGTGTGGTTGTGGTATTCTTTTACAAGAATAAATGGTCCATTTTGTTTAATGAAACAATGAGAGATGTGCTATTTGTTTGCAAAGTAAGGATTTTAATGTGCCTCTGCCAGTGCCTCTTGGTTCTCTTCTACATGGAAAGAGCCTATGAATGTGTTTCCATAAACTTTAATGACTATACTTCATCAGAGTGAAATGTTTTCCAATACTGATAAACAAAGAACTTAAAATAATTGGCACAAGCAGCATCTTGAATTAGCATATCAAAGCAGTTTATTAATAAAAAAAGTTAATATCTCAAAACTGATGATACAGCTAATTAAAAAAAATAAATGTTTTATTTGCTTTAGGTCTATAGGCATGGTAAAGGCATGATGGTAACATGTAACACAAATGAGATAAGTTATTTCTTGCAGTTTTATGTTATTTACACATACAGCAAGTTAGTAGCATACTTTCACTTATATTAATAAAAACAAGTGTTAATGTGTAACGCATGTATAACAGTTATATGAATGTTACTGCTTCAATGCTTATATATAACATTTAACTATGAACAGCTATGACTTTTTATGTTATGTCTGATAAATATTGTAACGCGAGCGCTGGAACACCCTGTGGAAGCAGCTGGGAGCGGAAGACAGGGGAGGTTCGTGTTAGCCGCACCTCCCCCTCGTTTGTCTTATAGTGGTGACAGGCGGTGGTCGGGAGAAAAACATGACTGTGCCGTCTGTTTCTCTTACACCTGGTTCTCGATCATTCTTTTACTGGAACATTCCTGTAGAAGCCAGAAGGCGGCGATATTCCTATAAAAAGCGGCTGCCGGAGCGAAGTTAGGTCAGTCAGTCAGTCAGTTGGTTAGTGAGTGTGAGTGACGTGTTAACGAACGAGTAGATTGTGCAACGGAAGACTGTACGTAACTGGTATGTGCATCGGAGTTTATATAATCGCGAGTACAAGTGAAATTGTAACGGACGAACTGGTGAATTGTAATTGTGTGCAGCAAGTAATTCTGTGTAATTGGCAAGAGTTTAACTGTAAGTCGGTGGAAATAAAGAACATTTTTGAGTGGTGAAATTGGACTTTTCATTTCACGAACCCACAAAGTCACACTGGTGTCAGGAAGCGGGAAGATAACATCACCGAACATTACAACCATGGACGTGACATTGGAAAATTTTTTGGAGAAGATGATGGAAATGATGGCCGAATTAACAGAGAAGACGGAAGCGGCAAGTAACAGCCTGGCCGCGAAGCTGGAGACTATGAATGACAACCTGGCCGCGGAACTGAAACAAATGAAGACGGCCAACGACAACATCGCCGGGAAGATGGAAGAAATGAAGGCCGAATTAATAACGGAAATAGAAGCGGCAGATAACAACCTGGCCGCAAAGCTGGAAGAAATGAAGACGGCTAACGATAACCTCACGGAGAAGACGGAAGAAATGAAGGAGGCGAACGAGGTCCTCACCGCCAAGTTTGAGGAACGGTTGGCCGGCGTGAAGGATGACGTCACGAATCTGGGCAAGCGCATGGGTCAAGTAGACAACAGCCTTAATGATTTAGAGGAAAAGGCCGACAACATCGCAAAACCCCTCACCCGCCTGACGGAGGAAAACCGGCCTTATGTGTGGACGGAGGACGCCGAAGACGCTTTCCAGCACCCGAAGGAGACCCTGTGCAGTGCTCAAATTTTGGGTTTCCCACAACCGGGTGGCGCCTTCATTGTGGACACAGACGCCAGCGACCATTGCATTGGAGGTGTCCTATCGCAGATCCAGGACGGCCATGAGCGCACAAGAGTGGAAGAGAAGGAGCGGGCCGCAGCAGTCCGAGTAGTTGTGGCAGTGCCTGCTGAAGGCTGGGATAGCGCAGGCCTGAGGAGGGAGCAGCTGGCGGACGCAGACTTGGGGCCACTCTTGAGGGAAGTGGACGCAGGGACGAGACCAACCTGGGAGGACAACGCACCGAGGAGCGCCACCTACAAGTCGCACTGGGCCCAATGGGACTCGTTGAAGACCAGAGAGGGCGTGCTGTTCCGGGTATGGGAGTCACCCGATGGGAAGGCGCAGAGAGAACAGTTGGTACTTCCCCGGAGCAAGGTCCCGGAAGTCTTGGAGGAAGTGCACGCCGGTACTTCAGGAGGACACCTGGGAGCGAACCGTATGATTCACAAACTACGGCAGCGCTACTTCTGGCTCAGACTCCGGGCAGATGCTGGTGGTACACCTGGACCGCCTCGCACGCTACGATGGGGCTGTTCGGGGCGAACAGCTTTGAGGAGGGAGCAGTGTAACGCGAGCGCTGGAACACCCTGTGGAAGCAGCTGGGAGCGGAAGACAGGGGAGGTTCGTGTTAGCCGCACCTCCCCCTCGTTTGTCTTATAGTGGTGACAGGCGGTGGTCGGGAGAAAAACATGACTGTGCCGTCTGTTTCTCTTACACCTGGTTCTCGATCATTCTTTTACTGGAACATTCCTGTAGAAGCCAGAAGGCGGCGATATTCCTATAAAAAGCGGCTGCCGGAGCGAAGTTAGGTCAGTCAGTCAGTCAGTTGGTTAGTGAGTGTGAGTGATGTGTTAACGAACGAGTAGATTGTGCAACGGAAGACTGTACGTAACTGGTATGTGCATCGGAGTTTATGTAATCGCGAGTACAAGTGAAATTGTAACGGACGAACTGGTGAATTGTAATTGTGTGCAGCAAGTAATTCTGTGTAATTGGCAAGAGTTTAACTGTAAGTCGGTGGAAATAAAGAACATTTTTGAGTGGTGAAATTGGACTTTTCATTTCACGAACCCACAAAGTCACAATATTTTTATGGAAACGTAGAGTCAGACTGAAAAAATTCAATGCCATAGCCGGGATTTGAACCACAGATCTTCTGGTTTCCGTCCAGCCGCTCTACCATTGAGCTACTATGGCCAACATACTGATATGACATTAAATTCTCCAACTGACTCGTATTTTCCCGGTAAACCACTTAGGCGTTCTCATAAACACATGAGACAACTACCTTAATGGTGACTTACAACACCTTTCCACAATTTAGCCAGTGTGAAAGAACAATTAACTTCCAAATATTTTTTAATTTTTATTAATGTTGCTGACTGACCATATTATGAATCACTTCTCAGGAAGCCAGCCAGGTGAAAAGAATTAGAAATCATATAGTTAAACTCTAAACTAGCTTGTATCCATAGTTACAGGTCAATAGCTTGTTCAGCTTTTGAATGACAGTATTTTTAACAAGACAAGTGTAGAAGTTTCACGAAAATGGATGATTTGGAAAAACCAGCAGTGATTAAATACTTCCATTTGAAAGGCTTAACGCAGAAAGAAATCAAGGGGTAAATGGCTAGTACATTGAAAGACTCTGCACCTTCATATTACAATGATTAAAAGGTGTGTTGCAGAGTTTAAATGGGACGTATGAGCACCCCTGACCCCTATGGAAGTCACAATTCCAGAGATAACTGAAAAAATTGTAGTACTGGAAGACCGTAGATTAAAGTTATTTGAGATAACAGAAGCTCTAAAACATATCAAAAGAATGTGCAGGTAATATTTTAAGTAATGTTTTGGATTTTCACAAGGTCTGTGCAAAAACTGTTTCTGTTACGAATTTGGAACTCTACTGTAAAAATTCTGTGAATTTTTGAGACGGCTTATTACCATGGATGAAACATGGATACATCACTACGCTCCAGATTTATCACAGTCAAAACAGTGGATTCTGCCATGTGAACCAACTCCAAAAAAGCCAAAGTCAATTTTGTGAGCTAACAAGGTTATGGTGGGTGTTTTCTGGGATGCACAGGGAATTATTTTTATTGATTACTTGGAAAAGGGTAGAAGTATAACTGGTGACTACTAAGCAAGCTTACTGCAATGTTTGAGTGATGAGATGAAAAGAAAAAGACCTCAATTGGCAAAGAAAATAATCTTGTTACTTTCTTGGAAGTGTTGAAAACAGTGTTGTTATGATAAATTAACTTTAAAGAGAGTCGATTAAAGACACTAGACTAGTGTCTTTAATCGACTCTCTTTAAAGTTAAAATAATCTTGTTTCTTCATGACAATGCTCCGGCCCATCATTCAGTCACTGAGATGGGAAAAATGTGCAAATTTAAGTTTGAACTGCTTGAACATCCACCCTATTTGCCACGTCTAGCATCCAGTGATTACCACCTGTTCCCAAACCTCAAACAATTTCTTGGAGGATGAAGATTTCACAGCAATGAGGTCATTCATGCAGTAAACAGCAATTTTGAGGACCATGATAAATCGCACTACAGAGATGGTTAAATTAGAACTCTGATATGATAAATGTATTAGCCCTTTTTGGAGATTATGTTGAGAAATAAAGGGGGGCAGAAACAATTTAAATTTTTGTTGTTGTTGTAAGACCCGAGACTTATCAGCCAACCCTTGTAATTTATTTCATGTCCAAGGAAAATAAATAAACCTTTTGATTTGATTACATTGTGCACTGTAACAAACAGAAAATTAGATGAATGGAAACTTTACACACTTCACTCTACTCTTAATTGAAAACAGATGTGTCAATGGACTTCACTGAAATCTTAAACCAGAAGATAACAAATTAAGACTGTTATACAGGAGGCAGATAAAAGCCAACGCATAAACGGAAACAACATAAATAGTTACTTAGCATTAATTTGTTTGAATTATCACCACAATACATATTTCATGATTGAAAGTTAATAAGTATATTACATTTCACTGGATTTACTTTTGTTCCTGATATCACAAACTGAGATAGGACTCATGGCTCAATAAATATGCCTGAGCACTATATGAACATGCTTGAGCTTTATTTAAAACCTGCTTCAGAGACACACAACTTCTGGGGCATCAATAGTATGGTAATCCCATTTCCATTGTTGCATTACATATATGCAGAATATATTACTCTTATAAAAATGGTCTTTTGCAATAATTTCATTCTTTGCACTTACAAATTATAATTACTATTTTCCTTCAATTGGCATTCATGTAACAAAATTTCAAGAGTAATACATTTTTCCTCCCTAAACGAAACTTTAGATAAATTAGATGTAAACGATGCTCAACATAAGACTTGATTTGCAATAACATAAATTGAAACTATAAGAAAATTACATTTAAATTCTGTATTATAATATGAGCATTTATAACTAACAGGAGTGATTAATGGGAACGAAATGGGTCCTAGAGCCCAAACCTTGAATGATGATGATGATGATGATGATGATGATGATGATGATGATGATGATGATGATAGCTAACAGAATGCTTGTCCTGGGAATGGATAAAATTTTAACTTTCTCATTTCTGTTTCCAGGGTTGGCATATTAGATTGATATTGTGCATATTAGACTCTTCCCTGTAGAAATTATTCAAGGCAATCACACATGAAATGGGTGTTATATCTGGGAAAATCAAACCAGAACAAATTCCAGCAAATGTACATCATGACTCCTTCAGATTAATTTAATGTTGGAACTCCTTGCAAAAGCATTACTAGTAGTTAAATTTATATGTAATCCGGAATTGATTATTGTCAAAGCAAAAACTACAAAAAAAAAAAAAAAAAAAAAAAAAACCAGCAAAAAGTGGTAGAAATTAGTAGAGAACAATACAGAACAACAAAGAACTTTAAAGTAAGCTCCTAACAAAGGACCGATTCTTAATATAGCTAAAAGAAACTGGAAAAAGTAATAAATTCATGATTAGAAAATTATTACTTAAAGTTACTTACATTATATTGACTGAATGAAGAAAAGAAAAATTATCATTGGCCAGCTACAAACAAATGATGTCCCAATACACAAAACTGACTTTTCATTTTGCTATCAATATGGTCAGATGTGCATTCCTGATCTCATTTCATTTTGGGGTGAACCAGCCTTTGCAACTATCATAATTGCATAACTGCACAAAGTACCTTCTCCTTTCTCTCTTTCTATGAAGCACTCACCTTGTTGCTCTTGTTGCAATTTTTTAGTTCCAAGTGGTAGCTTATTATTCTGACAAATTTCCTTTTGAATAATTGGCTTTGTTAATGTTAATTGGACTGCCAGAAATCATGATTAATGTGTGTGACACTTACCTTTGAACTACGCAAAGATGATAGCCTATGTGTAGCGGTTTCACAAGCTGAATCCAAAGTGTCTATATCTGCAAGTGTTGCTTTCACTTTACGCAGTTGTTCTGATACTATTGTTTCAATGCACTGTGTTTGTCGCCCAATGTCATGCAGCGAATCCTGTGCTGGAACGATCTTATTGGTTCTTAGGATACAAGGCGCAAATACAATTGCCAGTGCCCCTGCATTCATACGGTTTGCTTCTTCATGAAGAGCCACCCTATTAACAGCAAAGAAAATGTATAGCTTCTTAATACTCTACTAATATTGTTTTACTTGCCTCATGAACATTTTATTTCACAGAGGATGAAGTGAATTAATCCTGCAGACTAAGGGAAAATTTGTTTTAATATGATTAACAAAATTTATTACCAAAAAACTAAAAAGTTTATAGTTTTATAGAAAAAACTTTTATTTAAAATACTTATCCTAACCTTGCTGGATTACTGTTGATTAAAGATAGAACATTGAATAACAAGATATTTCAATAGAATGAGTCTTTTATAAATTAAAAGTCTATAACATTTTGCCATCTTTATTCTGTTAGAACTGGCAACATTACATCAGCTGCCTTTACTTTCATCCAAAATAACATGGATTGTGAGGAATGTTTACTTAATCACATGCAACTTCTTTTTGTCGAAGTCACTAATTAAGACAGAGCAGTTAAAGAAGGCATGTGTAATAAAAACAAAGAATGGGGCATCTTGTTAATAGAAGAGCATACATAATGCTGTTATTTGTACATTCCGAATATCTGGACATCATCTTAATTCATGGAGAAACACCATGCATTTCTCAATCTGCAGTGTGTTGAGAGATTTCCTAACAGGATAGTACAAAGTGCAAATATATTTGGCAGCAGTAGTGTAATTTAGAGTTGTCATAATCAAGGATAACAATGACCTTGCAAATATATTTGGCAGCAGTAGTGTAATTTAGAGTTGTCATAATCAAGGATAACAATGACCTGATGAAGTCCTCAACATGGAAAGAAAAGTGTTAGTTCAGTTAATGAAAATTCTGATTGGAGCAACTGCAATGTTGCTCGCAATATAGGAGTGTTGCACTGGAGTGTATTTAGAACTTTTAAAAAACAGTTATTATGCCCATATCACATTCAGGAATAAACTTGTTTATCACCAAAGACTTCCATTCCTGTGTTGGTTTTCCAAGTGGCTGCTTCATCAGTTTGCACAAATTCCAGATTTTGAAGCAAATGGATTGGTGACAGATGAGCCCTGTTTCATGTGAAATGGCATCACAAACTTTCACCACATAAAATGAAATGTGTAGTGTTTAATGCCTGCTTTTACTACATACGGCACTGCAGGTGGTGACACTGACGATACATGAGATGAAGATGGAGCACCAGTGGAATGAGATGGCGGGGGAAACCGGAGGTCCTGGAGAAAACCCGCCTCAGCGCCGTGTTGTCCACCACAAATCTCACTTTGTGGTCGCCTGGGATCGAACCCAGGCCACCTTGGTGAGAGCCAAGCGGTCTAACCACTGAGCCATGGTGCGGCCTATTTTCACCACATACATACATGGACCCAAGAACTATATAATAGTGGAATTTACAGCAAAGTTTCTCAACTAATGCAAAGATGTTCTGTTGGAGATAAGGAGGAAGGTGTGGTACCTTAATGTTGGTGCCCACCCCACATCACTCAAGCAGTCCATTATCAGTTGATGAAGATTTTTCTGAACCGTTGTATTGATTTGAAACTGTGGCTTGCCTCCTAGATCTTTAATCCCCTAGTGTTGCAAGTTTATGATAACAGGCTCCAAAATCTCGTCATGTGTATTTCTTTCCAAAAGCAGTGTTCTTGTAGTTTATCTGCATGTCTCATGCAGTTTTCCCAATCTGTGCAACCTTGGCAATTTCTCGGTGAATAAGTCATTGCATCAGTCAGTTCAAAAGTATTACTTCTGTTTGCAACATAATTTGAGCCCACATTAACTCAACTGGATTGTTTTGGCAGTGGTAAGCGGTAAGGTGGTTTATAATACCTCGTGTCTCATATCAACTGCAAGTTGATCCAGCTGATACACTTGCTGGCTTTTAAATGGAAGAACAACAGAATAATACTGTAATGTAGAATAAAAAGAAGTATTTCAGAAAGTGGAGTGCCATTGTTACTAAAATTAGACTAGTTTCTGGGAACCTCTCCCCTAACGTCAGTTCTGTGGTTGACTGATGATGCATCTGGTGTCTGCCCATGGATGGTAGGTGAATTTTCTATATTGCCAGTTTGTGTTTTTAAGCAGTGTGAGAGTGGTATTTTTTGATATTATCTTGAGTTTTTCCTTTCTTTTCATCATGTTCCTTATGATGGTTGGGTTGAATCCATTTAATATTGCTATCTCTTTTATGTGTTGTTCTTTCAAAAACTCCTTACTCAGTGGTATGTTGTATAGCTGGTGAATTAGACTTCTAAAGGCAGCTAGTTGATGTAAAACTGGGTTGTATTCATTTTTCTTTATGTAATTCTCTACGTGTGTGGGCTTCCTGTATATTCCAAAATCTACACCATGACAATTGCTAGTTATCTTGAGGTCCATAAAGGGTAGAGTGTTGCCTCTTTCTACTTCCATTGTAAACTGGATATGATTATTACACAAATAAAAATATTTGTTAATTATAATCCACTTATCTTAAGAAGTTGATGTTAAAGCTTCTTTCTTATTTTCAATACTGCTTTAATACTGCTTGTTTAATACTGCTGTAATTAATGGTTTCAATAACGATTTTATACAAAAGAAGATTGAAAAGTTTAAATATAAAAAAACTGTTAATGATATTTCTACTCTTAAAAAAATAAAAGATGATTATAAATTTAAAAAATTTACTTACCATCCTTGGGTTGATAAACATTTTCAATTTTTTTTTAAAGCAGTTGGTATAACTTTAATTCCTCAAAATAATGTAGTATTAAAAATTTATTAAAATTTTCTAAAAAAAGATATTATTCCTAATAATAAAAAATCTGGTATTTATCAATTTAATTGTTTAGATTGTGATCAGGTTTATATTGGAAAGACGAAACGTAGTTTGGAAACCAGAAAGAAAGAACATTTTCGTAACATTACATATAAACAAACAGATAAATCAGCCGTAGCAGATCATTTTTGGTCATTTAATCATAAAATAAATCCTGAAGTTAAATTATTAAAACAAATGTTCCCATAGATTTGATAGTGTGGGACAAAATATTTATTTTAAAAAATAAGCACCGCGTAATGAATTTTGACATACCGCCAATTGATTCTGTTTTTAGGTTTTTTCGTCTTCGGATGTTGGTGGTGCTGGGAACGTGACATAGCAAAGGGAAAACATGGTAACCGAGATTTCCTTAACAACGGAGTTTATTTTCACTGAGGATGAATGCGATATGCCTTCGAAATTGATTTGAAAAGAAGAAAGAAGTTTTAACATTAACTTCTTAAGGTAAGTGGATTATAATTAACAAATATTTTTATTTGTGTAATATTTATTACTCCACTGTAACTAGCTTCAATCCTGTGTAATCTGGATATGATTATGTTGCGGGTTTACTAATTTTAGAGAATCTTCTTTAAGTTTTTCCAGAATGATAGCAAAAGCATCATCAACATATTGTGACTTAGTGGATTCATTGAATTAAAAGTCCAATTTGCCGAAATTCTAAATGTTCTTTATTTCCGTAGAGATACACTGTTCAATTCTCACGTAACAACATTACATCACCTATACAACACAATCTTCTAAGGTCGATCACAATAACAAACAGTGACAGCAGATTACATCATTAGCTCTCGTTACACAGCTGGCTGTCTCTCATTTCACAACACTGTTTCACAACTACTCACTGTTTTACAAACTATCCTGCTGGCGTGTCACAATCGCTTATATATCTCATTCATAATTCGAGAAACTTCTCGAGCAAATCAGAAAAACAACTATTCGCTGTCAATCGAGATATATCTCGAAACTTCCAAACGTGAAATCTTATCTGGCTGGCAAGTCCTTTATCTTAAGCCATCTTCATTTGCCAGCCCCTTTGTGTACACTAGCCGCGCAATTGTTTTTTGTTTCAATTTACGTCCTCCAACGTTAAGTCATATCGGAAGATGAATGAAATGGATGAAATGAAGCTCAAATGAACCCGGAGTCCATAGAGCTTAATGTTACCTGACATTCGTATTTCAGGATAAGAGAAAACCTCGGAGAAAAAACCTTATCCAGGTAACTCACCTTGACCGAGATTTGAACTCCGGACCTCTTGAACGTGAGGCAGACATGCTACCATCTACGCTACCGAGGCGGGCATGTGATTGTTAACTGCTTATCCAAGCTCGTGAAACATTATCCGCCGTCTAATATCTATTTGCGTCGAAACTTTTATGCCTGTTACCGCGACAATATCTTCACCAAAATTTGTAAATCTGTGGGAAGGCCTTTACCATGTGTGTTTCAAAATAGCTCATGTATAGGTCTGCTAAGATAGGCGAAAGTGGGCTCCCCATAGCCAATCCTTTTGATTGCCTGTAGAATTTTTGGTTAAACATGAAGTAATTATTCCTTGTGCATAAATCTGTAAGATCAATAATGTCATCTATTTCTGTGGGGTCAGTTGTAGTCTGAGTTAGCCATTTTTTGAGGAGTGTAGGTATTTTTTCTACTGGAATGCTAGTAAACAGTGCCTTAATGTCAAAAGCAACTAGTATGTGATTTTCTGGGATGTTGTACTTCTGTAGGTGATTTACCAATTCTAAGGAGTTCTTTATTTTCAAACTTTGAAATTTGTTGTATGATTTTAATTTTCTTACTAACTACTTTGCAATGTGGTACGTAGGTGAATTGATGCCATTGATGATGGGTCTCATGCTATTGTCTTGTTTGTGGATTTTTGGTAAACAGTACAACCTTGGTAGTGTGGGGTTGGAAGATTTTAAGTTGTATATTTCAGATGTAGTTAATATTTTTGTAACTGATAAAGCTTTAATGACAGAAGTGATACTTGGGGTTAATGTATTTTTTGGAACTTTTTCATATTCTGGACTATCTATCATAAGGTTTACTCTCTGAATATAATCTTCTGTCTCCATAATTACTAGACAATTACCTTTGTCGGCTTTTAGGTATACCACTGGCTTCCTAAGATAAACAGAAATTTAAGTAGGAAGTCAGTGGTATACCCAAAAGCCAACAAAGGTAAATCTCTAGTAATTATGGAAACAGAAGACTATTTTCAGAGAGTAAACCTTATGATAGATAGTCCAGAATATGAAAAAGTTCCAAAAAATCCATTAACCCCAAGTATCACTTCTGTCAATAAAGCTTTATCAGTTACAAAAATATTACCTACATCTGAAATATACAACTTAAAATCTTCCAACCCCATACTACCAAGCTGTTTACCGAAAATGATTGAACAATTTCCAAGTAAATCTTGTAGCAATTGATCCAGAGCTTAAAGCAATCTTTTATGTTCCATCATGTATATATCGCAAACAGTGACTTTACATTTTGTTAACTTTTCTTAAACCAGACACAATGGAAATATTGCACGTGGGAGTCTTAATGATTTGTATGTTTAATGGCAACTTAAGAGCTAAATGTACAGTTCTGCCACCTGGTAACAATGTCACAGCTATTCCTGACAAAGTGAGAGCTAAGGCTATGTCATTTTTTTACTGAACCATTGCCAGAATCAATCTGATAAGAAAGGTTTTCCTGGTTCCTCCTTGTGCATCCAAGAAGGCCCTTCCAACTCCATCATTTATCATTTGCATTATGGGATCACACGTTAATTTGGGAATGCTTGATTGGACATATGACAGATCACTGGTGTTGTAACTTTATTCACAATACAAATCCACATCAAATGAAGCAGTGCAGCTCGGGTGGGTGCTGGCATTTCCAACTGAACAAGAACTTTATTTGCAATAGTTAAATGCTTATCTTCAATATTTATCAGTGTAAATGCCTTCTGGAAATTCCATGGCCAATTTGTCATCTTCTAGCAATACTCTATACAAAATATCTTCTGCCATATGCGATCGATATCTTTCCTGTAATTCTGTGGGAGATGAAGGGAGGCAAGAGGCCAATACAATTGCAAATAATGTGCAAATTTGGTTTGGATGTGTAGTGTTGCATGCAACATTAATAAACACATCCCATTGATGGTCACTTTGTATTAAGTTCAGAGCTTGATGCACACGGCAAAAAGTGGCATGTGTGATGCCATCAACAATTTTCAAATCCTGGAAAAATTTAGGACCAGGCTCATTAACCAAAAGCATGTGAAGGTAGAAACATTCATCTTCATTAGAATACACTGTATAAAGTCTATCAGTTGTATTTTCTCTGAAAATGCAAGGTTGACTGTTGACTGCTTCCCCTCGTCTGTGTTGTACAAATACTTTTTTAGTTTCATTCCATGTGTAATAAGAGGACACTTCTGAATACAACAGTGTTCTGGCAAAAGCGTCTTCCTGACACAAGGTTGAAGAGAGCACACGAGACAGACAGTATTGAAAAGTTGTAAAAAATAATTATAACAAAAAAAAATTTTCCTTCCATACCTCATACAAAACATAACCTCTACTTATGATTTGGCAAACGGCACAGCTCAATCACTACACGATAAAACAAAAGCACCTTGATTAAGGTGAATATTTGCTGTTATTAATATATTAAAATGAGAGGATTTCTATTAGTAAGCCATTATTCCCTTCATACACCAAGATAAGAAAAAATAACAATAACAAAACACTATTTAATTCAAATCTCTCCAGGAGAACAAAAGAATACAATTAAAGGCTAGAGATGGCGCGGGTAGATTCAATCTCCCTTTTTGACCGTTGAAAAGGCTGTTTTCTTGCATTCGCAGGTAAGTTACTGACAAAAGACACAGATAAAAAAAAAAAAAACCACACACACACACATGTAGAATTAAAAGTCCAAGTTACAGAAATTCCAAATGTTCTTTATTTCTGTAGAAATACACTTACAGTAGCAGCATTACGTCACATATACAATTACAATCTTCCAAGGTTGGCGTCCACATACAAAAGCATTCACACAATTCAGTTCTGATTACACTCTCTCATTACGACTGTTTACTACTACTGTTTAGGGCTGTCTTTACAACTGTACCTTGGCAAGTCACAGCTTACTTATATATACCACGAAATGAAATGTGTAGTGTTTAATACCCGCTTTTACTACATACGGCACCGCAGGCGATGACACGATGGTACATGAGATGAACATGGAGCACCGATGGAATGAGATGGCGGGGGAAACCGGAGATCCCGGAGAAAACCCGCCCCTTCGCCATATATATATCACGACTATTATTAATCGATAATTATGGAACAAACAAGAAATCGAATGTTCTGAAAGACAATCAAGATGTCACTAGAATGTTCCATTTATCTCTTTATTTATTTCCGTAGACCTTTATCTCGGTGCTATGTTTATCTGCTTAGGCAAGCTGTTTATCTTCGACAGACACCATCTGTCCCCTATCTCACTGCGGAACGCTATCGTTAAATAATGGGTTTGTGACACTGCTCACTCCTCAAGGCTGGTCGTCCCGAACAGCACCATCGTAGCGGGCCAGACGATCCAAGTGTACGACCAACATCTTCCCTAGGGACTCCTTCTGGATGCGGTAGACCACGTCGTTAATCCTCTTCACCACCTGGTACGGTTCTTGCCACAGCTGTTGAAGTTTCGAGCAGCGTCCCTTGGTACGGGTAGGGCAGTACAACCAGACTAGGTCACCCTGCAGGAACCCTTGGCTGTTGGCTTGCCTGTCATATCGGGTCTTCATGTGGTCGCTTGCCTTCTGGATGTTCTGACGAGCCATCTCATGCATGTCGTGGAGATGGTCCACCAGGTTATCCACATAAGCTAAGTGGTGCTTTCCGAAGTGGTTCTCCAGGTCCTCCCAGACGTCCTTGGGCGGTGCCGCTGTCTGGACCACGTTCAGAACTTCTGCGGCCCATCGCTGGAGGCTGGCTATTAGCTGTGCGGCTTCTTCCTCTTGTGCTTGGCCACTGTGTCGAACGGACGGCGGAAGACTTCGAAAGTGGACGTGCCGTCGTACTTCGGCGGTTTGACGCGTGCAGATGTGTCGAGTGCCGGTGCGTCGACCTTTAAATCCTTCAACCTCCTGTCGACGATGTCCTCTACCATGGCGTTCAGGGACTTGGTGTTGCCGTCGGCCTTTCCCTCCAGGTCGTTAACGCGGCTCGCCAGGTCTTAGAGGCGCTCGCCCAATTGCATGACGTCCTCCTTTACGCCGGCCAACTGCTCCTCAAATTTGGCGACGAGTGCTTCGTTCGCAGCCTTCATTTCGGTAGCCAGGATATCGTTCGCCGCTTTCATTTCCTTGGTCAATTCGGCCATTTTCGCGGTCATCGTCGCGGCCAAGTTGCTATTAGCCATTTCCATCTTTGCGGCCAAGTTGTTAATTGCCGCTTCCGTCTTCATTGTCAATTCGACCTTCACTTCTTCCATCTTCTCGGTTATTTCGTAAGCCGTCTTCATTTCTTTCTGTTCCGCTAAAATTTTTCCAATGCAGCATCCATAGTGCAGCCTTCTGACACCAATTGTGACTTTGTGGGTTCATAAAATTAAAAGTCCAAGTTGCAGAAATTCCAAATATTCTTTATTTCAGTAGAAATACACTTACAGTAGCAGCATTACATCACATACATAATTATAATCTTCCAAGTTCGGCATCCACAAACAAAAGCATTCACACAATTCAGTTCTGATTACACTCTCTCATTACGACTCTGTTTACTACTACTGTTTACGGCTGTCTTTACAACTGTTCCTTGGCGAGTCTCAGCTTCCTTATATATACCACGACTCATACTACTAGATAATTCTGGAACAAACAAGAAATTGAATGTTCTGTAAGACAATCAAGATGGCACTAAAATGTTCCATTTATCTCTTTATTTATTTCCGCAGACCTTTATCTCGGTGCTATGTTTATCTGCTTAGGCAAACTGTTTAGCTTTGAACAGCACCACCAGTCCCTTATCTCTCTGTGGCGCGCTATCATAAATAATGGGTTTGTGACAATATTTATTAGTAATGCACTTTAACTGAAAATTGGTTATGCATGATTGAGAAATTTAGTAAAAGTAATGTCAAAATTAACTGAAAAAACTATTTTAGTTGGTTTGTTTGATACTTCATCACATTTTATATTTTTGAGGGACTAATTTCAGAAGCCATTGCCTACATTAATAACCTCTTTCCAACTGTCTGTTGCCATCTGCTCTCCTCTCTCTGGCGGTGGAACTAGGAACTTCCTTGTCAAACGGTTGGCAGGATTTCAAATTTCATTATTTGGTCCTGATTTTTTCATATGAATATGTTCCCCCATGAAACATATTTTACGAAAATTTTGAAAAAATTTGAGTATCTGATTGTAAAAATGAAGAGTAAAACAGCAAACCTAAAAATTAACTTAAAAATTTATGCGGAAAAACATAACATAAACATAACCTAAAAGATCAACCAAACAATGTAGTTAACTTATCCAACCAAACCTTTATAAAGATAGAGTTGGATAATCTAAATCAAAGTTTAAAAATATGTAAGGACTGTTATATCCAATTTGAAGACTATATTGCTGACATTCAAACTGCCTCACAAACTTTAAATGAAGAAAACAGAAACACAGTAAAAAACAAATGCTCCAAAATAGTAGAACCAATTAAAAATGAAAATAAAATTGATGCTAACAACCACATCATGAAAGCCCTTAAAAAGAAACCAGTTATTTACACTAAAGCACATAAGGGGAATAAAAAGCAGAATATGCAAAGACGATGGAAGAGATGCTAGAGGATACAAATTACCAAAAAGTGGAAAACAACCCAATGAAGTACTGCATTGAATCCCCAAATAAAACTTTACAAGAAAGCAAAATAATTAATAAAAAAGAATTAAAGTAGACAATCCAACATTATCAAGAGTATATGGGCTACCAAAAATTCACAAAACAGTAAAGGCCATGAGACCTATCATTAATAGTATAATTACCCCCACATATAATTTGGCCAATTGGTTATTACATAAATTCAATAGCTTCCCAAAGTTTGAAAGTGCAAATTTAAAAAACTCTTTAGACCTTTTAGAAAAATTCAAAGACATAAATTTGGAGAAAAATGATGGACTGGTTTCATTTAATGTCACATCATTATTCCCAAGCATACTAATTACAGAGGACAGAAAAATTATAGACAATATTAAAAAAATGGCTAACTTGTTTGGAAATGCAAACAACAGAAGCACAAGAATACATTTCATTAAAAAACATGATGTATTGAACAAAATTTCTTTAGCTTTAATGGTAAATGCTACAAGCAGAAATCAGAGTTATCAATGGGCAACTCACTTTCACCCTTTATGTCAAATTTATTTATCAGTGCATTTGAAACACAAATTAAAAAGTCCTTCCCATGGATCTTTAAGGTTTGGATTAGATATGCTGATATCTTTGCAATAGTTCCAAATAAACATTTAAATGATGCATTAAAATTACTCAATCTGCAAGAGAAGACTATCAAATTCACAATAGAAAAGGAAATCAATGCACAACTTTCTTTCTTGGACCTAAATATCATCAGGAATGACACAAAAATAATGCAATAATAAACAGTCTTACACACAGATTAGTCAACATGCTCATGGATAAAGCAGAAGACTACAAGGAACAAAAAGCCATACACTACATAGCAGAAGAAAATGGATACAATAAAAGTCTTGTTTAAGAAAATTAAAAAGGCTAAACTAAAGGAAACTGTTAAGGAAGCAACCTCATTTACAAAAGTAAAATAAAACAGTATATTCAGTGCTTTCACATAACACCCAAAAACACTTAATACATTCTAAAAGATCTTTAAGGAACAAAACACAACTTGGCAACTACTAATACATACTCAGTTTTAAAATTGCTAAATTCAAAAACAAAAGATGAAATTCCACCAATTAACAGATCCAGAATATACCAAATAAATTGTATGAATTGTGAAAAATGCTACATACGAGGTTGGTCTGAAAAGTTTCTGACCTACTAAAGATACAAGACTTTTTCAGAAACTTTTTATTTTATTTTTCAACATAGCTTCCTCGTAACTCTACACACTTCTCCCAGCAATGCTCCCATCTCTGTAACCCATCCAAACAGTACTCGGCATTTTTCTCTGCAAAGTAATCTTTGTTTTTGGTAATTTACGTCCTCCAACGTTAAGTCATATTGGACGATGAATAGAATGGGTGAAATGATGCTCAAATGAGTCCGGGGTCCATGGAGCTTATAGTTAGATGACATTTGTCTTTCAGGATAAGGGAAAACCCTGGAAAAACCTTATCCAAGTAACTCACCCTGACCAAGATTTGAACTCGAGACCTCTTGAACGTGAGGTGATTGCCACTTCATTTGACGAAAATCTCTGCCATTGCAACCGCTGAGGTGTGAGATGGTGTGTTGTCTTGGTGAAACAGGATTTATTTTTTCTGCAAATGTGGCCGTTTTTCCGCAAGTTGTGCCTTCAGCTTGTCAAGTAACGATATGTAGTATGCTCAAGTAATAGCTTTTCCTTTTTGAAGACAATCGATTAAAATAACTGCATGACTATCCCAAAAAACAATTGCCATCACTTTCCCAGCCGAAACAACAGTTTTTGCTTTTTTGGAGCTGGTTCCCCCTTTGCAGTCCACTGTTTCGACTGTATTTTTGTTTCGAGCGTATAATGGTGTATTCAAGTTTCATCTACAGTAATTAATCGGTGCCAAAACTTGGATTTATTGTGCCTGAACTGCGCCAACGAAGCGTTGGAAATGTTCATTCAAACACGGTTTTAGTCTAACCTGAGCAAACACTACACATTTCAACGCGCGGACAGCTTTCTCATGTCTAATGCGACAAACATGTTTTTTGACATGTTCATAGCCTCTGCTATCTCTCTCACTTGAATGTGGCGGTCATCTAGCACCATTTGGTGAACTTTGGCGCTGTTTTTGTTGATAGTTTTCGGACGTCCCGAACATTCAACGTCTCCCAAGCTCTTATGGCCACGTTTAAATTCAGCTGCCCAAAATTTCACTGTGATAAATGATGGTGCAGAGTCCTCATACACAGAATCCAACTCATCTTTGATTTGCGTAGGTGTACTGCCTTTCAAAAACAAATACTTAATGACAGCTCGATACTCGATTTGTCCATTTTCATAAAAACACTCATCAACTCATTACTTAGCAACTGAGCATCCAAAATGGCTGAAACTTTGGTAACTATCAACAGATGAACAACAAAATTCATTAGCTTTTATATACGAGTGCTGCCATCTTCATGTTGAGGTTGGAAACTTTTCAGACTACCCTCATAGGTCAAACTAAGAGAAACCTAAAAATCAGAGTCAGAGAGCACTTTAGAAACATCAATATGAAACAAGAAGATAAATCAGCAGTAGCATTTCATTTTTGGAATGAAAACCATGACACTGATCCAAATCCAAAATTACTAAAAGGAGTGCTAAACCAAAATAAACTGACAACATGGGAGAACATATTCATATGGAAAAATAAGGACTGAATAATGAACTTTGAAATACCGCCACTAGACAGTATGACAAAGAAGTTCATCGCTCCACTGCCAGAGAGAGGAGAGCAGATGGCAACAGACAGTTGGAAAGAGGTTGATAATGGCGGCAATGGCTTCCAAAACTAGTCCCTCAAAAATATAAAATGTAAGTGACAAAGTATAAAAAAACCAACTACAATTAGTTTTTCGAATGAACATTGGTTATAAATACAAACAGACAGATAAATCAGCCATAGCACATCACTTCTGGTCAAAAAATCATAATATTTCCAAAGACATAAAACTTTTGGTACCGGCAAAAAAGTATTGGGAATTCACAGTTTTGGAAAATATACACATTGTGAAGAACAAAAAGAGAGCAATGAAATTCGAAATTCCAATAGTAGATGACGTCATTCAACTCATTGAACAGCGCCAGGAGAGGGAGGCGGTCACCTGAAGAAACAGTAGAACATCAGCTGATGATGGGGACGCTGAGTCCTTGAAACATGTCCTAATTTCAAAAGTAAGCGGAACTTAAGTGTTTTTACAGTTCAAGACTTGGTTTAAAAAAGTGTTTTGAATGAACACTGATTATTTTTCACTATAAGTGAGATATAGTGTAAAAATAACTGATATTAAACTAATGTGATTAATTGAAAAGTTCAATTATTAGTGATTAGTAACACATTAAAAATAGAAAAAATGAGTTGACTATTAACACTAAACACTCACCCACTTTTAAATTTAAAACTACAAAAGTGAGTGATATTTGACTCATTTGTTCTATTTTTAATGTAAATTCCAACAACACTACCATCAACTTCCAGTATTTAGTGATAATAAATTTTTAACATATATTTCATCACTTTTGGACATAATTATTATAATAAAATATCATAAAATATTCTCACTTATCTTATTTACAATATATGACAATATGTATATTTTATTTTTAGGTTGAAGACCAGGAGCCTCCCATGAATAAGCCATCTATCCAGCTTAATTATTGTACTTCTATGAAAATAGCTAAGAGTTTATAAAGTTTCACAGATGAAGTTTTGTTAAAGAATCTTTACAAATTCTGGCAGAACAATATTGTCCAAACCTCTTTACAACAGATCTGTAAAGCTTCCACTGTGGACTCTAGCCTGTTGATTGTAAACACATTCAAAATTAATTTGTACATACTGTCACCCAATTATCGGGAAGCACAACAAACGACAGCTAAGGGACCAGAGACCGCGCCACACCCACCCATTTGTCTCCTGTCACTAACTGAAGGGATGATTAGGAGAGGGATTGCGGGCCACTGTGCCGTCTCTTTACCCCACCCCCCCCAGGTTCTCGAACGTGCGGGTTGTTTCATCTAATCCGGAAACTTCTAGATTGGCCAGCTGGTCTTATATAAGCGACGCACCGGGCTGGAGGGAGTCAGTTCTTGGCGAGCTGTGAGGAGCGCCCAGTGAGGGGACAGACTGCGTACGTGCGTCGGAGGAGTTTACGTAATTGCGAGAGCAAGTGAAACTGCAACGGACGAACTGGTGAATCGTAAATGTGTGCATTATGTAATTCTGTGTAACTGGCAAGTGTTCAACTGTAAGTCGGGGGAAATAAAGAACATTTTTGAGTGGTGCAATTGGACTTTTCATTTCACGAACCCACAAAGTCACACTGGTGTCAGAAGTGGGATGACAACATCACCGAACATTACAACCATGGACGCGGCATTAGAAAAGATTTTGGAGAAGATGATGGAAATGAAGGCCGAACTGACATCGGAAATGAAGACGGCAAATGACAACATCACCGAGAAAATGGAAAAGAAGTTGGAGACGGCAAATAACAACTTGGCCGCGAAGATGAACGAGTTAACAACAAAAACAGAAGCGGCAAATAACAACCTGGCCGCAAAGCTGGAAGAAATGAAGACGGCTAACGATAACCTCACGGAGAAGATGGAAGAAATGAAGGTTGCGAACGAGGCCCTCGCCGCCAAATTTGAGGAACAGTTGGCCGGCGTGAGGGATGACGTCGCGAAGCTGGGCAAGCGGATGGGTCAAGTAGACGACCGCCATAATGGTTTAGAGGAAAAGGCCGACAATAACGCCAAGACCCTGAACGCGGTGGTGGAAGACGTCGAAGACCTTGCGAACCGCGTAAACAACCTGGAGGAAAAGGTCGACAGCAGCGTCAAGTCCCTGAACGCCATGGTGGAGGACGTCGTCGGCAGGAGGCCGAAGGATATGAAGGCCAACGCGCCAGGGCGCGACACAACATCTGCGCGCGTCAAACCTCCCAAGTATGACGGTGCGTCAACGTTTGAAGTCTTCCGCCGCCAGTTCGACACAGTGGCCAAGCACAACAAATGGTCGCCAGAGGAGGAGGCCACACAGTTAATAACCAGCCTCCAGGGACGGGCCGCGGAAGTCTTAAACGCGGTGCAGACAACGGCGGCGCCCAAGGACATCTGGGAGGCCCTGGAGAATCGCTTCGGAAACCACCGCTTAGCCGCAGCGTACCGCAGCCAGCTAAAGGCATGGTCACAGCAGCCAGGGGAGACGCTGCAGGAGTTCGCCCTGGCAGTTGAACAACTGGCTGGCAAGGCCCTAGTCGACCACCCACCAGAGTTCGTATCCCGGGAAGCGGCCTACACATTCGTGGACGGGGTACGAGATACGGAGATTCGTCAGCGCCTAATGCTCGGCGATTATAAAACAATCCACGAGGCGCTAACGGCGGCATTAAGGATGGAGGCGGCCAAGGTGACGGCTACCCCGTCAAGAACGAGTGCCCACTACGCCGGAGACAGAAGACCAGCCGAGGGACGCCGGCGAACACCTAGTGGCCTGTGTTGGGGTTGTGGACAGCCGGGACACCTAGAGAGAGATTGCCGACATCAGGAAGGGCAGCCGGAAGAACGAGTAAGGCCCGGCGTGGAGAGGGGCACGTCGGCGCCATCACCACCATCCCCTCGAGTGACACTGCGCACCGTCAGCCGGCGTATGGATGACAGCCTCATCGCGGACGGTTGGGCGAGGGGAAGCCGTGCCGCGTTCTGGTGGACACGGGCAGCCGTGACCATCATCAGACCTGACGTGGCGAAGGGTTTGCCGACGAGGAAGCCGAGCCGACCATACAAGCTTGTCACGGCATCGGGCGACACCTTGCCTGTGGAGGAGGCCCTGTTGGAGCTGATCCTGGGACGGAGTGCCGTGCGTCTGTGGGTGTTCGTCGCGAAGGTGGCTGAGGTGATTCTGGGACTGGATGCCCTCAGGAGCCACGAGGCGGCGGTCGACGTCAGCAGGAAGGTCCTGCGGCTCAACGGAGAAGAGGTTATACTCCGTCAATCCGAAGAGCGCCTTGGAATCTGCAGGGTCGTCTTGAACGAAGACGTGGTTGTCCCCGCGAGGAGCGAGGTGATGGTGATGGTGACGGTGCGACCGGAAGGCCAGACAGCAGGTTGGGTCCAGAGCCTGCAGGAGTACGACTTCACCTTGGAACATCGTAGAGGGAAGAGCCACGGTAACGCTGACGCCATGTCCCGAAGACCCTGTCCAGAAGAGTGCGGCCAGTGCACAAGAGTGGAGGAGAAGGAGCGTGCCGCAGCAGTCCGAGGAGGGAGCAGCTGGCGGACGCAGACTTGGGGCCACTCTTGAGGGAAGTGGAGGCAGGGACAAGAGCAACCTGGGAGGACATCGCACCGAGGAGCGCCACCTACAAGTCGTACTGGGCCCAATGGGACTCGTTGAAGACCAGAGATGGCGTGCAATTCCGGGTATGGGAGTCACCCGATGGGAAGACGCAGAGAGAACAGTTGGTACTTCCCCGGAGTAAGGTCCCGGAAGTCTTGGAGGAAGTGCACGCCGGTACTTCGGGAGGACACCTGGGAGCGAACCGAACGATTGACAAACTACGGCAGCGCTACTATTGGCTGAGACTCAGAGCAGATGCTGAGAGATGGTGCCGTCAGTGTCACGTGTGCGCGGCGAGTCGTGGCCCCCAGACTAGGAGCCGGGGTCGCATGCAGCAGTACAACGTCGGAGCGCCATTCGAACGGATCGCCGTTGACATTGCGGGACCGTTTCCAGTTTCCGACCGAGGCAAAAAGTACCTAGTGGTGGTCGTGGACTACTTCACCAAGTGGCCGGAGGTGTATGCCATCTCAAACCAAGAGGCAAAGACAATCACAGACTGCCTCGTGGAGCAAGTGTTCTGTCGATTTGGGGTGCCGTTAGAGCTACACAAAGACCAGGGTACCAACTTCGAGTCCAACCTAATGAAGGAGGCACTACAAAAGCTTGGGGTGAACAAGACCCGCACGACGCCTCTACATCCCCAGTCGGATGGCATGGTCGAAAGATACATCAAGACCTTAGAGAACACCTGAGGAAGGTCGTGGCCAGCCATCAGCGAGACCGGGACGTCAAGGTGCCACTGTTCTTGCTGGCTTACCGCTCGTCTACACACGACACAACTGGGATGATGCCAGCCAGCTTAATGTTCGGCCGAGAGTTACGCCTCCCTTGTGACCTGGCTTTTGGAATCCCTCCGGAAGCGAAACAGCCAGCGACCGAGTATGTGAAGAACTTGGTGGACCATCTCCACGACATGCACGAGATGGATCGCCAGAACATCCAGAAGGCGAGCGACCGCATGAAGACCAGGTATGACAGGCGAGCTAACAGCCAAGGGTTCCAGCTGGGTGACCTGGTCTGGTTGTACCGTTCTACCCGGACCAAGGGACGCTGCCCGAAGCTCCAGCAGCCATGGCAAGGACCGTACCGGGTGGTGAAGAGGATTAAAAAAAAATGTGTAGTGTTTAACGCCCGCTTTTACTACATACGGCACCGCAGGCGATGACACTGATGATGCAAGAGATGAAGATGGAGCACCGGTGGAATGAGATGGCGGGGGAAACCGGAGGTCCCGGAGAAAACCCGCCCCAACGCCGTGTTGTCCACCACAAATCTCACTTTGCGGTCGCCTGGGATCGAACCCGGGCCGCCTTGGTGAGAGTCAAGCGGTCTAACCCCTGAGCCACGGCGTGGCCGAAGAGGATTAACGACGTGGTCTACCGCATCCAGAAGGTTCCCCGAGGGAAGATGTTGGTGGTACACCTGGATCGTCTAGCCCGCTACGATGGTGCTGTTCGGGACGACCAGCTTTGAGGAGGGAGCAGTGTCACCCAATTATCGGGAAGCACAACAAATGACAACTGAGTAAGGGACCAGAGGCGACGCCACACCCACCCATTTGTCTCCTGTCACTAACTGAAGGGATGATTAGGAGAGGGATTGCAGGCCACTGTGCCGTCTCTTTACCCTCCCCCTAGGTTCTCGAACGTGCGGGTTGTTTAGTCTAATCCGGAAACTTCTAGATTGGCCAGCTGGTCTTATATAAGCGACGCACCGGGCTGGAGGGAGTCAGTTCTTGGCGAGCTGTGAGGAGCGCCCAGTGAGGGGACAGACTGCGTATGTGCGTCGGAGGAGTTTACGTAATTGCAAGAACAAGTGGAACTGCAACGGACGAACTGGTGAATCGTAATTGTGTGCATTATGTAATTCTGTGTAACTGGAAAGTGTTTAACTGTAAGTCGGTGGAAATAAAGAACATTTTTGAGTGGTGCAATTGTTTTTCATTTCACGAACCCACAAAGTCACAATACAAAGCACAATTTTGTAGCTTTTTCTGTTAACATTGGATGAAAATATAACACATGAAACACTTAACAACTAACCATCTTGTGGTTAGTGGACCAAAATCTGGAATGCCCAGAAGAGCTAGATTTAGCGCTTGGAAAGGAACAACAGGACCTTATGACTTGCATAGACAGAAATGTCAGAAATAATCTGGTTCATAATAACAATGGACATCCTCATAATCTACTAAAGACTAATACTATTAATAATCTGAATTCTATATACCTCCATGAAGTTACACCTGAGGAAATAATTAAATAATAAATAGATTGAATAATTATGTGTGTTTGGATTAATTTAGTAACAATGACGTCAAAATTAATTGTAAAAACTATTTGCACTTGGTTTATTGACACTTGTCACTTACTTTTTCGTATTATTGAGGGACTAGTTTCAAAGGCTGTTGCCTCCATTTTCAACCTCTCTCCAACTAGCATCTGTTGTTTTCTGCTCTCCTCTCTCTGCTGGTGGAACTATGAACTTCTTCCACCAGTAGAAGTTCATAGTTCCACCACCAGAGAGAGGAGAG
Source organism: Mantis religiosa (assembly GCA_030765055.1). Lineage (NCBI taxonomy): Eukaryota > Metazoa > Arthropoda > Insecta > Mantodea > Mantidae > Mantis > Mantis religiosa. The sequence continues at coordinate 129,996,315 of CM060951.1, forward strand.
CAGACAACAACAGATGCTAGTTGGAGAGAGGTTGAAAATTGAGGCAACAGCCTTTGAAACTAGTCCCTCAATAATACAAAAAAGTAAGTGACGAGTGTCAATAAGCCAACTACAAATACTTTCTACAATGGAGTGAATAATACTTATTCTGCAGGTGCTGATGATATACCAGATATGATTGTAAAAAGATGCAGTGAACACATAATCAGACTACTTGTTCATCTCTGTAATGCATCCATGACTAGCGGGATCTTTCCAGATGTACTGAAACTATCTAAGGTAAGGACTGAAGTATCAAATTTCCGTCCAATTTCCATACCTTCCATATTTTCAAAGATATTAGAAAAAATAATGTATAGGAGGCTTCTCTCATTTATGGAAAAACATGATTTAATTACTAACTCACAGCATGGATTTCGACACAAAAAATCAAGAGAATGCAATATACTCTTTCTTAAATAGCGTTATAACCGCTTTGGATAATAAAGATAAGCAATTGGTATATTTCTAGATTTAAGTAAAGCTTTTTTATACTGTTGATCACAAAATTCTGTTAGCAAAATTATTTGATTTTGGCATACGAGGACCAGCGTATAGCTGGTTTGAAACTTACCTTACAAATAGAAAGCAATTAACAGAGATTTTCAACACAAACCCTAATACCAATACTCACTCGGCTATTAGATCAGACTTACTTGACATTACATATGGAGTGCCGCAGGGCTCAATTTTGGGCCCATTTCTATTCATCTTGTATATAAATGACTTTGTAAATAACCTCAAGGCTCATAACATTGTATTGTTTGCAGATGGCACTAACTTACTAATAACAGGAAACAGTAACAAAACATTAAATAATTCATTAAGTCACACTAGTAAAGACTTGGTGTCATGGATTTTGGCATACGAGGACCAGCGTATAGCTGGTTTGAAACTTAGCTTACAAATAGAAAGCAATTAACAGAGATTTTCAACACAAACCCTAATACCAATACTCATTCGGCAATTAGATCAGACTTAAAGTATAAACTTGAAAGAAGCGTAGGGGCAGTGAAGCAGAAATTAGCACAAAAGTGAATCGAGAAGATATTGACACATTGCTTCACTCACACTGTTTATTCACATGACATGTTTCAAGAGCTTTTGCTCTTATCATCAGTTCCATAAAGGAGGAAACCACTACAACTTGCACTAATCGAGTACCAGCTGATGATAAGAGCAAAAGCTCTTGAAACATGTCCTGTGAATAAACAGTGTGAGTGAAGCAATGTGTCAATATCTTCTCGATTCACTTTTGTGCTAGATCAGATTTACTTGACATTACATATGGAGTGCCGCAAGGCTCAATTCTGGGACCATTTCTATAATCTTGTATATAAATGACATTGTAAATAACCTCAAGGCTCATAATACTGTATTGTTTGCAGATGGCACTAACTTACTAATAACAGGAAACAGTAACAAAACATTAAATAATTCATTAAGTCACACTAGTAAAGACTTGGTATCATGGATAGCTAATAATGTGGTTTTAAAAACAGATAAGACAGTTTGTCTTAAATTTAGTATTACTGACAGAGGAAACAACGAAAACATTTCTGAAGTAAAATTAAATAATAAATTAATTTCATACAAAGAGAAAACAAAGTTTTTAGGCTTGTGGATACAGGATAACTTAAAATGGAAAACTCATACAAACCATCTACTAACCAAATTAAGCAGGAATATATATGCTCTAAGAATATTAAGTCAAAATGTCAGCCTTTGTGTACTTTTAATGTCCTATTTATGCACATATACATTCTATAATTAAATACCGAATAATATTTTGGGGAAATTCACCTGAAGCCAAAGATATATTTATTTAACAAAAACAAGCCATTCAAATCATAGGCATCGAAAAAATGCTATGTTCATGTAAACCACTGTTCAAAAAGCTTTGCATACTTCCTTTGGCATGTGTTTATATACTGGAGACAGCTTTATGTGTTAAAAGAAATAGATTTAACTTTCAAAACAACAGAGGTGTTCATATGCATTACATGAGGCATATTAAGGATATACACTTAACCACAATCAGAACTACAATGTTTAAGAACGGAGTACTGCATTCCTGTACAATAGTTTATAATTCCCTTCCTAATGACATCAAAAGCATAGATAACTACGTGTTTAAAACTAGAACAAAGGCAATCTTGCAGGAGCATCGCTTTCGCACAGTAAAGGAATATCTGCACTTAACAAGTCCAGATACTCATAAGACATGAATTTACTTAGCTTGTTCATTTCTCTCATTTATAATTATATCCAATTTGTGGTACATTATAATTGAATGTAGGTTAAGTATATTTGATGTTTAACTTTTTAATATAAAGTGTAAATTTACTGACGTATCCTATATCAGGGTACTATGTACAGATTTGATTTTAAAGAATGAATAAATTTAAATTGAATTGAATGTCAAATATTTTGGCATCTCCTGAGAACAGCTTGTCCTGTTACAACAGGTGGAACTCATGTAATGACTGGCTACACAAATGGCTTTGTAGGATGTTCAAATGAGCAGCTCACTTCCCTTGAATTAGCAATACAGTGCGTACCTATCCACTGCATTGGACCTCAGGGAAATTAGTTTGCAAAAAAATGTAACAGTGAAGGGTAAGTGTTGATGAAAACAGTTAATTGTGTTAGACCCATTGGTCTACATAACCATGAGTTTAAATTACTTCTCAAAGATCTGGTCAGTGAACATACTGGTTTTATCACAGTATAGTACAATGGTTGAGCAAAGGAACAGTGCTTCATAGTTTTTTTTATTAAGCTTTGCAGTAAAATTACAATGTCAAATGAAAGGCAAAATTATGTCTGAGTTAAACGATGAGAAGTGGATATGTTCCTTTCTTGGAAGTGTTGAAAACAGTGTTGTTGTAAATGGAGCCGATGTCTGGTTGACGATGAAGGCAAAGTCTCTGAAACATGTTCTGGGAAAATTTAAAAGTAAGTGTTGTTTAGTGTCATTAATCGACTCCCTTCAAATTTAATGGATATGTTATCTAGCATTTGTAGCAAATTTGTTCATTTATCTGAATGACAAACATTTCATTACAGGGAGGAAGTCATTCAATCATGCAGAAGTCTGACAATATAGAAGCATTCAAGGTTGCTATAGGAGCAACAATTAAAAAAGGGGAAATATTACATATTTTTCCAAGCAGAATTCTGTACCTATACTACTAGCTGAGCAGGCTGACTTAAAAGAATATTTTCAGATTCTGACTTACATGCATTTGAATCAAGATTCCAGGAATTAGCAACACTTAAATCTGGATCTGAAATGCTGGCTTCCTCATATTTTCTACACATTTACAATTGAAGCTTTTTGACCTGCAGTGCAATCAAGAATCAAATGATAAATTCTATAATAGGTTTGATCTAATGTGGTCTGTAAGAATTTTCCGTAAGTAAGATTTGTCCAACTTCACAATCACGCTGCTAAAATAATAAATGTGTTTGCGTAACATATTTACGCAAAGTTATTTCCAATAATGAAAATGCAGCGGACAGTAATGTAAGACTTACATTACAAATGTGTTCTGTGCTTATATGCTGCTTAAATCCTTCCACCTAATATAGTGAACCTAGTTTGTACTAAATTGACAAAAAGCAGTAGGAATGGAAAAGATGAACAATTTCACTCAGTAATTCAAGGTCACAAACTTCTGGTTGCCGTCCAGCCACTCTAACCATTTGGCTAATATGGCCAACATGCCGATATGACATTAAATTCTACAACTGACTCGTGTTTTTCCCGGTAAACCACTTACAAGCTCTCATAAACACACGAGACAATTACCTTAATGGTAACTTACAACATGTAAGTACTTTAAGGCTCGGGCTTTTTATAGTTAACCACTATTAGGTCAATTAATGGAAATTAATGTAAATTAACTGACCTAATAGTGGTTAACTATAAAAAGCCCGAGCCTTAAAGTACTTACATGTTGTAAGTTGCCATTAAGGTAATTGTCTCGTGTGTTCATGAGCACTTCTAAGTGGTTTACCGGGAAAAACATGAGTCAGTTGTAGAATTTAATGTCATATCGGCACGTTGGCCATAGTAGCTCAATGGTTAGAGTGGCTGGGCAGCAACCCGAAGATCTGTGGTTCAAATCCCAGCTATGGCATTGAATTTTTCATCTAACTCTATCTTTCCATACATTAGCCTACACACGGCCAGTGTGAAAGAACAAATTTCCAGGAATCAGTTTGTTTATATTCCCTGTGCATTTTGATTTTTCATCATTTCAGTGATTTTTCTCCACTTCTTAATGGTTTATCTATTTCGTGCCTGAACATCTGCTATGTACCTTCCTCCACAATTAGAACTCAAACACCAACGGCTAAACCACAAGATTTGACCTGAGCTTATAATAGCGTGATATGAAAGAGTGTGGGCTTATCATATTTTCTGTGCTATGCAGTTTATTTGGTGCTGAGATAGCACTAAGAGAATTCATTGCTGCAATTTTCTTATATGCAAAAATTACACATACAGTTTTGCAAGTGAGATACTGTTAGCATTGGCATAAGCATGTTTGCTTAGTATTACACAAATAAAAATATTTGTTAATGAATCTCCACTTATCTTAAGAAGTTGATGTTAATACTTCTTTCTTCTTTTTAAAATCGATTTCAAAGGCAAATTGCGATCATCCTCAGTTTTATTCCAAACTGTTTGGAATAAAGCTGAGGATGAATGCAGTTTGCTTTCGAAATCAATTTTAAAAAGAAGAAAGAAGTATTAACATCAACTTCTTAAGATAAGTGGAGATTCATTAACAAATATTTTTATTTGTGTAATATTTATTACTCCACTGTAACTAGCTTCATTTTCTATGTAATGTTTGCTTAGGTTTGTGAACAGCAGAAACATGTGCTTTTGTTTAAATAAGTGGGAACTCTGGTTTGAAATAGTCATGGGTAAGAACACGATCATATGTGCAAAGCCTGCATCTAGGGCTGGTCCATATAATCCTTACAAAGTACTTTAGCTCTCAATAAATTCACAGGGAACTTCTCCTCTAATGCAAGCAAATATTTCTCACTTCTTACATCCTCAATATTGTATGCTACTTCTTTTCAGAAGGCCATTCTTTTAATATTTGTTTATCCAAAATTCACTCAAAGTACCTACAATATTGCTATTTCAACTTTTCTCTAGCATAAAATATTCTTAAGTAACCTCTCTTCCTTCTGACATTTATTTTCTGAAGATTACATAAAAAGTGTTAAAACTTACCTGGCAAGATGAAAAATTAACCTCTCCATGAGATCGAAGTTTGGCTTCGGTAATTTCTTCAGAATAGCAAACAGTGTAGATACACGATCTTGTGGATCTGTGAGGTTGGCAGCTCTCAAAAAGTCTTCATAACTGTCAAATGTCAGCAAAGGTTCTGGCATTTCCCTGAAGAAGCTTTTAAGAACAGCTGCTAACACATGCACTTGGTAATTCTCAAAGTTAACTGCTTCAATGTTGCCTTCTTCCATTCGAGCTTTTAATTCTTTCACCTTAGAACTTACCTGCAAAGAGAAACAGTGTATCATACTTTCAGTTTCTTGTGTCCTCAGTGGATAGATGTGACCAGGAAGATATGTGCACTACTCTGCATTAATGTTACCCATTTACTGAGATTTCACAAGTAAAACATATGAAGCTAAAGGTTGATTCAAAATGATCCCGGAATGGCAAAGGGAACAAAGAAAAGAAGGGGAAAAAATTTCTGGTCATTACATTTATATGACATTCTTTAACCATTCTTCAAAATATTCTTAGATTCTGATTAATTCATAGTAACTAGAACATATTTGATAGTTTTGAAATTCCATTCTCTTTGAACAATCTGATTTTACACAGAACTGTAAAGAAGAGTATCTTGGAAGTGGTTAACATAAAAAAAATTATGTTTGACAAATTTTCAAATTGTGACACTTAATGAAATCTACATACAACATTTATATATACGATAGGATTGCCAGATGCTCCGTTTTTCTTGGAATCTCCATTTTTTCTCCCAAATGTTGTTCCTCAGTTCATTATTTACCCAGAGTATGCAATTCTCCATTTTTATTTGCCTACTGCAAATTATTGAATTATATATAAAGATTTAAACATACTCATAAAGTGTATGTAATCTTTGGTAAATGTCACTTCGGTTTGTCTCATTTCGCAAATGTTGGCAGCAGAAGTGCCTTCTCAATCAAGGTAGGCACATGTGTGTGCTGTCATGTAGCAGCAGAGCAGCACGTTTCTGCCAGCGATAAGCGACTTTAATGTCTCACTGATTTTGTCTTTCAGTTGCTTTCAGTTCCACTTCCATCACTGTTCTAATCTGTGTTGCTGTAAAAGAACTCATTAATTGATTGTCTATGCTGCTACAGAAAAAAGTTACTGCAAACCTGAACAGCTTTTATAGTAATATGCTTCAGTACCTACAGGAAAGATATGAAGTGACAAATGACCATCCCTATGCATCCCTTACAACATTTTCTTTACAGAAAGGGATTGAGTTTGAAGATTTTGAAAAAGCCATAGAAGTGTTCCACCTCAGAGAACATATTTCCATGGATGTCCTGTACGAAGAGTTCAGCAGTCATCAAGATTATCTGCAGCAGTATGAACAAAGGTGGCGATTATGCAGCAAACTGGCTTACATTCTTTTCATCAATACCAGGGCATGACAATTCTGTGCCAAATATTTCCAAAATGGTAGGACTTTTATTTAGCATCCCAGGTTCAAATGCTTTTGTAGAGTGAATCTTTTCATGAATGAAAAGTAAATGGACTGAAACAAGAAATAGGTACTCAGCAGATTTAATCAAGGCAGAGCTCCTGGTGCAGTGAACTATGAGAATAAATCCTGTTCAGAATTTTATAATTCTGCAAAATGGGATAAGGAGTTAATAAAAAATGCCAAGAGTTCAGTGAAATACAATTAAATGTAGCCTGTCAGATTGAAGAGCACTTGGAAGGCTAGTAATGTTTACAATTTAATGTTTATGTATTCAGCATAATGTGTCTGTCAATTTATCCTTCTTAGTTTAAAAAAATGTTAAAAAATGAGTCACTCCTTTTTTTCCCTTGGAATTCTGGCAACCCCGCAAATTTTGAATTTTTACGGGCTACGTATATTCGATTGTTTTGTGGAGTTATGTTGGTAATCATATCCTTCACTTATGTTGACAAACTTGGCTATTTCAAATGTTCAGTTAATTGTTGACAGCGATTTTGCTTGGACATGTTTTGGCTCGTCTTTGATTTTTGCCAATTCCAAAAAAATTGTAACAAAGAATCTAACAAACTTTGTGTAAAAAAAAAAAAAAAAATGCAAGGATGCATTCCAAATGTCGATTGCCATATAGTAAAGCTACCTTGGACCCAAGCAATGTTTATCGATGGTACAAAAGGTTCTCGGACGGTCGAGAAGATGTGAATGATGAAGAGCGTCCCGGATGCCTGAGCCCATCAACAACAGATGAAAACATTCAAGAAGTGAAGAAAATAGTATTGGCCAATCGTTGAATCACTGTTAGAGAAGTTGCTGCGGACCTAGACATCTCGACTGGCACATGCCATTCGATTTTGACCAATGATTTGGGCATGAGATGGGTTGTCGCAAAATTCGTACCAAAGTTGCTCAATTTCGACCAAAAACACCATCGCATTAACGTAGCTAAGGAGCTATTGAACTTTGTCCGCGACAACCCAAATTTGCTTCAGAGGATCATAACTGGTGACAAATAATGGGTTTATGGTTATGGTGTGGAAAGTAAAGCACAATCATCCCAATGGGTGCTGCCACACGAGCCAAGACCGAAAAAAAGAGTGTCAAGTGTGGTTGAATGTGAAGGTTTTACAGGTTTATAGTTTTCTTCGACTGCAGGGGTGTGGTGCATCGTAAGTTCTTGCCACAGGGTAGAAAGTTAAATAAGGAATATTACCTGCAAATTATGCGCAATTTGCGAGAAGAAATCTGCCAGAAACTGCACCATGATAATGCCCCAGCTCACATATCACTGCTTGTGCACAAATTTTTGGCCAAAAACAACACACTTATGATGCCGCAGCCATCATACTCCCCAGACACCTGGCCGCCTGTGACTTTTTGTTTGTTTCCAAAACTGAAGAGGCCCATGAAAGGACAACACTACGCCACGATTGAGGAGATAAAGATGGCATCGAAGGAGGAGCTGAACAAGATCACAAAAAACGATTCTTTAAAGTGCTTCGAGGATTGGAAAAGAACGTTGGCGAATTGTATAATATCTGGTGGAGATTACTTTGAAAGGGACAAAATAGATATTCATGAATAAAATACTTTTTGAAAAAAACACAAAATTTGCCATACTTTTTGAACAGACTTCGTATAATATTCAGCTTACACCAGGCAAGCTCAACTCCATGCACTATGTCATATCCTTTTGCCTGATGTAGCATGTGGAACAAAGACACAGGTAGGACAGCCAGTCGTCAACTAACTTTAAGATTTGCAATATCAGAACCTTAGAACATTTATCATAAAGAGTGTTGACTGAATATAGAAAAAAATAAACTTGTATATTTAACTGGGTACTTATTAGAGCAAACTGTACATTCCATTTCATAGTTACTCTACCACTTATATATCAGTATTAGATTTAATACTTAATTTACTATGGCATTAGATTTTAATACTGAATGCAGTTCTAATTCAGACGTCAAGCTTTTTGTACTCGTTTCACCCTAATTATCCTTACAATATTCGGCGTAATTGTCTTTGTAGTACAAAGGTGAAGACTACATTTCAAGTTGTCATTTAATAGGCCTCTGTGACCAGATTTACAGCATTTCATTAGGGAAAAAAATTGCTTACAGAGATAAGTGTGTATATAGTTAATGCTCAGGTATTTAACAACAAAGCCAGTCTTCTTGCCCCCAATATTATGAGGTCAAATCTGGATAACTTTTAAGTTGCTCACTGACAGTCATTCCAAATTCATTTCCTGTTCCTTGTTGCATAACAGACAATTTGGAGATGATAACAATCCAATTTTATGTAGGTGTTCGCTGAAGTAAGTTTGTGCGCGATGGGTTCCAAGACTGTTGATTTCCGAACAAAAAGACATTCGCATGCAGGTCTGCATGCAGTTAAAGTTGATGTTAGAGGAAGATCCGGAGTTTCTTTCAAACATAATCACTGTTGATGAAACCTGGCTACATCATTTTGATCCTGAGAGCAAATAGCAAAGCTCATTGTGAAGTGGTTGCTTCTGCTGGGAAAGTTATGGTCATCTTATTCTTTGATATTCATGGAATGATTTATCAGCATGTTGTACCTCTGCACACATCAGTAACTGGACAATACTACAGGGATGTCCTGAAAACATTGCAAGTCCATATCAGGTGCAAAAGACCACATTTCCACGAAGCACGCTGGATGCTGCACCACGATAATGTGTGGCCGCATATTGCCAATGTTGCTGCTGAATATCCTGCAAAAATCAACATGAGGTGTATCCCTCACCCTCCCTATAGTCCGGATTTAGACCCATGTGACTTTTTTCTATTCCCTAACTTGAAGAAACGCCTTCGTGGGAGGCATTATTCATCATCCGAAGCAGTGGCGAAGGCTCGGAGGCGATTTTGAAGTATCTCTCAAAAAATGGTTTTCAACATGTCATTGAAGACTGGCAGAAGTGCTGGGACAAGTGCATCGCATTCAGGGGGGACTATTTTGAGATGAACCATCAAAATTATGAGGATGAGTAAAGGTATGTTGTCAAAAAAAATTGTGATCATTCTTTATTGAACAGCCCTCGTATCAAACAGTACAATCATATAATTCACACTGCAGAATACAATGGACTCAGTGCTGAATTGGTCAAAAAGAAAATTGATAAACTCAAAAGACAACAAAGACACAGACAAATAACTACTCTCTCCTCAATCAGTAAATACTTCATGCAGAAAATTTACATACCATTCCAGAGCTGCATACCTTTTACAAAAAGTCTTCAAAGAACACAACATTACTTTGGCTCCACAGAACAAACTCAGTGTACATAACATTTACATAACATTTTATGTAACATAACAACCCTTTTGAAATCTCATACTAAAAAGAGAAATCCCCAGACAGATATTGCGTGTATTCCAGGTATATTGTAAGGGCTGTGACATTTACTTTGGAAAAACTAAAAGAAATTCGAACATTTGGTTTAAAGAGCATTTAGGAACATCAAGAACAAAGAAATAGACAAATTGGCAACAGAGTACCATTTTTGAAATAAGAAACAGACCAAGAAATCCATTCATTAAAAAGTGTTCAGGGTCCAACTACATTAACCATATGGGAAAAGATATTCATAAAGAAATATGAAGGAAAACGGTTCTCAATTTAGACACCACCTGTGAAGAGAACCCTAACTTCAAGTTCATCAAGATACTAACAGCTACTATCGCTTCCAAGGAGTTCATCAAATCAAAATTCAACAGTCGACATTAGCTGAGGATGTTAGGAAGGTCCTAACATAACACATTGTTGGTAAACATTAGTAATATATGGAGCATTGAGTATAGTTTGACTCAAAATTACATTAAATACCAAATGTTTACATTATGATACCCTCCACTACCACTTTCTTTAATTCTTGAACCAATCGCATCATTTGACGACCAGGGCCCGTCATACGCCATTTAGGCATTTGAATCGTATGACGAGCTCAGCTTGCATGCTGCAATGCTCCATAAAATTCCAGGTAGTTTATGTCCCTTCTCATAGATGTCAGAAGTATACCTCTAGAATGAATCACTGATATGCAATGTTTGAAATTTTGCTCACTATAACGCCAGCAGCTGAGTTTCAACTAAGCAAAAACAATTTTATCTTAGTGTTATTTCCCTTGCCTCAGTAGCAATCACGGCTGCAAGGAAAGCTCGGTGAATGATGAGGACGGTTTAAAAAAATTGATACAAAATGTATTAGACAGTGACAGTGAATGTGGAGATTTTTCAGAATATGAAACAGAAACTGAAGAAGTTTCTAGTGACAGTGAAGATGAATTTAGTGAAGAAAGCAGCGAGGGAAGTAACAATGAAAGCAGTGATGACATGCCAGGCCCTTTGAAACGTGTTTGCATTACAATGCAGAAGAATCAGTGTTACTGGATTTGGACTAAAACTGACAATAACCCCATTCTCTACCTGTTTACGGAAAATAGTGGTGTTTGTAAAGCCTTACTGGACAAGTATTCGCCAGAGATGCCTTCTGCACTTTCAATCTTCTCGGAATACATGGAACCCTTATTCGACAAAATATGTGACGAAACGAATGCTTATGCAACAAGGCAGGTGAACAATCCCAGCAGAAAAGTGTTGAAAGATGATGACAAATGGTTTAGCACTATGGCAGATGAAATTAGGGCCTATATAGCTTTAGTTATTCTCATGTCTCAAGTGCAAAAATCACATTCAATTGTACTGGAGCAAAAACCAATGCCTTGACACTCCAATTTTTTGTGAAACAATGAGTAGGGAGAGATTCAAATTGATTTCCCATTTCTTACATTTCACGGATGACAACAAAGAAAATCAATGTGATAAATTAAAAAAAATTAGACCTATAATACAGCACTTCTCTTCCAAATTTTCAGAATTATCACCCATGTCTGGATATTGCTCTAGATGAAAGTCTAATGAAATGCAGGAGTCGCCTTTCATTTGTGCAGTGTAATAGATCCAAACAAGCAAGATTTGGCATAAAAGTTTACAAAATTTGTGAATCTATTTCAGAATCGATGTAGTTGAAGATACAGAGGTGGCCAAATTATTAAACTACAGCTCTGAAAACCTTCTTTATTTGCAAAAACTATTTGTAGTTTGTTTATTGATACTCATCACTTACTTTTTTATATTACTGAGAGACTAGTTTCAAAGGCAATCGCCTCCATTTTCTATCTCTTTGCAATTGGAATCTGTTGTCTGTTCTCTCTCTGATGGTGAAACTATGAACTTTTTTGTCAAATTGACTATTAGTGGGATTTCAAAGTTCTTTATTTACTAAACTTAATACACGAGCTCTCAGATACATATATATGACACAGAAACTTGAGTCAATACTTGGTATACATTCCTTTGTTGGAAATTAAAATTTTTATTCGGTTAGGCATACCCTCAACAATTGTTTTACACTTATTTGTAATATCCCATCATGATGCTAGATATTTATAAGCGTCTCGATATGTTGGGTTTTGGTTGTAATGTGGGTTTACTTGATTTTCTTCTCCACGGTGGACCATAAATTCTCAATTGGGTTTATATCAGAACTATTTCCTACCCATGGAAACACTGAAAGACCTAAATCACGTAAATATTGTGCTATTTTCTCAGGTTTTTGACACGGTGCACCATCATGCATAAAGATATATGAATAATTTCCAAACCAATCCAACAAAGATCTGGGTAATTAACTGTATTGGTGGCTGTAGATATGGAGTGGAGTACCATCTTGCATAAAGATGCTTTTTATATTGTGACTCTTCAGTCTCAGTATCACAAAGTTTTGTATAGTGCTCTTCATTTACAGTAATTGGCTTATTCTATTATTATCTTCTTAAAAGAATTAAGGACAATGATTAATTGTGAACTGAGCCACACCATACATAACTTTTAAATCATGAAGATCTTTTAAATTTGAATTATAATTTGAGGTTATTTTCTGACCAAATTCTGCAATAATGTGTATGAACATCACTCTTAAGAGAGAAGTGTGCTGTCAAAAAATTGTTGTTAACTTGAATCTCTGCTGTGCCAACACCCAGAGTCAAACCAGAATGACTTGGTTCATGTATTATTGAAATGCACAAGTTCGTCATTTCTGTGCTCTAGCAATTGAATATGGCAAAAGAATTCAGGAGGAAGGCAATGTATATGTGAAACAACACCAGAAGATGTTATTGCAGGAAAAAATTGTAGTCACCTTTAGTGTGAACAGTGCTAGGTGTCCCATTTGAATGATGGCCTGGCTGCTACATGTTTGCCATCTCTTTTCAAACACCAACAGTTGTCGGCCATCATTGGTAAATCCCACCTCCCCTGGTATCTTCTTCCTGCCTGCCTGATGTCTTGGTGAAATCTCTCTCCTATCTCTTCTAACATTCATAAGGTTTTCAGGAAAGTGATCAAAATGATAATGAATAAAGTGCAGTTTCAGGCTTATTGTATACTCTGTATACTCTGACTCCTTCATGTGATCTAGCACTGTTTTCATTATTGTTTTGAACTGTTCATCCTTTACATTTCCTAGGAACTTCATTATTTCATTGAAATCTATGCAGCAAGTTCCATGGCATTCGTCTGTTCAAAGTTTGGGTCTTTCAGCTGTTTTCTAATTTATGGCCCATCAAAAATGCCTTCCTTGACTTTGGCATCTGATAATTTTACAAACCTTTAACTCAAAAAATAACAAAAAAAAGTATTAAATTTACACTTTTTATCTCCATACTATCTTTAGGTGGTTTACCATGTGGAAACAATATACTTAAAACAGGGGCTGCTTCTGCCTAAGGCCTTAAGAAACTCCTTCATGATTCCCTGTTTGATGTGTAGCTGGGGCAAAATAACCTTTTCTGGGTCAACTAAGGCAGCATTTGTAACATTTTTTACCACTGGTGTCAACCCTTGTGTCTTGGGCCAGATAGGTGTAGAACAGTACTGTTCCCACTTCTCCTATGCCATTTACATAAATGACAAGGGAATTTAGTGTAGCCTGCAGGTCATCTTCCTTGTTCAAATGCTTTCTGAACTCCTTATCTCTATGTCTGTACCAAGAAAAGGTAGTTCCAGGGACAAGAAAATTGTTTTCTTTCAATCATGAACCTAGCAGCTCCCTCTTTTCCTTTGTGAAGCCGAGGTCTTGTATCAGATTAACCAACTCCAACTGGTTAAACAATTCTGGAATTGCTGTTTCTGTTGCTGATGAAAAATGTATATCAACTGGCTCATTAGCAGAATCCGAGGAAGCTCCAGAATCAGATGCAGTGCTAATAGGTGAAGCTATTGGAATATTGGTCTATGAGCAATGGGTTTCATTGTTGACTTTAAATTTGGGTACACAATACTCTCCTTGTTTTTCTTATTAAATCCAGCAGTATTACACTTGCAAAAATAGCAGTCACTGCAATGGTCCTGTGGTTCATGCCAAACCATCCCTATGCAGAATGGAAGAGCCTTATATTTCTCTTGGCTACACTATTAAGTTTTCAAGGCTTTTTACAAATTACATGCAGAGCCCATACTATGTCCCTCTCTCCTACTATGCATTTATACGCATAATATAAACATTTCACCAATGCAGTTATTGGCTGCCTCTGCCTCTTCATTATGTAGCACTCACACACATAACAGAATAAGTCTGGCTTATTGACACATGTTCTTCTAATTCCTCACACACTTACCATTTTCACAGGAAAACAAAATGTAAACAACTGGTCAGATGTTCACTACACTCATGACTTAATTGACTGTCAATGGAATAGGCAGCATTAAGAATTTTGCCATTACCACGAACTACAAAAGTGCAACTGTACATTTCAACAATGCATTTTATTGGTAACAATTCTAAAAATAGACTGATATCAGAGAGTTGAATGGTGTTGGATTGACAAGCATGCACAAGAACAACAAAGCAAAGCACAGCTACACTAACAGCTGATTTGCAGCTATTGGAAAGCAGCACGGAGCTGCAGTGATGCATATTAAGACAGTAAATCACGATTAGCATAAAAACTAGATGTGATACAGGAAAACCACTGACATTTCTGAAATCAGGAGGCATTATTTAGTTATAATCACTTATGCAATTCTTTGCCGCACAAATCATGCTGGGTAGTGTTATTATAGCAATATGACTAAAATTGCAAACATTTTATTCAACAAAATTGTAATCATGGTATCAGTGAACTGAAAAACATTTAAAAAAATAAATAAAATAAAACCAGTCCCCACTACTTGTCCAGTATGCGACTTCTTTTGTATTTATCCTATGATAATGATGATGATGATGATGATGATGATGATGATGATGATGATGATATGGATATAAGGGCGCTCAAATGCTTGGTCATCAGCACCCTTACAGAAACTGATTCATGGCAATAGCCAGATATAAATTAGTCAAAATTTAAAAAACATATCAAAACAAAATGATTGAAATATAAATAATAACAATAAACAATACAAAAACTATAATTTCCCATAAAAAATTAAAAGCTATAAAAAATACTATTTTCAATAAAAAAAACTTGCCATGACAAGAGCTACCTGCCCAGAGGTGGTCGAACCAATTTGTTGCATTTCTTTGGGGCAGGGCTAGAGCTTTCAGCAGGTTTTCCCTGCCTTTTCCTCACTGTCGTTTGGGCAGTGAGGACAGGATCCACCCGCTCCACATCGTCAATGGAAGAGGACGGCTTACGCACTGGTGAATTCGAATCCAGTCTCTCAACAGGATCAGATACTGCGACCGGCGAGATGAAAGTCGCCGATCGGCGTCCTCTCCAGATGAGTCCTCAGATGTTGTGGACGGAGATGTTCTCGGACTTTTTTGCTGGCTAGCTCTGCTTTCACTGGTCTTACTATTTTTCTTGAGGAAGTCCGTTCTGTCATAAGAGGTCCTAAATTTCCTTGGCGATACATTGTATATTACCAGTTCACATGTTCTTGAAGTGGATGCTTTCGGCGGTGACTTGGCTAAATCCTTCTTCTTAGGACTGGACTTGGTCGGGGCGCTCACTGTTGTTCGTGCTGGTGTTCGTGGCTTTGGCTGTGATCTTGGTGTAATTGATCTTTCAGATATTACTTCCCGTTTATTTTGCTGGTTTGTGTTGCAATTTCACGTCTAGGTACCGGCTTAGCTGCAACTGCACTATAAGTAACGGTCCTAGGTGTAGAAGGCTGACGAATTCGCAAGAGTTTCCGGGCTTCCACGAAGGACACCCTCTCTCTTACCCGGATCTCTTGGATCGCCTTCTCCTCCATAAAACGAGGACAATCTCTGGAGTTTGCTGAGTGATTACCACTGCAGTTAACACACTTTGCGGGTGAAGTGAATGCATTGTCATGCATGACTTCCCCGCAGTCAATGCAAGTGGCAACTCCATTGCAAGAATCACTTGTGTGGCCAAAGCGCTGGCATTTATAACACCTCAGTGGATTTGGTATATACTGCCTCACTTCAATAGCTTCATACCCTGCCTTAATCCTTTTCGGGAGTTCTACCCGATCAAAGGTAAGAAACAGGGTACGAGTGGGCACTAGTTCCCCTCGTTCTTTGCGGTGAACTCGATATACACTTGTCACACCTTGTTCCGCCAAGTTTTCCTGAATCTCCTCATTGGACATACCATCCAATGCGCTGGTGTTTACAACACCACGCGAGGAGTTCAGAGTCCTGTGCAATTCAACGCGCACCAGATAGCTTGCAAGCATATTTGCTTTCAATATTTTAGCAGCCTGTGTCGAAGAAACTGCTTCGACCAGGAGCGTGCTATTGCAAGATCTAGTACATCCCTTCACAGAACCAGCAATACTATCTAAGCCCTTCTGAATAACGGACGGGTTCACGGTACTAACTTCCGACCTTCCTCAGTTCTATAAATAACTAAGTAGTGAGGACCACAAGACTCGACTACTTCTTTTCCACTTTTGTTAAGATTTTTGTTATTAAAGTTTGCCATAGTAAATGGATTAGGATTCATCCCCCAGTGCTCCCCACCAACCACGGAGCCCAACAAGGGGTCATCCCACTGGGATGACAGGGCTACACAGGGGATATAGCGAGCTCGCCGTCCCACTCACCCTGGAGTTCGATACCTGGTACCTAGTCCTGGACGATTGATTAGGGGTGGGTTAGTCCCTAACCTCCCGTTTAGGCGAAGCAGAAGCCAAAGTAGTGTATTAGAAATGCGCACCCTACCCAAATTCAGAAGAACTCTGTTACGAGCTCAGATACGCATCCCTCAACCACCAGGACAAACCTTTCCACCGACACGGGTCTCCATGCACGGCCTACACGTGGATGGGCCTGTTGACCGTCTCCCTCAACCACGAAGAGACTGTTGGCTCTGGACCCCGGGTGTGCCAAACCTGTACCTACCGAAGTAGGCCCCTGGGGGGTATTTATCCTATCTCAAATATAATATTTACCGTGGTTTAAAGACAAGTAATGTTTGAAAGATCCTACATACGAATGATTAGGTGATACCTGTTAAAGGAATTAAACTTTAAGGATGGTTTTCAACAAAGCTTCTTTGACTTCACATGCAAGAGTATTTGCAATTTCCTCCCCCCCTCCTTTCTTTTCTTATTCAGAGAGCACCACAGGGGAGGGCACTTATGATACATGAAATGAAAATAGGGAAAGGAAATTTGGGAAGGTAATGTTCCAGACCTAAGATTGAGATCTTTCCCTGGTATTTGCCAATTATGAAGACAAAGGAGAACATTAAAAAAAATGTCATTTAGGAAGGTCAGTTCTGGTGGAATTTTAAGCATAAATCTCCCATTCACAGGTCTACGCCTTTTAATGAACTCAGCTTCCCTTTAGTAATATTTGTATGAGAGAGAGGGGGGGAAGGGGGCAATAGAGAGAGAGAGGGACAGAGAGCTGTGTTTTCATACACACATTTAATAAGTGGTTATGCACTAATGATACCAATTTGAAACCACAAATTTAATAAATATGAATATTAATACATGTTCCATCCAAAATAATTTCCTTACCCCAGATTTCCTATAGATGCCCTCTGTGTAGAGACCATACATTTCAATTGTAGTAATGAGACGATCAACTACAATGGGCACCTTGCCATCACCACATGCAAGCTGATGTAATGGAACTCCAAATACTTTCTTTCCCTCTGTTGTGTTAACACTGTCTTTTCCACACATTACCAGAACTTTGGAGTAGCACTTCTTATGACATGTTAATTTACAATCTGCAACAAATGTATAATTTCTTAAGTCACACAACCAAGGGCCTGCTGCATAATTCTGTTTAGCAGAGATTTATAATTATTAAATTACAATTTACCAGTACTAATTATTTCTGTCAAAATGTTCAGCAGCTTAGTAATATTACCAATATAATCAGCAACATACTTCAAATTCAAATTACCAACTACTATAAAACAAAGAGGGATTAATTATTCATAACTCTAAAAACTGTGAAAGAAAAGTAAGAATAATGCACTGTCATATTCACTTTAGTAATATCTAGCATGTCCGACCTTAAATCCAAAGATCCCAGATTTGATTCCTAGCTGGGAGCCAGGAGTATTCCCATCCTCTTAAGAGTGTGGAAGTGTGAATGTGTAAGTAAATTAATGCAATTATCCAAAGCAATGCCACTAAACATCACTACTGCTGAACAAAGGTAAAATGTCACCAATATAGACAACCAAAATGATCTGCATAAAATTCCTAAAGTAGACTCTTGTAACTTTCTCCACCACAACTTTCGGGAATCAGAATTTTCTCCTGACACATTATAAGGGACTTAAGAATAGAGATAAGAGATAGTACATGACGTGGATGTGCATTAACGCAGTTATATGAGCACTGATCTTCTAGTATCATTTTTATAACTATCAAGAATCAAATTACACTATCAATCCAAAACCAAATAATAGACTTAAATTTTCATTTTTACACACCATTACTAAGCATGGCACTTCATAAATTGTCAGAAGTAATAGTCGAAACATGACAGAATATCCTCATGATTATTTAAAATTTCAAACTTTATGACTATGATAATGGAGTCAGGTGCTTTTAAAAAGTGATCATACGAGGGTAATCCTAAAATAAGGTCTCCATTTTATTATTAACATTTAAAGAAATGTGTATTTATAATAAATAGTATGTAGTTTTGAAGCTTGAACATTTTTTATTTTTCTACATAATCACCATTTCAACTGATGCATTTTTATAAACACTGTGGCAGTTTATGTATTCATATGCCATGCCATTGAAGATGCATTGGAACTCATCTTTTTATCTTGTCATCATAACTGAAGCATCTTCCAGCCAAGTGTTCTTTCAACCTGGGAAACAAGTGGTAGTTATTGGGTGCTGAATTCAAACTATAGGGTGAATGGGTGATGTCCCATCCAAACTACTGCAAAGATACAACATTTAACAAACAGCATGGGGGTAAATATTGTCAAAGAGAAGGCTTAAGCCCTTGCACAACTTTACTCTTTATTGGTTCTAAATCACCCATCTGAGTGTTTTAATATCTGACATTAACTGCCAGCATTTACTGTGTCCCAGGATTCCATGAAATTAACCAACAATATCCCCTTCCATTCCAAAATAATGTTACTATGACTTTACCAGCAGACTGTGTTCTTTGAACTTCATGGCTTGAGTGAAATGGAATGCTGTCACTCATGAGCTTGTTGTTTGGTCTTAGCTGTGAAGTTGAAAGCCTTAACAATTAAATCCAAAAGGTTGTCCTCTTCATCTGCTTGGCATTAAAGATATTGGCAAGAAGTTTCAATGCATTGCCTGCTTGTGGTATTCTGTGAGTATTTTTGGGAACCAACTTGTGACACTTCCGAAATTGTAACTCTTCAACCAAATTCTGTGAATGGTGCTTCGAGAAATGTAAAAAATAACAATGCAGAGCTCATCAGGAGTGATCGCCAATCTTGAAGTATGATTTCTTCAACTTTTGCGATTGTCTCACCAGAAATTGAAGGTCTCCTGGTTGTTTTACCATCAGAATTTCAGTATGACCACCTACAAACTCTTAACACAACTTGCAGACATCAATACACAACTCTATATACTTCCATCAACTGTTGAATTCTGATTGGTTTAGCACCATTTGCATCCAATAACTTGAATTACTGCGCAAAGTTTGCACCTGGCAGGACTGACTAAGGGGCTGCCAAGCCAACAATACCCTAACATCTATGTGGTGGTTTCTGTAGCAAGTGAAGGAAGCAGCAGGGGGGGGGGGGGGGGCGGCGGCTGGATAGTGTAGACAACAGCCAGCCATGCAAACAACTTCCCTGCAATAGTTTTGAAGACCTTCATTTTGGAATTAAACTCGTAATAAACACCATACTTGCAACTAAGGTAGCTTTTAAAAATTTTGTTATTAAAGGTACGTGTTGGTCCACTAAAATGTCTGTTGTATTTATTTCTTTGGCACATAATAATAATAAAAAAAAAAAAAAAAACTGTAGCATTGCTGCTTCCCCATAATATTTGATTTGATGAAACCAAATCATTATTTCATTCTACAGAAATGCTATCACTTTTATCAGCATTTCAAGTTTTATTCTCTTATCATAACATTTAGCAACCAAGGAACATCTAAATGCTTGAAATTTTTCATTACAATATTTATGTGCACAAATTGAATGTTCACTACTCTAATTTCACCTTCTACAGTAGAATTTACTAAGAGATTTTTCAGAGGCATGTCTTATTAGCCTAGCTTAATACTGTGCTTTCTCCTGCAACTTTTAGATGGCATTTTTTTGAACTCACATTCAGACAGTGGGATCCGTTTTATATGGGATATCAAAATTTAATAAATTGTATTTATGTTGTGTATGAATAGGTTTTCTAGTGTAGTCTTGCTTATATTCTAAAGGCCTTTAAAATACAGGTTTCTCTTTCAGCTGATGATCTATGTACCAAAAAATTGTTCTGCAACCATCATAGAGAAATGTGTTTAATTTTCACATGAGAAATATGAAATATAAACAAATAGATAAATCATCAGTTACAGAACATTCAGCTGAAACAGAAACCTAAGCTTTCAAGGCCCTTAGAAAGCCAACAGAACAGTCCATTGAAGAAATGTTATCCATGTGCAAAAATAAGCACAGTTAATTATGCATGATCGATAATATAAAAATGTAAGTGGCAAAGTGTCAAACCGATACAAATAGTTTTTCCAAAAGTTTATTATACTTTAATGTCTCATAAATCTTGTGAAAATGATCTTATCATTCATTATATCCAGCCAAAAAAGTAATCTAAAAGTTACAAGAGTAAACAAAGCAGTGAATCTAGGCTGATGAAAACAACAGTATCCAAAACATGTCCCAGTAAGTCCTGGTGTAGGAAGTGAAGCTAGAGTAATAAACATCTCAATTTGTACATATCAATTCAAAATAACTTCAATGTGTTTTTTCAAAAGATTTTGAAAGTCATCAATGTAAACTTTTTACTTCAAGCACTACTGCTCATACTATCATAGGATGATGTACTGCAGTAAGTGTATCATACCACTAAGTAATATGGGTGTGTTTACATGTAACATCCTTACATAGAATAGAATTTATTTATACAATTTCTATTTTTCTTTTTTTAACTAATTTATTGATCGATCAGCGCATGTGTGCTCTACAGATTGTAGACATTATTTACATACATGATACAATGAATAATAATGAGATGAGGAAAGCCTCATTGGGCCTGCCAGAAGTAGGTACATTATTACAAAATTGAATCGAGAATATATTGACACATTGCTTCACTCACACTGTTTATTCACAGGACATGTTTCAAGAGCTCTTGCTCCTATCCTCAGCTGATACTCGACTAGTGCAAGTTGTAGTGGTTTCTTCTTTCTCCGTATTGTCAATAGATGGCGTGAGGTACATTATTGTTTTAAAAGTATTACAGAAGAATAAACTTGAAAGAAGCATAGGGATAGTGAAGCACAAACTAGCACAAAAGTGAATCGAGAAGATTCACACATTGCTTCACTCACACTGTTTATTCACAGGACATGTTTCAAGAGCTTTTGCTCTTATCAGCTTAGTGCAAGTTGTAGTGGTTTCCTCTTTCCTCAACATCCCACTGAGTAAGGAGGAATTTTTGAAAGAACAACAACACATAAAAGACATAGCGGTATTAAATGGATTCAACCCAGCCATCATAAGGAACATGATGAAAAGAAAGGAAAGACTGAAGATAATATCAAAAAATACCACTCTCACACCACTTAAAAACACAAATTGGCAATATAGAAAATTCACCTACCATCCATGGGCTTTTAGAAAATTTGAACGAATCTTCAAAAGACTAAACTTAAAACTAGCACCCCAAAACAAATTCAGTCTGAGGAACCTGCTAAATAAACCACTAAAAAGTACAATCCCCAACAATTTGAAATCAGGAATTTATCAGATTAATTGTGAAACCTGTGAAAAAAGCTACATAGGAAAACCCAAGAGAAACTTGTTAACCAGGCAAAAAGAACACCAGAGGAACAAACAGAAAAAATCTGCAGTTTCACACCATTTTTGGACAGAAAACCACAACATTGGCCACAACATTAAACTGTTAAAATCTTCAAGTACACCCATAGAATTGGATATTTGGGAAAAAATATTCATAAACAAAAACCGTGATAAAGTTATAAATTTTGAAATCCCGGCATTAAATGAAGTATTAAAACTTAGTGCCCCTAACACCAGATGGCAGAGTGATCGGAGTTCCGTAGTAGTGGAAGAAGAGGAAGGTTCATTTAGTCACCAAACAGCTGAGGATGAGATCGAATGATCTTGAAAACGTTTCAATTATACAACAAGTAAGTGAAGTTTGAGTGTAAACATAGTGACTCATAAATCAAACTCAAATAGTTTGAGTTTGTTACTTATGTGTAGTTTCCATGTGAGTCATAGATCAATGAGTACGCTGAGGTATTTCAATGTTTCAGTCTCAATTTTCCAGGGTATAGGTTTCACTGGGAGCATTACCGGTGGAGGATAGTCCGGTCTGCATAGTGTAAAGATCATTGCTTCACATTTTTGCTGGTTGAGCAAAATACGCCAATTATCAAGTCAGGGTATAATTAAGTTTAAGGCCTCTTGAAGGTGATTTCTGGTGATGTGGATATTGTGATGTGTTGCGAAGATTGCTATATTGTCTGCATACATAGCAATTTGAGATGTAGGCATTGCAGCTATAAAAATAATGTGACATACACAACAACTGTCTTCAAGGTTGCCTTGTTCCACTGCCACACATAAACAAATGAAAGAAATCACCGTAGTACACTTCAAATGTCCACACACTCACAATTACTGCACAGCTGCACACACAACTAACAACTCACTAGCAAACTGACCCCGCTCTAACACTTGCAGGCTTTTTATACCTCCAGTCATTGTTTTAGAATTCAGTTGATTGTTCGATAACAATCGTGATGTAGCGAGAAAGACGAAACTATCTCTGTTTCTCTCTCTCTCTCGGCAAGCGTCTAGCTCTGCGCCCATGCACTGGCTGCGACTTGCAGCACAATATGCTTATTCCTGGACTAATGCCTTTCCTTTGGCTACCACCTTCCTGCCATTCACTTCCCATTCTCCTTTATTATTCGTCCTAACACCTAAGTACTCATATTCTTTCACAACTTCTAACTTTTGTCCCTCTAAAAATCATTTTTCCTCTTTCTTCACTTTTGTTCCTCTTTTGAAAACCATCACTTTTGATTTTTTTGTATTCAGTTTAATTCTCCATTCTTCTTAGAACTTTTGAATTTCGTTTACTGCTTTTTGTAATCCTAATGATGTTATTGCTCGTACCATCTGGTCATCTGCATATAAAAAACCTGGTATCTCTTTATTTTCTATTATTGGGCAGTGTTGATATCTTCCTTTCACTCTATTCACTATATCATCCATAAATAAACTGAATAAAATGGGGATTAGTTTACAGCCATGTCTTAAACCTAATTTCCATTCTGTCATCTCTGTGATTCTATTCCTTTCACATCTTACACAAAATTTAATTCCTTTATATATTTTAGTTATTTCCTTTTAAAATACATTACTACCTCCTTTTATTCTCAATTTGTATATTAGTAAATCTCTGTTTATAGTATCAAATGATTTTTCAAAGTCTGCAAAAAGCATATATACTCTACCTCTTTTCCTATTCAGATATTTATCAATAATTATCTTTATTATGAATACATCATCTACTGTTTTACTTTTTCTGAATCCGGCCTGAAATTCTATCTTTCCTTCTGCCACTGCCCAATCCCTTAATCTATTTGCTAATACTCCTGAGTATACTTAATACAGATAATAAGCTTATTCCTCTGTGGCTTCTTGGCTTATTTTCTCCTCCTTTCCTTTTATAAACTAGTACCACCATACTTATTTTCTAGCATTCTGGTATCTCTTCATTTTCTTTAATCTCATTTAACACATTTGTTATATTTAGGTCTTTCCTAGTATTGCTATATTTTTTCCAAAGTCTCCTGGAATTCCATCTATTTCCACTGCTTTACCTCCCCCCCCCCCCCCCCAGAGATTTTAACTGTTGATGTACTTCTATCAATGTAAATTTACCATCTAGTGTTCTATTTTTTACTATTTCCTTCCCCAGTATTCTAATATACTTATCTATTCCTTTATCATCTGCTTTTAAGCCTCTAAAATACTTTAACCTGAGATTATCCTTAAATTCTTCCCCCTCCTTTCCCCCCACTATTTCCAACATCGCTTTACTATCTTTTTTCTTTCTATTGCATCTCTTATTTTTTGTTTATATTTTCCTGTCATTATTTTGTTTATATTTTCCTTTTCTTTTCTTCTAACAAGCATTTATAATCCCTTTTATAATCCCTTTTACTTTTCATCAAAATTTGCCCATTTAATTTGTCTTCAGTACTCCTCCATCTTTTTAGATCTCTGAATACCGTTCTTTTTGATAATTTGAATCTTCCTCATAACTTCATAGTAACTTTAACAATTAAAGGGCTTTCTTGTGTTTCCTTCTTTTGTGGCTATCATTTATCCACATTCTAAAATTTGGCCTACTTCTGAGTTTATATCTGCTAAGAAACACTCCTTTTCCTCTCTTCACTTAAATATTTATATTTCTTTTAATTGTACTGTCTCATTCCCTCCCTCCTGTACCTCTGATCATTTGATTTCTAATAATAATGGGAAGTGGCTACTATTTATCACATTCTTAACCTTAAAATTACTGATTTTCTCCTCCAGTTTTTCACTACATACTATATAATCTGTAACACTTTGGCCATTTGTATTTACAAACGTAAACTCTCTTTCTTTGTCCTCCCCTACATCACCAGTACATATTAAATTATTTATTTCACAAAAACTCAACAGCTTACTTCCCTCATTTGTTATTCTGTTTCTACTTTTTCTTGATCTTGTTTCATCTTTGTCTCCTCTCTCCCCATATTCTCTTCCACATAATCTGCTATTTTCCTCTCCTATTCTTGCATTAAAGAACATCCTTACATAAATCCTTAAGTTAGTACATGAACAGAAATGTACCATTCCAAGCCTCTGTAAAATGTTCACTGACACCTTGCATGTGACCTTGTAGGTAGGGTAGCAAAGAAAGTGGAAGAGAGATGGGGACTTACATAAATTCAAATATCTCTCTCAAATATTCGTTGTTCCCTTTAGCAAACTGGATCCTAAAATATACTTAAAAAAAAAAAAAATGTTCAGTAGGATTTCCAACGGAGAAAGTGATTGTGAAACAAAACAGAATTTCATAAACATTTTTTACAAGTAGTCATATCTTCCCCAATGTATATTTTATGTTGCAGTGCTCTACTTAAGAAGATAACATTATAGAATACAAGGAAGTGGCAAAGCTACAGTTTCATAGCATTGTGAAAGTGTTAAAGAAATCAGTTCTTTTTTTGTTGTTGTTGTAATTTATGCCCTCCAACGTTAAGTCATATTGGACGATGAATGGAATGGGTGAAATGATGCTCAAATGAGCCTGGGGTACATAGATCTTAGAGTTACCTGACATTCGTCTTTCAGGATAAGGAAAAAAACCCGGAAAAAACCTTATCCAGGTAACTCATCCTGACCGAGATTCGAACTCAGGACCTCTTGAACGTGAGGCAGACATGCTACCAAAAGAAATCAGTATGGCAAACTAGTGTGTGTTCATTTTAATGACCCACTTTGTGGTTTTAAGAGATTTTTTAAAAGTTACTTTAGTTGCCAAATATGGTGTTTATTAGGATCACTTTTTGAAAGTATTTTGAGCTCAATGTTAACAAATGTTAAGAGGCTGAAGCTGGGAGTTTCATCATGAAATAAGGCTTTTATAAGTGAAAGGCAGGAATTTCAATCGCATCTTCTGTTTTATAAGGCATTATCACAGTGCCCTTAATCTTGAAGGTTTCTAGTGAGATCTTCTAAACCCAGTTCACTGAATTGTTGAATAGTCTCTTAATTTCACGAGTGCCATATGTTTATCTGCAAATAGCTGGCACTGAAGTGCCACTGAAAAGAACATCAAATTTTGGTTTCCCACCATCTTGAACTGGGAACATGGATGACTGCTAAAAACATTTTTAATGAGAAGTTGATCCTCAAACTAACATGAAGTGATAATTCAAGATATTCTCGGGCTTCAAACCAGGTGTAAAGATTCAAATTCAATTTATTTCATCCATGAAAACATCTACATGTTGTGGATTCGTCAAATACAATAATTACTAATAGATACTATATTTACATGTACAATATTTACACATACAATTAATTTACAGTTTATTTAGTTCCCATGTTCGAATTCCTCTAGGGTATAACAGACATTTTCTACTAGATACTTCTTTATTGTTTTCATCTTTACATCTGCATTTTTTATTAATTTAATTTTTTCCGGTAGCTTATTATACAGTATTTTTCCCATGTTTTTTATACAGTGTCTAATTAATGTACCCCTAAGTAATGTTCTGTAAAAATCTTCATTATTTCTTAGACTATATGATGAAATACCGTCATTTTTTGGATCACTTTCTAGTAAGATATATTTTATTGTCTCATATATATACATGGAACAGTCAATATACCATATTTTTTAAACATTGATCTGCATGTATGTCTCCTATTTACATTACTTTATTAATCTTATTCCTTTTTTTTTTTTTTTTGCAATTTGAAAAGCTTTTCCACTTCATTTGTTGTAATGTTTCACCATAGTACTATTCCATATTTTAAGTGTGAATAAACTAAAGCATAGTGCACCTGTATTAGTATTTTGTCGTTCATGGTTTTTCTCACCTGTCTCATTACTTATAAACCAGTATTTAGCTTCTTTATGTGGGTTATATATGGCATCAGTTTAACTGCTTATCTATTACTATTCCTAGAAAATTTGTGTACTGAATCTCTGGTATTATTTCTCCATCAATTTCCAATCATGTGCTACTTAAACTACATTTCTTTCATTCAAAGTTTATCCAGGCTGTCTTTTTAGTGTTTAAAATCATGCATAAATTGTTATGGTGAATTTTTATTTTTTCCATTTGCTGCATTGCTTTTAATTCTACCTCAACAGTCGACTTACCCTTAATTATTATTGTCATATCATCTGCACATCCTATTGCTATATTTCCATCTCTTTCTACTAATTTACAAACATCATTGATGTATATTAAAAACAAAAATGGACCCAGTTTTGAGACATGCGGTAAACCTCTTTGAACCATTTGGAAATTTGATTTTACTTTTTCCACTACACCTGCACTATTCAATGCATTGCATCCTGTTTGTTAGGTATGAACTTAACCATTGTTGTGCCAATCCCCGAACTCCATAATTTTCTAACTTGTCTTATGTTTACACAGTCAAAAGCCTTAGACAGGTCCAAAAAGATAGCTATTACTTTCTCCTGTTTATTTAGTGCTTCAACTATATAATTATTGACCTTACTTATAGCATTAATTGATTTATTCTTTTGGAACCCAAATTGCCATTGTGATATGTTCAGTTTAGTACAGAATTTTTCTAATTGATTTAAAAATATACCTTCCATTATTTTTTAAATTGTTGAACATAATGTAATGGGCTTGTAATTTTCAATATTCATCTTGTTTCCTTTTTGTTTAAATAATAGCCTAACAATTACTTGCTTTAAAATATATGGAAAAGCTCCTTGCATTAAGGATGTGTTTGTAATGTGCGTTAGCAGTGGTTATTAATTTCTTGTAATATGCTTTTTTTCTGATACTTCTAATATTCCCATTGACTTTACTGGACTTAATGTTATTATGTTTACTTGATTTGTTTGCCTATTTTTCTTCAGTTGGTTTGCAATATTTATAAAATAATTGTTGAAAATGCTACATATTTTGTTTGGGTCATTTATTTCTCTATCAAATTCCCATTGTTTATTGATTTTTTTCTTGTGTAACCTATTTACCATACTCCATATTGTTTTAATCTTATTTTCTGACTTCATAACCAATTCTCGATTATAGCTTCTTTTTGCACTTTCACATACTAAATTAAATATTCTGTTATAATTTTCAATATATTTTAATGATATTTCTGCCATATTTGCTTGTTTTAAAGAATTTAAAAATTTCACTCTCTTCCATGAGGTTTTGATGCCTTTTGTCATCCATTTTTCATACATACTGGACACCTATTAAACCTGACTTTATTTTCGCTTTTTTCAAGGGTATTATGGTATTTAAGCCTATTTGTAATATATTGCTAAAAATGTCATACTTATTATTTACATTTTCTGCTTCAGAAACCTCTTTCAAACTTACTCGTGCAAGCTATTGTCTAAATATAATTAAGCTTCCATTGTCTATTTGCCTTTTAAATTCAAACTTGTTTTGAAATGTCTCTTTTTTTTACATTTACTTTTAGCAACTGTCCAAAATGATCCTCTATTCCTGTTTTTATAATTTTTGTTTCCCATTTATTTTCTATTTGGTTTATAAAAACATTATACAGCTTTCAGTTAGTTTTGTGACCCTAGTGGGTTTGTTTATACCTATCTCTAAGTTTAACCTGGTTACCATTTCTATTAATCTTCGTTTTATTGAAATTTTTTTTTAGTAAATCTATATTTAGATCCCCCATAACTATTTTGATTTTATTGCCGGAATTGTGATTAGGAAGTCTTCTATATTTCTAATAAATAATTTTGCATTTGTTGATGGTGACCTATATGCTGCTATTAGTACCATGTTTTGTTTTTTCAATGAAATTTCTATAGCTGCTAGTTCGCACGTCCTTTCCACTAAAAAATTACTACAGACTATTTCTTTAAATTTTATAGACTCATCTACATATATTGCCACTCCCCCACTATCATGTTCTTGTCTACTGTAATATGCTCCTAAAGTATAACCTTCATAATTATTAACTATTATTTCCTCTGTTTTTAGACTATGTTCAGTAAATACTAAGACATTTGGTTTTACTTCTTTTACCAAGAATTCTATGTTTGCTCTCTTGTTACTTATATATTGCACATTTTGATGATACAGTGTTCTACCCTCTTTGCTTTTACAGCTCACTCTTGGTACTCTGCAGAGACTTTGAATTATTCTGGTTTTCTATATTGGCTATTCTGCTTCACATATTTTACTCTTAACATTTTTCATATTATATACCTATACATCCCCTTTGTTGTCACTCTCTGTACCACTTTCTAGTTTCCCTGTTTCATGCATAAATTAATTACCTTGTTTATCATTTGGCTTAATTCATATGAATCTTTTCTGTTTAGATGGAGACATTAGACATGATTAGACACTGACGTTTTGGGAACGCACATCTCTCCCATCATCAGAATGTTGAAAGAAAAAGATCTAAATGTTATTAAAATACTAAAATGAGATAACAAAACTAACAAATATAAAACACTACCAATACTCAAACCCTTGTAATAGAACAAAAGACTGTTTTGTAGTAATTAAATACTAGACCAGGAGATGGCGTGGGTGTAGAAAATGTACGTTAGGTTATAGAAAACATGACTACTTAATTTGACTTCAATCTATATGGGGCATTCAAAAAGAAATGAGCCGGAGTCCGGTATGCACAAACCAGTGACAGGATGGTAATATCGTGGCATGTGTAATGAAGTGCTGTTCCGACCAGAGCGTGGAAGTTCACAGCTCATCCCCAGAGGGCATGTATGCATGTAACGTGACCATACAAGGCTAGCAGCAGCATGCATCAATCGTCCAACGCTGCCAGTCACATTGCAAACAGTGAAATGGAGGCGTCAAAAGAACAGCAAAGAACTGTTGTTCGTTTCCTGACAACAGAAGAAGTAGGGGGAATGGACATTCATTGACAAATGTCACAAGTGTACGGCAAACACACAAGCACTTCAGAGGAGGACGGGTGTCGTTAGCCTATGATGCACGGTCTGGAGCACCACTCTGCATTACCGATGACATCGTTCAGCTGGTTGATGCATTTATTACCCAGGACTGCCGAGTGACAGTGAAAGCCATAGCTGCCGAGGTTGGATTGAGTGTTGAAGTGTTTACACCATCATCTTGCGCAAAGTGTGTGCCCAACGGGTGCCCCAGAGTCTTCAACCACACCAGGAAGTGTGTGGAATGGCCCACTGTCTTGGTCATTTGCAGCACTATTCTAGGGAAGAGAATGAGTTCCTGGCACGTTAGAGAAGGGAATGAGATCATGGCATGAGTGGTAGCTGGAGATGAGTTATGATGTCATCACTTCGAACCAGAATCAAAATGACAAAGTTTCCAGTGGAAACATCCAGGGTCACCACCACCAAAAAAACAGCCAAGGCCATCCAAACAAGTGCAGGAAAGGTTATGCTGATGTTCTTCTTTAATCATAATCATAATCCTTTATTCACCATTAAGCTTACAAGAAGCAATAGGTTTCGTCAGTTATAAAAAGTATTTACAATGTATTTACAAGTACAGAAGGTTTACAAATTAATGCATATAAAATTCTAGGTGAAATCAAATTATTTGCATGGCTTAAGCTGGTAATTATCTTAAGTTAACTTTACTATAGTAATAATAAAATTAAACAATTAGGTACCTACTACTATAATTTACAATAGTTTTACATAAATTCACTAGCATGTATGTTATATTCTAAGTATTCTTGTACAGTATAAAATACTTTTTGTTTAAACCAGTTTTTTAATACTATAACAAATCTGTTTTGTGGCAGTTCTTTTATTTCCAGAGGAAGCTTATTGAATAATTTTAACTATTGATAACAGTGGCTATTTATGGTCTTGCTCAATCGGTTGTGAGGTGTATCTACATTATGTTTGCATCGAGTGTCATAACTGTGTACTGAGGAACAATTTATAAATAAGTTTTGAGTTTCTTTAACGTGTATGATATTGGTGTATATATACATTGACGGTAAAGTCCTTATCTTATGGTCTATAAAGCTAGGCTTACATGTATCCTGTTGTCCTAATCCTAGAATTAGTCTGAGAGATTTCTTTTGCCATATGAATGCATTTTTCGAGGTAGCACAATTACCCCAAAGCCTAACCTCATACAGTATATGTGGATGAAAGAAGGCATAGTAAGATGTTATTAACATATCTCGACTAACACATTTCTTTAGGTTCCCAAGAAGATACCAGATTCTAGCAAGCTTTTTACAAAGGTAAAGTATGTGTGTTTCCCATATTAGTCTGTTGTCTAAATGTAATCCTAAGAGATTTACTGAATTACTGTGGGTGTCATTATGTTACAATGTAAATAATATATTTTCAGTTTTAGACTTATTTAGACTTAGATTGTTTAAGGTGAACCAGACTTTTGCACTTTCTAGGGATAGTTACATTTGTTGCTTTACTGTATTGATATTATTGCTTTTGTTCAGTAAGGTAGTGTCGTCTGCATATATCATAGTAGTGCAAGGTAAGTTATGGCTTAAGTCATTTATATAAATTAACAATAAGAAAGGCCCCAGCACCGATCCATGGGGTACTCCTGCTATCACTGGAGCTAGCTCCGAGTTTTTGTTGTTCACAACTACCATCTGCTGTCTTTGGCTAAGATAGGATGCTAGCAAATTTAGTTCATGTCCATTTATTCCATAATAATTTAGCTTACTAATTAAAATATTATGTGAAATACAATCAAAAGCTTTGGTTAAATCTATCAGGGTAGCACCAGTTGTCTCTTTTTTTCAAAGTTATTTATAATTTCATTGATCACATACTCAACTGCTTTTTCAGTAGACAGTCCCTTTTTAAATCTGAATTGTTTGGGGTATGATAGGTTGTTGGCTGTAAAATAGTTAAGTTGGCTGAGAATACAGGATTCTACCACTTTGCTTATTATGGGTACTATTGTTATAGGACGGTAGTTTGATGGTGATGTAATATCACCTTTCTTAAACACAGGTATAACTTTTGAGATCTTTAGGCTGGTAGGAAATACTCCCTGTATGAGCATCAGGTTAATTAAATAAGATAACGGTAAAGCTATTGCATTATTTTATTTATTATGTGGTTGGAGAAGCCATAAATATCCTGGGTATGAGATATGTTTAATGCTTTGACTGCAGCGATAACCATTTCTGGAGAAACTTCATGCCAGTAACAATTATGGTTATTCGGGGAGCCTGAAGGTTCAAAGTTATGTAGCATATCTAGAAATGTACAATTATTTGTTATAAATGAATTTATTGGCTCGTAACATACATTTTTAGAAACATTAATAAAATATTTGTTATTCATTCGGTTGTATAGGTATGTTTTGTCTTTCAGTGGAGGTGTTCGTAATTTCTTTTATGATAGACCATGCTGTTTTACATGTTTTTTGCTGATAAGATAAGATTATCATTGGCTCTAATTTTTGCCTTTTCTATGTTTTCCCTGTACAGTCTTCTGTAGTTTTTAAATCTCACTCTATCTTCTAATTTGTTGCTAAGTTTGAATTTATTGTACAATATCAGTAATATATTCCGCATTTTAAGAAGTTCAGGAGTAAACCAATTTAGTTTTCTAGCGCTTTGATCAAGATGTCCTCTGATACACTTCCTGCAGCATGGGACAACACTGAATGCCCAGCATTACTTGCAATCCTTGACCAACCTTTGCCAAGCAATCAAATCAAAACGACCAAGCAATCTCACCCGTGGGGTCATTCTGCTCCAGAACAATGGAAAGCCTCATACGGCCAACACAGTCGTGGCACTCCTGCAGAAATTCAAATGGGAAGTTCTCGGTCACCCTCCATACAGTCCAGAGCTCTCTCCCTGCGATTATGCCACTTTTGGTCCCCTTAAAAAGACTCTGAGGGGCAAACGATTCACCTCGGATGGCAACATCCAGGTGTACGTGTGGAACTGGCTCACATTGCAGCACCGTGACTTTTATGAGACAGCCATTCACCGCCTTGTGTCACAGTGGGACAAGTGTCTCAACAGCCAGGGCCAATACTTCTAACATACAGGTACTGGTTTCTGTAATTATATCTCAGGATCGTTTCTTGTTGAACGCATCTTATATTTAACTGATTTCCATTTTTAAGGTCGGTTTCCAAGAGGAACTGAACTGCAAACCAGCATCACAATTAAGCATGCTTCTCTCAGAGGAAATGGCCAAAGCCTCCTTAACTCTCCGCTTCCAATAACTGCTGGATTTTGTCACTATGGTCCTCTACCAAAAGGTGGCTCTAGGGTCCTTATCAAAGCAAAGCTCTGTCAGTCTAGACTTCTTAGGTTGCATTAAATGAATCCTCTGTTCATGTTCATTTATTCTGGTTGCTATAGTCCTTCCAATTTTTCCTATATATGGCATCCCACATCCACAAGGAATGTAGTACACTCCTGCAACTTGGAAGTCCAGTTTGTCTTTCACCGGTCTCAACAGGTGTTTAATCTTCGGAGGTGGCTTGTGGATGATCCTGATGTTGTATTTAGCAAGAACTCTGCTGATTCTGCCGGATAGGTTGACAGTAAATGGGATGCAGGCTATAGTGGTAGGCCTATCTGATGCTTGCTGTGTTACAGGTTTCCCTTTCTTTGCTCTGGTGTTTGAGACTTAAACGTCATATTCAGAATAGCCATTTTAACAGAAAGTGAGTCTCAGGTGGTGTCAGTGGTTAGACCGCTTGGTTCTCACCAAGTCGGCCCGGGTTCGATCCCAGGTGACCGCAAAGTGAGATTTGTGGTGGACAACACGGCACTGGGGCGGGTTTTCTCCGGGATCTCCGGTTTCCCCCGCCATCTCATTCCACCAGTGCTCCATCGTCATCTCATGTATCAGTGTCACCGCCTGTGGTGCCGTATGTAGTAAAAGCGGGCGTTAAACACTACACATTTCTCAGGTGGTGTAATTCTTGCTGTATATAGGACAAACCAGGACTATTGCAACTAGAATAAACAGACATGATTGGACTATTCATTTAATACAACCTGAGAAGTCTATACTGGCAGAGCATCGCTTTGAAAAGGACCATAGAGCCAACTTTCGGTAGACGACCATTGTGACAAAATGCAGCAGTTACTGGGAGCGGAGAGTTAAGGAGGCTTTGGCCATTTCCTCTGAGCGAAGCATGCTTAATTGTCATGGTGGTTTTCAGTTCAGTTCCTTTTGGAAACCAGCCTTAAAAATGGAAATCAATTTGCTCAAGAAGCAAAATGGAAATCAATTTGCTCAAGAAGCAAAATTTAAACAGATTGAATGTCAAATTAAATAGTCGTGTTTTCTATGACCTAATCTACATTTTGTACACTCATGCCATCTCTTGACCTAGTATTTAATTACTACAAAACAGTCTTTGTTCTATTAGAGAGATTCAAGTATTGGTAGTGTTTTGTCTTTGTTAATTTTGTTATCTAATTTTGGTGTTTTAATAACATTTAGATCTTTATTCATTATCATCCTGATGGGAGAGATGCATGCTCCCAAAATTTCAATGTCTAATTGTCTTTACACCTGGCTTGAAGTCTGAGAACATCTTGAATATATTCGTTGCCAGAAAAATTTCAGGTCTTATTTTAACATCAAGTGATATTGCATTATGTCTTCTTCTACTTCACGGCTTAGACTTTTCAATCCGTTCTGGCTCCAATTTGATCTTCTCATCTTTTCCTCAGTCTTCCCTGGTTTCTTTTACCTTTGGGTTTCTAGTTTATGGCTTTTTAGGTATTCTGTTATTATTCATTTTTTGAACATGCTTTTCCCATTGATTTCTTTTGTTAGTAATAACATTATTTATTTCACCTACTTCTAATTCTTTCCTAATATCTTGACTCTGTTTTTGTCAATTTTAGTGTACCTAGTATTGCTCTAACAAATTTCATCTCTGAGGTCTGTATTCTAGTACTATTTCTTAGTACTATTGCATTATGATGTTCTTAAAAAAGTGAGGCAATAAAAGAACTGTAACAGTCCCCCCCTCTTTGCAAGGTTCTTGAGAAAGACCTGATATAAGCAACCATGCTGTGATGTCACCATCCAAAACTGTTTGAATTTGTGCTAGTGCCTGTGTTGGTGAGTATACTAGTACATATATTCTGCATTAAAGCTTTGTTTTCACTTTTTTTATAAAGTAAAAAACTGAAGTAATATAAATGACCAAATAAATAATTATGTAAGACAAGTGAAGTTTCAATCACTAATTTATTAGGATATAATTTGTTAATAGATGAAGAACTGTACAATCAGATAATCTGCCACGAATGGATGAATTATACAGAGTGTTCCAAAAGTAACCGGACTCAAACTTTGAAAAATTGTCTCTAGAGTATTTGACTGGAGTACTTGGCAAGCTTTGCAGTATGGATAGCTATAACCTCGAAGAATGGTTTTGTCTAGTTCTGTGCACCTCTTGCATTGCTCGCAATGACACATGAATAGCAGTCGAGGGCAATGACTTTTATGCACATGCAGCATGTCACTATGCTGGAACCACACTTTGAGTTCAGGTCCTATGAAAGATGTTTAGAGAGATGGAGAAGGCTGTTGATGATCCAACACGAGGTAAATGTGCTGTTTATGAACTTGTGCGCCGAATTCGTGATACAGGCTCCGTGGATGATACATGACAAGGTGGTAGAGCCCAGGTAGTCACAGAAGATTTTGTTCATGATATTGAGCAGCGAAATGTTACCTCACCACAAAAATCGTAAGATGTTTGGCACAACAAATTGGATACTCAAATGGCTCTACACATGAGGATTGTACCCGTATTGTGTTAAAATCATCCAGAAGCTGCAGCCGCCTGATCTAAAGAAACGTCACCATTACTGCCAGTGGTTTTGTTCTTTCACACAAAACAATGTAGCCATTCTGGATAACACTTTCTTTACGGATGAGGCGTGGTTCCATTTAAATGGCAACATTAACTCCCAGAACACTAGTATTTGGGCGACTGAATTCGTATGTCCTTCACGAAGAGCCGCTTCATTCAGAAAAAGTTGGCGTTTGGTGTGCGGTATCGTGAAGGATTGTTGGCACCTTCTTTGAAAAATCAGTTAATGGTATTGTATAAGAGGAATACTGTGCAGCAGTTTATTGCTATGCTGGAAGAGGATGAACTTGACAGTTGGTTTCAGCAGGATGGTGCCACTTGTCATAATGCAAATGAGACCATGGAGAGGTCGAGGGGATTTTCCGGCAATCAAATTATCTCCAAAAATGTCTGGTGTCCATGTTCCCCCGTTCTTACCTCTTGAGATCTTTTTCTCTGGGGTTATTTAAGGGGAAAAGTGTACAGAGGCAAACCACACTCACTAGAAGAACTCAAAGATGCAATTTCTAGCTGTATTACCAAAATTACACCAGCATCATTAAAAATGGTGTCACGGAATATGCATTGAGTGGAATTGTGTTTGCAAGAAAATGATGATCATTTGCTGCATTTTCTGTGAAAAATTAACAAGAAAAGTCTTGTGCAACATGTGTAATATGTTTGTAAGAAAAACAGGGACTGTTTTCAGCAGATGCTATGAACTGGGACGTCACAAAATTAATACGTGCAAAATGATTTGCTGACATATCAGTGTAGTTATTGTTCTCAAAGACTGCAAAATTCTAAAATTGGGATTCAAAATTGGTTGCACATATGTAAGGAAATATACAACAAATATGCATACCCATTCAGTTTCTATGTGTAATATAACCAGAATAAAAAAAAATAATAAAATCTGAGTGCGGGAACTTTACGAACAACCTGTATTTCTCAGAAATAAAAGTTTTGTGGGTGCCAAAATTTGTGCAACAAAAGCACACTGTTAAGCAGCCTATTTATGTAAGTATGCTAAATTGTACGAAATCTAATGCTTATGATGAAAAACTAAGATGTGTTACTGATTTAATTTTAGGAAAATAATGAAGAATGATACTAATAATTATTTGTAACAAAAAATTAGATCAAACATATGGCTTAAGACTTTTTCATTGAACACCATACGGTTATTGAGAAAAAATGAAAATAGCTGCACTAAGAAATACAAATGGAATCTTAAAAAGCTCCAAAGCACCTCTAATTATGGCTTAAGGATCTTGTTTGGGCAAGACAGTATTCATTACTACATTTTATTACATACATGTTAAACTTAAATTAAGTGTTAAATGCAGCACTTAAAGTACATAAAGTGGCAAATGATAATATAAAAATGTTAGGCACGAAAATGTGGAAAAGTTTAACACCTGGTCAAAAGTGATCCTGAGAAAAGAAAGTTCTACTACATTGGTACATATAAGCTGCAATTATTTATAACAAGAAATAAAATAAAAGAGAAATATGCACAGAATTATGCACAACATAATTTCTTTCTGCTTGAAGTGCCAACATAGTGACATCATACCAATAAGAAGACATTTGCATGCAACCTTTTTGCAACTTAAATTATAATTTAACATTAATGTTATTATTATACCTCACTGATAATATTATTGGATTCTACGTAAAATTTCCAATCAGAATAGCTCATATATTAACCTCACATATATTCTCAATAGAAATTGAATAAAAATGGGAGCACTTAATGCCCTTACACAGTGATCTATTTAAAAATAAACTGTATCTTTTGTCTTTCATATGCATATTCATAATGAACCATACAAAACAATTAACTGAAGTAGTGGATAATTCACCAAGCTTGTGAAAGCTAATGCTTTGCAAGTGGTGAGCAAATGAATTACAGAACTATCTCCTTGGTGAAACCTGATGAATCCCAGTGGCACTCATACTCTTTGCAAATTCAGTTTTTGACAGCTTATTTGACAGTCCTTGCACTGGTTTCAGGGCCAATAAATAGAACAGTATCATAAACTCCTTATACATTCCAAATATGACTTATTCACAGAAGCCTCAAAAGTTGGTGACACCCATTTGATTGTCAGAAAGTATAATAATATTCCCATTCTTATAGCCTTTCTTAACATTTTCTCTCATACTGCCAGATTAGCAAATATCTCAGTCAGAAAGACTGTACATTTACTCATACAAAATGAGAGGATAATGCCATTTTCATATTATATCAGCACCAATTTCTGTATTATTTTTGAACCTCAGTGATCCAAAAGTGGTCCTTTATTTCTTAGAGATTGTTCTACTCTTTCTTTTTCCTTTGTTCTAGGAAGACAATTGTTGATTTATCAAATACTTTCAGGACCAAGATATCAGTCCTCAAAGTAATTATCTGCTTAGTCTCAAAATCTGACGGATGTTTTGAGATTATGCAGACATATCAATTTGGACACACATTCTTGTTAACTTATTCTGTGGAACGCTAGCAGAGTCCAGCTCTCAAACAAATTGGAAAAAGGAATGAGCCCAACTGTATTTCCACTGTCACAGCAGGGATAATTGTAATGTCTGTGTAATTGCAATATAGAATACTGTCGCGAACCCGTATCTACGATCACGTGGCTTGTTTACACAAAAGAAATTGATAGGAGGGCAGTGTGAACACCAAGAGCCTGCAGACAAAGATAACAGGCAGATAAGGGTCTGCCGAAACAAACAAACTGAGATAAATGGAAATTTCTAGTTACTTCTGGACTGATAGAAATTGTTCACATTCTGGTTTATTTGCGAATCATCTAAAATTATCTGTGAAGTATTTAAAGGGGCGACGATTGGCCAGGAGACAGTAGTTGTAAAACAGTTGCGAGTTGTGAAACAGTGTTGTGAAATGAGAGACAGCCAGCTGTGTTGTTGTAACGAGAGCTAAGGGTGTAATCTGCTGTCACTGTTTGTTATTGTGATCGACCTTGGTAGACTGAAGGTGTATGTAATGTAATGCTGCTGTAATCTATAAGAGTATTTCTACGAAAATAAAGGTGATTTTTAATTTCTGCAACTCGGCCTTTTAATTCTACGAACTCACAAAGTCACAATACTCTCTGCAAATAGTCTGCAGTTCTTCACTTTGAGTCTTGGCTGCCACATAAGTGCAACATAAGAGGTTAATGGTCTGACCACTGCAGTGTATATCTATTGATTTTTGACACCAGGTTTTACCTGCCTGGTTTGTAAAGGTCCAGAAGAACCTGCAATACCTAATAACTGATTTCCAACCTTAGATTACCAATAAATAATATTTGGTCACATTACACGTAATTTGGCTACCTCTGCACCTCATTCATGCACATCACAGAAAACACTAGATGACATGTAATTGTCATCACACACTAAGGGAATGATACAGGATATGGCCAAAAATTACTTTGAAGGTTTTCATTAATTTATTTATTCATACTGCACATAGTGGCAATATTAGTTTTACAACCCTTGTATATACATCATTACTTGGATGATTCAACGTGGCACAGTACCATGTGAGTCAGCTGCCCCTTATCCTCGAGTTTTATGCAATATGCATTTAATACTTCAACATGGAAACATCAATCCCACTACTAGGTTCTACCCACATATTTAACATGGATGTTAAACACTTGATGAAATTAGTACTAATATAGATATTATCGCATTGTCTGTAATATATTCATAATTAGACAGTAGACATTTGCATGTCTGCAAATATTCACTGGAACCAGCAAATGCTATATGTTAAATGGAATGTTTATCTCACATGTTACTAGGTAGCTCAGTTGGAACAAGTGCAAAGTAATGTCATCTGTCTGCTGGGAAGGTGGTTCGAATTTGCTGCATAAATATGCTAATTTTAATTTTAATTTAATTTTAATTTTAATAATTTACAATTATTATTCTGAAAACTGCTATTTTTATTTTTAATTGTTTTATGGTACTGTTTGATGTTTCTTTATTGGTGAACTACAAGTAGGTAGTTGTTTAAACACACCTAAGATAGGTGCAATTGAAATAAGAATAATTTATGCACACCTAAACACAGAAAACAAGGAAATTACAATATCAGAGTTTAACATGGAGGTTAAATACAATTTTGCAGACATAGAATTATTTTGCTGTTAACAATGCTGTATCAAATTGGTATGTTTTATGGCATTGTAATGACCCTTTTTCTATTCCTGGAACACAACTCCTCTAACGAAGCAAGTGCTCGAACTGATGACCTTCTTGGGTAATGCACGCCTAGGCACACTGTTGAATGGAACCTCTGACTCGGTATAGCATGGCAGGTTGAACAGATCTACAGGCTACTGTAATATTATGGCATAGGGTTTCTAAACTGTCCAGCTCCTCTGCATAAACACATTCTTTTAAATAACCCCAGAGGAAGCAGTCAAAGATGTCAGATCAAGTGCTCTGGCAGGCCAGGAGACTGGTCCTTGTCTTCCTATTCAGTGACCAGAATGTGCAACCTTCAAATGATTGCAGACGATCCTTGGCTGATGCAGAGGAGTGCCATCGTGTTGAAACAACATCATTCGCTCTATCAGTGGCACATTCTTTAATAATAAGGGGAGCTCATTAAGGAATTCCTGATAGCGTGCTCCTGTTAGATGCCCCTCAAAGAATAATGGTTTACCAAGGTGGTCTCCCAAGATTCCACAACAAACATTTACACCCCCCTGCTCTTGGAATTCTGCCTCGCTTACCCAATGAGGATTATCAACACTCCAATAGTACATATTCTGGCAATTTACAGTTCCATTGCTGTGGAAACTTGATTCGTCAGAAAACAGTATCCTGGATGCGAATCCCAGATTATTTGCTATTCACTCCAGCAACCATTCACAAAAGGTCACTTGAGCTTCGAAATCTCTCCTGTGAAGTAGGTGTAAACAATAAGGATGAAACTTATTAGTGTTCAATATTCACACTACAGAAGACTGGCTGATGTTCACCTCCTGAACAACTGCCCGTGTACTAGTATGCAGATTGTTCTGGGTGGCGTTCAAAACTGCTGCTGGATTAACATCAGATGTTGCTGGTGCATCTCTAACAGGAGGCATTCTCACAAGTGATGCTGTTACATGCAGATGCCTTTCAAAATTCCGGAAGGTCTTTGCTGTTGATTGTCGTATATTCGGCTATCTCTCCCGATAGGGATGCTGAGCCACTGGTGTATTTGTTCTTGCTTCTTTGTAGATCAAAAGCATACCCACATACTCTGTCGAATACATAATGAAAGATTGGCATAAAATAGGTATCGTGCGACAGTGTATGCATGGAGAATGAAGGGGTTGGCATTCACAATAACACACTACATCATGCCAGTTCATGGGCCATAAGTCATTATACCAGTTCTATTACAAAATACAGACAACCAAAAACTATTTAAATTATAGGTAATGTCCTAAACCCTCAGAGACTTTATAATTAGGTTATTGTGAATTAGGTTTCCAAGTTCTGATGAACATAAAAAAGATATTTACAATGCTGGGACTTGAACCAGTATTACTGGGGGTTAGAACACAAGAGACATGATAATCCTATTCAGATATTTCGAGACTTGTCTGAAAACACGTTCTGCATTCAATAGTACTTGTATAACCGGCGCTATGCCAATGCCACCTTGCGAGTTTTCTGCTCAATTTAGCCTTTCAAGACAGTTTTAATCATTTGCTGGGCATTTTAATACTATTAGTTAAATGGCATAAGCTCTTATGCATGTTAACTGAGATGCACAAGACATAGCTTATACAAAAATGTAAATAAACGGTTATTTAGTAATATGTCCTTTATGACTGTATGCGTCATCCTATTTTGCATTCGTCGATTTGAACGACGTGGCCGGGACTGCCAATTTCCCCCCTTGCATTATACTTGGTGTCATTTGACATCATGCACACTTCACAGCAGTAGCCGAATCAGTCCCATACAGTCCGTGAACTCATACATGTATTTCCTACAGAGCACTCCATTATTGTTGTGTCGTATGATTGTTTATGTGCAAAGCAGTGCATGAGTAACAAAATTTGCCCGGGCGATAACTTAGCCTGCTCAAATCATGTTGCTTTGCACACGGATTGCATCACCTATCTCTGGGGCATTTTTTGCAGAGGTTGGCTAAAGAAAAGGTATATCACCCTCTGCCGGCCAGGTTTGAACCTGTGGTCTTGAGAACCAGAGGTTAGCATGTTGCCCCTACACCAAGATTATCATGTTAGAGGTTAGCACATTGCCCCTTGGACAATAAGCATAATCAGGCTTCATGAAAGAAAGCACACTATGAAATTATGTACCTCAAAGAAAGTGCT
Organism: Mantis religiosa; assembly: GCA_030765055.1. Taxonomy (NCBI): domain Eukaryota; kingdom Metazoa; phylum Arthropoda; class Insecta; order Mantodea; family Mantidae; genus Mantis; species Mantis religiosa. The sequence goes on from CM060951.1 coordinate 130,038,754, forward strand.
GTTTAGTGTCCCTTGCCAATATGCACTGTTGACATCTGCAGATAAAATGTCCATTAATGTGGAGCAAAATTTCATGGTATTAATTACCTTCTGAAGATTAACCATATTAAGTCAATAGAAATTTCATTAACAGATGTGAACAAAGCATAAAAATAAAAAGACATTTTCAGCACCTTCACAAAATGCTTTCTTGCATCTTGGTTAATGTACCAAGAGGAAGTCACACTTGGCAACTGTGTTGCCTACAAGTTAGCAGACTTCAAAATGTTCCACAAACTTGCCAAATGTGACTGAAGGTGGGAGTACTAAACTAGCAATGGTGGAGAATGAACATGTGGCAGAATTACTCCCAAAGAATTGAGTGAAAAGGAGCTAAGTGTTATGGCAATTAAATTTAAACAGAAATAGAGGAAGTGGGATAAAATATTAGAGATTAAAACAAGAATTGGAGAGGATAAAAATGAAGATGACAGAAATGGAAAGAAGAATGGAAAGTTTGGAAGACTACAACATAATAATTTCTGGCATGGAGGAGCAAAAAGGAATCAGAGCATTCCAGGAGAGATAGGAATTATTAACGAAGAGATTAGGAATGTATATGAAAGGCTTTGAACCTCAGGACACATTTAGAATTCGGAAATCGAAAGACAAAAGAAAATATATTGATAAAATTCAGCAATATGGAATTGGCAATATAAGTATTAAAACAAGCAAAAAATTTAAGATGAACATCTATTTACATCAACAAGAATTTACCTAAGAGCAAACAGAAAAAAGGAGGAGGCGAACTGAAGAAAGGAGTAAGGCAAGGAAACAAGGATTTAATGCATTTATACAAAACTTCCAACTGTAGATTGATAAGTGAGTGGCTGATCAGAGAAGTGGCATAAGCAACATTAAAAAAGCAGAGCATGTGAATGCTGAGACAGCAGAGTCAAACAAGCTGAGTTTGATATCTGATGTATTCTGGTATAGGCGTATATAGGGCAGAAAGGGGAATTATTGAATCTGTGCATGAAGCAACAGAAACACAGCAGTTTTTGGAAGGAAGTGAGAACCAGGGTACAAGACATAGATAGGCAGGAGATTTGGGAAAGTACAGAAGAAAAGAAATCTTTGAAATGTTATAAGCAATTAAAGACAGAATGGGGTAGGGAAAAATATATAGATCAATGTGACAAAATTGGAAGAGAAGGCATGGATGAGAGTAGGAATAATATATCTAGAAGAGTTGAGGAGTAACGAGGTAGGCATATGTGAATTTTGTGGAGATGGAGAGAGCACTGCTCATTACCTGATAGAATGTAAGGAGTTAACAAATTGCAGGAGAAAAATATGGGATAACAAGTGGGACAGCTTAAGCAAAGACGTAGTGGCATTACACATGTTACGGGGATAGGTGAAAAGAAAAATAGATGTATAAGAGAATTCTTATATAGGTTAAGAGAAAAGTGGATTACGGTAAAAGAAGCGAAGGTCAGGAAGAAATGACAACAAGCTGCTCAAGAAAACCGAAGGCCTATGGCCAGGGGACCTGAGTCGGCAAGTAAATCTTAGGTCAGCAATTTCATGTATTTGTACAGGATGTATAATAGCGATTGTTAGATATCATTTTACAGAGGATATCTGATGTGAATGTTCAGAATTCATGTGGAGAAACTGCAGTGGCATTGACGGAGGGGAAGTGATGAACAGTGCTAATGGAGGCGAAGAGGGAAGAAAACTCAGAAATGGCCGAGTGTGGGAACCCAAATGATCAGGAAAAAGTGGAACAAGTGTGAGGACGCAAAGGATTACAAAATGGTGAGAATTAGGCATATCAAGATTGAGATGTGGGGGCATGTGTTGTCAAAACAAAAAAATGGCTACTATGGGTAATTGCAGAAAAGGAACACTAGAACAGGGTCATTAGAGGTAGTAACTGGGGGGGGGGGAAGAGCCAGGTGAAATTTAAAAACTGCAATGGGAAAAGAGAAGGCAACAAAAGGGGACAAGTGCAAGGAACATTGAAAAAGTCATGTTAACTAGAACCAGGCTGACTTATGCGATAGTAATAAGTTGCCGAGCAGTTATACTACTTGACTCTCACCAAGGCAGCCCAGGTTTGATCCCAGGCAACCGCATGTAGGATTTATGGTGGACAACATGGCACAGGGTCGAGTTTTCTCTGGGATCTCCAGTTTCCCTGCCATCATTCCACCAATTGCTCCATTATCATCTTTCATTTCAGTCATTTCGCCCTCATTCTATTATCTACTTCTTTCACTCCTATACCGGGCATTCACCATCCTGGATTCGCTATCTGATCCAGAGTTTCTGCTCCTCAAACCCCATGCCTAAAGGCATTAAGGATAGAGAAAAAAGAAGAGCTTAAGAAAATTTAGGTGCAATGAAACAATAATAAGAAGTTGAAACAAGAAATTATAATAGGATTAGACAAAAATTTGACAATAGCAAAACTAATGCCTGAGAGACAAGTATATTATATGTATCACTGACCCTGAAGGTCAACACTGTAGACAAAGTTTTAGGAACAATGAATAGCATTACCAAATCCAACATGACTTGCAACAAAACCATCTTTGTAATAGCAGACATTAACGGAATAACTTTCGTGCAAGGACCATTAAATACCATATTGGGCACAATATAAGACAGGACTAGGATCACTATAAAAGATAACTGTAATTAGAAACAATTTCATAACATATTGGAACCCCTGGGTTCATTTCCCCTGTACAACTGAGTGAAAAGGCTATTCATTTTGTGAAATAAATTTCCCTGTCTTTAGTTGTCTGAAGGCTTTTGCTGATGTGCCACCATTCACAAACTTGTCTTCATATTTCTGTATTATTATTATTATTATTATTATTATTATTATTATTATTATTATTATTATTATTATTATTATTAGTATTATTTAAATATTAGGCTGCACATATAAAACTACAGTTTTTACAAGCAATTTTAAGGTAAAAAGTACATGTCTTATATTTTATCCAATATGGTAAATCTACCTATAATTATAAAAAGCACAGTATATCTGCAATTTTAAACATACTTACTTTGACAGACAAGACCACGCTCTATGGGCCACATAAAGAAAGATGTGCAGATTTCACAGGCAGTTGGAATGTTGATTATTGTTAGTACAAATGTGTGTCCTGCATATGAGATGGGATCTTCCATTTTACGTTTCTTCTCTTTCTTACGTTTTGTCTTGCTTGGTTTTTCCTCTAATCGTGTCAAATGCATAAATTCGTTCATAAAACCTCGAAATGCATTCACACCCATTGTTACAGGAAAATCCTCTCTCATTTGTTCCTTGTAGCAAACAGTCTCCATTACCTAGTAAATAAATGTGTGACAATACAATTGAAATCGGAATATAAATTAGGTAGCTTTCATTCATGAAAAATTCTGATCATCTTTGCGGAAAAATACAAATTATCATGCATCTTACTGTGAAAACAATATGTTCAAACTTGCTTACATGCAAGAAATTTGCTATGAGGTCCTTGTATTTAATGTTTAGTCCTTCTGCTCCATGTTTGTTAACAACACTGTAAGTTGCCACCAAGTTATCTTTAAATTCTCGAAGTGCTTGTTTAAATACACGGTCTACTTCACTGGGTTTCTTTCCTTCTTCACTCTCAATTTTGTATATCTGCAAAAAATAACAAAATAGGTTTGACAACATAACACTATGCTCTACAGACAATATTAATGTTATTGTCCTTAACTAGGCACTCAAATTAAAATTAACTTCTTTTAATTTCATATTTGGCAATCCTGGGTCTATCCTTTATATTTATCTCTAAAGAGTGTTTCATTATTTATTCACAAATTATATTAAATTTAAACTTCATCTGATTCTGTATTCTATCCTCTTTATGTTACAGATTACTGTTATGTCAACAATGGAAGTGCAGAATTCAATCTCTGAAATGAAATTGACAGGGTATCTTGCAAAGTTAGTTCAAAAGTTACAAAAAAGATAGGCACAGACAACTACATCAAGATTAATAAAAGCACTCAAAGAGTGCAGAAACAACTGCATTATACTCCTTTGCAATCAAATGCTCTTGAACAAGGAGGAACATAATCAGGAATATACAAACTCACACTTGTAGTGAAAATAAAGGGTTTCTAAAAGATTAGATTAAATTCAGCCTGTTAACAGACAAGGAAATAAGGAATATCACAGCATTAACTATAATGATCCTAAGAAAACATTAATAAAGTTCATATACCATGCATGAACAAATAAACGTGTAATTAAAGGACATCTTACTAGCTCCAGTAAAATAGAAATCTATAAAGAGCAAATCAAAATTCAAATTTTGTACTTTATTATTATTATTATTATTATTATTATTAATTTACATCCTCCAACAAGTCATGTTGATGATGAATAAAATGGGTGAAATGATGCTCAAATGAGCCCAGGGTCCATAAAATGTAGAGTTAGCTGACAGTCATCTTTCAGGATAAGAGAAAATCCCAAAATAAAAGGAAAAAGCCTTACCCAGATAACTCAACCTGACCAAGATTTGAATTTGGGACCTCTTGAATGTGAGGCAGACATGCTACCACCTAAGCTACAGAGGTAGACCATTACGGGCAATGAAAACCTAAGTGGATATGAAATTCTTCGCAACAACTATGAAAAAGTGCATAAAGAGAAGCATAAAGGAACACGTAAATCATATAATATTCATACAAATCAGAACTTCCATAGTGCTTTTCACTTTTGGTAAGAAAACCCACAAAAGCCGATCTATAGAATTAACATTTGGGACAAATTAATTGTAAATAATCAAGATTGCATAAAAAACTTTGATATTTTATTTATACATAATAACAAGGGCACTGTCACTATGCGCACACTTGTATGCACTTGAGAGTTTGATGGCATCATCTCTGCTCTATGTGGGGCCTGTGTGCCAAACATCAGGTGTGGAGTACAGCTGGAAGTACCCAAAAATGAGACCAGAATACGTAGGAATATATAAGCATTATAACACAGCACTGTATGGGAAGGAATGTTTACCCTTGCAGGCAGTGATGCCCACATGGCATATGTAAGGAGCGTCGGCACAGAGCTCATGAGGGATGTCCAGCAGCTACTTGCAAGGTTGCATGCAGCACTTTTCAGGCTTCAGTTTTGGGTGTTGTGGTTCTATTCTGCAGCAGACTTTTGGTGCACAGGCCCCACTTAGAGCAGAAATGAACCCATCAAATTCTGGAGTAAATACCTACAGGTATAAGCATAGTGGTAATTCCCAAGTAAGCGTTTTACAGAGTTCATTGGGCAAGGAACTAATCCAGTTTCTATTCCAGGCCATACAAAATAATAAATTACAGTACTTTCTACAACTATTATTAAGTTCATACACTACTGTTACCCTATTATGCTTATAATTAAGGAACTAGTTTGTGCTATGCAATTAAATTTGCTGACCAGATCCTCATCTTCTTAACTCTAAATAAGAACTCAAGTAAATAATATCAAAGAATTTAAAAGAGAAAAGACATTAAACATGGCTGAACTTAGTATTAAAAGACTTGAGTGCTAAGCAAGCTGTTGAAGAGGAAGGTTGTGTTACAGTGAGCTCTAGAAGAGTGGCACAAGAAGCAAAAATGGGAGATGAGCTTACAGTGTACAGAGCAAGGATAGGACTGTTTAGGCAAAGGAAAATCAAGAAAAAGGAAATAGGAAGATCTATGGAGGTTAGCGGCATAATACTGGGATGTATAATTCTAATGTTATTAATAATAGGAGGAGTCGAACAGAACCCTGGACCAGAGGAAATACAAACTATTCTGGAGAATCTGGTGGAAAAAATAAATAAACTGGATGGGATGGAGCAAAGAATAGGCAACAGTCTGGAGAAAATAGCTAAGGAAATAAAAGAAGAAGTAGGAAAAGAAATCCAAGGTATAAGAGGGGAAGTAGATGAACTGAAAGTGAAATTGGAAAGAGCAGATGAGCGGAGAAGAAGACTAAATTTAGTATTTATAGGAGTGAAAGAGAGAAGAGGTATTTGGCCATGGCAGGAAGTGTCCCAAATATTGACAGAAAAACTACAAATAGAACTACACGGTTGGGAGATAGTGGAGGCTTACCGCGTAGGAAGACATGTGGGGGAAAGGCCAATTATTGTACATTTCTCTACAACTCAATTAATCTACGAAATACTGGGAAGGGCTAAAAGGTTGAAAGGCACAAAAATCTTCATAAATAAGGATTTAACACCAGCCCAAAGACACGTGAAGCAAAATCTAATCCGAAGGATGATGGAAGCGAGAGCTGCGGGTAAACGAGCATATATCAGAAATTTGCAACTCTGGATAGAAGGAGCGAACGCAACGTATGCGAGCAAGAGGGATGTATGGAGCAGGGAGCCTACACGGGAGGAAATAACTCAGCAAAAATCCAGCCAAGTTTCACATACACAGGAAGGGACGAAGGAGTCAAAGTCTGGCACCGGCACACAACACAGAGATGATGTAATACAGCACGTGGTAACAACCAACACGTCAGAGGATACGTCATTGAGTGAATCCAACAAGACGAAAGGAAATCAAATCTCCGTCGAACAGAAGGGAAGTGAGGAAAGCAGCAAGATGACGTCAACACCTGTAACAACAAACGGGAGAAAGTGGCTGTCACCAAGGAGGGAGGAGACTATGGCAGCACGTGGACTGGTGGAGAGAGGGGAAAGAAGCTGGACGCAAACTATTGGTAGTAGTGAAGAAGAAGAAGAGGAGGGGGCGGTAGGTGGTGAAGGCAGGAGGAGAGGTAAAGCAGAGGCGGGAGATATTATAACTTCGCCGCATGGAAGTATAATGGTGATAAACAAAGACAAACGATCCTCAGCTGTTGAAGGAATTCAGCTGAGAAGCAAAAAGACATTGGAAAAGTATGTATGGTCAAGGGGCAGAACGGGTTCACAATAGCAGTCAGTCAGGAAAATAGGATTTTGGAACTGTGAGGGAATAAAAAATAAAATTAATACGGGAATCTTACAGCACTTTTTGGGGACGCTGGATTATTTAGCAGTGGTTGAAACATGGTTGAAAGATGAGGTCATTGACATACGGGGTTTTAGTTACGTAGGAAGAAAGGGAGAAGCATATGCAAAGAAAGGGAGACTATCTGGAGGCCTTGGTTTCTTTATTAGGAAGTCTCTGTGTAAAACAATGAAAGAATCATGGTCCAGGCATAAAGAAGTGCTTTGGGTTGTAATAGAAGATAAGGAGCTAGATGACAGCATGATATGTTTAGGTATAGTGTATAACCCGCCAGCCTCCTCACAGTTTCATAATCCCGAAATATTTTATCTGTTAGACAAAGACATTGAGAGGTTAAGGGATAAATACATTAACATTGAGATTATAATAATGGGAGATCTAAATATAAGAATTGGGGAAAGTGACGTAAATCTGACAGATGATTGGGAAAATAATAACCTAACAGGGAAAAATGATAATATTAGACGTAGCAAGGACAAGATCGTCGAGAGAGGAAGTGAAAAACTCATTGAATTTTGTGAAATAAATGCGCTTGACATTCTTAATGGGAAATACGGTGAAGATGAGCAGGGGGAATACACCTTCATAAATGCAAATGGCCAGAGTGTAATTGACTTTGTTTTCTGGTCCAATAATATTAGACATATAGTGACTAATTTTAAAGTGTCTAACATAAGTACCAATAGTGGTCATTTCCCATTACTAACATGTATTAAAATCAAATCTCAAAATGTGGAAGCTGACAAAATAAGGGAGAAAATAACAGCAAATAGAGAACATGTTAGATATAGGTGGAAGGAATACCATAAGGCAAACTTTGAAAATCTTTTAAATTCCGAGCGAGGGAAAATATGTCAGTATGGGGTACTATATAATTCGGAAACCTTTGAAATTGAAAAGGCGATGAATATCCTAAATTTCATATTGCAATGGGCAGGGGAACAGATGAAAGTTAGAAACAGGCAAATTATTGAAAGTGACACATGGTTTGATGAGGAGTGTAAAATAAATAAAGGTATTGTAAAAGCGGAGTTGGTAAAATGGAGAGAATCAGGGAATATCAAACTGAAAGAACAATATCTGCTAAGCAAATATTATTATAATAAGTTGCTGGAAAATAAAAAATCTCAATGGAGGAAAAGAAATGCCAGCAAACTAATCAGTACTATTACTGAAAATAATGTAAGTAAAATATGGAAAGGTATTAAGACATTATACAAAAAATATATTGTCAAATCTAACATAACTCAAGAAGAATGGTTAGAGTATTTTGCAACTTTATATACATTTGAAAGCTTTAGTGTAGGGAGGGTAATCCCAGAAATAGTAAATAATTTCAATGAAATCTTGGACAGTGTCATAACAGATGAAGAAGTAATGAATCAAATTAAAAAAATTAAAAGGAACAAAGCACCAGGTATAGATGGTATACCCGGAGAGTTCATTAGGGAATGGAGCAAAGACGTGAACCGAGTTAAAGTTCTAACATCATTGTTCAACTCAATGAAAACCAAAGGGTATATACCTAAGAGTTGGAAAAAAGCTATTATTCAGCCAATTTATAAAGGTAAAGGGGATATGGATATACCCAATAATTACCGAGGCATAGCACTGTTATCGAATGTGGGAAAAATTTATACGGGTATTTTGGCAGAAAGGCTGCAAGTCTGGGTAGAGGAGCATAATATTCTTTCAGAATTCCAAATGGGCTTCAGAAAGGGGAGGCGGACAGTTGATAATGTATTCATCATAAAAACACTAGTAGATAAATACCTAAAAAATAAGAAAGGTAAATTATATATGGCTTTTATCGATTTGGAAAAAGCTTTCGATCGGGTAGAGCTGAAACTGTTGTGGTATAAGCTGTTAATGAAAGGTGTGAGTAATCAAATGGTAACTATACTAAAAGAATTGTATAATGAAAATACATTTTGCATAAAATATGAAGAAGGGGCACTAACTAAAGAAATACAACTGGAGGGAAAAGGACTAAGGCAAGGGTGCAAGCTAAGTCCAATTTTATTCAATTTATTTATTGATGATGTATTACAAAATATAAGTAAGAATAATAGTCTCATACCAGTAATAAACAACTTACAAGTCCCAGGTTTACTTTTTGCAGACGATTTGGTAATAATGTCCATTACTGTTAATGGGTTAAAAATATCTTTGCAAGAGGTGGAGAAATACTGTTCAGAGTGGGGCTTAAAGGTAAACAGCGAAAAAACCCAAATTGTAGTATTTAAAAAAGGAACTAAATTGAGTAAATATGAAAAGTGGAAGAAGGGAGAAGCTGAATACAAAGTAGTGCGTGACTGTACTTACTTAGGATTAAAATTGGATGCAGGAGGCAAATGGGAAAAACAAAAGAAATCAGCACTGGCAAAAGGGAAAGCAGCAATGATGGCTGTGAGAGGGTGTCTATATAAAATGCCAGAGATGGAGATGAAATGGTTGGAAAGAGTATATAGTTCTGTAGTCGAGGCCAGAATGCTATATGGCATTGAAATATGGGGGCTTGAGAATGGGTGGGAAGTTGTGGATCAGATACACAGGATGTTCTGTAAGGAAGTTTTGGGGCTGCCAATGGCAACAGCAAACGAAGTTGCTCAAATTGAAATGGGGAGAGTAACAAGGAAAGGGTTAATAATGGAAAGAGCCTTGAAATACTGGCATAGGATCTTGAATTTAGATGAAGGACTCTTATTGCAACAATGTTTAAAATATCAAGAAGCAAGTCTGCAAAGCTCGGGCTGGGCAAGCACTCTACGAAACAATTTAGAAAATAATGGCTTAGGGGATATTTGGAGAAAAAGAGAGAGAAATTATAAAGGTTTCTGGAAGGGTGTTAGAAAAAGATTTGAAGATATAGAGATTCAAAAACTGTTCAGCCAGTTAGGTGAAAAGAGGTCATTGGTATATTATGTTGAGTTAAAAAGTGGCTGGGGAAGGGAGCAGTATATAGATAAAACCATTAATGAAGAAAGGAAGGGGATAGCATGGCTGAGAGCAGGAGTGTGGAGGCTAAAAGGGCAGCGGAATGGGTTTGTGAAAGACAAGTGCCCATTGTGTGGGGGTAAGGAAGATGTGGAACATATCCTTTTCGAATGCAGGGAAACAGAGATTTGGCGAAAAGAATATATCTGGAGAAAAATTAAGCGAAGTCCTGATATATGTAAAATTATAGATAAAAATCTCAAGAATGTAGGTCAGTTCTTAGATAAAGTGAAAAATAAATGGAAGTGGACTGTGAAAAAAGGAAATGAACAATAGTGTGTAAGCAATACTAGTAATGGTAGTAGTAATAGAAATGTAAGTAGTGTACTACACATTTTGTAATTCAATGGGCTGCTCACCAATTAATGGCCTGGGCCAAATACTGGTGATCAGCTCAACAGTTGTAATAGCTTAGTACACAAATAAATAAATAAAATAAAAGAGAAAAAGAAGTTTAAATTACTAATTTTTCTGTATTCTTCAACCATTTATATTGTATAAGGTCTTTCCTCCAGATATTGTGGTTTATATTCTAGTAAAATATGGATTGCATCTTCTTTATTCTTAGGGCAAATTCCTCCTTCCATTCCTCTTAACCTATAAATCTCAAAACTCCCAGCAAATACCTTCTCTTTGATCTTATCATACTTCTTGATGTACATTTCTTTCCCTAATTAAATCCAAAATCCTTATAACATTTTTGGGAATTTCCTCCCCACCCCCATTACCCATAAATTCTGTCTAACCAGATCTTCTAAATGGTATCTAATACTAAAAATCCTGTCAACATACCTTTTCTTTCTACCCATATTTAACCCATACCATTTACTGTGGCTAGGTGTCCAATTTTACCTAGCCTATCCTTTTGACTGTTGGCACCTTTACTGCATACCTAAGCAATCCTTTCACATATGATTCCATGAAGGTGGTAAGTTCTAAACAAATATTTCAGCACTCTTTTTATAATCAGTGTGTACTCACACTAATTCTAACATAGCTTTTTCTCCTGCAGTTATATGGAACTCACATTTTCAAAACATTTTCAGTAATATAAATTTTATATACTCAAGAAAATATACTCATATCACTCAACATACAAGATCAGAAAATGTCACCCACTGGTAGCAGATGAAACAACTGTCGATTGTAACTGAGTGTTATTGAAACATCTTCTGGAAAAGTTTCTCTTGCACAAATTAGTACAGTTGTGATTGAATTGGCAACACTTTAGCTTTGCTTACTAAGTTTTTACTTAGAACCTGTTTTGAAGACTATCTCAATTTTCAATTAAGGAATTTCCTTCCAGATGCCAATGGTCATACAGCACACTTAGTAAATGAAATTTAAGTGTAACCCATTCACTCATAATTTCAATTACATTAAAAAGTATCACTGGTTATATTTATAAACACCTCTAATAATTTTGTGCTGAAAAGCAGCATTTCATTATTCAGGTGTTTCACCTCAATGTGCTTCCCTTATTTATAAAAAATTGAAAAGTCTAGAATATAAACCTGCACTGGCAGACTGATCATTCCCATATTTATAGCCATTGTAAAGATGTACACCGATATATACTATAATAAAACATTTATAGTTTCAAGAGCATTTGTTTTTATTCATATGGAAAGGATCCCTCTCTTCAAATCCTTTATTAATAAACTAACTTAAATATAATTTTGAGCCAAACTAGTACTCAATGCTCCATTTATTGCAAGGACCTACCTAACATCTTCAGCTAATGTTGACTACTGAATGTTGGGTTTGGTAAGCTTCTTGGAGGCGATAGGGGCTTTTCTGTCGGTTTCTTGATGAATTTGAACTTTGGGTTGTCTTCAAAGGTGGTGTCGAAATTGAACAGTTTTCTTTCATATTTCTTTATAAATACTTTTTCCAACGTAGTTAATGCAGTTAGACCCTGAACACTTTTTAATAGTGGATTTCTCATTCTATATCGTGGTCATTCATTTTTTTTCACGTGGGAAAAAATATTCATAAGGAAATAGAAAACTGTTCAATTTCGACACCACCTTTGACAAGAACCCAAACTTCAAGTTCATCAAGCAACCACCAGAGAAGCCCCTATCGCCTCCGAGGAGTTCATCAAACCAATATTCAGTAGTCGACATTAGCGGAAGATGTTAGAAAAGTCCTAACGAAACACATTCTAGGTAAATGCTAGCAATAAATGAAGCATTGAGTACTAGTTCAACTCAAAATTATATTAATTTTGTGCTTCATTGTATAATAGTCCTTATCCAGAGGAAACTAACTTTGTTCATATCACTTTTAAGACTTATGTGTAGTGTAGTGTTTAATGCCCGCTTTTACTACATACGGCACCGCAGCCGGTGACACTGATGATGCATGAGATGAAGATGGAGCACAGGTGGAATGAGATGGTGGGGGAAACTGGAGGTCCCGGAGAAAACCCGCCCCAACGCCGTGTTGTCCACCACAAATCCCACTTTGCAGTCGCCTGGGATCGAACCCGGGCCGCCTTGGTGAGAGCCAAGCGGTCTAACCACTGAGCCACAGCGTGGCCTTTTTAAGACTTAGGATTCTAGAATGAACTGATTCCATTTAACTCTAAATTTTCTTTTACTTTTAGCCAGGTAAATTTAGAGTTATTATGCTAACAGGTTTTATTTTAAATCCATTTAGTTTACAATAAGTTTATTGATATCAAAATCAAGCAAGTGATTGAGAAGATATACAAATAATTGGCATACACTTTACCTTTTTAGTGATGAAATCTTGCATTAATTGGAGTTCAGTTGCATCAGATATTATCTTATCTGTGCTATCTGTGAATTCAGAAGTTCCAGTGAGGTTGAACTTGCCACTACCAGCATGGGACTGTACAGGTTTGCTCATGTCATGCGATGTACGTGATGTTTTGCGATGTTTCCGTCGACCTGGTGGTTTACCTTCCTGTTGTTGTTGCAACGATGGTTTTGGACAAGGCATACGCAATACTCCACCATTCTGAATGCATTTGGTATGGAATGATTGTTTACAGCCTGGAAGATGATAAAAATGGTATGTTACATGACTGCTCCCAATTTTTTAAATTTTGAATTGAAATTATTCTTTTATAACTATAAACAGCACAATTTGGTAAGAATGAATCAGAATCAAAAAAGTTCTTGGCATATCATTAAAATTGACATTCTAACATATTAACCCATTCGCATCATTTGATGACCAGGGCTCGTAACGAGCCATTTTGACATTTGAATCGTATGACGAGCTCAGCTCGCATGCTGCAATGCTCCATAAAATTCCAAGTAGTTTACATCCCTTCTCATAGATGTCATATGTATACCTCTAGAATGAATCACTGATATGCGATATTTGTAATTTTGCTCACTGTAACGTCAGCAGCTGTGTTTATGACGATTTTTCAGAATGTGAAACAGAACCCGAAGAAGTTTCTAGTGACAGTGAAGATGAATTTAGTGAAGAAAGCAGCGAGGAAAGTAACAATGAAAGCAGTCATGACGTGCCAGGCCCTTCGAAGCGTGTTTACATTACGATGCAGAAAAATCAGTGTGACTGGATTTGGACTAAAACTGACAATAACCCCATTCTCCACCCATTTACGGCAAATAGTGGTGTTTGTAAAGCCTTACTGGACAAGTATTTGCCAGAGATGCCCTCTGCACTTTCAATATTCTTGGAATACATGGAACCCTTGTTCGACAAAATATGTGACGAAACAAATGCTTACGCAACAAGGCAGTTGAACAATCCCAACAGAAAAATGTTGAAAGACGATGACAAATGGTTTAGCACTACAGCAGATGAAATTAGGGCCTATATAGCTTTAGTTATTCTGATGTCTCAAGTGCGAAAATCACGTATTCAATTATACTGGAGCAAAAGCCGATGCCTTGACACTCCAATTTTTCGTGAAACAATGAGTAGGGAGAGATTCAAATTGATTTCCCGTTTCTTACACTTCACGGATGACAACAAAGAAAATCAATGTGATAAACTAAAAACAAATTAGACCTATAATACAGCACTTCTTTTCCAAATTTTCACAATTATATCACCCATGTCAGGATATTGCTCTAGAAGAAAGTCTAATGAAATTCAGGGGCCGTCTTTCACTTGTGCAGTGTAATAGATCCAAACGAGCAAGATTTGGCATAAAAGTTTACAAAATTTGTGAATCTAGTTCAGGTTACTACCTTTATTTCAGAATCTATATAGGTGAAGATTCTATCTAGTCTTCCTGCCAGTACCAATGTAGTGCTCAGTATGTGTGAACCATTATTAAACTGAGGTCACACATTATTTTTAGAATTATTTTTAGATAATTGGTATTCCTCTCTGGATTTATTTAGAAGACTTACTGAGAAACAAACAAACGCAATTGGGACTGTAAGACCTAATCAGAAAGATATGCTGCACAATATCTGCACAAATAAAGCGTGGGGAGCATGAGATATGGAGTGCCAAAAATATGCTATGTGTGAGGTGGAGAGATAATAAGGATGTTTATTTTCTCTCCACTAAACACAAATCAACAGACATCACGGAAACGGGAAAAATGAAAAGAAAACGAGGCCAAACACCAAGAGAGAAGATCCAAAAACCAAAATGTGCCCTTGATACCAGAAGAGGATGGGAAGTGTTGATTTACAGGACCAAGTGACAGCTCTGTTTCCCATAATGCGACGCACAGTGAAGGGGAATAGGAAAATATTTTTCTATCTTCTTGATATATGTATTTACAACTCCCTCATTGTGTATTATGAGATGACGGGAAAGAAAAGGACAAGTTATGCAGACTTCAGAACAACAATTGCGCAACAGCTACAGGAATCCGTGCACCTGCCTGAATATTCGGTTCGAGGTCGACCTTCTTCCAGCACAACCCCTTTGAGACTACAGGCAAAATCATGGGCTCACTTCCCTATGCACATTCCCTCAACTGAAAAAAAGAGAAAAGTGACCAAAAGGTGTGTCCTGTGCTACAGTAGGGGTAAACGAAGTGAAAGTGTGTGGCAGTGTAAAAGGTGTGGTGTTGCTCTTCATTTAGAGGATTGTTTTGAGATTTATCACACACAGCAGCAATATTAAAACAACACTATTGGTGAGTTTATGCCTTCAGTATTGTGCATGAACATTTTCAGCAAAAAATAATTATTGGTTGCTTTTAAATGATTTTTTAAGCATTAAGCTTCCCCTCAGAGCTGGGGGATTTAAATCTGATTTCTTGGTTAGTTGCCCAGGCATTTAAATGTGACGCGATTGGGTTAAATTTTAACTATACTACTGAACAGAATTAAATACCTTAAAAAATATGCAAGATAAAAAGTGCACAGTGCACACCATTGCACAAATGGTTTCATTTGATATTTGCTATATGAGGCACATAAAGGAGGCTGCAGTGATACCTAAATTTTTAAAAATGGGCATAACATTATGGATTTGAAATTCCATGAGGCAGACATCAACATAAAAGAATGGAGATTTAGCATTTAGAAAAAACAGTAAGTATTGGAAAATTATATACCTACTGCAAATGGTTAGTATCACAAAAAATTTGTCAAACTGTACATTTTAACATGATCAAGTTTTTTTGTATAGTATCATTAATGGCCTAGTGGTTTAGTAGTCACACATAAAGAAATTACAGCAGGAAGTTACAGTGCTTTAAATGTTAATGATAAGAAAGAAAAAAGAGACAGAAATAAAATGATGGGAGAATAATTGGGGAGAGTAAAGAAAGAATGGACTAGAGTAGTTCAGAAAGATAAGAACATTGAGATTAAATTGAAAAAATAGTTAAATAGGGAAAGTAAATACAAGGCCTTATTATTCACATAATCTGGGGTTGTGTTAATGGAACCCTCATATAATGAAAACTACACTTATTTGATTATAAATGAACGCTTAGCACTTTATTTGTAACTGTAAAAATGTCTGAATTTTTTTTTTTAAAAATACAGAAATAAAATGATGGGAGAAAATTTGAGGAAAGTAAAGAAAGAATGGACTAGAACAGTTAATGTTTTTGTTGTTTTGTTGTGTCTATATATTCATGTACTGTATTAAGAGTGAGAATAAATACTGAAATACTCAAGGAAATTTGAAAACATAGTATTTTTATCCCAATCATTACAACTCTCATCTTATGGATATACAACTTTTTCATGTAAAAGATAGTTTCAGGTGGGAGGATTTTCTTGAAATGTTTTAATTATTTCATTGGAGAAAGCAAGTTTAGTATTTCACTGATTTCATTTCTGAGTTATGCTGTTCACAGTTATACAAAGACCTTTTTTTAAAAATGTTCCAACTTACCAACACATTTATGTCCCTGTGTGAGAAAGGCATCCATTGGTTTTTCACAGAATACACAGTGATCTTCTTTAGAGAAACGAGAATCCTTTCTAAATGAATGCCCTGCAATGGTGAACATGGCTTTTCCCTGCCATTCCAGGTCTTTTGAAACTTTGGCGGGACTTTCAGATGGCATTTCACTTTTCAACAACATGGCAGCTGGGTCTGAATTGCGTCTTTTTAACTCCAATGTAGTAATACCACCACTGCGGTTTCTCTTGGTGGCAACCGAGTGGATCTGCAACCCTGACTTTATATATGGTGATGTATCGGACCAATCAGAATCCTGTGAAGGCAATCGATTGCTTCCAATATAACTGTTTTCAGTTCTTTCATTGTGTCTTCCAGTCCAAATCTATAAAGAAATAAAGTATTTTAATATAACATGAACTTTTAGACAAAGCAAAAATACTCCTTACACAAGGTTTAATACAAAAGCCCCCCCCCCCCCCCCTGATTAGAAATTTCTGAAACCAAGGAAATCTTATAATTTATGGAATTTGAAAACAGCAATAGGATCTCCAATTTACAATCAATTTGAATCAACAGCTTTTACAAAATGAGCACTTACAATTTATCAGACATATTTTAAGTTTATGCTGTCATTTTCAAATGCCTATCCAGCCTAAATTGATTATGGTTAACTCCATTGTACAATGATCATGTCTTCAATTGTCTTCCTAACTCAGATTCAAAACAATCCAAGTTATAATCTATACTGAAACATTAGGTGAGATAATGTTTGTAGCCCAGTTTCAACTAAACCACTGATCAGGAATAACATATGGTTGTTAGGAGGAAGAAAATGTTTTTGTTTTCACACCATAGCAATTATCCTTATCAGCTGTGGGAATGTCCAAATTCACCTTGCAGGTAAAAAAGATATGTTAATTTTACTAACAACATTTCAAAATGTGCAGAAGTGGGATATCTATTGTGACCTTTCTTATTAAACTAGAATTTTCTACATAATTCTAGCAACTGTAATGACAATGAAGGAAGTGTTGACTGATAATGTAAACAACACTTACGGAATCAGTCTCTGGAATTGTGGAAATTTTCCTTAATTTTCTTAAAAGGTAAATGAAGTTTGTGACAAATAATTATATTTTATGTAATAATCTGTTAAGTATATAACAAATTGTAAAACAAATGTGTTCTCCAATATTTTGGACTTAACTCATGTGTATTTCTATCATCCTAAGGTAGTAGGTTGTCTTATAAGTAATGTTGGTTTTTTGATTTTGGTGTTTTGGAAAATTTATTGGGTTTCTTTGATTTGGCAATGCTATTTATAGGATGCCATGGCTAGTATTGCGTACAATGTGAGCTTGTATCAGTCCTCAGTTGTTAATACACAATCACAAAATGGAGATAAACTTTGAACTTAGAGTCCTTCTAAAACACTACTGGAAACAAGATTATAAAGCCCTGCTGCAGCCTGAAGAATATGTGAAGTGGAAGGAGAAGGTATTGTTAGTGGGCGTGTGGCACAACGATGGCTCCAACTTTTCACCAATGGAGATGAAAACACTGAAGATTTACCATGTTCTGGAAGACCTAAAGAATGGAATGTTGAGGATACACACCAAGTTTTGCAAGAAAATTTGCAAAAAAGCACCCGTAAGCTTTCAGCAGAACTTGGTGCATCAAAAGATACCATACATCGCCACATTAAAGCAGTTGGAAAATCATACACAAGCTGCAGATCTGTACCTCATGAACTGACATCTCAACAGGCTGAACATAGAGTGGATATCTGTTGTCAGCTTATCCGTAATCCCATGGATGATAGATTTTTCATGAAAATTGCTTATGATGAAAAATGGGTATATGTGGTATATGGGTAATGTGGCTTGATCCTCGCCAAGCTGCCAAAGTCATCGTTATAAAAAATCCGTTTGGTCCCAAAGTAATGTAGTATGTCTGGTAGAATTTTGAAGGTATGATTCACTGGAAGTTCCAAACGGGTGGGCAATTGATGAGGATCTTTATTCTCAACAACTGGGATGAATTCATGAAATTTTGAGACTGAGATACCCAGCATCAGTTACCTGAAATATAGTTCCATTGCAACAGGACAATGCAGGAACAACCATGGAAACAATTCAGGAATTGGGAGAATGAAACTGCTACCACACCCAGCATACAGCCCTGATATTGCATCATCAGATTACCATCTCTTTCGATCCTTGGCCCATTTTCTACGTGGAAGAAATTTTGACACCTTTGAAGCTGTGCAAATAGGTATCACTGAATTCTTTGCATCAAAACCCAGAGACTAGTACCATTGTGAGATAATACAGCTCACTGAACGATGGCTCAAGAGCATATTCAAATGGTTTATACTTTAAAAATTAGTTAATTGCTTGTCACAGAACACATTTCAAATAATTGTTTTTCTTAAAAATGACATTACTTATGAGACAAATAGTATCTATACAACTACACACTGACTGCTGAAACACAATGAGCACCAAATTTTGGAGTTGAAAAGCAGTACTAAAGTAAAAATATTGAGAACAGGAACAAAAAGTTACAAAAATTTCTAAGTGTTACATATAATAGCATTAAATCTGTCATCAGTCTTTGACTGTTAAACCTGTTTGTCAGCATTGCCAGTGTACTAGAATTTTGTTCCATGGTAGTTCTTTTACATGCTAGTAAATCTACTGAAATGGCTGTCGCTTTTAAGTACACTTTAGAACCACTGGTATGGGCTGGGTTTGAACCTGTGATCCTAGAATCAGCAGGCCAGCAGCTAACCGACTCAGCCACCCAGATCAACCTCTTTGTGGAAATCAAATGTAAACAGCTCACTTTTGAACTATCAAATAAATTGGAAATTCATTGTCCTTTCACACTAGCCGTGTGTAGGACGCACTATGAAAGCATAGAGCCAGACTGAAAAATTCAATGCCATAGCCGGGATTTGAACCACGGATCTTCTGGTCTCCATCCAGCTGCTCTAAACCACTGAGCTACTATGGTCAACGTGCCATTAAATTCTCCAACTGACTCGTGTTTTTCCTGGTAAACCACTAGGCATTCTCATAGGAGTTTTCTCATGGCTAGTGTGAAAGAACAATTAATTTCCATTAATTGTACCTAATAGTGGTCCAAACTATAAAGCCCGGGCTTTAAAGTACTTACAGCATAGTAAATTGCCATTAAGGCAGTTGTCTCATGTGTTTATGAGAAAGGGATTTCATTGTTTGTCTCTTTTTCTATGGCAAATTTTATTGCAGGATTTTGTAAATTAAGTACTTTTAATGCTACATCCACTTGTTTCTCATTTACTATTGCCCAAATGTCATCCACATATCTATACCAGTGTTTGAAAATTAGTGGGAATGCCTTTGTGATATGGGTTTCCAAAAAGCTCATAAAGAGATGTGCCAAAAATGGGGACGATGGGTTGCCCATAGATAGCCCTGATTTTTGTTTGAAAAATTGTTTATTTAGATTTAAAACTTACCAGAAAGCATAATAAACTTGAATTTAGCATACATAGGAAGGAAACTTACACAGAAAATTTCATAAAAGCAGATGGATATAACCCAAGACAACACAAGCATGCTGTTGTCAACAGTTTAACTTACAGACTGGTTAATGTACCTTTAAACAAGAAGGAATATATCAAAGAGTACAATAATATCATTCTTCACATTGCAGAATACATTGGATTCAGTGCTGAATTGGTCAAAAAGAAAATTGATAAATTCAAAAGACAACAAATATGCAAACTTCATACAGAAAATTTACATATCAATCCCAGAGCTACACACCTTTTCCAAAAAGTCTTCAAAGAGCACAATATTACTTTGGCCCCACAGAACAAATTTAGTGTACAATACCTTTTGAAATCACATAATACAAAGGAGATACCCACAGACAAAAATTATGAGAAATCCACTTATTAACAAGTGTCCAAGGTCCAGCTGCATAAACCACGTGCGAAAAAATCTTCCTAAAGAAATATGAAAGAAAACTTTAATTTTGACACAGCCTTTGATGAAAACCTAAACTTCAAGTTCATCAAGATACTGTAACAAGAGCGCTGGAACACCCTGTGAAGGCAGCTGGCAGCGGAAGGGCAGGGGAGGTTCGGTTAGCCACACCTCCTCCTCGTTTGTCTTGTAGTGGTGACAGGCTGTGGTCAGGGAAAAAACATGACTGTGTCGCCTGTTTTCTCTACACCTGTTTCTCGATCTTTCTGTTACTAGAACAATCCGGTAAACACCAGAAGGCGGGATATTCCGATATAAAGAGGGTTACAGACAGACGGAGTTAGTTAGTCAGTTGTTGGTTTGGTCAGTCAGTCAGTTGGTTAGTGTGTGAGTGAGGACAGTTCTTGGTGTAAGAAGGCAGTGTTAGTCAGTGACGTGTTAATGAACGAAAGGGTTGTGCAACGGAAGACTGTACGAACTGTGTATGTGTATCGGAGTTTATGTAATCGCGAGTACAAGTGAAGTTGTAACGGACGAACTGGTGAATTGTAATTGTTGCAGCACGTAATTCTGTGTAATTGGCATGAGTTTAACTGTAAGTCGGTGGAAATAAAGAACATTGTTGAGTGGTGTAATTGGACTTTTTATTTCACGAACCCACAAAGTCACACTGGTGTCAGAAGTGGGATGATAACATCACCGAGCATTACAACCATGGACGCGGCATTGGAGAAAATTTTGGAGACGATGATGGAAATGGAAGCGGAACTGAAAGAAATGAAGACGGCCAACGACAACATCGCCGGGAAGATGGAAGAAATGAAGGCCGAACTAATCTCGGAAATGAAGATGGCAAATGAAAACCTCGCTGCAAAAATAGAAGCGGCAAACAACAACCTCATCGCTGAGTTGAAACAAATGAAGACGGCCAACGACAACATCACCGCGGAGATGGAAGAAATGAAGGCCGAGTTAACCACAGAAATGAGAGCAGCGAAGGCAGCGAACGAGGCTCTCGCCGCAAAGTTTGAGGAACGTTTGGCCGGCGTGAGGGATGACGTCGCGAACCTGGGCAAACGGAAGGGTCAAGTAGACGACCGCCTTAATGATTTAGAGGAAAAGGCCGACAACATCGCAAAACCCCTCACCCGCCTGACGGAGGAAAACCGGCCTTATGTGTGGACGGAGGACGCCGAAGACGCTTTCCAGCACCCGAAGGGGACCCTGTGCAGTGCTCCAATTTTGGGTTTCCCACAACCGGGTGGCGCCTTCATTGTGGACACCGACGCTGGCGACCATTACATTGGAGGTGTCCTACCGCAGATCCAGGACGGCCATGAGCGCACAAGAGTGGAAGAGAAGGAGCGTGCCGCAGCGGTCCGAGTAGTTGTGGCAGTGCCTGCTGAAGGCTGGGATAGCGCAGGCCTGAGGAGGGAGCAGCTGGCGGACGCAGACTTGGGGCCACTCTTGAAGGAAGTGGAGGCAGGGACGAGGCCAACCTGGGAGGACATCGCACCGAGGAGCGCCACCTACAAGTTGTACTGGGCCCAATGGGACTCGTTGAAGACCAGAGTGGGCGTGCTGTTCCGGGTATGGGAGTCACCCGATGGGAAGGTGCAGAGAGGACAGTTGGTACTTCCCCGGAGTAAGGTCCCGGAAGTCTTGGAGGAAGTGCACGCCGGTACTTCAGGAGGACACCTGGGAGCGAACCGTATGATTCACAAACTACGGCAGCGCTACTTCTGGCTGAGACTCCGAGCAGATGCTGGTGGTACACCTGGACCGCCTCGCACGCTGCGATGGGGCTGTTCGGGGCGAACAGCTTTGAGAAGGGAGCAGTGTAACAAGAGCGCTGGAACACCCTGTGAAGGCAGCTGGCAGCGGAAGGGCAGGGGAGGTTCGGTTAGCCACACCTCCTCCTCGTTTGTCTTGTAGTGGTGACAGGCTGTGGTCAGGGAAAAAACATGACTGTGTCGCCTGTTTTCTCTACACCTGTTTCTCGATCTTTCTGTTACTAGAACAATCCGGTAAACACCAGAAGGCGGGATATTCCGATATAAAGAGGGTTACAGACAGACGGAGTTAGTTAGTCAGTTGTTGGTTTGGTCAGTGACGTGTTAATGAACGAAAGGGTTGTGCAACGGAAGACTGTACGAACTGTGTATGTGTATCGGAGTTTATGTAATCGCGAGTACAAGTGAAGTTGTAACGGACGAACTGGTGAATTGTAATTGTTGCAGCACGTAATTCTGTGTAATTGGCATGAGTTTAACTGTAAGTCGGTGGAAATAAAGAACATTGTTGAGTGGTGTAATTGGACTTTTTATTTCACGAACCCACAAAGTCACAATACCGACAGATGCACTTGTGGCCTCCAATTTCACCAAACCAACGTCCATAGTTGACAACAGTGATGATGTTAGGAAGATCCTAATGAAACGTGTTCTAGGTAAAAACTAGCAATAAATGGAGCATTGAGTATTAGTTTGACTCAAAATTATATTACTGATTTCTGTTTGGATCACAATTTTTTCACTTTTAATGGTGAATTTCTTCAACAAACTTCTGGCTTAGCAATGGGTAATCCTCTTTCACCTTTTCTTGCGGATCTTTTTATGAGTTTTTTCGAAACACAAGTCACTAAAACTTTTCCCTTGACTTTTAAAACCTGGTACAGATATGTTGATCATATTTTTACTATTGTTCCTGATAAATAAACAACACCTTAAAATTACTAAATTTAAAAGATAAAGCTATAAAATTCACTTTAGAAACTGATATTAATGGATTTCTTCCTTTTCTAGATTTGAAGATAATAAATAATAATAAATTAGCTTTTGGTATTTATAGGAAGTCTACACATATTTATAATTACATAAAAAAATAAAAGTTTTAACCCTTTTTCACATAAATTTGCTGTTTTTAATATTTTGATTTATAGATCAACAAATGTACCCCTGAATAATGAAGAAATTAAAAAAGAATATAAACATATTGTGACTTTGTGGGTTCGTGAAATTAAAAGTCCAATTGCACAAACTCAAAATGTCCTTTATTTCCACCGAATTACAGCTGGAACACTTGCAGACTACACAGAATTACGTAGCACACACAATTACAATTCACCAGTTCGCCTGTCACAGGTCCACTCTGCACTCGCAATTACGCACAACTCCTCCGATGCACGTTCACAGTCTTTCGGTCCGTTCACTCACTCGGTACTCCTCACGGCTGCTCGCCAAGAACTGAACTGACTCACCAACTGCAGGATAGGGAAGATCGCCGTTTCTGGAAGGTACGCAGCGCGCACAATTATCCCGAGGTTTCCAGACGTTTGGTGGGAGGGGAAAGGGACGGTACAGGGCTCATGCCGCTCTCCTAATCATCCCTTCAGTTAGTGACACGAGACAAATGGGTAGGCATGGCCTA
Organism: Mantis religiosa; assembly: GCA_030765055.1. NCBI lineage: Eukaryota > Metazoa > Arthropoda > Insecta > Mantodea > Mantidae > Mantis > Mantis religiosa. Next base: position 130,062,528 of record CM060951.1, read on the forward strand.
AATGCTTCCCATCTGGACCTACTGCCGGCCGGTTCTATCGGGAGTTCCGACGTTCGGGTGACAATATTATTAATACTGCTTTAATTAATGGTTTTAATCAAGACTTTATACAAAAGTATATTGAAAAATTTAAATATCAAAAAAATGTTGATGATATTTCTACCCTTAAAGAAATAAAAGAGGATTATAATTTTAAAAAATTTACTTACCATCCTTGGGTTAATAAACATTTTCAAATTTTTTTTAAAGAAGTTGGTATAACTTTAGTTCCTCAAAATAATTATAGTATTAACAATTTACTATATTTTTCTAAAAAATATATAAAATTCCTAATAATAAAAAAATCTGGTATTTATCAATTTAATTATTTAGATTGTGAACAGGTTTATATTGAAAATATGAAACGTAATTTGGAAAGCAGAACCAAAGAACATTTTCATAACATTAAGTATAAACCAACTGATAAATTGGCCATAGCAGATCATTTTTGGTCATTTAACCATGAAATAAATCCTGAAGTTAAATTATTAAAACAATTAAATGGTTCGATAGATTTAATGGTTTGGGAAAAGATATTTATTTTAAAAAATAAACATCAAGTAATGATTAATTTATAGATGAGTCGTATTACACATCTATAAATTAATAATTATTTCGCTTCACTGTGGTGTTCCAATACAGTTAAATCTCAATATATCAAGTAATGAATTTTGAAATACCAGCATTTAATTCTGTTTTTAGGTTTGTTTCGTTTTCAGATGTTGGTAATACTAAAAAAACATAAGAAAAACATGGTAACTGGAATTCCTTGACTACGAAGTTGACTGACGATGAAAACAATCTGCTTTTGAAATCGATCTCCATTAGAAAGAAGAATTAACACCATTTTCTTAAGGTAACTGAAGCCTTTTGTTACAAATATTTATATTTGTGTAATAAGTAAGGAGTTTACTGAGTCAGATATTCAGTATTAAATCAATGCAATTCTACATTAAAAATGTACGACTACGCTTTGGGAAAGAACTTTATGCACAAATGACTACACCTTGAGGTTTTCAAAATTCATAAGAAATTAATAATATAAATTGTCCCATATATCTCAAATGTACTTTTTCATTATAGATATTTCCATAAACAATTTTAACACCAAAAGACAAACTCCTGAATCACAAAATAAACTGATTTCATATAATATGACTAAAAAGAAAAAGAAAAGTTTTAAAACAATATATAAGTAAAACCTTAGTAATATTGTACTTAAGCAGCATTTTGATAACAATTATCATTTTTCATTCTGTCATTTTGAAAGATTAATTTAAAGAGTGTCATCATGTAGTCAGAGTGCAAATATTGTAGGCTCCTTCAAGATTCTAAGTGTAGATTTTTCTTGTGCATTATTCTACTTAACTTTCAGTTCTAAATAAATAAATAGTGCTACAATTACACAATTTCCAGCAACATTAACTTATGAGAAGCCTGTATTCATTAACAAAATGAATAACCTTATGTGCAGTGTTGTAGGCTGCCTGAATATACACAAATAGCTTTTTAAAACTTGCCTTCCCCTCTAATTTGTGAAATTGAAAACATCATGATGGCCGTGGAAGAAGAAATACTGTGTCAATATCGAGCTGCTGAAAATGCTTTAAATAGTATAACTGAACTTGTTAATGGTGATAAAAAGAGCATTAAGAAGGTGCAAGAAGTTATTCTTGATCACAGAAGTAAAGTCAAAGAATCGTTACACTACTTTAAGGCTGTTTCAGAACAAAATGTTTATGATCTACAACCTACTTTTTTCCAAGCTTCTTACTCGGATGTGACAAGATCTGTGGTAAATGAAACTAAACATGTAGTGATTAACTCCAAAGGACCAGAATAAAGTCACAGACAGTTCACAAACTTTGCAATTAATGCGAACAAACATAAAATCAGTTACAGTAGGGGTTAAAGGTACCAAGAAAGCTAGAAACAAAGCTGTTATATTAGAGCTTCGATCCGAAGCAGAATGTAAAAGGCTTGCTCAAGACATGGAATCAAATCCAGAACTGAATATCAAGATACCTGATAAGTTAAATCCCAGGCTTATCGTTCACAGTATTGAAGCTAAAATGAAATGAAATGTGTAGTGTTTAACGCCCACTTTTACTACATACGATGACACTGATGTTACATGAGATGAAGATGGAGCACCGGTGGAATGAGAAGGCGGGGGAAACCGGAGATCCCGGAGGAAACCCGCCATCTCATTCCACCGGTGCTCTTGAAGATCAATTAATTGAATCTATTAAACAACGAAATCCAAGAATCAAACAGTGCCTTCTAGATTCTTCACAATTCATCAAGAAGGTATTTATAAGAAAGACCAGGAGAGGATATTCACAATATGCCATGATTGAAACTTCTCCTATCATCTATAAGGCAGTGAAACAAGAGGAGAAACTGTATATTGGATACTCACGGTGCTCAGTGTATGACAATATTCATGTGATAAGATGGCATAATTGCTCTGCCTTCGGACACATGGCTGCTGTCATCCATTCAAACATTGTTCTTATTTTGCAGAAGAACATGATACTAAAACATGTCCTAAAACGCATATTGAATGCATTAACTGTAAAAACTTTAATAATAAGATGATAAATAAGAAAACTAATTTTACTGGATCTGATACTAACCATCCTGCTAGCTCTTATGACCGCCCAGCCTATAAAAAAATTGTGGAAATACTAAGATCAAAAACAAATTATAGCCGAACTCTACATATATCAATATAATTTACATAAATCAATACTACCTACTGAAGAGCTAATAACTGTCTCTAATCACTGCTCCAGCACAGATTTTTGCACAAACAACTCAATTATTAAAGTTCTTTGTGTACAAGAACCCAATATAAAAGAAAACAGAATAACGAGATTTAATTTACCAACTTTTACAACTGACAATAGCCGAAGAATACGTGCTGGCATCATAAGTGAATATCAAAATATTATAAAATTGCCAGCTTTGTTCTTTCGATTGTGTCCTAATTAATATCGCTATTGGTGGATAGAATATATATGTGTGTTCGATATACTGTGATCCTGACTAGGTTATAGAAAATGGTCTGAACTTAATACAAAAGTGAATCGAGAAGATATTGACACATTGCTTCACTCACACTGTTTATTCACAGGACATGTTTCAAGAGCTCTCGCTCCTATCATCAGCTGATACTCGACTAGTGCAAGTTGTAGTGGTTTCCTCTTTCTCCGTTTTGTCAATAGATGGTGTGATGTACTTGTCAAAGATGTCCGGTGGTGGAGTTTCAAAATTCATGACTCTATGACTATTTTTGTTGATGAAGATTTTTTCCCATACGGAAAGGTCTATGGGGTGATTAACATATTTTATTAGAGATGTTTCCAAGTTGATGTCATGTCTAGTATTCAAAAAATGAAAAGCCACTGCTGATTTTTCTGCTTCACCATTTTTAATGTTTCTTAGATGTTCTTTAGTTCTGATGTTAATATTTCTTTTTGTTTTTCCTATATAAATTTTAGGGCAAGTTTCACATTTGATCTCATAGATTCCTGGTTTTTCTTTGGTAGTGATTGAATTTTTGGGAGGGCCTTTTAACAAATTTCTGATATTAAACCTATTTTGAGGTGCAAGAGTTATGTTGTGTTTTGAGAAGACTTTTTGGAATTTGTTATAGGCTGATGGGTGGAAAGTGAATTTTTTAAAACGTTTTTTCTCTTTTTCTCCTGTAGGTTCTAGGGTGGTGGTTTCTTTTATTTTCTTAGCTTTGTTGAGTCTGTTAACTGTTTTGTCTACTAAATTTGGGTTGAAACCGTTGGATATAGCTACTTTTTTTATGTGTAAGTATTCTTCTTGATAATCTTCTCTGTTTAGTGGAAAGTTGATCATCCGAAAGATTAAACTGTTGAAAATGGCATGTTGGTGTTGTTTTGGGTTGAAACTGTTGTTCTTGATGTAATTATCTGTGTGTGTCGGTTTCCTGTAAATACCAAAAGTGAGTTTGTTGTTCATTTTTTTGATCTTGATATCCAAAAAGGGGAGCACACCATCCTCTTCTGTTTCCAATGTAAATTTTATAGCTGGATTTTGTATATTCAAAAGTGTGCCCCCCTTTTTGGACGTAGGATGTGCTTTTGTTGTTTACGAAAACCAAATGGAACTAACTCACTCCATGTTTAAATTGTCACCTGAATGTTCTGTATTCCAGTCGGAACTCTTAGCAATTAAAGCAACTATAAAATGGTGTACTGTTAATGGAAACAATGCCCGTATTCTCACAGATTCGCAATCAGTTCTACTCGCTATTAATGATAAATACAATTTAAATTCATTAGCACATGAAATCAGAACCTTGCTTCAAATCCATCCAGGACATATTGGCATGGGATGGCTTAAAGGACACAGTGGAATTTTAGGTAACGAAAGAGCTGATTGCTTGGCTAAGAAGGCTGCAGAATCCAATCTTCCTGTGACATACTCTTTATGTCCTATTTCTAATGTAAGGAGAATAATACATCAACATATTCTTGAAGAATGGAACCAACAATGGCTAACAACTCCAAATGGAAGTTTAACAAAAACATTATTTTTCCCTAGTGTATATGACAGAGGAAAATGTGAAACTCTTGTACCAAATTTTGTTTTGACATAATTTTAAGTGGACATGGTAAATTTGGTGAACACTTATCACACTTTCACTTAACATTCAACCCCGAGTGCATGTGTGGTGAAGAATTTCAAACTGTGGTTCATCTCCTTTTCTGTTGTCCCATTTTCTGGAGAGAAAGACAAGAATTAATATTCAAGCTAGACTCTCTAGGAACTGAATTTTCTGCTCTGCTCACATCTTTGCTAATAAAGCCATAACAGTATAAGTACTTCATGATGTTTATAAACTCAATATTTAAACGTCTGAAATAGTTTAAATTAATATGCATTAGATTAAAACAGCATTTCTTCCTTCTAGTATTTAAAATACTTTTGTTAAAATTGTATATTTTTATGTATCATCTCTAACCCTAATATACCACTATGTAAAATAGGGTTCAATAAATCTGGATAAAAAAAATTGTGAAATTGTTGTACAATGTTCTATAAGATTTTTATGGTGAATTTTTCCCTTTACCCTTTTAACTGTACTTTTGTATAAACTCTGCTATTTCTATAATGAACAAAAAATAACAGTAAGTCCAACTTCTTAACTTTCTCCCCAACATGCTTTTAGTTTTGGAAATGCAAAACCTATCAGCACTCTTTGACGGTGGAACAATCAGCAATCAAAGTAGTCAATTAATTTCTCAGGTAATAAAATAAGGTGAAATTTTAAACCTCTGTACATTCTCTTTAGTCACTGGTTATCTAATAACACAAAAGCTACAAATTTCACATAATTTCTTAGAACAAAATCAGGTGAAGCTGGTAAATATGAAAATTCCACACTTTAAGGAAGATGTAGTCCAAGATCAAGAAAAATAATCTTCTCAGTTGTTAAATTAAAAAAATTGGTTCATTGACCTTTAATGTTAGGAATTTTACCTTTGTGTACAATTATTTAGCATGGCCTGCTAACAAAGTTAATTACACCATAAGTACAAAGCATATACAGCAAACTTTCTTATATGAAAGTTATTAAAATATTTTGGCATTAATATTGCTTATGCATGGCACATAGATTTGATTTTCTTTTATGCTTGACCATGCCAAACTTTAGTATTTATACGACTATTAGCAGTACTTTAATGGGCCTCATTAAAGTACACCTGTTCATTAAAGTATTGGTACTCGGCCAATCAGAAGTGGCCAAGTGAAAGCACAAGTATAGATTAAATTTAAAGGGAGTCGATTAATGACACTAAACTTCAAAAGTAAGTGTTGATTAGTGTCATTAATCGACTCCCTTTAAATTTAATTTATCATAACAACACTGTTTTCAACACTTCCAAGAAAGGAATTGTACAAGTATAGATTATTCTCGTTTCGATCGACAATGGTACTAGCGCCAGTTTAAAAAAAGAAGTCAAATTATCTGAACTATTGTCGCTAGGCACTGTTTTGCTAATGGCTGACTGTATGCAGGCGAAGGCCAACAGAGAGAGAGGCGGGGAAAGAAAGACAGAAAGTGCCCCAAGCCACGCCCACGCATGCACTAGCACTGAACCTTGCCGAGAGGGAAAGAGACGGAGATAGTCTGGAAAAAATGGTAGAGATATAAAAGCGCCGTGGCTAGTTGGACAGGCAGGTTCTGTGCAGTGTGTGTCGTGTGGGCATTTGAACTGTACCGCAGTCAAAAAGTGATAATCGTGTGCATGCAGCTGTGTAGTGATTTGAAAGTGAATTCTTTTGTTTGTGAACGTGTGGCAGATGACTTGAAGGTTGCATTTGTGTATGTTACATAACTCTGCTAATGGCAGGGCTGTACAAAACGTGGAAATAAAGAGCAGTTTGAATTTCTGCAGACTAGACTTTTAATTCTATGGACCCACAAAGTCACACTATTAACAATGACATTGATGTGTGTTTGGAGGAATTTAGTAACAGTGACGTCAAAATTAATATAAAAATTATTTGTGGTTGGTTTATTGACACTCGTCACTTACTTTTTCATATATTTATGAGAGACTAGTTTCAAAGGCCCTGGCCTCCATTTTCAATCTCTTCCCAACTCACACTGGCCGTGTGTAGGCTAAATTATGTAAATGTAGAGTCAGACTGAAAAATTCAATGCCATAGCCGGGATTTGAACCACGGGTCTTCAATTGATTTCTATTAATTGACCTAATAGTGGTAAACTATAAAGCCCAGGCCTTAAAGTACTTACATGTTGTAAGTCGCCATTAAGGTAGTTGTCTCATGTTTTTATGAAAACTCCTAAGTGGTTTACCAGGAAAATACGAGTCAGTTGGAGAATTTAATGTCATATCGACACGTTGGCCATAGTAACTCAATGGTAGAGCGGCTGGACGGAAACCAGAAGATCCGTGGTTCAAATCTGGCTATGGCATTGAATTTTTCAGTCTGACTCTATGTTTCCACAATTTAGCCTACACAAGGCCAGTGTGAAAGAACAATTAATTTCTGTCATAATATTTGTTTCCTACTTATGTGTTTCATAACAGTAAATATATAATATGGCATATCGGATGCAGTTCAATTGTTTGTTGCCACATTTCATACCTTCGGCATATATTTTCGCTTATCCTACCACAATTTGGCTGAATTGTGTTTTTCAAGGTTGACCACACTGCAGAAACAAAAGCATGTTAGCTCTCTCTTTTTCCTCCCATAGGGGAAGGGATCTGTCCCTTTCAGCTGCCAAAGTGCGGGCGCTGCGGACCCTTAGCACTTGTGGTACCTCTGACGTTACTAGAGGAACCTTGGGCCGAACAGCCGAGCCCCTCCTTCAGGAGTTGTTCGGATTGGGATGGACTCGAGGGGGCAGTGTGTTCCCGATACCCGTGGGAATCGGGTACGTCTTTGGACGGGGTTGAGGGAAGCCATTAAGTCTCCCGGGTACTAGCCTGCAAAGCTAGTAGAAGGTGTGCTAGATCACCAGGCGGCCCCATCGAGGTTTTTCGGTAGTCTTCACCTTGAGTGTTGACGCGCGTAAGTGGCGTATCCACTTCCATCCCGTCTTGAGTCCACAGGACCAGATGGGGGGGCTTGTTAGTCTCTAGGTCTTGCCCTATGGAAAGCCCCACGGAGGACGCCGAGCGCCCTTTGGGACAGCTCGGATACTCCCTGGTTGAAGGAGGCCCGGGTCCAGTTCCTACGGGTTCAGGAGTAATGGGAGTAGTACCTCTGGCTCAACTGTCTCTCTTCTTCCCCTCTTCCCACACCACACCGTAAATCCAGTGCTCAAGAAATCTTGAGCATATAAATAATGGTAATTAAAATGCTTGTATCATAATTATTAAACTTGCTTCGCCACTCGCATTTTAATTACTACCATTATATTCTTGTTGCATAATATACTATTAATATTCCAGTGTCTTAATTGCTAAATTATGACATCTACATATTCTAAAATATCAACAACATGTAGTCTGTAAATACTGGACATGCGACGCATGCACGCACACACTGCTTGGAATGAAATATCTGCAGCATTTGTTTTCTTTTTAAGTATACTCTGTGGAATAGGATTTATTTTCAACTCTATGTCATTCTTAACTAAAAGTCAAGACCATCTTGCAAGCATGTTCTTTTATAACTTTATGCAGTTGTATTCAATACCAGGGCCTTGTAAATCCTTTATAATCACTTAGTAATTTATGAAATTAAATTAAATGTTTTCCAGCCAGATGACTATCAATGTCTTTCAATTGTGAAAGAATTATCAAATTTGATGTGTTTTTTTTCCTTTTATTTTTGACATATAGGTAGGAATGTTCTCTCTTTATAACATTAATCAAATGTTTCCTATTTAGGTTAACAAATTAATATTATGCTTTAATGGCTAAAGTATCAATAAAAAGATAATAGTTGTATTACAATGAAATAATAGCAAGATAACCCATAAAGTACTTACTAATGAGCGATCTACAGCTGAAAGAGGATCAGCAGCTGGATTGATTTCTCTAATGGTACTAAGCAGAGCAGACGGATCTGCTGATACACAGTCCGCCACTTCTTCCCCAACACTGCGACACAGTGCTTCTCTTGATACTCGCTGACGACGAGCAGCCCTTACAGGCACTTCAGGATCTGAAGAGATTGGCCTCTCTTCTGTGCTCATGCTAGCCTTTAATGGGGACCTGCCCCGTCTAGCCAATGGAACTATGACAGCTCCTTCCGCACTTGAACTGCTAAGACGATTACCATCAATGGCATCCCTCCTCTTCCAAAGCATAGAGGAATCCTTCTTTGCATCCCTGGGTAGAGGACTTGCTATTGCTGGGATTGCTGTGTGAGATGAAAGACTGCTTTCATCAACCTCACCATCACTGTGCGCTTGTGACACTGTTCCACTCTCCCATTTGTCTTGCCGTTTACCGACTCCTAAAGATTATAAACAAACAAATTTAGTGGTCATTACTAAGACCCAAGCAGCAAAAAGTTCAAAGCAAGGCAGGCTCATTAAGGGGGTTACAACAAATATTCCATCTACAAGATATACAAACGAATCTTGGGAAAATTATTACAAAACATATGAAGATATTAGAAATTGGCTACTCTGTATAAAATAAAAAGTTGTATAACAACTACATTTGATATTTAAGATTAATGTCTTAATAAAGATGCAACACAAACATCTCTTCAAATTTCCTTTTGCATGGCAAACTCTTAAATATTTTTTATTTTCTCAAATGGCTTTTGATTACATCATATATTAAAACCAGATAAATGTATGTATAAAATGTGAAGATCACTTCATTTGGAAGAAATTTTGTATAATCCAGTATAATGGGCAAGTTATAAGAGTGAAAAATAGAATGTGCTAGTCTTTAAAAATCTTTAAAAAAGACAATCTAACTTAGCATAGTGTAGCATAGCGTAGCATAGCTATTCCCAAGATATCAGCTAGTATTGGTTTAAATGTTTTGCCTTATAATTTTTTTTAAAGGGCTGCCACTATTCATTTGTTTCTTGCAATGTCATGGAGATATTTTGGAATTTTAAGTCAAGAATATAGCATGCAGCTGTTAAATAACCATTCGGTTTCTCATATACCTTTTCCACTACCTTTTGTGTAATGAAACTATTTCTGCAAATGTATAGTTTAATCAAACATGAAATAGACAGGGAAATAAAGCTTTTGTACAAAGAGTTTGTATTAGCTTATTCATAAGCAATGTTGGCTTTTATATATATATATATAAATGTCATATTGGATAATGAATGAAGCTCAAATGAACTAATGGCTCATAGAGCTTAGAGCAACAGAACATTAATCTTTCAGGTTAAACGAAAACCCCAGAAAAACCTTATCCAGAGAACTTGTCATGATTGAGATTCAAACTCTGACCTTTTATTTTTGTCAATACTATATACAGGAAGCTATGGTTATTCTTCAATACTGTTAACATGCTGGCAGCCAGAATTGATAATACAAGATTTTAAAATGGAAGCAATAAATACTAAAATTAGACAAATGAGTCAACCTTGTATATACTTTTCTCCACTTACACTTTCCCAGAAACTAGTCTTCATTAAAAAAACTTGTAAGTGGAGAAAAGTATATATAAGGTTGACTCATTTGCCTAATTTTAGTAACAATGGCACTCCACTTACAGAAATACTTCTTTTTATTCTATATGGAAGCAATAACGTTTCAAATTAAGAGTCTTTCTGAAGCAGTACTGGAAACAAGAATATAAAACAGTTACTATGAAGAAAATGTTAAGTTAAAGGTGAATGTGACAATAGTGGGTGAGTGAGTAGCACAACGATGGTTCCAGCTTTTCAATAATGGAGATTATGAAAGATTTATGATATTCTGGAAGACCTAAGTTATGGATTGTTGAGAACACATCCAGAGATATGGAAGAAAATCCACCGACTTAGGGGCTGTCGGAATATTACTTTAAAAGATGCCATACATTGTCACAATAACTCACATAAAAAATTGTTCAGAGGTGTAAATTTGTACCATATAAATTAACACCTGATCAAGCTCAATGTAAATTGGATATCTGTTATAAGATTACTGCTAATATGAGATGACAGATTTATAAGGAGAACTGTCACAGGTGATGAAAAGTGTTGTACTAATGCAACTGACAAATGGAAACAATGGTCAATATCCACCAATCTGCAAATATTTTTGTGTCTAATAGAAGTTTTAGGGTTTGATTCACTGGGAATTTGTTATAAATGGACATGGTCAATGCAGATCTTTATTCTCAACAAATGCAATGGGTTCATCAAGTTTTAAGGCAGAGGTATCCATATTAGTTAACAGAAACAGAGTTCCCTTGTAGTAGTATAATGCGAAACCTCATACAGCTCAAAGCACAGTGGACAAAATTCTGGAATCTGAAGGAATCGAACTGCTACTACATCCAACATCCATTATCTTGTACTATCAGATTACTATATGTTTAGATCTATGATACATTTCTTATGTAGAAGTAATTTTTAAAATTTGAAGCAGGTGAAATGGGTATCAACAATTTCTTCATATCTCTGGTATCTCTGCATAATAAGGAACATTAAGAATATTTCCAGTAACAACACATTTTAAGCAAACTTTTGCTTAAAAATCAATATTACTTATAAGACATCATCTACAGATGCTACATTTTTGTTAATAATATTTTATTTGAAGCAAAAGGTTAGAAACAGTGATGTATTTAGCATTTGAAAGTAATGAGTCGGCAATTCAAACACAAATATCACTCAAAATATCCTTACATGGACATGTTTCGTAGAACGGTTTGTCCACATCGTCAGCAGTTATCAGTTATCCAAGTAAGGATGTCCAAGTACGGATATTCTGAGTGATGTTTGTGTTTGAATTACTGACTCATTACTTTCAAATAATATTATTTATTTGTACTTCCATATCTTAAAATCTCAATTACAAGTTTTACAATTCTAATCTAGGTACAAATTTGTCAGCTGCTTATATTACGGGCTGATAGTAGTGTTAGCTCCCTGGCCATTAACCTCTATCCTAGCCCTTATACGACCTTGACCTAATGTTCTGATTGTGTCTTCCATTTCTCTACCTCTTATTTCCTTGCCCTTCGCAACCATTTTTCTTTGACTTTGTCAGCAAATTTCCCCACCTCTCTTACTCTTTTCTCTCTTTTCATGGTAAGCATTTTTATTGTTACTACATAAGCCCCTTTATTATCCCATATTAACTTCCTCCAGTTTTCAATTTCTTTACACTCCACTACATAATGTTCTAAACTTATTTTCAAAAGTAAGATTCAGTAGCCAGAGAAAGTCATCTGAATATAATAAATTAGATAATAGAAGTATCTTCCTCAAAACTTAAGGAATTTATGGCAAGTTAAAATGGAAATCAAATATTAAATATAAAAAGTTCCTGATAGCAATGAGATATGGAAAGAAAATGCATTCTTAATCAAGAAAATAAGAATTATTTGAAGCAAAAGGTTAGAAAAAGTGATGAATTTAACATTTGAAAGTAATGAGTCGGTAATTCAAACACAAACATCAAGTAAGGATAATTTAAGTGATGTTTGTGTTTGAATTACCGACTCATTACCTTCAAAACAAAAATTGTTTCACACTTAATTCACTGGTGTAATACTTATTTTTAGTCCTATTATTTTTAAGCCTGAAAATTTCAATTTTCTCACATAGTATAGCTTCATGTAGCAAGTTTTTAAATAAAACAATTAAAGTATATAGTTGGTTAAAAGACACTACATCCATCCTTGCCAAAAAGTTTATGGTTTACATACAGCCAGGAGTAATGCAGACATATTTCATATTTCAATAGTCTAGAGATGCAATATTAAAATTTTCGTATATAATGCACAGTAGGATGTATATTTCAAAACATGATTTATGTAATTTCTTATATTTTCTTAAAAGCTAAAATTATTTTTTCTTACTGATTTTGACAATCACTATTAATGATTTAAATTTTTATAATGTTTTTGTCTCGTCTCATCCTTCTTATTTCTCAAAATTTTTGTTACACAAATCAATTAGTTCTCATATCAGTATCTCAAATAGTTTTATCCAAAAATATTCAGGTCCATCTTTGAAAACATAAATAATAATGAAGCACTTTTCACATAACTATTTGGAATAGTGGGAAATTTCTTGAAAGCTTTTATTTTGCAAGGTTAAAAATCCCAGACTTAAACATAAAATTTGATACTATCCAACTTTTAATATTCAAACTTTACACAGAAGCATACTAGGTTCAGAATCGTTAAAATGTGTATTTCTAGGAAAATTGTAATCTTGTATTTTGGGCCATTTGCAATCATTTGTTTATCTTGAATAAGCAGTAAGTGAACTAAAAAGGTTTTGTTTTCCTGCAGATGTGAAGGTTTCCTTTGCAACTACAATAAAGTGAATTTTCTAAGAGCTTTTACCTATAAGAGCCTGTATTTGCCTCTTGGCCTTGTGCAAAGTATCCCTCACTGGAGCACTGGACTGTGAGTCACTGCTTCGCTGAGATTCCACACTTTTTTGTGATGTCAGGGAGTCACTGCTTCCTTTCCTCTCTGCTACAGAGAGTGCACCACTTTCTGATATGCTGGCTGCTGAATATTTCCCTGCAATGTTAATGTGATTATTTCATATAAGCAATTAAGTACTAAAATTAAGATGCATAGATGACATCATGTGAATGAACTTATTCCAACACTGCAGAGCAGAAATGATTACCTATACATGGCCTCCACTGATAATGACAGACCTTTTGGTATATCATTCAAGTACCTGAGGTTTCTACAGTTTCAAACCTCTGTAAAGTTTGGACTATTTCAAAGCTGGGATGGATATATCTTAAGTGAAAATAGCAGTAAATCTTCATTCATTCTTAACAATTCATTTAGAAATTACATGTAGAAATTACATTTCAATTGTTTTCTATTGGGGTATTTGTTAAACAATGTGAATGATTGTGCAATTCAAAGGTTAATTCTATTACGAAAGTAATGCATTATGGTGAGTGTCAAGATGAGATCCAGCAGTAACATCTTAATTGTACCCAGTGAAAACATAATAAAATCAAGTTATAGTGGCACATCAATGAAAAATAACAAAAATAAGTTCACACTTGTTAAGTGTGGCAATGAAAATAACGGTATGATCACCTATGCAAGTGTTACATTGTGTTAAATGTTACGTTATGATGAGCAAGGTGGTCATTCAGGATAAAGAACAAAGAATTGCATTGTTACAAAAGGTAATTGAAATACTTAACAAGGACTTAAAAAATTTATAAACTGAAAGAGAAAGTTAAAAGAGAAAAGTCAAAAGAAGAAAACAAGAAACTAAACTCTAGGAAATGTGTGCATTGCAAAGACCAAATAAAATATACCATGAGACAAATACTGGTGAGTGCAGAAATCTTACCACTAACAAAGATGTGTATGATCTAATAAAGGAGCATGAATGCCAACAGACTAGAAAACAAAAGGAGAATATTACAAAAGGTGGCCTCAAGAAAAAGAAAACTGAAAATAGTAATACAGGATGGGAAGAAAATTCTGACACCCCTCTTAAATTAGATATAAGATGGAGTTTAGTGTAATCTGCCTGCATTCTTCATTTATGAGTGCTCGTATATGACTCAAGCTTTGTGGTTCTTGAGCATAGACCTGTCCCTTTAAGTGACCTCACAAAAAGAAATCTAGTGGGCCAAGCAATGAGGTTCCCTCACCCAATCCATTTGTGCAGATATGTCCTATGTACGTGATTCCTTACAATCAGTGATCAGTGTGGTGGAGATCCATCTTGCTGGAGCCACATTTTTGTCGTTTTTACTAATGCAGCATATTTTAGTAGCAATGGCAACTCTTCTTCCAGAAATGCAAGGTACCATGATCGTGTGAGGGTGCCGAGTATGGTCCTATTAGCTGGTCGCCTAATATTCTGCAGACACTGATGCTCTACTGTAGCTGGAATGCAGCTTCTCTCATCTAGTGAGGAGTGTCTACACTCATGTAGTGCATGTTATGGCAATTAATAGTTCCAATATTGTGGATTGTGGTTTCATCACTGAACAGAACATTTCCCAAAAATTTGCATCCCTTTGCTCTTGCTGCTGTAGCCACTTTGCATAGATCACTTGAACTTGAAAGTCACATCTGTGGGAAGCCTGGTGTAGTTCTAAATGGTATGGATGAAATTTATTACAGTGCAATATGTGTATCACTGAGGACTGACTTATGTGCACATCTTGTGCCATGGTCCAATTGGTACGTGGATTGGTTTCTATTTAATTTTGCACAGCTTCACTGTCTCCAGTGGTTACTGGAGCTTCATGAGCAGGTGATGCTCTTCCACATGACTGTTATGAAGGCATCTTTCAATCCTTTGAAAAGTGTCTGTAGTAGGTGCCCTCCTCCCTGGAAAATGTTTTTCATACAGATATTTTGACAGGGCATTACACCTTGTCTCTCCTCGTTGCTTGTATACATAGTTATGACAGGAACCCTGTCTCATAGAAAGGTTTCAAATACTGAATACCTAAATAATGGAGCTTTCATTCACATCAAGCACTGACATAGGTGCAATTAGCTAAAGCCACTTTGCATTTGGGAGATGTTTGAAACTTGGTTGAATGAAGCATAACACCAAACATAATAAAATATCTACTATGAACCATAAATTTATCTATGTCCTTTTGCATTTTTGTACAGAAGGTTTCCTTATCTATCTCACTTTTATTTAACTCTAGAGCCTAGAAACAGAACATGGATTTACGAAGAATTATTCTACTAGTACTGCCACTGTAGAATTCTACATGAACTACGTACACAATTAGATAAAGGTGATCATGCTGTAAGACTTATTCTTGGCCTTTCTAAAGCATACATTAGTGCATCAATAAAATATTATTTAATACATATGAAAATGATAGGATAATTGGTGAAATACATGATTTAGTAAGATCTTAATGAACTGTAGGTAATGTATAGTGGTAACAAGCAAACTCAATGTTCGATTAAACATATTACATTTACATATGACATGTAAGGTTTGGAGTGCCACAGGGATCAGACTACGACCTCTCATGATACACCTGAAACTGAAAATTGAAAGAATACATTTTATGTATGTTTGGAGGAATTTAGTAACAGTGACATCAAAATTGATCGGAAAAATATTTGTAGTCGGTTTACTGACACTCGTCACTTACTTATGTGATGATACATTTCTGTATTGGAATAAATCACTAAATATCTAGAATTTTTTATGACAGAATGATTAAAAGTTATTCTGAAATATTTAGAGGATAATCTAAATATGTAAGAAGCATGACAAAATTTGCACATTTTCAGCATCATAGTTAAAACTCAAATAACTTAATAAATGTAGGTATACAAAACATAATATTTGAAGATATGCAGCAGACTAGTGTTAGAAACTAGGTTAGTGTAAGAAAGTCAAATCTGTCATCTGATCTTCATATTGACTTCATCTATAGTAAAGCAAGTTCAGAATTATATCTATTAACAAGACTATCCACATAACTGATAATGCAGCTTTAAGAATAGTATATTTTGGGTAGTACATTGTTACTTTCATTAAAGAAGAGTGGGAGCAGAATAGGTTAGGGAAAAGGTAACAGCAATTGCGCACAAATAGAAACTGGAGATGGGAAAGGGTCACCATACAAAATATAACCATGGTGCAACCACTTCATTGGATGTTCTGCAACCACCACCATGCTTCTTTAATGCAATCCCAGCTATGAATTTTACTACTTCTTATGCTTTTAGCAGTAAGAGCATCATGGTTACTTGCTGAAAATCCTTTGAATTTGGACAATGATTTAAACTCTGCATACCAAAGAACAGGTTGTATTTTGATCTGCATTGTCATTTTGATAAACAATAAAATCTAGCAATGAAATTGGTGTCTTTGAAACCATATACTAAAGAATTCAAAACTTATCAAATTTTTCTTTTACGTAAACACTGTCTTAAGTTTCCATTTTCAACAATTTACCTATCACATACAATTGAAATCAGGGACATTCAAGTGGTCCATCCTGTATTATGAAACATGATCCATGAAATGTTTTGCTTCGAGCAAGGTCAATAAATCATTCTCTCTACAGAGGCCATAAATACATATTCTTACAGCTGCCCATGTAAATGTATTGTAAATGATCAGACAGGTTTTCTTACTGTCATTTAGCTTTCCTTTTTTTTTAAAAACCTTTCTTTCCCCCCTTCTTCTGGGTGTAGTGATGTGTCCACTTTGAATTTCTTTTTATTTTAGAAATTGTGGCTGCAAAAAGGCAATTGTTATCTAACAGGGGAGAGAGCCTTTAATTATTTCCTTAATGAAGGCTTAAAGGAACTAACCTGGATGATTGCCTAAGGTTCCATTCCTATTCTTCCTATGGTGCAGCTGTTAGTAATCATGACCAGACATGATGAACAAAAAGGAGGGGCTGCTCATCAATCAGCACTGGTCAGCTTGACGAGTTTTATGACCGAATCTGAATACTTCCTTTCATTATCAGATCCCCTCTTTCAAATGTCCAAGCCTCCCTTGGCTAAACTCTTGATCTATTTTCAGACCCTAAGGTATTAGACTGTTTGAGGCTGAAAGGATCTTTTATACTTTCGTCTTTTCTTACCTTCATTCTTATCTCATTCCTTTTACTTTTACCTCATACATATATTAAATGTTCTGTACCTGCCATGGAACAATAACTGACTAATATTTGGCAAATTTGGGAAAAAGCCGATGGTTAAGGAACTGAATCTCCTGATTAAGTCAGATGGACCCTTTGTCCAATGGCAGGAGTATCCCTTTATGCTTAATAAAGGTTGAGAAAGGATATAGCAATTGCCATCATAAAAAAATGGGGTTCTTAATAAAAACTATAGTTACTAGCTCAAAAGAAAATGAATCACAATGTAAAATATTCCCGAGTTATAACCCCCTATTTCGATCTCCGGGTGGGGACCGTCTTGGGAGAACAAGAACTTACTATGCAAATATTACAAGGAATTGTGGAGGTCTAAGCCATAATAAAAAAACTCCGCAAAAACCTTAATGGAAAAAATACTGATGTTTTTGGAATTATGGAAGCTAACTTTTTAGAAGAACATAAAAGTAAATATAAATTAATAGATACATTACTCAATTATTACCAAAAGGAAAACAAATTGAAAGTGAAATTTTAATAGGAATTAAACAAAATTTAACATTTAAATTTAAAATAAAACAGATCAGAAATTGCTAGAATAGATGTTTGGAAAAATAAAGAATGCTTCACAATTTATTTTATTTATAATCCACCAAACAATAAACCAGATTTAAATTACAGAGATATAACAAATGAAAGCATTATAATGGGCGACTTCAATGCACTCTCAAAATCATGGGGTTATAAAACTACAAACACTGTGCGCATAATAACAGAAAACAGCTTAATTCAAATAAATTAGAATTCATTTTTGACAAAGAACAAATTGGAACGTACCTACATCATCTGGGATCTACAACTAACCCTGATATACTCATGGTCTCATCTGGATTTGTAGACAAGACAAATAAAGAAATATCAGAAAGCCTGGGTTCTCATCACAGAATTACCATAGCCAACATTAAACTTCAGATTAGGAGACCAAGAAATATACAAACAAAAAGGTCCCGGAACTTCAAAAAAGAAAACTGGAAATGGTTTCAAGAAGAATTAGCGCAAAAACTACCATCTGAGATAAAATTTAATTCAGAATCATCAGACAGCATCAATAATAAACTATGTAACATATTAATTCAAACAGCAAAAAGTGCATCCCAAGAGGCCGAGTTAAAACAATCAAACCCTTCAGGATGAAAGAGGTGGAAAAAACTAAAAACTGAATGTGAGGAAGCCAGGAAAAATGCTGAACATAAAAAAAAATTGAGAACATTTATTAGAGTGGAAAAATAAGACAGCCGCTTTTAAAAGAAGTATAATAAATGCAAAAAGAACTTCATTTGACACATTTATAAAAAGTTTAGATTATGGAAAAGATGCTCATAAGGTTTATAAATATATATCCACAACACAAAAGGAAAGTATATCCAAACAATCCATCATATATTACTGATTTAAAAATAACACCAATTTTTAGTACCAACTTCTCTGCATATAAAATGTCAAAGCAAAATAAAAATCAACAAAAAAGAATGCTAAAAATAAATAAATAAATAAACAGATTAAAAATAATAATAATAAATTGAATAGCAGATTAAAATCTGCAGAACTAAATTGAGCTATCAACAAAATTACATACAATAAAGCTCCTGGTCCAGATAATATACATCCTGAATTTATCAAGCAATTAGGTATGAAAGCCAGAAATACATTGCTGAACTTTTACAACCATGTATGGAACACTTCAGTCCCAGCAAACTGAGAAAAAAGCCATCATAGTGCATGTAGTAAAAACTGGAAAACCTGCAGGAAAAAAAAAATTACAGACCAACATAACTGACTAGCCACTTAGCCAAAATTATGGAAAGAATGATTACTGAAAGATTAAACTGGTTTTCACAACCTATTATACTACTCACAAGCAGGATTCAAAAAACACCATTCAAACAGTGAACAAATCATTTGAGTCAGAATAAAAAAATCATTTAACAAACAAGTAGAAACAACAGCAATATTTGTAGATTTCAAGTCGGCATATGATAGCATTTGCAGATGTAAATTACAACTAGGTATCAAGGACAATATGTTACAAAGGTATATTGCAACAAAAAGATACAAAGTCGTCTTGGATTACTTCAAGGAGCTGTGTTAAGCACAATCTTGTTTAACTTATATGTGAATAACCTATCACCTCTAATTAGAACAAGAAGGCTGCAAAGTAAGTCTATACACTGACAACGTAATTATCTGAAAATCAGAAAACTGAAATAAAATTAAAAATGCAGAGATCACCATACAGACATCAGTGGAAGAACTTGGGAAATGGTGTTCAAAAAAATTAATGACAGTAAATACAGAAAAAAACATATTTTCAACATTTTTCCCTGGGAAAAAAGACAAAAGAAATTAAGCTGTAGTATAATGGCAACAAACTCCAAAAAACAGAATTTCCAAAATATTTAGGAGTATATTTTGACAGAAGACTTATGACTAACAAGTAGAATCTGTTACAAAGAAAGAAAATAACAGGTTCAAAATATTAAAAAGACTAGCAGGAACTAAATGGGACAGCTCTAGAAAAACACTATACATCACATACAACACATATATTAAAAACCCATCTTGAAATACTATGGTGAAGTTTAATAACAGCATCCGAGTTTAGTAAAAAAGAATTAGAAAAAACTCAAAACAAAGAACTATGCTTAATAACAGGTGCAATTAAAACTACCCCAACAGAAACACTTCTCTTTGCAACAATAAGGCAAAAAACTTAGAACTTGAACAAGATCTAATAACTTACGAAAAACTCATAAGAATTCTAAATATTAATAAGGTAGACAAACATCAGGACTTGAAATATACACTAAAAACCCAAAAAGGATTTGTGCAAGAAGTAAAAAAGTTAAAAGTAAAACTATACATACCTGTTGCAAAAGAAAATCTATTACATCTCTCAAATCCAAAAGAAAACTTTGAAACAAAATATAATTTAGACGTCTGTGAAATCTTCAAGAAACAAACAACAAGCCCAGATATTGCAAAACTGACAGCATTAGAAACATTAGAACTAAATACCCTGAAGAATGGACACGTATATACAAGGCGTCCCACCTAACTCTGCGACCTCAAATATCTCCGAAATGAAATATGAAAATTCCAATCCAACAGCAAGTTGCATATTTTTATATGGAACATGTATGTTTATTCTAGCAAATTGACAACTACAACCATAATTAGTGATAATACACTTGGTTTTGCTTTCCTAAACACATTTACTAGTGGCCTATAGCCCTCAGAAACTTCATTGTTGTGCATTACATCCAGCATGGAAAATGCACCCACAAATCACCAGTAGCGTTTTGTCTGATGAAACCGTGTCACTTCAACAGATGTTCGAAGTGCCCTCCATTTGCATCCATACCCTTTTGGAATCCGGTAACAAGAGAGTGTTGCACAGATTGCAGTGTTTCTACAGATATTGCCGCATATGCCACGGTAATATGATGGTGCATATCCTCTACTGTCATTGGTGGCTCTTGACACACACTTTCACTGTGCCCTGGAGAAAGAAGTCTAATGGCATCAAGTCGGGGGACCAAACTGGTCATGGCACAGGACCTCCCCATCCTATCCACCTACTTGAAAACTTTGCATCCACAATGTCTCTGAAAACTTGTGCATAATGTGTAGGACATCCGTCATGTTGGAACCACATTGATAGATGCATTTCCAATCCCACATCCTCCATGAGGAGAGGTAGTGTGTGTTGCAGAAATTATGCATATCACTGTCTGTTTAATGTTCTCTAATAAAAATAGGGACCTAGAATACAGTTATCAATGATACTGCACCAGACATTGACACTCCACTGTCATTGATGGGTAACTTGGCGAATCCAGTGGGGATTTTGCATGGACCAGTAGTGCATGTTACACAGATTCACATGAACATAATTTATAAGATGCTGATGTGATCAAATCTTTAAAAATGTAAACCTATCCAATTAAAACTTCTCCTCAAATGAACTGGGTCTTCTAAACAAAGGATTAAAAACTTAAAAAAGATTTGCATGTTAAACAAAGGATTAAAAACTTGCGTCCATTTCTCAAACGAAAATGAAGACTATGCAGCAGATATCAACATTTCAACACAAGGTCTACCAGTATCCAAACAAAATTCAATTAAAAGCCAATGTAAAAATATTTTAGAGGAAATAAAAACCAGATCCTTTCAGAAGAGCAAATAAAATATTATCCATTCTTTGAATCAGAAAAACGTAATATACACCAAGGCAGACAAAGGTAACAAGACAGTCATAATGGATAAATCTGATTAAATTGAAAAAAATAAATAAATAAATAAAAAAAATTGGAAGAAATGCTGACAGTGATTATGCAACCATTAAAAAAATCCTATAACAACTTGCATACAATCATTTCAAAAAAACCATAGCAAAATCAGGCATAATACCAAACAATAATACATAATATCAGTTAAACCAGATAACCCAACCTTACCTAGACTTTATGGCTTCCCCAAAATACACAATTCATTCACAACAAAGAGACCTATAGTTAGCAGCATAAATTCACCAACATACAAACTTGCAAAGTGGCTAATAAATAAATTCAACTCATTTCCAAAATTTGATAGCCTAAGCATCAAAAACACCTATGAACTTACAGAACACATTAAGGATACTGAACTAAAAGAAGAGGACACACTAGTCTCGTTTGATGTTAAATCACTTTCCCAGCATACCAGTAAAACAACTCCCACCATTGATAGAAAAATGGCTCAAATCACTTGGGGATGTCATCACCTGAAATTTCAGAATACATCAAACTAACCAAATTATGTATAGAACAAAATTTATTCCAGTTCCAAACAAAATATTTCCACCAAACCTCAGGTTTAGCAATGGGCAACCCCCTATCACCCTTCCTGGCCGATCTGTACATGAGTGCATTAGAAATAAAGATTGCCAAAGGTTTCCCTTGGATGTTCGAACTCTGGCAGCGATATGTAGACGACATCTTTGCAATAGTACCAAAAAAGCACATCAGTGATGCACTAAAACTTTTAAATATCCCAGAAAAATGCATTAAGTTCACTGTAGAAATAGAAAAAGATGAGTATTCACCATTTTTGGATCTAAAAATAATCAGAAATAGAAACAGAATAAACTTTGGCATTTACAGAAAACCAACACAGACAACTACATAGAAGCTAATGGCTACAACCCAAGTTCCCATAAACAGGCAATCTTCAATAGTTTAACACACAGACTGGTCAACATCCCTCTCACAGCAGAAGAATACAAAACAGAATAAAACAAAATTATTGAAATAGCACAAAAAAATAACTTTCCCAAATCATTAGTAGACAAAATAGTGAACTTAGGAAAAAAGAAGAAGCTACTAAAGGAAACCACAACCCTCTCAGCTACAGAAACTAAAACGATCTTCAAAAAATTCACTTACCATCCATGGGCCTTCGATAAATTCAGAAAAGTCTTCAAAAAACAAAACATTCAACCATTACTCCTTAAAAAAGACCTAATATGCTCAAACATCAAAGATGCCATTCCATATAACAAAAAATCTGGTATATATCACATTGAATGCTGTGACTGTAGTCAATTTATATTGGAAAAACCAAAAGAAATTTGGATACAAGAAATAAATTTGGAACATAAAATACAAACAGTTAGAAAAATCAGCAGTTGCCACGCATTTTTTGGGGAAAAAAACACAACATAAATCCAAAACTACTGAAACATACATCAGGAAAACAAGAGCTGTCCACATGGGAGCAAATCTTCATTTCAAAAAATAGGAACAAGGTACTCAATTTCGGCATCCCCCAGAAAGATTTGTTTAGCAAGTTCCTCGAACCACTACCAGAGGAGACCTATGACAAAATATCGCCAGCTACACCACAGAGAACCAGTCCATGTCCGGTTGACAATGGAGGCAAATAGTTTCTGAAACATGTTCCGGGAAATTTAAAAGTGTTGTTCAGTGTCATTAATTGACTACCTTTAAATTTAATACATGTTCCATTTAAAAAATGCAACTTGGTGTTGGAAGTGTTATTTGTTTACCTTTATGGATTCTGCATACCTTCTCATTGTGTGAGCCCCTGACATATGTACATTCCTGGCCAAATGGAATTTTCATGTTTTGTTTCATTTCAGAGATATTTAAGGTCACAGAGTTAGGTGGGATATCCTGCATATACAGATGGCTCATTAATTATAAGGGATGATGGAGCTGGAACAGGTGGCACATGTCAGTTTTTCTTCTTTTACAGAAATGTGGGAAAAAACACTACAAATTTTGATGTAGAAATTGATGCAATCCATAGTTCTCTAAAAATATCTTTTTAGCTATAAAAGTGTAAAAGCATTGTCTTTTATCACATTCTAGAGCACTAATCCATGCAATAACTTTAACTCAGAATCCAAAAACAGAATAAATAAGAGCAATTCATTGTTTGGTTAAACAGTTACAAAATTTAACTAAAAAATAGTCTTCCAACAGATTCCTGCAGACTGTGGATTGAGTAACAAGGAGAAGGCAGACATCCTAACAAAAAAGGGAACCGTAATTCAAAATAAGATACAATAAAAAATACCAATGGAATCAGTTAAATGTATAATCAAGAAGAAAATGAATAATGATTATAAAACTAAATTAACCACAAATATATTAAATTTAAAAGAAGAAAAATTCTTAAAAAAACTTTAAACTAATTCCTGATCTACCTCGAAAAACAGCTTTAGCAATTCACTTTCTTCTCGGGCAGCCAGCCAGGTGAAAAGATGATTACATGATTGGGAGTGTACATCTCTTCCATCATCAGGATATTTATAAAATGTACAACCATAAATGAAATACTGGATATAACACAACTATAAACAAAGACAAAACACTATCAAAATTTGCATTAATGAACAAAAGACTGGTTTCAGTAAATTAAATGCCAGGTCAGGAGATGGTGTGAGTATAGATAATTGTGTCAAAGAAACGTAACTACTTAACTTGATTATCAAGCTGTACTGATCTTTGCTTCTTAATTCGATAGATTTCCATTTTTAAGGCCGGTTTCCAAGAGGAGCTGAACTGAAATCCAGCATCACGATTAAGCGTGCTCCTTTCAGAGGAAATTGCCAAAGCCTACTTAATTCTCCGCTCCCATTATCTGTTGCATTTTGCCAAGATGATCGTCTCTCAAAAATTGGCTCTATGGTCGTTATCAAAACAATGCTCTGCCAGCCCAGACTTCTCAGGTTGCATTAAACGAATGCTCCGTTCATGTTTGATTATTCTAGTAGCGATGGTCCTTCCGCTTTGTCCTATATATGGTGTCCCACATTCACAGGGAATGTGGTACATTCCCGGAATTTGGAATTCCAGTTTGTCTTTCACTGGTCTCAACAGATGTTTAATCTTCAGAAGTGGCTTGTGGATGGTCCTGATGTATTTGGTGAGAATTATGCCGATTCTGCCAGATAGATTGCCAGTAAACGGGATGCAGGCTGTAGCGGTAGGCTTATCTGACGCTTGCTGTATTACAGGTTTCCCTTTCCTAGCTTTGGTGATCGAGGCTTCAACGTCATATTCAGAGTAACCGTTTTGATGGAAAGTGAGTCTCAGGTGCTGTAATTCTTGTTTTAAGTGGCTGGGATCAGAGATAGACAAAGCTCTGTGGGCCAGTGTACTGAGAACTCCCAGTCGTTGAGACTTATGATGGAAACTATGAGCGTTCAGATAGAGATCGGTGAGTGTAGGCTTGCGATATACAGCATGCCCAAGTGTACCGTTGCTGTTTTTTGAAACAAGAATGTCAAGGAATGGAAGAGTTCCATCCTTCTCCACTGCCATGGTAAACTGTATTTGAGGTCGAAGGCTGTTGAGATGCGCAAGAAAGCTAGGCAAAGTGTCTGATCCATGTGGCCAAATTACAAAAGTGTCGTCCAGATATCTATAGAAATGAGATGGTTTAAGTGGATCTGTGGGAAGTATTTCATGTTCTAAGTGTTCCATATAGAAATTAGCTATAGCTGGTGACAAAGGGGAGCCCATTGCTACTCTGTCTACTTGTTCAAAGTAAGTACCACCAAACAAGAAGAAAGTGGACGTCAGGGTATGTCGGAAGAGCTCTATGATATCAGCCGGAAAATGCTCCTTCAGAAGTTGGATGGCTTCTCTAAGTGATACTTTTGTAAATAGAGAAACCACGTCAAAGTTGACAAGAAGATCAGAAGGGCCAATGGTAATGTTCCTAAGTGTATGTACAAACTGTGTGGAATTACATGATGTGGGCAATCCCCTACCAGAGGTTCATACAACAGCAACTGTACACTGGGGCAAGCTGTATATCGCAACCGATCTCTATCTGAACGCTCATAGTTTCCATCATAAGTCTCAATGACTGGGAGTTCTCAATACACTGGCCCACAGAGCTTTGTCTATCTCTGATCCCAGCCACTTAAAACGAGAATTACAGCACCTGAGACTCACTTTCCGTCAAACTGGCTACTCCGAATATGACGAAGCCTCGATCACCAAAGCTAGGAAAGGGAAACCTGTAATACAGCAAGCGTCAGATAAGCCTACCGCTACAGCCTGCATCCCGTTTACCATTAATCTCTCTGGCAGAATCGGGCAGAAATCTCGCCAAATACAACATCAGGAGCATCCACAAGCCACCTCCGAAGATTAAACATCTGTTGAGACCAGTGAAAGACAAACTGGAATTCCAAGTTCCGGAAGCGTACTGCATTCCCTGTGAATGTGGGACACCGTGTATAGGACAAACGGGAAGGACCATCGCTACTAGAATAATCAAACATGAATGGAGCATTCGTTTAATGCAACCTGAGAAGTCTGGGCTGGCAGAGCATTGTTTTGATAACGACCATAGAGCCAATTTTTGGGAGATGACCATCTTGGCAAAATGCAACAGTTACTGGGAGTGGAGAATTAAGGAGGCTTTGGCAATTTCCTCTGAAAGGAGCACGCTTAATCGTGATGCTGGATTTCAGTTCAGCTCCTCTTGGAAACCGGCCTTGAAAATGGAAATCCATCGAATTAAGAAGCAAAGATCAATAATCAAGTTAAGTAGTTATGTTTCTTCTTCTTCTTCTTCTTCTTCTTCTTCTTCTTCACTTCACGGCATGGACAGAGTGCCCGTTCCGTTTCACAATTGTGAGTCTACATTGAGTTCCTTTCTTATGTCTTCATTCCTTATTCTATCCAACCTTGTGCATCCCTTTGTTTTCCTTAAAAAGTTCATCTCTGCGTTTCTTTGACACAATTTTCTATACTCAGGCCATCTCCTGGCCTGGCATTTAATTTACTGAAAACAGTCATTTGTTCAGTAATGCGAATTATGATAGTTTTTTGTCTTTGTTTACAGTTGTGTTATATCCAGTATTTCAATTTGTGGTTATAACATTTTATAAATATTGTGATATACTCACTTTGTTTCGTATTATTCTTTGCTTTTAAACATTATTATTGAGAAACCAAAACAGTTTTGTATCGGTGATGAGTCGTACATTTAGTAAGGTCAAGTCGCCGCCAGACGTTCGGCTCCTTATGGCTGGTTGGAAATCTTCGCAGTAGTGTTTCTATGCAAACAACTGGTTGCTGCGATCTAGCCAGCCATGGAAGGATCTGGAGCTGGGTGACCAAGAGAGATTAGCTTGACCTTTGCTTGTGTTACATCTCTCCGCGCCTGTACAATGTTGTATTGTATTGTGTTTAGGTGTTTAGAATTTTGAATAAAACAGGCATGTAAGTTTCAAGGAGAATTGTGTATTTAATTATGAAGTGTCCCGTATCTTCCAAGTCTTAATGTAAGTAATTTGACCTCTCACTCTCTGAGTTATGTTCCCCAGTAATATCCTTGGAATAGTTCAATCATTTGGTTGAGAGTAACATATTGAAATATTTCCAGGGATATCACAAGATTCTTATGATGGGAGAGATGTACACTCCTGAAACGTTGATATCTAATCATCTTTTCACCTGGCTGGCTGCCCGAGAAGAAAGTGAATGTATTTGTTGCCAGGAAAGCTTCAGGTCTTACTTTAGCTTTAGCCATGTTCAGAATTACCACTATACATGACTGTCTTAGCAAACACCTGCATAAAATAGAATTATCTCCAAATTGTCTGTTATGCTCAAAGAAGAGGAAATGAATACAGAACATCTATCTGTGAAAAACTTAAAAACTATCTAGACCTGACCTCAAAATATTGGAAGGGAAGAAGGGGGATGGGTTTGTTGCTAAATACCTGAGCACTACATACGTATTAGAAATTGTAGTGACACAGACAACTGTGGCTGCCAATGTTTCAGCCAATGCATTCTCTATCAATAATACCTCCATTATGTGTTTTTCTTGCTTCTGAAATATTTGTACACTTTAAGAACAATGCACTGTTTGCATGAAGTTAATGGTCTGGATACTCTTTTTACTTAACACTCTGGAGATATTGGCTTCATTGTAGTTAATATAACACAATAATTCAAAAGAACAATCATTTAATATACTTTATCAGTAACTGTAACTACTTGATTCTGAACAAGATACAACAATAATAATAATAATAATAATAATAATAATAATAATAATAATAATAATAATAATAAATAAAGAGGTGTTAACCATGTGCTTCCTATGTCGCTGCCACACTGTGCTTTTAACAGAAGAAAACCAGAAAGTTTAGAGAGAATGGTAAAAATAAAGGATGCACATTTTCCAGTCTTATATATCACCTAGTCACTGCCTTTGATAGTAGATTTATTGAAAATTTAAGAAAAACAACTGAAACAATAACTTTCATGGCTAAACCTGTCAATGATGTGATCTGTTTCTCTCTTAGTTGCACTGTTCCATTACCCTATTTGCTACTTCCAGTTAACTTCTGTATAAAGTATATTTATTACACACAGCTCCTTATATCCAGTGAAAACATCTATAGATTATTAAATTTTAGATGAGTCGTATTTTTTACACATCTGCTTCACTTTCGTGGTGTTCCAATACAGTTAAATCTTGATCTATAGATTGTTTATAGGCATCTCATAATCACAAAAACTACAAATAGCAAAAACCATAGGAATTAAAAAACAACAAACTACTTTAATATATACTATTAATAAACAAATGAAGATTGGTATGACTAGAGGAATCAGAAGAAGCAAGGATGCATTTAGAAAAATGTTTACTCTATCAAATTTTGCCACTAGCTAACCTGCATTAAGTTGGCTGAATTGGAAGCAAATGAAAAACTGTAATGTTAGTTAGAAACATAAGAAATCACAATGTGCCAAATAAACTTTCTATTTTGTTATCAATAGGCATTCTTGCTCTCATTACTAAGGTATAGCAAACCGAAATATACTGTTTCACCTCCTATTCTTATTTCAGTTTTGGTTTCCACTCAATGTGAACCAGCCTATGACAGTGTGATCAAACAGATACTGTGTTCAGAAAAACAAAATTCTAAAGTAGAAAGGCAATTTAGATTAATTATGGTGTTAATTTTTGTACAATATAGTAGAGTACAATATCAAAATTAGCATTTTGAGGACAGGAGCAAGGAATAATAGAAGTTTCTTTTACTGCGCTACATGTATAAAAATTAAATCTATCAAGTCAAGGGTCTCCAATTGTGAAACCTGTTTGTGCCATGTCAGATGTAAACAAAATGCACTCTTTTACTGTACTGGTTACCAACACTAGACTGCATCCATCTTAAGAAACACACTTTTTGTATTACTTAAAGACCATGTGTGCAAGCGTGACATGACAGTGACACTTTTGCCCATGTGTTATGCCATATTACATTCAAACAAGTTGCCTGCACAAGAGTAGCTTACCAGTAGGTTTTGTTTTGTAGGTTTTTGTTTGCGGAAATTGCTCACAGGAAAGTGTGCTTCTTAGAACGGCAGGAGTATAGGTTTGTCTAATATTCAATGCACATTTGTGTTGTGAAGACTACAGAATGGTAGGGTAACAATGAATACTTGTCTATTTTAATACAATGCTTATAGTACATAATGTAATGGTTAGTTACTCATTGTAAAAAAGTAAGAATTAGTTGAGACAGTCATGTACACTTACGGTCCAAGTTATACTTAAATCTCAATTATGTTTGTGCAGTGCTCCTGTTAAGCTAATTAATAGAACCATGATTCTATCTCAAAATGCGTGGTTTGGTTCTGCCTTCTTCCAAGTATTTTAATCCACTTTTTTCTGCAACCTGCAACCTCTACATACTGTTATACATTACTAAGATAGCCCATAGTTTCCTTTGATGGGCAAGGGCCTCCTACTTACTCATAGGGTGAGCTTGGGGCTACTTTAGGATGAGTTAATTCCTGTCAGCTTGCTTCTATGAACTACGATTATACAAATGTCTATTCCTTATTATGCATATGTATTTTGATTACGGTTTATGTTATTTTATCAATAACTAATCACTTCTGTCAACATCAACTTATGCACTTTATTATAATACTTTTTTACATTTCACTGACTTCGAATTTGAAAACTACTCCCTCTTGTCTGAAAACTCTTTTTAGTCTGGTGATATGTCTTTCCATTTATCTCTGTCTCTTGCAGTCCTGATCCACTTGACACCAGCTACCTTCTGGAAGTCTTGTGACCATCTGTGCCGTGAGTAACCTCTGCTCCTTTTTCTTATCTGCAGGTCCCATGCTGTTGTGGCAAAGGCTCATCCGATCTTGTTCATCGTTGCTACGTGTCCTTACCAGCACCATTTGTTTTGTCTTATTCTACCTGCAACATCTTCCATTCAACTCTTCCTTCTTAGTTCATCGTTCCTTACCTTGTCACTGATTTTGATGCCCAATACACTTCTCTCCAATTTATGTTGGTACACTTACATTTTGTTCATTTGTGCCTTTGTAAGGGTCTATGTCTGGTTTCCGTAAGTAAGAGAAGGTCCACAGTATTGCAAATCTTATTTCTGACTTGAGAGATTTTTCAAGAAGTACAAATTTCAAGCTCAAAAATTAGTTTCAGGCAAGTTTTATCCTTTTCAGAATATCCCTTTCTCAGCTCCTCGACATGCTGATCATTTATCCTAAGTATATATACTCTTCAGTGTATTCTACTGGTGTACCCTCCAACTGGACTGGTGTCTGTGTATGATTTGCTATGATTTTGGCTTCAGATAGGTTCATTGCTAGACCTACTTCTTTGCTCTTTATGTTCAGTTCATTCAGCATTTTCTGGATTTCATTTGGCAATTTGGCAAATAGTACAATATCGTCCGCAAATCTGAGGTTGGATAGTCTTCTGCCATTGACATTTATACCGTAGTATTTCCAGCTCCAGTCTAGCTCTCTGATAATCGTCTCAAGAATGCACGTACAGAGTTTTGGTGAGAGTAGATCTCCTTGTCTGACCCCTTTTCTTTTCTTGTCCTGAAGACTTCCCTTTTCACCTCTGTTCTCACTTTTGCACTGCTGTTTGGGTATTTTTCGGTAGATACCAAATGCGGATCCTAGCGCAGTTAACAAAAACGCATCATTGTTAAAAAATTATAAAAATTAAAATTAAAAAAAATTAAAATTCAAAGAAATTAAAAATTAAAAAAACTAAAATTAAAAATAAAAAGTAAAAGTTTAAAATTTAATAAGTTTTAAAATATTACAAGACATTATGGTTTACTTTTTAAAAAAATTCTTATGATGTACGTTAATTTATTATAAACTTATTAAATTTTTTTTATATATAAATGATGGCAGAAAACACAACTCTAACTAAAACTTGTAATAAATGTCATGAAATAAAAAGTGAAGAATTATTTGCTGTTGATAAAAGATTGAAAAGTGGTTGTAATATTTGTAAAGCTTGTATTTATATTCAGTGGAAAACAAATTACTATAATAACAATAAAGATAAGACAGTATGTTGAAAATAATAGAGAACAAATACGCAAATATTTTCAAAATTATAGTGCTACGTATAAAGAAAAATATAATGAGAATGCTAAGAAATACTATCAAAACAATAAAGAAAAAAATTCTTCAAAAGGTTAAATGTGACTGTGGAAAATATGTTTCTAAAATATATTTAAAGAAGCATCAACGAAGAAAAATGTGTAATATAGAAAAGGAAAACTGTTAAATATATTTTAATTTAAATGTTTTTAATTTTTTATTTTATTTTTTCAAATCTAATGTTTTTTTATTATATTAAATAAACCTTGATTTTCTCCTTAATAAAGATGAAAATGAACATGCTACAAAGTTATACTGTAGGCGAGATGAGAGCGAGAGCAAGAGCAAAAGAATTAAAAATTAAAGGTTATTCAAATTTAAGAAAGTAAGATCTTATTAATTTCATTAATAATTACAATACTGATTTAAGTAATAAAACTGTTAAAGAACTAAAAGACAGTTGTAAAACTAATGGTAGTAGACTATACTCAAAACTTAAAAAATCACAACTAATCGAACTTATAAGGAACAACAACATTAATACTAATAATATTAATAATGTTAATAATGCTAATAATGACATCAATGATAATACTAATAATGATAATAACGATAACAGTTCAATTCTAAAATTTTCAGAAATCAATAATGCATAATATGATTTAGAAGCTACAAGAGAACAAAGTAAATTTATTAAAAATTACAAAGATTTTGATTTTCTCAATAGAGTTACAAAAGAAGATAGAATAACACGGAGAAATGAAATATTAAAACAAAGAAACGAAGCAATAGAATGATATTATCCGAAAAACTCTAAAGATAATTTTGTCGATTATGAATTTAATAAACTGAAAATTAATAGAAAGAAAACCGCATTCAAATCTAGAATACAAACATTTGAAATTAATAATGCAGATATTGTTGAACCAGAGGAATTTTTCAATCAAATTAAAGACATAGTAGCAACTAAAATTAAAATTATGTTAATAACAAACAGATCACTTAAAGTTAATATAAGATTTCATTCTAGTTTTATAAGAAAAGAAGAAGTACAAGAATGTAATTTTAAAACTAAAAACGAAGTTATATTAAGATCAACAGATTTAGAAGAATATTTTCAAAGATCTACAAATAAATTAATGACAGAAATGCAAGGATTTTAAAGAAAACAATCAGGTTGGGCTTTGTACATAATAAATAATTTAGAATTGGATGTTAATAAGCATAATCCATTTTATGGATCTTGATATACTGATTTACCTAAAAAGATCAAAGATAAAAAAGCTGTAATTAATGTTAAAAATAATGATCAAAAATGCTTCTTATATACAATAAAATCAGCTTTATATCCAGCAGAACGTGATGGAGAAAGAGTAACAAAATATAAAAATGTAGGCTTAGAATTAGATGAAATCTTTGAAAAAGAAAAAATTGAATTTCCTGTAGAATTAACAAGTATAGGAAAATTTGAGAAAAAATGGAATATATCAATGTATACACTTATGAAGCAAAACTTAGTAAAGATAATGGAGGTAATGAAACAGTTAACACCATTTATCCTCTTTATCATACTAAAAATAAACAAGAAAAACATTAATACAATTTTGAGTCGAACTAATACTCAATGCTCCATTTATTGCTAGTATTTACCTAGAACACGTTTCATTAGGATCTTCCTAACATCATCAAGAAGATCCTAACGAAACGCGTTCTAGATAAATACTAGCAATAAATGGAGCATTGAGTATTAGTTCGACTCAAAATTGTATTAATTTGTGCTTCATTGTATCATAGTCCTTAAACAAAGAAAAACATGTTAATTTACTTTTAATAAAAGGTGAAAATAATTCACATTGTTGGATTAAAGATTTATCAAAGTTACTCAAACAAATAATCATAAATGTAAAATTTATACATGTGATAGATGTTTAAAGTTTGATAATTCAAAAGAACAATTAGATAATCATGAAAATGACTGTAAAGAACAAAAAGAAGTTAAAATAGATATGCCTGAAAAAGGTGAAAAAAATTTATTTATTATGTGTTTCAAATGGGAAGGGTTCTGGAGTCCAGCTAATCAGATGCCGTATCACACTCAGCGTTGCCAGCTTGTTACCTCACTCCTTTTATATTTCCCTCTCTCTCTCGCACACTCACACAACATGCAGGTCTGCTTGGCGCAGATGTAAGGTTAAGCAAATTATATTTCACAAACTTTTACAATGATACAGTTGCCAAAATCAAAATTGGAAAAAACATTTTTGCAAATTATGTATATTTTAAAATACCATAACTATAATTATAGTTTATGAATTACCTGTTTTTCTAATCCAATGGAACTGCCAGTGGCTCATCCATATTGCTGTCAATGTCACTTCTGTTAAGAGACAATTCGTCATTGTCACTGTCTTCATCGTCTGAGTCTTGCAAATTTATGATTATTAAAAATTATTAAATTATTAAATTATTAAAAATTATTAAATAAATTATTATTATTATCATAGGTTCCAAAATCTCATCACATGCTATTTCTTTCCTAAAATCGTCTTCTTGAAGGTTTTCTGCATGCCTCACACAGTTTTCCCAGTCCTATTGTGTTACCTTGTCAATTTCTTTGTGAACAAGTCGATTAACGTCCGTCAGTTTAAAAGTATTATTTCTGTTTGCAATCCCCCTTTTTATTTGAGCCCACACCAACTCAATTGGATTATATTGGCAGTGGTAAGGTGAAAGATGTATTACCTTGTGTCCCGTTTCAATTGCAGTTGATCCAGCTGATACACTTTTTCCATGCTTTTAAACGGAAGTACTCTTCGCAATAATTCATTTTTAGTTTCTGTTTCCGAAAAATTTTTGAAGAACCTGTACACCTTAAAAATAATACTTCGAGCCTGACTTCGCAATACCTGCCTTTTTGACTCGCCACTAAATTCACCGTAAGAAGCCATTACACTCTTTAACTCTTACTCTACTGTTGTGTAAAGAACAACTGAATGATAATGATCTGAACTCTCCAGAGTAAATAAACACTGCTTATCCAGCATTCATTCATAAACATAAGCATACGGTATTCCACAGGCTAACAGGAAATGAAGTGTTTGCTCTTTCTCAAATTCAACACCGTGACTTATTCACAGTAATTCTTTTATCACATCATGTCAGTAGTTTAAATTTCAGGTCTGAGTAATGAAAAGTATATGTGCATACATACACACCAACCACTTTGAACTCTCTAGAGTAAATAGAAATTACGAACCATTCATAAACAAAGATATAATGTGACCAGACACGTTCTGCTAGGGCAGCAAGAAATTTATTGTTTCCTCTCGTTCAAATTGGATTATTCAAAGTAATTCTTTTATCACGTCATGTCAAACATTTACATTTCATTTCTGAGTAATTACAAATATAAGTACACGCATACATGCCAAATTCATACAGTGCTTATGTCGCAATTTATTGTTATAGTACAGTGGTTTATTTATTTGTATTAGAAAAACTATTTGAGCTAAAAATATGAGGTTTTCATGGTTATGTTAGATACATTACTTTCTACCTTCCACATGGATCAGTTTCGGCAAAATCTGAATTTTTGTCTTAGCATGAATAGTATTTCATACAGATTGATTAGGCTGGCGCTCGTCACCCACCACTTAGCAAGAATGCAATACGACAACACTGCAGAACTCTGATTGGTTGCTCACCTAGTAGCGCTCATGGACAAACACCTTCCCATTTGAAATATATAATAAAAAAATTGAATCATTCATTAAGAGTTCCATTTGCTGTTTATGCTAATTTTGAATGTTTATTACCAAATATTAGTACTTGTCAACCAGATCCAGACAAATCACATACAAATAAATATAAAAAACACAAACCAATTTCTTTTAGTTATTATGTAAAATATTCTAATGATAATTATAAAGAATCAGTTGATTATGTTGGCGAAGATGCAACACAGAAATTTGTTGAAATGTTAAAACAAGAATCTAAAGCAATTGAAAAAATACATAGCAAAGTTGTACCAATGATAATGACTAATGAAGATAAAATCAGTTTTAAAAATTAAAAAATATGCCATATTTGTGAAAATCAATTTACTATTGGTGAAAGAAAAGTAAAGGATCATGATCATTTAACAGGCAAATATAGAGTTGCAGCACATAATGAATGTAATATTAATTATAAAAATCCATCATTTTTACCAATATATATTCACAATTTAGCTATGATGTTCATTTGCTTATAAAAGAATTAGGTATTGATTGTAATGATATTGATGCAATACCAAATAATGAAGAAAAGTATATTTCATTAGTAAAAAGGTTGAAGATGGTTTAACTTTAAGAATTTTAGATACATTTAAATTTATGCCTTCAAGTATTGACAAATTACAAGTAATCTTAAAAAAGAACAATTTCGAGAAACAGTTAAACATTTTAACCACTTCACCGATGGCCATTTAAACCCTTCAGGGGCCGGAAACGGATACCCAATAAACAGAACAAGACATTTAAATTGTTAAATGCTGTAAAAATGCATCATAAATACAATTCCATATCCTCTGTATTTATTAAGTTATTTAAACGAAACAAAAACTGGTTTAAAACCCATTAAAGGCAGTATACATCTACAGTAACAAAAAATGGAGACTACAGTAATAAATCGTTCAAATTTCACTTCTTTCGCCATAGCAAAAGCCATTCTTTGTGCTGAACGTGCCTAATATTTGAATAATTTTGTTTTGTGTGTATACGAGCCAATGTATGTATGTATGTATGTATGTATGTATGTATGTATGTATGTATGTATAGCTCTGCAAGCGACTTCTCCGGTTCAAGTGTAGTTTATTTATGCTATAACAAGCGATAATCATATGATTATATGTTGCGTTACACTGGAAAGAAAACTGTCTGTCAGCATCTGTTATTAGTGTTTCTCAACCAAGGTTTCTGGTAGCCTTATGCAGCTGTTTTCGCTCAGTATTTTAGTTATTTATACTCTCTCTGTATTCAGAGTAATTTCTTGTAGCTATCAAGAGCTAAATGAATGGCACATTTGAAATTGTTAAATTTCAATGTTAACCATGGCTTATTCCCGTAATGTAGCAAATAAATTAGCTTGCGTATTAATTATATAGGCTTCTGATATTACTGTAGAAAATCTGGAATATTTGTTGTGCGATTATGAAGGAGATGTTTAGGATATAGTAGCAGTAACGTGTACTGGCCTACAGATGACAGGTTAGCTACTCCATTGTTTGGGGGAAGTGGCGGGTCAAATATGGGTGATGTGGATCAGCTATTACTAGCTATCCCTCTTTACGAAAAACAGTTAAATGGTAAAAAAAGTATTTTTATACCACTGGATGTAACCATGCACAATTGTTTAGTAATTTTCAGAGCTGTAAATTCATGCAAGACATTCACCTACCTGTACTTGCGCGTATAAATAGCTCGTAACCTAATTGAGTATTATAATACTCAGAGGCCTATTTATACTGGGGTAAGAAATTCACCATGACATCACCCCTCATAGTTGAGAGAAAACACTTCCTAAAAGCATACCACCCACAACCGAAAAAGTTGCAACCATTTCGAAAATATCTAGTGTGTTGCGAAAAAGAAGTCTGCAAGGAAACCAATATTATTTGGTGTGAATCTGCAGATGTGCCCTTGGGTGTTTATCGAGGTTTGGAGGTGCACAATTCAAAAAGAAACCTCTAAGGGTACGTTTACATCCCTTATAGAACTAATTTAAATTTATTGTAAAATAGGAAGATTAGAATAATTGGCATTAAATGAGCATTAAATGCATGTATGCGCTGGACGTCTATACACGTCCATATCGGTTTGGGGCATTTTAACTTGGACGTCATATGACGTCCATATCAGTGAAAGGATTAAAGGCGAACAACTAGATTTAACTAGAACAACTAGATTTAATAATACAAAAAGATGTTTATCCATATGAATACATGAGTTCCAAAGAAAAGTTAAAAGAAACAAAATTACCTAAAAAAGAATGTTTTTATTCAAGACTTAATAAATCAAACATTACTGATGAAAATTATGAATGAGCAAAGTTAGTTTGGAACAAATTTAATATTAAAAACTTAGAAGAATTTAAAAAATTGTATAACAAATCAGATGAATTAATATTAGCAGATATTTTTGAAAACTTTAGAGATTAAATTTAAAGGGAGTCAATTAATGACACTAAATAACACTTAGTTTTAAATTTTTCCGGAACATGTTTCAGAGACTTTGCCTCCATCCTCAACCGGCCAACGACTGGTTCTCATTGGTGTAGTTGACCATATTTTGTCATAGGTCTCCTCTGGTGGTGGTTCGAGAAACTTGCTCAACAAATCTTTCTGGGTGATGTCAAAATTGAATATTTTGTTCATTTCAAAAAATAGGAGCAAGTTGAGCAAGTTCCTCGAACTGCCACCAGAGGAGACCTATGACAAAATATGGTCAACTACACCAATGAGAACCAGTCGATGGCCGGTTGAGGATGGAGGCCAAGTCTCTGAAAGATTTTCCGGAAAAATTTAAAAGTAAGTGTTGTTTAGTGTCATTAATCAACTCCCTTTAAATTTATTATAACAACACTGTTTTCAACACTTCCAAGTAAGGAATTGTAACTTTAGAGATACTTGTGTAAAAGCATATAAACTAGATACATCTTAGTATTTTACAGCACCAGGTTTAGCTTGGGATGCAATGCTAAAAATGACAAAAGTAAAACTTAATTTATTGAATGATTATGATATGATCTTAATGCTTGAAAAAGGAATTTGAGGTGGTATTTCACAAAGTATTAAAAGATATGCAAAAGCAAATAATAAATATATGAAAGACTATCATTCTAAAGTAGAAACAAGTTATTTAGAATATCTAGATGCAAATAATTTATATGGTTGGGTAATGTCACAATATTTACCTTTTGGCGGATTTGAATGGATAAGTACAAAAGATACAAGAAATACCAGATAATTATACATATGGATATATATTTGAAGTTGACTTAGAATATCCAAAAGAATTACATGATTTACATAAAGATTTACCAGTAGCACCAGGAGGAAGTAAGTTATTAAAAACACTACATAGTAAAGAAAAATATCTTTTACATAATAGAAATTTAAACAATATCTAAGTCTTGGTTTAAAATTAAAGAAAAATTCATAGAATTTTAACTTTTAAACAATCAAATTGGTTACAGAAATATATTGATTTGAATACTGAAATGAGAACAAAAGCAAGTAATGATTTTGAAAAAGATTTCTACAAATTAATGAATAATTCAGTATTTGGAAAAACAATGGAGAACATTAGAAATAAAAAAGATATTAAATTAATTACTGATCTCGAAAAATATACAAGATATGTTTCTAAACCAAATTATGAGCATAATAATAATAATAATAATAATAATAATAATAATAATAATAATAATAATAATAATAATAATAATAATAATAATAATAATAATAATAATAAAGTTTTGTTATTGTTTTCATAGGCAGGAAGTATCGTTTAATGGCAGAGGTTCTACTCCCATTAGTCCTGGACCCGTAGGATCATGGACCTGGGCCTCCTACCCGGGAGCGATGGAAAACTCCGGGGGTCTTTCCATGGGGCAATACCTTGAGTCTAAAAAGCACCCCCATCGACTACAACGTCAAGAGGATATAAAAAAATTAGTATATGCGATCTTGAATCATTTATTCCTGTTCTAATTCACTGTTGCATCCTCATGACTAATTGCTTTGCTATGTATGTGGTCACTAAGCTGCTGTGTTTCTGATCAGGAAAACATTTTATTTAAAGCCAAGAAATTAAGGCAGTGTATTTTAAGCATACAGCAATAAACCATAAAAGAATGTGACAGCAGGTACTAATATTTTAAAACAAAAAGAAATGTCATTATTGACCACTTGCTTATGCATATTAATAATTGAATAAATATCAGGAAGCAAGACATAGCACAATAATAGATTATTTTCATTGTCAATCTCACATTAACAGGACTTTACATATAACTACACTGTATTTTATATGATATGGTGTACTTGGAAATCAATAGTACGCCAACATTATAAATTTGAATTTGGTTTTGAATTTATAACAGTTATTCATTCGTTATAATTTCATATCTCGTAATGTACATTCCTTTCTCCCATGATTTAGTAATTTAAATATATGATCACGTATTGAAATAATTGTTTGGGGACTTTCCGCTAACCTTGGGATGTAAGAAGGTACTCATAATCAGTATATTTTATCTATACAGGAAACACATCCCACCCTATCTATTACAATGTTTATTTGTCAACCAGTTCACTTCTCACCCCTAAGCTGCCAGATGTTTAAGATGTGAATCTGTGGGCACCAATCAGAATCTGTGAAACTGAATTGAGATCTGGATTCAAATTCCACTTCAGTGCACCTGCACCTAATGAGAACTTCGGGAAAAAAGTGTTTGAAAACAGCACCCAGGACAAACGCAAGCGAGAACTTTGCATTGTATTCGAATACACATTCAGATTTTGAGAACATCTTGAGAACTACCAAGAATCGAATGAATCGAGTTTTTGTATTCAAATTCGCCCATCACTAATTCTTACCACTGGTTTTAACAGATATATGACTTACGTGGAATTATAAAATAGTTTTGAGCATATACAATCATTATTTTTGGGAGCCCACCACATATTCCTAATAGAGGACAACAGGGTAATCTGATGTAAATCTGAGTCGAACTAGTACTTGATGCTCCATATACGATGGTCGGCTGGTAAGTCCTGAGCAAAAAATCAACATAATCTCCAGCAATTCAAACTTTAATTTGCACATTTTTTCTATAGAAATGACTAAACGATGGGCTGGAGCATTATCGTGAAGAAACAAAATTTTTCTCTTTGGCAATTGAGGTTTTCTTCTTTTCACCCAATCACTCAAACATTGCAGTAAGCTTGCATAGTAGTCACCAGTGATACTTTTAACTTTTCCAAGTAATCAATAAAAATAATTCCCTCTGCATCCCAGAAAACACTCGCCATAACCTTTAGCTGACAAAATCGACTTTAACTTTTTTGGAGTTGGTTCACCTGGCACAATCCAGTTTTGACTGTGATTTACTTTCTGGAGTGTAGTGAAGTATCCAAGTTTCATCCATGGTTATAAGCCATCACAAAAATTCACTGGGATTTTTACAGTACAGCTCTAAATTCTTAACAGAAACAGCTTTTCTTTGCAACTTTTTATCATGTGTCAACGAATGTGGCACCCATCTTGCACATACCTTGTGAAAGCCCAAAAAAATACTTAAAATATTACCTGCACATTCTTTTAATATGTTTACAGCCTCTGCTAACCCAAACAACTTTAATCTGTGGTCTTCCAATACTAAACATGAATTGTTTCAATGATCTCTGGAGTTGTGACTTGCACAGAGCATCCAGAGCGAGGCTCACCATTAGTGCTCGCAAGTCCCATTTTAAACTCTACAACCCACCTTTTAATCATTGTACATAAAGGGACAGAGTTGTTCAATGTACTGTCCATTTCCTCCTTGATTTCTTTAGGCATTAACCCTTTCAAATGGAAGTATTTAATCACTGCTCGTTTTTACAAATCTCCATTTTCATGAAACCTCTAGAGTTAAGCTATATGATGCTACTCGTCAAACTGGCCCACCTCTATGTGAGGCCCGGACTTATACGCCAAACCTCGTATTGCTAGCGTTTACCTAGAATGCATTAGAACTTTCCTAACGTCAGCTATTTTTGACTCATGTTAGGAAGGATGATGTTAGGATGGTCCTATCGAAATTTATTCTAGGTAAACACTAGCAATATATGGAGCATCGAGTACTAGTTCGACTCAAAATTATATTCATTCATTTTGTGATTCTTATTAAGAAAATGGTAATTTGCATTTGAGTATTGTTTGTTGTGATCTGCGTAAATTTATACAAAAATGAATAGCAAGAAGCTGTGATCCCTGTTGCACAAAATGTATGCAGTTGGAGAAGGCAAAGCAGTAAATGAATTGATATGTTATATCAGAAAAGTGTTCATCAGACTGGAGTAAAATAAAGTGAAAATTAAATTCATGCAACAGGAAAAGGAGAGTTTTAAGAGATCTACAAAGTATCATGAAGAAGGGTAGTCCTTGTAACATTTATAATAGACTGATGGCACCAGTCAGTCTCATGGGCGAGATTTGAAAATAAGACAAGCAATCATTTTATTTTCTCTTCATTAAGATTTCTGGAAATCAATCAGAAATGCTACATGATGAATGTGTTTCAACTTTTAAAATCACTTACCACTCAGTTTCTCTTCCTGATATGCTCTATGATTTGCCTTTGCTTCAGTCTTGACTCCTTTGCTCCTCTTGACAGAAATTTTCTTTTTGGAATATGTTACATCCAAAGCTGGTGCCTGCTGTCTCATCGTTTCACCTAACCTGCTAAAATTGGATAGAACAGAATATTTTTATTTCAAATGCTAACATTTACTTTTCACATGACTGTCTCTGAGTACACTTGCTTCACTTTACAGTACAAAAACAAAATGAACATATGAACAACACTCTCATTATGCAGAAAATATATGCCCCTTACTAACCTCAGTGGCTTCTTTTCTGGATGTACCTGTGGAGTGACAGCGGCCACACACACTCGACTGGTGGTAGATGAGACTGCAGAGTCGATATATGCTGGTTCAGATTCGCTATCTTCTTGTATGCCACTACTCCTGTTAGAAACAAGAAGTGAATATTTATATCGAGTGTAATAAATACAACTCATCTATAAATTAATAAATAGAGAATATTTAGTTAGAAAATGTTAAAAGATGTTCCCTTTATATATATATATATATATATATATATATATATATATACTGATTTAGGTTTATATTCTTTCCGAAATGTATTTTCATGACAGATGATTCCTAACATTCTAAATGTGAAATTTAAATTCTCAGCTTTATTCAGTAAAAATTGTTCAGTAAAACTTTAAAGAAAACAACTGATTCCAAAAAAATAAAAAAATAAATAGAAGTCAATGAAGAAATGATGAAGCCAATATCTCCCTCTCCAAAAAATATTCATACTTATAGCCATATGTCTTCTTGCATCACATAATATATACTCTCCAAATAGTAAACAGATAAAAATAAGCAGAAATGACTTGAGAATGCGGTGAATGTGGAAAATGAAATAATGAAGCCTACTGTCATTAGGTATTAGCTGGTTTCTGTGCATTTTATTTTGTAATGTCAAGTTATACAATTTACTTACAGGTTTGATAAACAAATTATGAATAATTCACTGGTACAATTAAACAATTACACAATTTTGTCAGAGTGCAGAAAAAGAGATAAGGTGGGGCAGAGAGATAATACTGTGTACTCCCTTTGTTTCCTCTCTATATCACGTCTTACATCTTCATAGTGTCACCGAGGCATTGTTGTGCCGCTTGGTGCATGGGCAAGCGCTGAATACTTGCCAAGAGAGAGAAAGAAACAAAGCAAGAAAGAGACAGAGAGATGTCTGGATAGTTCCGGCTGTGTCTCGCTGTGTCACAAGCGATTGACTGCATTCTAGAACAATGACTGTTGGTATAACAGCCCGCAAAATGTTAGAGTGGAGTCAGTTGCTAGTGAGTTAATTGCGTGTGCAGCTGTGTAGTAATTGTAAGTGTGTAGACATTTGAACTCTACCGCAGTGATTTCTTTCATGTGTTTAGATGCAGCTGAGAATGAGACGACCTGGAAGACTGCTGTTGTGTATGTCACGTCATTTTTTTTTTGCTGCAAGGTTTACAAAGTTACTGTTTACTGCAATAAAGAGCATTCTAAATTTCTGCAAACAAGACTTTTAATTCTACGAACCCACAGTCACATTTGGGGTCAGAAATGGGATATGACGATGGAAGCTGCATTGGCCAAGATTTTAGAAGAGTTGAAAGTAATGAAGACAGTGAACGACAACCTCGTTGTGACAATGACAGAAATGAATGTCAAATTAACCACAGAAATGAAAGCGGCGAACGACTGCCTGGCTACGAAAACGGCAAATAACAACCTGGCCGCGAAGATGATTGCAATTAAGGCAGAATTAATAACGGAAATGAAAGCGGCGAACGACAGCCTGGCAACCGAAATGAAGGCTGTAAACAAGGCAGCAGCTGGTCGGTGTGAGGGATGACGTCACGGAGCTGGGCGAGCGGATGGGTCAAGTGGATGAGCGCATCGAAGACCTGGCGAACCGCGTTACCGACCTAGAGGGAACATAAATGTGTGTAAATGTGTAGTGTTCAACGCCCGCTTTTACTACATACGGTACCACAGGCGATGACACTGATGATACATGAGATGAAGATGGAGCACCGGTGGAATGAGATGGCGGGGGAAAGCGGAGATCCCAGAGAAAGCCCGCCCCAGCGCCGTGTTGTCCACCACAAATCTCACTTTGCGGTCGTCTGGGATTGAACCCGGGCTGCCTTGGTGAGAGCCAAGCGGTCTAACCACTGAGCCACAGCGCGGCCTCCTAGAGGGAGGCAACACCAAGTCCCTGGTGCAGAGCATCGTTGGCAGAAGACTGAAGGACCTGAAGGCCGACGCGCCGGGAAGCGACACATCTGCGTGCGTCAAACCACCGAAGTACGACGGAACGTCAACTTTTGAGGTCTTCTGCAGCCAATTCGACACAGTGCCCAAGCACAAGTGGTCACTGGAAGAAGAGGCCGCACAGCTAAGAGCCAGCCTCCAGGGACGGGCCGCAGAGGTTCTTAACGCGGTACAGACAGAGGCGGCGCCCAAGGACATCTGGGACAACTGGATCCCGTTTCGGGGTCCCGTTAGAGCTGCAGTGCGACCAGGGCACCAATTTTGAGTCTCACCTGATGGAGGCACTGGAAAGGCTTGGGGTGAACAAGACCCCCACAAAATCTCTACACCCAAATCGGAGGCATGATCGAGAGATACATCAAGACCCTAGAACACCTGAGGAAGGTCGTGGCCATCAGCCAGACTGGGTCGTCAAGGTGCCACTGTTTTTGCTGGCCTCCCACTCGTCAACACACGATACCACTGAAATGACGCCAGCAAGCTTAATGTTCGGCCGACAGCTACGCCTCCCTTGTAACCTGGCTTTTGGGAGCCCCCCGGAAGT
This sequence comes from Mantis religiosa, assembly GCA_030765055.1. NCBI lineage: Eukaryota > Metazoa > Arthropoda > Insecta > Mantodea > Mantidae > Mantis > Mantis religiosa. The sequence goes on from CM060951.1 coordinate 130,107,005, forward strand.
GAAACAGCCAGCAACCGAGTATGTGGACGACATGCATAAGATGGCTCGTCAGAACATCCAGATGGCGAGCGACTGCATAAAGACCCAGTATGACAGGCAAGGTTTCCAGTGAGGTAATGTGGTCTGGTTGTACCGCCCTACCGCACCAAGGGACGCTGCCGAAAACTTCAACCGTGGCAAGGAGCGCACCGGGTGGTAAAGAAAATTAACGAAGTGGTCTACCGCATCCAGAAGGTACCCCGAGGAAAGATGCTGGTGGTACACTAGGATCGTCTGGCTCGTTACGATGGTTTTGTTTGGGACGACCAGCCTTGAGGGGGAGCAGTGTAACCAGGCATTGTTGTGCCGCTGCAGCAAGTCGCAGTCGGCGCGCGGGCGAGCGCTTAACACTTGGCGAGAGAGAGAGCTGTGTAGTAATTATGAGTGTGTGGACATTTGAACTTTACCACAGTGATTTCTTTTGTTTGTTTACGTGCAGCTGATAACGAGGTGACCTGGAAAACTGCCGTTATGTGACACGTCATTTTTACTGCTGCAAGGGGTGTCCAAAGTTACTGTTTACTGCAATAGAGAAATTAAAATTTCTGCAAACAAAACCTTTAACTCTACCTACGAACCTACAAAGTCACAAAACAAATGGATCAATATAATGAACTGTTCATTATATGTGCATAATTTATATTTCCTTAATAAAAGATACTTTCAACAGAGCCTTTCTTTTGATCCTGATGAAATTAGATAGAATTTCTGCCCATCTCCCTGTTGTGGAAGTAGTGTGCCCGCATTACTTTCCAGAGGTTTCGAGTCTGAATCTCAGTTAGGTGAGTTACCTGGATAAGATAAACACTGAAGTTTGAACAATCATATTTTAGGCAAAGAATTATTGCTGGATGTAATTATTTTGGAACTAAGTATCTAAGAACACTGACAAACAAAACACTTATTTAACTTTTTGCCAATTGATGTGTCATCTAACTTAACGTAAGTTATATAAATACCATGTACAACTCATTTTAAATTTCTGCTAAAAACAAGCTTTAATTACTCTTTTTTTATAACATGTTAATGGCTAAAAATATGAAAACTATTTTAAAAATTGTTTTAGTTATCACTATTTACTATTGTAATTTACAGGCCATTTTATTGACATTTAATTTTGAGGAAGTACATATTGTTTCATAGTAAAATCTGATCTTTTTCTATTGTTCATTTATTTTAAAGTAACTAAACTGTGAAAATTCTTGTCCTTGTTTGGAGAGCTTGGATGCCTTTATTTCTTTATTTTACAGCTTGTGACTGGAAGCATTGTTTATTTTTTGAATAACGAGTGCAACATACAGCAATTACACAATTGCATCTAAACTTAAGATAATTCTTTATACTAAAAATATAATAGATCAGCAGAAAGCAAATTTGGAATTAGCAAGGGCCTAGTCTGATATTGGTGGAAGCAGCAGCCAGCACTACTGAATACTAAAAATTCTCCCCAGAAAATCTACTTATGATGTATGTGAGATCGAAAATAATGGCCATACAGTAAGTTACAATATGCGACAAAACTGGCCGAGGAAAACTGTCACTATACTAATATTCCACTTCTAAATTAGCAGAAGATGGATTTGCCATTTTATTAGAAGGAAAAGATTGGCACTTTGAATAACAAGCTAAAAAAGTGCCAAATTATTATAACAGCAAGATTATCATGTTCCATCAAACATATCCTAAGATTAAGGAAAAATAGGAGTTACTTTCTCTTAAAATTAGGAATGCCGACCAAAAACTTATTTATTTTTACATATCCAGTAATACATCCTGGAAAACAAATGGGCCTATAATGACTATCTTAACATTTGGGAACGTTAATGCATGTCATGTTGAAGTCAGAGTCTTATTAGTACAAATTACTGCCACATGTAATTTTCAGAAGAAAGACTATTCCAAATCAAAAACTTTCCTCCCAGCAAACATTTAGTGATACAAAAAAAGACGAATGATATCAGATGTTATAATCAATGTTGATTAGACGCATTAATGAAAAAATAGGTTCTTTTAGTTCTCAATGGTTTCCGTAGCCATTTTGTCTTGTGTAAAAACCCAGATTCGGGGATGTGAAACTGTATGGCTGTAATTCCTGGTGCACTAACATCAGTGTTACAACCATTAGATACCCCATAAACAAGTTATTTAAGTGTCATATCTGGTAATTTATGGTGAAAGGATGGCTGGCAGCAAGCATCAACATACACTGGAGGAAAATTAAAAGGCCTAACCTCCCCTAAATGTCTGAGTTCTTTCTTTATGAAGTTTTATTAGACATCATAGAAAGCGTTTTAAGGAATTGTTTTAGTGTAACTCAAATATGAAGAGTGAGAAAGTACCCAAGTTATCTCTTACTTTTTATATATTATGCATGGTCTTCTTTAAAATACTCCCCTCCACAATAGATACACTGCTCCCAATGCTGTTTCCACTTCCAGGACCACTTTTTGCATTGTGCAAAGCATTGTCTGCTAATTTTCTTTTATCTTGTCTATCATTGCGAACCTTCATGCTTTCAATTTTGGAAATAAAAAATTTGCAGGGGCCAGGCCTGGAGAACAAGGAGGATGAGGCAGCACAGTGATTTTGTTTTTTGTGCAATAGTCATGCACCAACATGGATGAATGTGCGGGTGTGTTATTATGTTCCAAGAGTCATGAATTGTCTCCCCACATTTCACACCATTTTCTTCTCACATTTTCTTGTAGGCATCACATGTCCCAGAATCAATGAGTGTTAGATTGACATGCACAATTTTGTATACATTCCTGACATAAGCGTAGTAGGTAGATGTCGAATGGCATCCTTAATCAGAGTTATCTTTAACTGCCATCCAGCCATTTCTAAACAGCATGAATAACTTGTAAAAACGAGTATGGCTTATGCACTCATCATCGTAGGCTTCCTGAATCATAGGTTTTCTTGAGTTTTATGCAAAATTTAATGCAGATGCATTACTCCTCTAGCTTTCCCTCTCAAATTTGCAAATTGTGAGACACAACATTCTACTCAATACAGCACTGAACAATAACCAAGACATACAATAATAAAATTACCAGCAGTTACACATTACACAAAGATGTTTGCAGGGATACCAACCACATTTTGCTCCAACACTACATTGGCGTGGAATTATAAATGTTATGGAATTTTTTGAACAAACCTCATATTATACAGCAATACAAAACAGTACATTACACCAGTAACAAGAACAGTACACAATGACATGCCTAATGATGTCATGAATTATTCTAATATAGTCTGCCATAAGAATTTCATGTGTAGAGTATTTACTGCAAACAAGAGAAAAATTTTTCTAAGAAATGTATAAACTGGTTGATATATTGGAATCTGAGTGTACTTGAGCTCTTCTATTGCTGTAATTGCTGATTCTACAAATTCCTTTCACAGATTCTTGTAAGTGGAGTACAGTAGTCAGTTAAAATTTTTATAGAATATGCTATATTTTATGCCAACAATGAATAGGTCTTGAACTATATTAGTTGGATGAAACAGCACAGCAATCTAATTAATCTATTTACTTACTCCTCTGAATCCTGAAGATCTCTTTCCCCTAAATCTAATCGTTCATCTAATTCTTCCTGACTTGACTCTTTGGACAGGAACGCTTCATCCGTGCTCTGTGCTGAGTGAGCATCTGCTTGCTGCTGTGGTGGCTATAAATTCAAATTTGATTACTCTTTTCTACAAAAGACAAATAATGCACATAAAAATGAAATAACTTTTGACTTAGCTTTTTTTTTTTGACAGAGTAAGACAAGGTATATATGCATGTGGGAATGAAGAGCATGCTGTGAATATAATGTAAGTAAAATGCTTTCTAAATCTTAACTCAAATGGCTCAATAGCAACTATAAAAATTAATAATTATCAGAATTTATATGAATGTAACAAGTGCATTTATCGTGCCATATACAGCAGCCGACGATATCCCAAGCAGAAACCAAAAAATAATTTCAACAAATAATTAAAAATACTAGTGGTTAAGATGTGACCACAGTTTGTTTGAATTAGTTCAATGATTGTTAAATTATAGATGAGTCGTATTTATTACACACACCACTGGATCAAGCTTTAGTCGCATAAGAGCCAACAATGTGAATGATGGTTCGCGAAACATGTTCTCAAATTAGGTACGTGAGTGAAGCTGATGTGTAATAAATACGACTCATTTATAATTTAATAATTATTTCGCTTCACTGTGGTGTTCCAATACAGTTAAATTTCTATATAATTCAAGGATGTTCCTAATGAAACCAAGTTTTGTTTTAAATTACTTGGTTTGTACAGCGCATTTTAACTTCTATGGTCATATTAAGGGTTTTAGCTTCAGAAGCAAGTGATGGTGTTAATGTTTTTACTTGCTGAAATGTATGTTTCTTTGTGATACATTTTATTACTTTTTACTCTTAAACACACTCATTCACACAGCTGTGCAGAGGACAGAGAATTATTATCTGATTAAAGACAATTTCCATCCCAGGAATTGAAACCAATACAGAGAATTCAGAAAGCAGAAAATCCAGAAACATTATCACAGGAACAGACACCATGTTTTGTTATCAATGACTCGGTTAATATGAGAGAGAATATACTCATACTTGGAAATAGATGAAAAAAAAATATATATATATTTCCAGTCTTAATAAAATTTCACTTATATAGACAACCTCAGAGGCTACTGCTACTACTAAAATTAAATAAATAAATAAAAATAATAATTACTAAAATTAAATTATTATTATTAACAATTGCCAATCATATCAGCACCACTTGGTGTGTCAGAATTTTGCCTGCAGAAGTCCTTTTATGTGTCAATAACTATACTGACATGGAACTGTCACTTTTAAGTACACTTACAAACCCTTGGTCTGGACCAGATTTGAAATTGTGGAATCAGTAGCCAGTGCCTAACCTACTGAATTACCCCGTGTGATAATGAAAAAGATAATAACTCCCAAAAGCTAAGTGGTTAAACTGTGTAAGTGGATTAAACAAACTGAGCTGCCAATAGTCAACATGAAAAATTCAATGCCATGGCCGGGATTTGAACCACGGATCTCCTGGTTTCCATCCAGTCGCTCTAACCCATTGAGCTACCATGGCCAACATTGAGCTCAATGGGTTAGAGCGACTGGACGGAAACCAGGAGATTCGGGGTTCAAATCCCGGCCATGGCATTGAATTTTTCATGTTGACTCTATCAAAGATCTTAGCCTATATACGGCTAGTGTGAAGAAATGATTAATTTCCATCAATTAACTAAAATAAATGAACTGCCAATGTTTATTTTCTAAGTACCTATGAAATTTCCAAGCAGGTTTTAGACCGGGCAGGAGAACATCAGAAAACATCTTTATTACTAAAACAATAGTAGAGAAAATTCTGAGCAATAAAAGGGGAAGGGTATATATATATATATTTATTGATCTAGAGAAGGCATTTGATTCTATTAACAGAGAAGCATTGTGGATAAAATTAAGCAGTAAGGGGATAAGTCATGCATTTATAGAATTAAGATGATATACCAGGAGAACAAGTTATGTATAAAATTACCAGGCAACAAAGTAACTAAATCTACATCGAGTAAGGCAGGAGTAAGGCAGGGATGTAAACTTAGTCCAGTACTACTTAACGTTTATATCGATGGTATTTTAGAGGAGATATCAACTGGTACATTCACCAGTTATTAATAATAAAGAAATCCAGGGGCTACTGCTTGCAGACAACCTAGTAGTTGGGTCCATATCAAGTGGAGGGCTGAGAAGAGCAATCGAGGTAGCCAATTCTTATTGCAATAAATGGGGTTTGAAAGTGAATGAAAACAAAACCAAGATTATGGTCTTCAAAAAGGGATTCAGGTTGCGTAAGGATGAGAATTGGGAGGTTAATAGAAGAGAAATAGAGGTAGTAAGCAGATTTGATTATTTGGGGACAAGGTTGAGTTCAAATGGTAGCTGGAAAGAACAAAAAAAAGATGTCTGTAGCAAAAGGTAAAATGGCCATGAGGGTGATAAGCTCATGCTACAGTAAACTGCCAGATATAAATGTCAAATGGTTGGAGAGGATTTAAATGGCAGTAGTAGAAAATAGAATGTTACACAGATCAGAGAGTGGTAGAAAATAGAATGTTAAATGGGTCAGAGATATGGGAAGTAGATGAGGATGGAGAGACACTGATAGAGTGCATAGATCCTTTTGTAAATATATATTGGGATTACCAATAGCATCACAACAGGGCAGCACAATTGGAACTGGGCAGGCATTCTACTAAAATTAAAATCTTGTCAAGGGCAATGAAATATTTATACAGGATCACAAACTTGGAAGATGTCAATATTATTAAAGAAAGTTTTCGTTTTCAAAAGAGAAGTAACTGGGGTGGGTCTTCGGCGCATAAAATGAACGAAATGTTGAGGCAGATAGGTATGGGTCATTCTTGGATAAATGCAGAGTATGGGTATAGAAGCTTCTGGAAAGAAGTTAAGCTAAGATTAGAAGATATTGACAGACAAAACATTTTCGCCAATACAAGTGACAAATGCTCACAGGGATTATATAGAGAAATAAAAACAACCTGGGGGAGGGCAGGATATATAGATATATGTAATAAGTTAGGGCAAGAAGGTTTTGCTTGGTCGAGAACAGGAGTGAGAAACTTAAAAGGTATAGGTCAAGAGAGGGAGCTAGATAAATGTCCAGTGTGAAGAAGAGAATGCAGATTTCCATTGTATATTATATTGTAGTCAAACAAAGGTATGGAGAAAGCAGGCCTGGCTACGTAAATGGAACAATTTGGGGAGTGAGGTAGTAATTAGAAAAATTTTGTCCGTAAAAGGGGAAAAGAACAAGAGAAATATAGGGAATTATTTAGGGAAAGTTAAAGAGAGATGGCTAAAAACAATTAAGGAAAAATGTAGAGTAGGATAGGTGAAAATAACAAAATGTGTAAAAAGGAGTAGAGGGCCTCCAATACACAAAACCTAGGGTTAGGTGTATGGGGACGGAATTATTATTCAATGGTGGGCAACATGGGCAATGGTGGTAAAACAAAATAAACTACAAATACAAAATTACAAAAATGCCGATATTCACCAATACAATACACGTCAGAAAGATGACTTTCACATTCAAAGTTGTAGAACGGAAATCTTCAGGTCTAGTGCTATCAATAAAGGTATAAGATTATACAACAGACTACCAGAAAATATTAAACAAATGAAGGGCCTTATACATTTTAAAAAGGGAGTAAAACTCTTTTTACTGCAACATTCATTTTATTCTGTAAATGAGGTTTTAAATGTTAATTAGTTTTAAGTGATTGTAAATAATGACAATAGCCATTAATGTAATTTTTATACTATGATGTGTCTGATATCAATCGATGCGACAAAATAAATTAAATTGAATTAAATTAAATCATGAAGTAAACTCCACATTTGTGAACAATTACTTTTATATAGCATTTCTCTATGGTCTTTATATAGTTTATATTTATTTGCTTTTTCTACTTTAGACTTTTGTTGGATCCTGTATCTGTTACAGTTTTTAGTCTTACGTAACTTTTTATATTTATCTTTGTATCTTGAACTGACGTGTCCTATAACATATGCATTATGTTCTAAAGGATGAAATAAATACAATACAATGATAGGATCTTCAGGATTTAGGAATATACGGCGTACTCCAGTATGGATTTTATAATTATAATCTTGATTTTGTATTTCCATTTGAGGTTGTAAAAGGAAAGATGAGAAATAAATTACAAATTACAAATAAATTACAAATTATGAAATTCACAAAGAAAGGAAAAAAAAAAAATTGACAAGCTCTACTTGGCAAACAAGTTGTTCTACAATTGAACCAGTGTTCTGGGAAAAATTACATCACATTTATTTTAACACAAAAAAGCTCATGATAATTTTACTGACCCATAAACTATATCAAATATAAATGTAAATATATATGTAAATATATAACTGGATATATACAAATATAATAATTTGTAACTTAAAAACTTCACTTATACAAAATGATGGATTTTTTCATATAAATTGATTAGGATCATGATTTACATAAGGACTTAATAGTTGATTTTGTTAAACTTAATAATTTTTGTTTAGATCAACATTTTTTCACTTTTAATGGTGAATTTTTTCAACAAACTTCTGGCTTAGCAATGGGTAATTCTCCTTCACCTTTTCTTGTTTATCTTTTTATGAGCTTTTATGAAATGCAAGTCACTAAAGCATTCCATTTAAGTTTTGAAACTTGATATAGATGTTTTTTTTTTTTTTTTTACGTCCTCCAACATTAAGTCATATCGGAGGATGAATGAAATGGATGAAATGATGCTCAAATGAGCCCGGGGTCCATAGAGCTTAGAGCTACCTGACATTCATTTTCCAGGATAAGGGAAAATGCCGGAAAAACCTTATCCAGGTAACCCACCCTGACCAAGATTCGAACTCAGGACCTCTTGAACGTGAGGCAGACATGCTGCCACCACGCTACCGAGGCAGGCTTTGGTGATATTTTTGCTATAGTTCCTGATAAACAAATTAACAATGCTTTAAAATTACTAAATTTACAAGATAAAGCTATAAAATTCACATTAGAAACTGAAATTAATGGATTTCTTCCTTTTCTAGATCTAAAGATGATAATAATAAATAATAATAAATTAAACTTTGATATTTATAGGAAGTCTACCAATATCGATAATTACATAAAAAATAGAAGTTTTAGCCCTTTTACACATAAATTTGCTGTTTTCAATAGTTTGATTTATAGATTAATAAATATACCAATCAATAAAGGGGAATTTAATAAAGAATATAAACATATTATTAATACTGCTTAAATTAATTGTTTTAATAAAGACTTTATACATAAAAAGTTTAAAAATTGAAATATAAAAAACTGTTAATATTTCTACCCTTAAAAAATAAAAGAATTATAATTTTAAAAAATTTACTTACCAACCTTGGGTAACTAAACATTTTCAAATTTTTTTTAAAGAGTTTGGTATAACTTTAGTTCCTCAAAACAAATATAATATTAAAAATTTACTGAGGTTCTCTAAAAAAGATAAAATTCCTGATAGTAAAATATCTGGTATTTATCAATTTAATTGTTTCGATTGTGATGCAGTTTATATATATTGGAAAGACAAAACATAATTTGGAAACAAGAACGAAAGAGCATTTTCGTGACATTAAGTATAAACAAACTGATGAATCAGCCACAGCAGATCATTTTTGGTCATTTAACCATGAAATAAAACCCGAAGTTAAATTATTAAAACAATTAAATGGTCCGATAGATTTAACGGTTTAGGAAAAGATACTTATTTTAAAAAATAAGCATCGCGTAATGAATTTTGAAATACCGGCAGTCAATTCTGTTTTTAAATTTGTTTCATTTTCAGATTTTGGTAGTACTGACAAAAACAGAGTGACATCTAGCAGCTGTAACATTATCAACGAGATTGTTGATGGCTGTAGCTGATGATGTGAATAAAATATTCACAAAATCGTGATCCTAATCAATTTATAAGAAAACATCCATCATTTCTTATAAGATAAGTGAAGTTTTTAAGTTACAAATTATTATATTTCTATACATTTGTTTGCTTCACTGTTAATAGCTTCATATTTTACGTATATAATTGGATACTATGAATCAGCAAAATCTATTGTATAGAATTCCAAAACAAGCTAACTTGAAACTGTAAAGGGAGGTGATGGCAGCAGTGTGATAAGATAAATATGTTGTTCCAGATATCTGAATTACAAGGTGTGCGTATATAAGTGACCTGAAATATGAATATTAGGCTGTAAAAGAACTTAAAAAATGAGGAAATTCACATTACATTTTCAAATCAATGTATGCACTATAAGCTAATAATTTTTTATGATAATGCAAATGGAGCTGCATGTGCAGCTCATGGTGCAAGGCAGCTGATCGTCAGGAAAAGCTTGGTGTCAGTTTTTAGAAAAATTTACATCTCGCAAGTGCATATGCCGGTTAAAGAAGTCAGCCTACCAGAACTAGATCTGGTAGACCACTTAGAGAAAAATCTCACTATGCAAAACTCTGTGCTTTGTGTACTAAGAGAAAGAGATTTGGTAACCAACTTACAAATGCAAGTACAGTGATAGTGCAATTTATATATTATGGAATGTTTTGGAATGCCATCAACAATTAAGTGTGCAAATGAAAAATTAGGTATGCTTTAAAAATTTATACAAGAGAGAAGTACACACAAATTATTTACAGAATAGAAATCAATGGTGAGATCACTTGATACAAAAGTTACAAAAAGATGTCACTAGGTAATGCAGAATTCTACTAAGATTTTCCAAGCGTTTTGCATGTAGTAACATCATACTGGTTGCGGAGATGGTCACACAGTTCACACATGCACTTGTTGTCAGGGCCATAAAAAGTTTTTACTCAGTTTTTGGTGGCATTCCTTGATTGCATTAAAGTTCATAAAATATTTGTCTTGTATGCTTTTCCTTTTTTTTTTTATTAATATCTATCCTTCAATGTTCAGCCATATCAGACGACAAATGAAATGGTTATAATTATGCTCAAATGAGCCTAGGGTCCTAGAGCCTAGTTACCCAACATTCATTTTTAAGGACAAGAGAAAACAGTGGAAAAAACCTTATCCAGATAACTCAAACTGGTTGAGATTCCAACTCAGGATGTCTTGAACATGAGGCAAGACATGCCTACATCTACTACCGAAGTGAGCAAAAGGTCTTGATAGTGTCTGTCCAGGTTCGGTCCTAATGTACAAACACTGAGCCATAGTTCCTCCCTTTTCTTTTCATTTTGGTGGTCTTTTCCAGCTGTCCGTAAATGGTAGGGTGAATTTCAAGTGCAAGTGTTCTTAAAAAATGGCTCCTTTGCAAGCTCAGAGAACATGACATGATAACTTCCAGGGTCATTAGATGTCTTAAGCTTAGTTTTTCTATGTGATATCTATTTCATATGCACTGAAAGGGACATTTTTTTGCATCAAACAAGGCCACTGCTTTAGTTAATTGATGGAAATTAACCATTTCTTCACACTAGCCATATATAGGCTAAGATCTTTGATAGATAGAGTCAACATGAAAAACTCAATGCCATGGCTGGGATTTGAGCCACGGATCTCCTGGTTTCCGTCCAGTCGCTCTAACCCATTGAGCTACCATGGCCAACGTGCCGTCCTGACATTAAATTCTCCATTTGACTCGTATATTTCCCCGGTAGACCACTATGAGCTCTCGCATTCGAGATACACCGTTTATGGCGACTTACTCTCGTAAGTACTTGAGTACCAGGCTTCATCATTTAACTCTTATTATTTTAGTTAATTGATGGAAATTAATCATTTCTTCACACGTATCTTTGATAGAGTCAACATGAAAAACTCAATGCCATGGCCAGGATTTGAACCACGGATCTCCTGGTTTCCGTCCAGTCACTCTAACCCATTGAGCTACCAAGGCCAACGTGCCGTCCTGACATTAAATTCTCCATTTGACTCGTATATTTCCCCGGTAGACCACTAGGGGCTCTCGCATTCGAGATACACTGTTTGTGGCGACTTACTATCATAAGTACTTGAATCCCAAACTTCATCATGGCACGTTGGCCATGGCAGCTCAATGGGTTAGAGCGACTGGACGGAAACCAGGAGATCCGTGGTTCAAATCCCGGCCATGGCATTGAGTTTTTCATGTTGAATCTATCTCCCACGGGTAAATGGGTACTTCCGGCCAGGCTACGGCTGCCCAGAGGGGGTAGAGGGTTGCCTAAAAAGTTCCGGGTACTAGCCTGCAGAGCTAGTAGAAGGTATGCTAGATCACCATTCGGTCCCACCGAGGCTATCGGTAGTCATCCCTGCGGGGTTGACGCGCTTAAGTGGCGTATCCACTTCCATCCCGTCTTGACGTTGTGCTCAGCGGCGGGGCATTTTAGACTCCAGATATTGCCCTATGGAAAGAGTCCCGGAGTTATACATCGCTCCTGGGTAGAAGGAGGCCCGGGTCCTTGGTCCTACGGGTTCAGGACTAATGGGAGTAGTTCCTCTGTATTTATTTGAATGTTGACTCTATTTATCAAAGGCCACTGCTGTTTGCAATGACATTTACTTATTGACCTAGATGGTCAATAAATGGGTTTATGAATGACTTGGCTGTGGTTTGCAGCCATTCCCAAATACTTAATTTTAATATGTTTTCAATATCATTGATGAGGTTATTAATTACATGGAGACTTTTTTGACTCCAAACTGTTCATCTGAAATCCTGTGTTTGACTTCATTAGATATTCATCTGGTGACAAGCCTTATATCTTCATATGCCTTTTTCCAGAGCTATTCCTCTGCAGGACTTTGAATCAGATTGAACTCATTTTCCTTTGAAGAGCATTTTTATTGCTGAGGTCTTCTAGATTACTGGTATGTTGCTCTCTTGTAGGCACAAGTTTATCATATCGGACATTGCTGGAAGCAGTGCACTGAGTAAGCCTTTGATGTGTTCATTGCATATTTCATTCCATCCAGCTGTCTTCTGCTTTATGGAACTCATCCATCATATCCTATGCCTCCGTTTTAAACATTTAAGAATAATGTAAAAATAAATAACATTTCTTTTCTTTCATTTCTTTTTTACTTTACCTTGTTCCTCATCCCCAGGAACTGCCAATATCTTTAATAGACGATTAAATTTAAATGATCGTTTAAAAAATGTAATGTATTACATTCACATAATGTTCTCTATCCACTATCATTTACTTTTATATATTATCTACAAATCATTCTGGCAAAACTCTTCTGTCCACTTCAAATCCACCGAGATGAACATTTTGTTCAAATAGTTTTATTACATATTTCATTGCACTCTTGTATGTACCAAGAGAACATAAGAGATCAAAATAATAATTATATTATTAAAATTGGATTGACAAAAGCTCACTTTTACATTATGTAATCTTTCCATGACATCAGTAACACCACTTAAAAAAGAAAGTGTTCATTCATATGATTTTTCTCCACACACTATTGTACAAACCATTCTTAAAAATGCTTATTATTTAAGTTAATTGAGATAAACATTTATAGAAATGGTTTTACTTCATATTTACTTATAGTACAATATGAATAGAGAAATATGTCAGGCTTTAAGTGATAGTCAATCTTTTAAGAGCTGGTTGTTATGTGATGACCTTGATATTCCATCCTCTTTGTATGCCTACGGCATATCTTATAGTTTAGCAGTTATGCATAAGATGTTCAAATAAACAGGCTATTTCCAAAAAATTCAAGACATACATTTCATTTGCCAAAAAAAAAAAAAAAAAAAAAAAAAAAAAAAAAAAAAAAAAAAAAAAAAAAATTAAACATATGGTACTTTTAATCAAAATTGTTTACAATTTTTGAGGAAATCAAAGATACTGAAACATTTTCTATCCAAAAGGTGATGTGGAGATTCTCTTGAAAATCTTAATATTAATTTGGAAGATACTGCACATAGATATCAAGCTTGAATATAACTAAACTAATCTTATGAAACTTACTGACACACTGTACTTTACATACAGAAGTTGATAAAGTTTCGCATTTGCAGTACATAAAAATTCTCCCAATGGAATTAAACTGAGTTTTTATTTATAGATGCTCTTTAACTACTGGGGTTCTGGGTATTCCATACTAAAATGAGCACGAAAGATCATTTAATGTTGCTAAAAGGCCTTTTTATCAGGTTTGAGATTCTTTTATGTGCCATAAATCCATGAAACTGGACCACCAACTTTACTTCTTCCCTTCCAAAGGAAGACATGCTAAACATTTTTACGCTTGAAAAAATCGAAGTTCTACACTGGGTTTGAAACTGCAGCCTTGGGAACCATGGGCTATTATGTTACCCCTGGAGAATGATACACCCAATGAAAATTTACTTTGGCCATCACTGATTGAGTCAGTATCTTCTAAAATATCCAGTGAAATTACAAATTATCAGATCATTTTCATCTACTGGACTACAGCCTGTAAGTCTAGAAGCTAATTTTATTATATTACTATGAAAGTATTTTTATTTATGGAAATAATAATTTCTTCCACACTAGCCATATGTAGGCTAAGGTATGGATGAGTAGTCAGACTGAAAAATTCAATGCCATAGCAGGGATGTGAATCATGGATCTCCCACTCTCTGTGCAGTTGCTCTAAACCACTGAGCTACTATGGACAAAGTGCCGACATGACATTAAATTCTCCAACTGACTCTTATGTTTCTCGGTAGACCACTAGGAGTTCTAATATACTATGAGACATGCACCTTTTTGTGGCAACTTACTATGCTCTATTTTTATTTAATTCCGCAGTTATGCTGTTTGCAAATGCATTCACATCCATACACACCTCAAAAAATGTTAGGGGGTGTGCGTTCAGGGTATCTATAAATATGAATTTTCAGTGAAATTTTGACATCAAATTTCTTAGTGGAATGCAGTACTTACTGTACCTATTCTATGGTACAGAAAGTAAAAATGCATCCATTCTGGTATGTGCTAGGTTTTCAATAAGAATTGTACAGGTGAAATATGTGCGCTTATCTTTGTTAAAAAGTCTTAAGACATACCTTTTCATCACATTAATATCTATTATAATCACTAATGTGTATTCATCAACCATATGGTGCTTCAGTGAATGGCCCAGTAAAGAGGAATGATCCAAGACAATATGCATGTGATCAACAAAAATAGGTTCGGTATAATAAGCCCAGATAATCATTATCTACCAAATGACTCGGCTGTGAAAGCCTACGCACTACAAAAATAGGTTCTTTAGTGAAGTTTGTTAAAAAGAGTTGTATTATTTGAAGTAATAGTTATTTACTTTGTTACTTTGTAATTGCTTACCTCATGGTGGTGGGCCTGCCTAGAATCCATGAGCTTTCTTCGCAACAGGTACCCTCTCACATGAGCCTGGAACACCACAATACTGGCTCTAAATTTTCTAAACCAGCGGCTTGCACAATGTGATCGCCAGGCACGCTGAATCTGTTGTACTGCTGCCAGCCTGATTCTCATCTGGTTTAGCAGACGCTGTGCCAGCACCATGCGCCAGCATGACTGCAATTCCACAACATGCTCAAACACAGTTCCGTAACTCCTACCTTCCTAAAGTACCTATACTTAAGCATTTATGCAATATATGTATACAACAACAGAGCTAAAGATGGCTTTGTTAACCTATTCAGGATTCTGTGGGGGAAGTTCTGTTGAATGAAGTCATTCTGAATAAAACCTTCACTTCACAATGATTTACATATATAAAAATTTGTTCACTAATTTTCCACCTTATTCTACAGACAAATTGGAGAAAAAATGCCAAAAAATACAATCTCTGTATAATTGTTCTCGTGTCATAGCTGTTAAGAGTTGACTAATCAGAACACACAAGTGATGTCACACTGCCATGTGATGCACCTCCTAACTTACGTGTTACCTCCTTAATTATGTGTACTCCCAACCATGCATTCAATTTTTCAATTAATCCAGAATACGGGTTTGGGCGAGGTAACAATACCAGCAATTTGATCTTCAGCCACTTAGCAGAACTTAAATAAAATATTCATTAAATTTAATTCCGAGGAATTAAAAGTATCTTTAGTCAAGCTAAACCTATAATTCCATATATTCCAATATATTTAATGGTATTTTATGCTTAATGCAGTCAAAAGCTTTTGAAAGATTTATAAACAGTGCACTAACTTTTTCATTAAATTCAATTTTTTGTTATCTCTTTTGAAAATGAACAAATTGTTCATGCTATTCTGAGAACCCTTTTTTAAAGGCATGCTGAAAATTCCTTATATTATATTTTGTTACGTATCCTTTTCAAGAGGATTTGAAACTCTACAAAGAGTTTTGCAATTATGGATGCTAATGATACTGGTCTATAGTTATTAAATTCATTCACGATCTTCCCCTTTTTAAATAATGGTCAAATGATACTATTTTAATACATCCAGAAAAATCCTGTTTGGTAGTAAAAACTATTTGTAGTTGGTTTATTGACACTTGTCACTTAAGTGACGTAAGTGACGAGTGTCAATAAACCGACTACAAATAGTTATGATCAATTTTGACGTCACTGTTACTAAATTCCTCCAAACACACATATCCTGTTTGGTGTTCCTAATGGGTGTTTGCCAGTCAATGAAGATTAATTTCCTAGATGCCCACCTTTGTTATGTGTAGGATAGTGTGTCTGCCACACATTCAAAAGGTCCTGAGTTTGAATCTTCGTCAGGGTGAGTTATCCGGATAAGGTTTTACTGGGGATTTTCCCTTATTCTGAAAGATGAATGTTGGTTAACTCTAAGCTCTATAGACCTTGAGCTCATTTGAGCATAATTTCAACCATTTCATTCATAGTCCTTTATGAGAATGTCAGAGCACATAATTTAAATTCTGCCCCCCACCCCAGATTTTTATTTAGATTTTTCTCCCATAAAACCTTGGTGATGCATAATAAAATTGATTAAAGGACATCAAAATGATGTCCAAGATTTCTGTAATGAGGCAATGATGTGCTGGATGTTGTATCGTGACATTGCAAAGAAATCACACTAATGACAATACTCTAAAAAGTATTTTTTACTTACAATTGAGAACAAATGACTATTTGTCTAATGTGAACAATTGAAATAAGAACAATATTTTATAACTGTTATTTTTGCTTTTTATTAAATTAATGTTAACAACTGATTATGTGTAAAATGAAGCTAGCTAAAGTGAGGCAATAAATATTACACGTTTGTTTGTGGACTGAAGATACATACGATCTGTTGTGAAATCGATCTCCATTGGAAAGAAGTATTAACACCAGTTTCTTAAGATAAGTAAAGCCTAAGTAACAAATTTTTATATTTGTGTAATGTTAACAACATTGATTTTCTTTATCTTTTGCCAATGGAAATGTGATATGTTTATGTTTTTTGGACATTACTAAAATATTCAATGTGATGGAGAAAAATGAAAATCAGATTTGGACTCAGGGCACTGACCTGTTAGGAACACTTTTAGGGTTAACTTTACTATTAAGTATGTTGCTCATAAAATATCTTAGATTATGTATTTTTATTTGGAAATGTATGATTTATGGATTATATTAGTTATAATTTAAAAACTATACATGATGAAAAGAAACTGAAAGCAGTTGTAAATTCAGCTAAAAAGTTGGTCTAGAAAAATCTAGTTTAACCTCCGACAGTAAAATAACTGCATTTTTGTTGACCAGTGTTTTGTATCTACAGAACACAAGTAGATCATAAAACCCAAGTATACTTAGGGTGCTTCAAGTTTAACTATTTCAAGATGGTTCATATAATCAGCCTGAGTACAACAATGTTTTATACATTTTGTCTTGAATTTGTCTGCAGAACACATTTCCAAATGTTTGTGCACAAATTCAGGGATAGTGCACTTTAAAATCCAAATGTGAAACTAATGTATTCACTTGTTATTTTGTAGTAAATTACTAGACTTTATTACGATTTTTTATCAATATCCTTATTTTTGTTATCACACAACTGCAAAATTGTTGATTTGCTTATACATTAATGCATAGAAAGAGAGTGGCCATCTTTACTAGTTAAGTAGCAATTCGATAAAACCTGACTCTCTTATTTATAACTTCCAATTATTTGACATGAAGAGAATGATGTCTGATAAAATATTTTAATCATATTTTTCTACCCCACTGTCCCATACAGACGAGAAGAAATTACTTGCCAAGAGATGCACTAGAAGGTTTCCAAGATGTCAAATAATTATATTTAAGTTATATTTACAGAGACAAAGGGAAAGGCAGAAAGTAAGAAGAAAAGGGGCTGTGGCAGAAGGTTACAACTAATTGTTTGATCCACTCATATATCATTATTTAATGCAGAAATTTTTTTGCCAATTTCTTATGGCAGAACTGTCATACACAATGCGTGAAAAGTTTTGTGAAGTTATACAAGCATCAATATGCCTTGTCAAAAAATAAAAATGTGACGGAGTGTTAAAAACTGACTACAAATACCTTTCTCAATGTCTTGTCACATTTGTGTAATAAAATTATCACATTGATTAAGAAAGAATGAGTTGACTACTGGAACTCTTGATCAACTTACCACACTTTACATGCAGAACATGTTTTGTATGGCTTCCCCCACATATTCTGCTGCCAAACATCGTGGAGTTTGATTCCAGACCCCTTGGTTTTATAGTACCCTCTGTTGACTGGTCAATGAACTTTGTTTGGGATGAGATCTATTCATTGTTCATTAGCCTTTCTAGAACTTATTTTATGTGTACCCTCTACCATAGGTTGTTCTAATGGCTTCTTGATATACTTGCCTCATTTTCAATTATACAGTTCTCTTTCCAAAAATTGTTAGCAATTGCTTACTTTTTTCCTGTACCTGACACTGCGGTGATGCTCTCTTGATCTTGCTCAATGTTTCTTTTTAATCTATGTATATCTTATGACATCTCCGTAGTTGCTTGTATATATGTCCAGTTTGTTTTGTTGGAGGGGTAGTATGCTCTGTCAACATCTATCCTATGCTGAATTTCTTTTAAGCGCTTTTTTGAAATTTATCAGACCCACTGGCAGAAAACAGCTTTCCCTAATGTACCTTTTCTTTTCTTTTGTGAGGATGGTGTTTGTACAATTTGTTTTGGGATTGAAATCAAAAGCTTTCAAAGGTTATTCTGAAACTTTCAGTTTAAGACGACTGTTACATAGCTCATGTAAATTAGGAAACACTCGAATGTATCTACTTTTTGCTAGAAGTACTAGTATTCCTAATGATAACAACATGCCTTGCACCTGCCTCTGTAGTGTAGGTTGTAGTGCAGGTGCCTAACGTTCAAAAGGTCTTGAGTTCAAATCTTGATCAGGGTGAGTTATCTGGATAAGGCTGTTTCTGTGGTTTTCCCTTATCTAATAAATATTAGGTAATTCTAAACTCCATAGACCCTGAGCTCATTTGAGCATCATTTCATCCATTTCATTCATTATCCAAAAAGACAACTGGTTAAAGGATGTTAATTAAAAAACAAACTACAAGTATTATCTTGCTCTTAGAACTGTTATCTGAATTTTGAACTTTTCAACAAGTTGTTCTTTCATGTTACAAAATACCAAATACCAAGTAGCAATCAGTTAATGGCTTTAACAAGCTGTTAAAATTTAACCAGAGTTACAGTATAAGTGTATTTAGTGGTGCTAAAAGTGATCTTGTGGTGTTTACCTGTGTACTCCATATTAAATTTTGTATGAGTTTCAAATCTAAAAATGGTAATGTGTTCTGGTCTTCAAAAGGACACAATAGTCAGTTTGTTATTTTTTCATGTTGATAATGGTTTTACTGTTTGGAAGCTCAAGAGTTTTCAAAATATCTATCCAAACTGGATTGGCTAGTTTTTAGTGTCATTGTGTCACAGCAAATATGTGACACAAATTTCAAGATATATTTTCTGATGTATTGGTCAGCAATAGGACAATGACAAAATACTGCAACTTCAGAATGCTCAGAATTTATTTTATAAATACTGGAAAGTTTCCTTCTCAATGTTGCAACTATCAATTTAAAGCACAAATATTTAGAAACATCTTTTCAGCACTGGACAAATCTGAGTGAGTGCGGATTATGAAGCTTAGACAAAGCAAGGTAACTAAATAACAATTCAACTTTATGTTTTTACTACTCTAGTATTGCTAACATGTATTTCGGTAATACTTGTGTAAATCCTTACATGATTTAGCTATGAAGAAGTAGCCCATTTATATTAACATTATGAAAATATAAGCAATAATTAGGTACCTCATCATGTGCTTAATGGTGAAATTAGGATTACTGTGCTTCGGGGGAAAATGAGGAAGGATATCAAAACAAGTAATGAAAGTATGAAAGTATCTACAGTTGAACACTGTTCACATGGCAGCGAAAAACCTGTACTTGTGATCTCAATCTTCATTCTGTTCATCAAATAGCATCTTATCAATAACATCTTATAGCACTGCCTCATTCCTGTATAGTACAAGTGAAGACTACCATCCAAGTTGTTTTCTACTCCAATATCTTCAAGTTAACATATAACTATGTTAATTAAAGTTTCACATGCTTGCCAAGTTTATAAAAGTATTAAGTTTTCAAAGTAATATTCCTGAACATATGACAGTAAAGTTTCTATATTAAGTAAAATTACACTACAGAAAGTATTCCAAACCCTTAAGTATACCACAAGCAAGAAAACTAAGTGTAAGTAAACAAAGCATATACTAAGGATTGAGGTAAGTGCTAAGAGAATATAATAAAAGAGAATAAATGACCAGAGAAGACCTATTCTGAGCTTTATAGTAATACAAAATTTAATAACAAATTGTACTTACCAACTTATTATATAGTTCAGTCTATTTTAAAGTAAAATTTACTTCTACAACCTGACAGGGGATTAGTACTAAAATAGAAGGAAAGAGAAACCAAAATGTTGAACATTAGACAACTTTCAAGGAACAAAAAGAAAGTAATCCACATGCAGTACATTCCTATCTCCTGATAGATTTCTAAATGATTTTACATCTACTAGTTAAAAGCAGTCTTACCTTATATATCATTTGAAAAGAATTATTAAAAAAAAAAAGGAAATATGAGTAATGTGGTTGATATTTTTACAAAATAATGTAGTCAAGATATATTAAGTATCAAAACACTATTGAAAAGAAACAAAACTCACTCCAGACCATTAGTACAGCTTTCCTTTGGAAACAACAGTCAAGAATGATTCCACCTGCAGGTGTAGGCAGTCTGTTTTCCTTTCTACATATCTAATTGTGAGATACATAATACGGAGATAAGCAAGAGGAGGGAAGTAAGCTTAATGAGAAAGAGTTAAATTTTTTTAAATCAAGGTATAGAAAACGTGTGTAGATTTTTCCAAGAACATTGATGATTATTTTGTGTATATAGAAATTGCTAGTCAAGATTTAGGTGAAAATAATAAATCACTGATTAAATTGAAATGTAGAAAAATATTACAAAATTTGGATAAATACTACCCTAAGGGAAATAATGATAAACAGATTATTAAATCCAAAGTATAAAAATTGAAAGAAGCGTAGAAACAGTTAAGCACAAGTTAAAATAAAAGTGAATCGAGAAGATATTGACGCAATGCTTCAGTAACACTGTTTTTCACAGGACATGTTTCAAGAGCTGTTGTTCCTATCATCAGCTGATTCTTGACTAGTGCAGGTTGTAGTGGTTTCCCCTTTCTCCGCATTGTTGATAGATGGCCTGATATAGTTGTCAAAGATGTTCAGTGGTGGAGTTTCGAAGTTCATAATTCTATGATGGTTTTTTTAATGAAGATTTTTTTCCCCATACGGAAAGATCTATGGGATGATTAACTTGTTTTATAAAGTTGTTTCCAAATTAATGTCATGTCTGCACTTCAAAAAATGAAAGCTACTGCTGATTTTTCTGTTTCACCATTTTTAATGCTTCTAATATGTTCTTTTGTTCTGATGTCTATATTTCTTTTTGTTTTTCCTATATCAATTTTAGGGCAAGTTTCACATTTGTTCTCATAGATTCCTGGTTTTTCTTTTGTAATAATTCAATTTTTGGGGGGAGCTTTTAACAAATTCTTGATACTGAATCTATTTTGAGGAGCAAGAACTATGTTGTGTGTTGCGAAGATTTTTTGGAATTTATTATGGGCTGATGGGTGGAAGGTAAATTTCTTAAAAATGTTGTTTTCTTTTGCTCCTGTAGGTTCCAGGGTGGTGGTTTCTTTTATCTTCTTGGCCTTGTTGAGTTTGATAATTTTTTTGTCCACTAAATTTGAGTTGAAACTGCTGGACATAATTAACTTTTTTATGTGTAGATATTCTTTTTGATAATCTTCTCTGTTTAGTGGAAAGTTGATCATCCAAAAGATTAAACTGTTGAAAAATGGCATGTTGGTGTTGTTTTGGGTTGAAACTGTTGTTCTTAATATAATTATCCGTGTGTGTTGGTTTTCTGTAAATAAGAAAAGTGAGATTGTTGTCCATTTTTTTATCTTGATGTCCAAAAAAGTGATCACCCCATCCTGTTCTGTTTCCAAAGTAAATTTTATACTGGATTTTGAATATTCAGAAGTCCAAGAGCATCTTGTATGAGTTTCCTAGGTACTATTGCAAAAATGTCATCAACATAATGATACCAAACTTTGAAATAGCTTGGAAAAGTTTTTGAGATATAGGTTTCAAAAGTATTCATGAATAAATCTGCTAAGAAGGGATACGATGGATTGCCCATAGCTAGGCCCATTTTCTGTTTGTAGATCCGTCCATTAAAACTGAAAAGGTTCTGATTGATACAAATTTCTGTAAATTGCAAAAGTTCTTCTATTTCTTCAGAGGTTACTTGTATTGATTCCAGCCATTTTTGAGCAGTGGAATAAGCTCAGTGGTAGGTATACTTGGGTATAAAGAAGTAACATCGAAAGAACTAAAGCATCTGTAGAGCAGACAGTTGTGTTTTTCAAGAAGTTTATCAATTCCAGTGAGTTTTTGATACTTAAATTTTCAAATTTTGTTTAAGATCTGTAGATTTGAACCAGCCATTTTGATAACTGGTAAGTGGCTGCACCAATGTTATTAATTATTGGTCTGAGGGTAATTTCGGGTTTATCTATTTTGAGTAAACCATATATGTATGGTATTTTCGAAACTCCACCACCGGACATCTTTGAGAAATATATCAGGCCATTTATCAACGATACGAGAAAGAGGAAACCACTACAACCTGCACTAGTCAAGAATCAGCTGATGGGAGCAACAGCTCTTGAAACATGTCCTGTGAAAAACAGTGTTAGTGAAGCAATGTGTCAATCTTCTCGATTCACTTTTATTTTAGATTATTAAATCATTAAATGAAAAAGATTTAATTTTCACTAAAACAGATAAGGGTAATAGGATTGTAATTTTAGATAAATCTGATTAATAGAGTAGAACATTTAGTTCAAGGTGAAGATTTCATAAAAATTAATAAAGACCCTTTAAAATCTTGTATTTCAAATGTTAATAAAATACTTAATAAAGTGAAAATTATATCAAATAAAGAAAACATTTTGGAAAAGTTAGTAATCCTGTTTACCTAGAATTTATACTCTCCCTAAAATTCATAAACCTGGAAATAAAATGAGACCTACAGTAAATTGTATAAATTCACCAACTTACAATTTAGCTAAATGGTTACATAAAAAATTTAGTAATTTGGATAAATTTGAAGTATAAATATTAAAAATTCTTTTGAACTAAGAAAAAAGATTGAGTGTTTTATTATCTAAGACTGAAAAACTTGTTTCTTATGATGTAACTGCCTTATTTCTTTGTACTCCTAGAGAAAAACATTTGATTTAAAAAAAAAAATGGTTGAATTCAATAAATTTACACGAGGACTTAAGACTTAAAAGTTGTTGATTTTGTTAAACTTACTAATTTTTGTTTGGATCAAATTGTTTTCACTTTTAATGGTGAATTCTTTCAACAAACTTCTGGCTTAGCACCTTTCACCTTTTCTTGATCTTTTTATGAGCTTTCTAGAAATGCAAGTCACTAAAGCATTCCCTTTAAGTTTTAAAACTTGGTATAGATATGCTGGTGATATTTTTGCAATTGTTCCAGATAAACACATACATCATGCTTTAAAATTATTAAATTTACAAGATAAAGCTATAAAATTCACATTAGAAACTGAAATTAATGGGTTTCTTCCTTTTCTAGATCTAAAGATAATAAGAAATAATAAACTAAACTTTGGTATTTATAGGAAATCTACTCATATCGATAATTACATAAAAAATGAAAGTTTTAACCCTTTTTCACATAAATTTGCCCTTTTTAACAGTTTGATTTACAGGCTAATAAATACACCCCTGAATAAAGAGGAATTTAATAGAGAATATAAACATATTAATGCTGCTTTAATGGTTTTAATAAAGACTTTATACACAAAAAGATTGAAAAATTTAAATATCAAAATATTTAAATATCAAAAGATATTTCTAGCCTTAAAAAATAAAAGATGATTATAATTTTAAAAAAAAATTTCAAATTTTTTTTAAACAGTTTGGTATAACTTTAGTTCCTCAAAATAGATATATATTATTAAATTTTTCTACAAAAGATAAAATTCCTGATAGTAAAAAATCTGGCATTTATCAATCTAATTGTTTATAATGGAAATACCAAACGTAATTTAGAAACAAGAATGAAAGAACATTTTTGAAACATTTAGGTATAAACATACTGGTAAGTTGGCCATAGCAGAACATTTTTGGTCATTTAACCATGAAATAAATCCAGAAGTTAAATTATTAGAACAATTAAATAGTCCAATAGATTTAATGGGTTGGAAAAAAATATTTATTTAAAAAAACAAAAATAGTGTGATGTATTTTAAAATGCCAACAATCGATTCTGTCTTTAGGTTTGTTTCGTTTTCAGATTTTGATAGTAATGGCAGAAATGTAATGACCTCTAGTGATCATAACATTGACAACGATATGTTTTCGATTGAAGATGTGAATGAAAATCACAAAACAAAAAGTTCATATAAAATGAGGTCAATCCAAATTAAAGAATGTCACAAAATGATCCAACAACTTCAAAAACTGCAGAAAAGAATTATATTACAGTGGATACCTGCACATCGTGGAATTGCTGGAAATGAATCAGCTGATTTTCCGGCCAAAAAAGGTGCAAATTTAATTCAGAACAAAAGTAAAAACTTATCCTTTACATCCATAAAAAGATTAATAAAAACAAATATAAAAACAAACAAAATATCAATATCTAACAAGCCAAAGATAAAAAAGGAACATTTTAATTAAAAATCCAGAAATTATTCCAGAAATCCCACGTAAAGCTGCAGTAGCAAATTTTAGATTACTTACGGAACATGATTATTTGAACACTTAAACAGAATAGGAATTTATACAAGTCCAAATTGTCCTCTGTGCAACAAAGAAGAGGAAATGACTGAAGAACATCTTTTAACCTGTGAAGCCCTACCTGCCGGACCCACTACACAGAAATATTCGAGAGTAAGAGAGCTATTGGCTTCATTGCCAAAGCCTAGCATTTGAAAACAACAAAAAATCACAATCTCAATAAGAAAATTTACATAATTTTCATTAAAAATAAGTGAAGTTTCTGTTACAAATAATTATATTTGTGTAGTAAGAGGAGGGAATATCACATCAGTATATATAGAGAGAGTTACCAAATGCTTTCATGGGGACTTAGCACTTCACACAATTATTTCACACATGCAGGAGCAAGTGTTTCACGAGAGGGGTCAACCTCCAATATTGGTCATGGAAATCGGCATCTACACCAATAACTGTTTCCACAATGTTCATCAAATCCCAAATTTATTGCTGTGTTATGCACTTTTGTAGGGTGTACTGAAGGAACAGTATTTTTCCAACCATTTCTTGTAGTCTACACAACATTCATAAAATCCATGAAAGTCTTATGCAGCCAGGAGAACAATGTGATCCTATGGTTACTTTGTTAAATATTGTGCACAAAGTTTAAGACATGCTAAACACTAAATGATGGAAATTAATCGTTCTTCCACACTAGCTATGTATAGACTAAGATTTGGATAAAAGTCAGACTCTATCGGACGGAGACCGGGAGATCCATGTTTCAAATTCTGGTTATGGCACTGAACTTTTTAGTCTGATTCTTCTATGCTAAACTTCTAGTTGCACAATAGGTAATACTGTACAATATCTGTACAAAAACTTAAAAGTAACACAGCATTTGCATTGTTGTTAATATGTTATGCATTACATGTATATAGCTGAATGTAAGATGCAAGGAAAGTCTCTTTCTCCCATTGGCAACAATTTTAACAGAACAAAGAATCACAAAGATATGAAGTAGGACTGGATGGCTCAGTTATTTATTTAGGGCTGGACTTCTCATTTTAGGGTTGTGGGTTCAAATCCAACTTAGATAGTTGAGCCAAATTAGTACTCGATGCTCCATATATTGCTAGTGTTTACATTTCGTTAGAACCTTTCTAAAATCCTTGGCTAATTTCGATGGTTGGATTTTGATTTGGTGAACTCCTTGGAGGCGATACGGGAGTTCACCAAATCAAAATCCAACAGTTGACATTAGTCAAGGATCTCAAAAACTATTTGTAGTTGGTTTATTGATATTGGTCACTTTTTTATATTAATGAGATACTAGTTTCAAAGGCATTTGCCTCCATTTTCAATCTCTTTCCAACTGGCATCTGATGTTGTCTGCTCTCTTTCTCTGGTGGTGGAACTATGAACTTTTTTGTCAAATTATCTACTGGTGGGATTTCAAAGTTCATTACGCGATCTTTATTTTCCATATGAATATGTTCTCCCATGAGAATATTATAAGAACATTAGATTGTTGGTTTTAAGTGTGCCTTAAAGCAACAGACCCACTTCAGTAGATTAATGATCCTCAGGAAAAGAAGGTAGCAGAAAACAGAGAAGGAAAAAGAAAAAGGATGGAAACACTAGAAAAAAGTATAAAGAGCACTCAGGGAAATAACCAGTTTATAGCCAAAATGGAAATAGAACAAAAGATGTTGAAAGAGATGGCAAAGAAAATTACAAATGAGATAGAACTATTATACAAAACAATTTTGGAAATTCATAATACAAAAAAGGAAATAAAATAGTCAATTAGCTATTTAGCGGAATATACAAAAAGGTTATCAATAGCTAACACTATGGCTACAGACTACTAGATGAATACAAAGTAATAACAAAGAGAGAGCATATCACCAAGTAGTATGGTGAGAGTAAGCACATAAACAGCAAATAATAAAGAGGTTGCAAATGAAAGAACAAGGACAAGAGTAGAAGGCCTGCTAGAAAAAGTCTTGGACTAGAAAGAAGTTTTTATATCTTGTTTCACGTGAGCTTGCCCGTAATCTCTTAACGGTACCATGACCTCATCTCCTCTCATTGGCTGCTGTTGTGGTACAGACTGTTTTGCTGTAAAAATTAGTTCGTTATTTAACATGCTGATATATCTTTATATTGAGATTTAACTGCATTGGAACACCACAGTGAAGCGAAAAATTATTAATTTTTAGATGAGTCGTATTTATTACACATCTGCTTCACTTTCGTACCTATTTTGAGGACATGTTTTGCAAATCGTTTGCATCTATGGCTCTTATGCGACTAAAGTTTGATCCAGCGGTGTGGGTAATTCTGGGGTTGCTGCTGCCATCTGTTGATTTAGTGATGAACTTAAATGTGGGATTCTCTTCTTGCGGGATTTCAAAGTTCATAAGTTGGTTTTTATGTTTTTCTATGTATATCCTCTCCCATATGACGACTTCACGATGATTTGCGAAACATGTCCTCAAAATAGGTACGAAAGTGAAGCAGATGTGTAATAAATACTACTCATCTAAAAATTAATAAATATCTTTATATGTTGAAAGAGAATTGTCAAATTTTTACTTTTCATAACTGTTTCAATTAAATATGTTATGCAACAGAGTTAATTTATCTGAAATGCATGTTAATTCTTAAACGAAGTAAAGAGGAGGTTCCTTTGCTTCTAGGCCTGCCTTTCAGATGACACAATAGCACGTGCTTTAGCGGTAGTGATGACATATTTGTTTATATGACTTTTATCACTGACCTTGTTCTGAACTGGATTAGTCATGTATTGTCATTCGAAGGTGTGCTGTAAGAGTGTGAGAGATACGTTATTTTATCCATTGTTTATTGCGCGTGTACTTATTATATGTATAATGGCAGAGTCTACCGCCAGTTTTTTGCTAAAGCATCGCAAGGGTAAACCATTACAAAGTGGTGAAAAAAGAATTGTGTTGCATGTGTTTAATGCACTCACAGAGAAGAATCCATCTTTGTCAGTGAGAGAAGTCGAACAGTTGTGCTCCGAACTTACAGGTGTGAGTGTTAGGTCCATAGGAACATCGCGACGTGAAGTTGAGAAAACAGGAAAACTTACCACTCCAGGCAAACGCAGGAATAAAGAAAAGCGCATGCTCGGAGAATGCGATGAGTTCCTTAAAACTGCTGTACGTCGTCATGTGCATAGTTTTTTCTTTAGAAACGAACTCCCTAACATAAATAAAATTTTGTCTGCTGTAAATGAGGATGCAGATTTACCAAATTTCAGCACATCTAGTCTGTATAGATTGCTTATACAGATGGGGTTTGTGAATGAAAAAAGGGGCAAGAAAAATGTGCTGAGAGACAGAGGCGATATTGCTGTGTGGCGAAGACGTTATTTAAGGACAATCAGACAGTACCGGGATACAAATCGCAAAATATACTACCTTGACGAGACTTGGGTGAATGAACGGCTTAAAACAAGTAAAGTATGGCGTGACACGACTATTAAGACTGAAAGACAAGCATTTTTGCAAGGTATGTGTTCTGGTTTAAAAAATCCCAGTGGGAAAGGCCGAAGACTGATTGTCACCCATATAGGAAGTGATAGTGGTTTTGTGGAAGATGGTCGACTGCTGTTTGAGTCAAAGAAAACCGGTGATTACCATGAGGATATGAATGGAGATGTGTTTCAGCAGTGGTTTGCGAGTGTGTTAGCAAAACTGGAACCAAGCAGCATAATTTTATGGGCAATGCTCCTTATCACAGCGTTCATGTCGAAAAGAAACCAAATACATCCTGGAAGAAACAAGACATTATTGAGTGGCTGCGTGCAAAAAATGAAGTTGTAAATGAATTTTTGAGTTTGATTTATGAGTCACTATGTTTACACTCAAACTTCACTTACTCATTGTTGTAAATCAATATTTGTAAATGAATCCCTTATTAACCGCTTCGCCGATGGCCATTTAAACCCTTCAGGGGCCGGAAACGGATACCCAATAAACAGAACAGGACATTTAAATTGTTAAATGCTGTAAAAATGCATCAAAAATACAATTCCATATCTTCCGTATTTATTAAGTTATTTAAACGAAACAAAAACTGGTTTAAAACTCATTAAAGGCAGTATAGATCTACAGTAACAAGAAAGTAGAGACTACATTAATAAATTGTTGAAATTTCACTACTTTGTTTCACTGTAGCAAAAGCCATTCTTTGTGCCGAACGCGCCTAATATTTGAATCATTTTGTTTTGTGTGTATACGAACGAATGTGTGTATGTATAGCTACGCAAGCGACTTCTCCGGTTCAAGTTTAGTTTATTTATGCTATACCAAGCAATAATATGACGAGAATATGTTGCGTCACACACTCACACACTGGAAAGAAAGCCCTCTGTCAGCATCTGTTATTATATTGTTTCTCAACCAAAGTTTCTGGTGGCCTTATGCAGCTGTTTTCGCTCTGTATTTTGTTTATTTATAATCTCTTTGTGTTCAGAGTGATTTCTTATAGCTATCAAGCGCTAAATGAATGGCACATTTGAAATTGTTAAATTTCAATGTTAACCATGGCTTATCCCCGTAATGTAGCAAATATATTAGCTTGGGTATGATGTGTACAGGCTTCTGATATCACTGTAGAAAATCTGGATGATTTGTTGTACGATGAAGGAGATGTTTAGGACATACGTAGCAGTGATGTGTGCTGGTCTACAGTTGACATCTTAGCTACTCCAGTGTTTGGGGAAATGGCGGGTCAAATATGGTTGATGCGGATCAGCTATTACTAGCTATCCCTCTTTACTGAAAACGGTTAAATGGTAAACAAAAAAGTATTTTTATGCCACTGTATGTAACTATGCACAGTTGTTTAGTAATTTTCAGAACTGAAAATTCATGCAAGACATTCATCTACCTGTACTTGCGCGTATAAATAGCTCGTAACCTAATTGAGTATTATAATACTCAGAGGCCTCTTTATACTACGGGGTAGGAAATTCACCACGACATCACCCCTCATACTTGAGAGAAAACACTTTCCTAAAAGGATACCACCCACAGCCAAAAAAGTCGCAACCATTGCAAAAATGTGTAGTGTGTTGTGAAAAAGAAGTTCGCAAGGAAACCAATATTATTTGGTGTGAATCTGCAGATGTGTCCTTGGGTGTTTATCTAGTTTTGGAGGTGTACAATTCAAAAAGAAACCTTTAAGGGTACGTTTACATTCCTTATAGAACTAATTTAAATTTATTGTAAAATAGCAAGATTAAAATAATAGGCGTTAAATGAGCATTAAATGCATGTATGCGCAGGACGTCTATACACGTCCATATCGGTTTGGGGCATTTTAACTTGGACGTCATATGACGTTCATATCGGTGAAAGGGTTAAGGCAGAACTACTGGAACTTGTAGTAAAGCATGCCAGCGATTGTGATAAATATGTAATCGATGAAATGGCAAGGTCAGCTGATTATGAGGTACTCAGGCTTCCACCATATCACTGGATTTTAAATCCAATTGAGCTTATTTGGAGCCAAATTAAAGGATTTGTAGCGAGAAACAATAGAACATTTAAGTTGCACGATATCAGGCCATTGCTTGCCACAGCGTTTTCGGAGATCAGCGACGAAACATGGAAAAAGGCTATTCATCATGTGCTAAAAGAAAAGAAAATGTGGGAGCTGGATGGCATCGTCGACAACATAATAGAGAGAATAATTATAAACCCTACGGAGAGTTCCGACAGCAAAACTGTCACTGCAGAATCAGAATCAGAATCCGAGATGGAGGGGATTACTCCATTACCAGATTCTCCATAATGCGCGAGTTCAGTTTCACTATAAACTTGTATTTTTGTATGCCTTCATATCCTTATTTGCAATATTTTAACTATCTTCCTGGCAATTATGACGTTTTCTGCAGGTTTAAATGTGACAGGAAGGCACTGCCTATGGCCTATGGCACGAAAGCATTAGAATTAGGATGAGGGGGAAGGTAGATGCATGCGGAGTGATACATGTCAGCGGGGCAAGGTTATATGAAACAGGGATTAGACAAGATTGGCCAAAAGATATTGTCGCGAACCCCTTGTTGCAAATGGCACAACCGGCGCACACAAAGGGACAGATAGTGCATTGCGGAGATAAAAAGCTTGCCGAAACAGATATAGTTGGAATGTTCGTCTTTCTAGTGCCATATTGATTTTTAGAGAACAGTCCACAAATTTGTAGGACAATGTGTGGAGCTATAAAAGAAGCTGCGGATTGCCAGTTGAGAGAGTCGTAATCGGAACTTGATAATTGAGCCCGTGCAGTTGTGTTTTGAAAGTGAACTCTTTTGTTTGTGGTCGACAATCTTGAAGATTGTATTTGTGTATGTTATATAATTCTGCTACTGTAAGGGTTGACCAAAGTGTGTTTCCACGGAAATAAAGACCATTTTGGAATTTCTGCAAACTGAACTTTTAATTCTATGAGCGCACAAAGTCACAATATATACAAGAATTGCAGTAAGTATAATATAGAAAGTTCAAGAAAGGAAGAAGATCAAATAATTATAACTTAATAAAAATGATAAAAATATTGTAAATGTCTTAAACATGAATCAATATTTTAAAAAAATGCTATATGAGAATATAGAACCAGGTAAAATGACATGTAGTATAACAATAGCTATACGGGCAAGGACGACTTAGATATTTAGGGCAGATCAAAACCAGTTTCCAGTAATGGACATGCTGATGATGATGTTTAGTTAGATAGATTTATTCACTGTTAATGTAACAAAGTATACATGCACCTTTGTCTGTGAGTATTGTGTTTATGTATTCTCTGTATGAAATATAGGGGATGAATAAATTGAAATAAATTGAAAGGATGAAATTATCCTGAAGGATAGTATGGAAAAGTAGGTTTTCCTAATCTTAACAGATATCAGCATAGAAACTTCTAAAGAGAACATTAAATTAAAAAATAACCATGTAAAAGCATTGAAAATAGCAAAACAAAGGAAAAGAGAAAACTTATTTTGTGAAGTGACACACCAAGCAGATGAACCTAGAGTTACAAAGATAAAGGAAAACATCTGCAGAAAGAATAAGCTATCCATCCAGATAATTATTAAAACAGGTGGGAGAAACTGCAGGGTAGAAACACTGGAAGATTATTAAATGGAGACTGTAAAGAGGAAAAGAAATAAAAATGAAAATAATATAATTGCAGAACCACTGGCAGGAGTATCATATGCTGACATCATTAAAAAATATGAAGAAAGAAGTAAGCACAGAAAGGGTAATAACAGAACGAATAAATACAATAAATAATGGAAACATACAATTGAAGATCAAAGGTAATAAGGAAAATAACATGCAGGTATTTTGAGAAATGTTAAAAAGCAAATTGAATAATAAGGCTAAAAGTTAACCTGAAGGCAGAAACTCAAACAGTAATACTATTAGACATAGGTGACACTGTATAGAGGAGATCAAAGAAGTAATGAAAAAAGAAACCAACAAAGGGATGCATATCGAGATTTAACTGTATTGGAACACCACAGTGAAGCGAAATAATTATTAATTTTTAGATGAGTCGTATTTATTACACATCTGCTTCACTTTCGTACCTATTTTGAGGACATGTTTCGCAAATCATCGTTTGCATCTTCGGCTCTTATGCGACTAAAGCTTGATCCAGTGGTGTGGGTAATTCTGGGGTTGCTGCTGCCATCTGTTGATTTAGTGATGAACTTAAATGTGGGATTCTCTTCTGGCGGGATTTCAAAGTTCATTAGTTGGTTTTTATGTTTTTCTATGTATATTCTCTCCCATATGACGAGTTCACTATGTTTTTGTACGTATTTTAGTAATTCTGTGCTATCTTCAATTTCATGATTTTCAGACCAGAAATGAGCTGCTATTGCGGACTTATCAATATTTTTGTATCTTAAGTGCCTGAAGTGTTCTTTCTTTCTAGTGCCTATGTTTCTTTTTGTTCCCCCATTGTAAATTTTTTCACAGTCTTTACACTTAATCTTGTAAATGCCTGACTTTTCCTCTGGTTTTATCTTATCAGTATTATTACTGTGAAGTAGGTTTTTAATTATTAATTTTTAGATGAGTCGTATTTATTACACATCTGCTTCACTTACGTACCATAAGAGTCGCATAAGAACCGAAGATGCAATCGATGGTTTGCAAAACATGTCCTCAAAATAGGTACGTAAGTGAAGCCAATGTGTAATAAATACGACTCATCTATAAATTAATAATTATTTTGCTTCACTGTGGTATTCCAATACAGTTAAATCTCGATATATTGAATTCTTTAATGTTTATCTCTATGAATTCTTTCAAAGCCATTACCATGTCAATCATGAAGCATGAAGCAATACTGATTTTTGTTTGGGAGATTTCTTGAGTATATCTGGTGGGATATTCTTTCTGTGAGCAGTTTCTCCAATACTTTGTCTCTTACACTAATCAGGCTAATGGGTCTGTATTTTGAGACTTGTGCTGTATCCTCCTTTCCTGGTTTGATTATTGATATTCCTTTTCCACATTGCTGGGAAAATTCCCTGCCTGAGACATTCATTGTATATTCTTGTATAATAAAAGGAGTTGCTCTGATATGCTATTGTGATGTCACTCATTAATCCTGTTTGCCTGATACTTTCCTTAGCTTGAATCCTTTCAGAACATCTCAAATTTCTGCTTGGGTAAATTCGGCATCATCTATGCTATCCGTCGGTTCAAAGGCTTCAAAGGCTTCAAAGGCTTTGTAGTAGTCAGTATCTTCCGAGTTGTTGTCGTAGGTACAAAGTGTTCAACCATTAACTTGATTGTGCTCTCCATTTCAGTTGTATAAGACCCATCTTCTTTTAGGAGTGTGGTGAGTGTAATTGGGTTTCAAATTTTTCCCGCTGCTATTTTGAAAACTACACTCCAGGGGTTAGATCCTTCCCCAACAAAACAGAAATTTTTCCATGATGTAAATCCTTCAGTATTTATGATGGATGGATACTCTTGTTTTCCTTCTAAGTATTTTATTCTTAATTCTTCTTGAAGCTGTAAGTTGTTTCTGGTGAGCTGAAATCTTCTTCTAAGTGTGCTAATGTGTTTCCTCATGATACTTAATTCCGCAGTCCACCATGGAACTGATTTATATTTTGCAAGGTTTCTTGTTCCAGTAATGGTGCAAAAAGCTTTCATAGTAGCCTCATTTATGCAGTTACAGGTTTTAGCTATGTTTTGTTCAGTGTTTGCAGAGTTTGTCATTATTAGTTCTTTGTCTATTGTCGAATTTGTGGTATTAAAGCATCCAAATGTTTTGATCAGATTTGCAGTCAATACTTTATCGAATGTCTGGAATCCTTGCATTTGCAATGAACCATTTGCTTATATGGTTCCTTGTTTGCTTTGGGGCCATTTTGCCTAACTCAAAATCTATTTTGTGGTTGAATGCACTCTCTTTCTCTTCACATTCCCATTTGCATATATACTTCAGTAGCAGATTGTTGGTTATTAGGTCGACCCAGCTCTTTCCTCTGATCGTCTCAAATGTTGGGTGTTTCACAGGTGTTGTTTACTATGTTTAGGTTGTTGGTTATGAATTATCCTACTGTCTGACCCCATGGGTTGGTTTGTGTTTCGTTCCAAAGAGCGTTTCTGGTGTTACTACCTACTAAGATTATTCCTTTATCACGGTTCCTTTCTAGGATATCTTTAAATTTTTGTAGATCTTCTTCAATGTCCCTTTGATGGTCGAAGTACATGCTTGCTCTGATGAAAGTAAAATCATTGTATTTTACTTCTATAACCAAACAATCTTCTTCTGATAGCTGTAAAATGATTATTATGTGTAGACATTTGCATCATTGACAATTACTGCTGCCCTTTTCCTTCTGATTCCTTGAGTGCATGTCTTCATGGACTTCGGTATTCCTCCTAATTCCTGCATGTTGTATGGTTCTTCTTGTATTAAGTTTAATGTTGCTGCACATGAATGCTGAACGTTGATCTGCACGCATTTCAATGGAGGTAGACTTCTATCCATTTTAATAATCTATTGTTTGTTGGAATCTTCTTATTGTTTGATAACTATAACAGTTGGCATTCAATGCTGAGTGCTCCCATTATTGTATTTGTTAAAATTGCAATAATTGATGCATTTGTAGTTTCCTTCATTTTCCTTGCAGTCTTTCAGGGCATGGTTTTTTGAGCAGTTTGGGCATGTCAACTCTCCAGCATCCTTTACCATGTGGTTATATTTGATGCATTTAATGCGTGTGTGTGTGTGTGTGTGTGTGTGTGTGTGTGTGTGTGTGTGTGTGTGTGTGTGTGTGTGTGTGTGTGTGTGTGTGTGTGTGTGTGTGTGTGTGTGTGTGTGTGTGTGTGTGTGTGTGTGTGTGTGTGTGTGTGTGTGTGTGTGTGTGTGTGTGTGTGTGTGTGTGTGTGTGTGTGTGTGTGTGTGTGTGTGTGTGTGTGTGTGTGTGTGTGTGTGTGTGTGTGTGTGTGTGTGTGTGTGTGTGTGTGTGTGTGTGTGTGTGTGTGTGTGTGTGTGTGTGTGTGTGTGTGTGTGTGTGTGTGTGTGTGTGTGTGTGTGTGTGTGTGTGTGTGTGTGTGTGTGTGTGTGTGTGTGTGTGTGTGTGTGTGTGTGTGTGTGTGTGTGTGTGTGTGTGTGTGTGTGTGTGTGTGTGTGTGTGTGTGTGTGTGTGTGTGTGTGTGTGTGTGTGTGTGTGTGTGTGTGTGTGTGTGTGTGTGTGTGTGTGTGTGTGTGTGTGTGTGTGTGTGTGTGTGTGTGTGTGTGTGTGTGTGTGTGTGTGTGTGTGTGTGTGTGTGTGTGTGTGTGTGTGTGTGTGTGTGTGTGTGTGTGTGTGTGTGTGTGTGTGTGTGTGTGTGTGTGTGTGTGTGTGTGTGTGTGTGTGTGTGTGTGTGTGTGTGTGTGTGTGTGTGTGTGTGTGTGTGTGTGTGTGTGTGTGTGTGTGTGTGTGTGTGTGTGTGTGTGTGTGTGTGTGTGTGTGTGTGTGTGTGTGTGTGTGTGTGTGTGTGTGTGTGTGTGTGTGTGTGTGTGTGTGTGTGTGTGTGTGTGTGTGTGTGTGTGTGTGTGTGTGTGTGTGTGTGTGTGTGTGTGTGTGTGTGTGTGTGTGTGTGTGTGTGTGTGTGTGTGTGTGTGTGTGTGTGTGTGTGTGTGTGTGTGTGTGTGTGTGTGTGTGTGTGTGTGTGTGTGTGTGTGTGTGTGTGTGTGTGTGTGTGTGTGTGTGTGTGTGTGTGTGTGTGTGTGTGTGTGTGTGTGTGTGTGTGTGTGTGTGTGTGTGTGTGTGTGTGTGTGTGTGTGTGTGTGTGTGTGTGTGTGTGTGTGTGTGTGTGTGTGTGTGTGTGTGTGTGTGTGTGTGTGTGTGTGTGTGTGTGTGTGTGTGTGTGTGTGTGTGTGTGTGTGTGTGTGTGTGTGTGTGTGTGTGTGTGTGTGTGTGTGTGTGTGTGTGTGTGTGTGTGTGTGTGTGTGTGTGTGTGTGTGTGTGTGTGTGTGTGTGTGTGTGTGTGTGTGTGTGTGTGTGTGTGTGTGTGTGTGTGTGTGTGTGTGTGTGTGTGTGTGTGTGTGTGTGTGTGTGTGTGTGTGTGTGTGTGTGTGTGTGTGTGTGTGTGTGTGTGTGTGTGTGTGTGTGTGTGTGTGTGTGTGTGTGTGTGTGTGTGTGTGTGTGTGTGTGTGTGTGTGTGTGTGTGTGTGTGTGTGTGTGTGTGTGTGTGTGTGTGTGTGTGTGTGTGTGTGTGTGTGTGTGTGTGTGTGTGTGTGTGTGTGTGTGTGTGTGTGTGTGTGTGTGTGTGTGTGTGTGTGTGTGTGTGTGTGTGTGTGTGTGTGTGTGTGTGTGTGTGTGTGTGTGTGTGTGTGTGTGTGTGTGTGTGTGTGTGTGTGTGTGTGTGTGTGTGTGTGTGTGTGTGTGTGTGTGTGTGTGTGTGTGTGTGTGTGTGTGTGTGTGTGTGTGTGTGTGTGTGTGTGTGTGTGTGTGTGTGTGTGTGTGTGTGTGTGTGTGTGTGTGTGTGTGTGTGTGTGTGTGTGTGTGTGTGTGTGTGTGTGTGTGTGTGTGTGTGTGTGTGTGTGTGTGTGTGTGTGTGTGTGTGTGTGTGTGTGTGTGTGTGTGTGTGTGTGTGTGTGTGTGTGTGTGTGTGTGTGTGTGTGTGTGTGTGCATGTAGGTGTGTGTAAACTGGGCCAGGATTTACAGAAATCTCAGCTATGGATTGAATTTTTCAGTCTGAATATCTATTCAAATCTTAGTTTACACATAGATAGTGTGGAAGAAAGATAAAATTTCCAACAAATAACCTAGGGACTTCAGTACTTACAAAGTTAGTAAGTTTCCACAAAAGATGCATATTTCACTGTATATGACAGTCCCTAGTGGTTTACTAGGAAATATCCCAATGAGTTGGAGAATTTGGTGTCATGACAGCATGGTAGCTCAAAGGTTAAGAGTGACCAGACAGAGACCAGGAGATCCGTGGTTCAAATACCGGCCTTGGCATTGAATTTTTCAATCTGACTTTATCTATTCAAATCTTAGCCTATACATGGTTAGTGTGGAAGAAAGATTAAATTTTCAACAAATTTATTCATAAACTGAAAGTATGATGCTAGCTTCTTTTTCCTCCCTCTTAGTTTGAGAAGGTTTAATTTTTTGTCTTTTTTTCCCAATATATTAACATTTGAATTCAAAGGTTGTGCACCCTTCTGCAGTCACATAGTCTCATGGGGTAAATTGTTTAAATTCCCAACAAACATATTCAAAATATATAAACCTCTAAAAAACGATTTATAAACCTTTATTTTTCATTTTTGTGACTGAAAATCCAGTGTTATTTACGGTATATTTGGTAACAGTTATGTTATGTGCAGAGGTTCTACCCAATCAGTTCTGGACCCGTAGGTCCAAGACCCTGGCCTCCTTCAACCCGGGAGTGATGGATACTCCGGGGCTCTTTCCATAGGGCAATACCTGATTTCTTAAAAAGCCCCCCCCCCCCCACCCCCATTGACAACAACGTCAAGACGGGATGGAAGTGGATACGCCACCTACACGCATCAACCCTGCAGGGAAGACTACCGAAAACCTCGGTGGGGACGCCTGGTGATCTAGCACACCTTCTACTAGCTCTGCAGGCTAGTACCCGGGACTTATTAGGCAATCCTCTACCCCCTCCGGGTGGCCGTAGCCTGACCGGAGGTACCCAATTTCCCATGGGTGTCGGGAAAATATTGCCCCCTCGAGTCCAAACCAATCCGAACAGGCAGTTCGGCCCGAGGTTCCTCTAGTAACGTCAGAGGTACCACGAGTGCTAAGGGTCCGCAGTGCCTGCACCATGGCAGCTGAAAGGGACAGATCCCCTCCCCTACGGGACATGCAAACACACTTAAGAACAGCTTTTGTTGCATTATAGTACATCAACCATACTCAATTGAATGCAATGTGAAATTTGCACTTGAGGCTCAACCATGCAATTGAACTTTATACAATTACCAAGATTCTTGGAATAATGTTAGACATAAAACTTAGAGCATACTCATATTGAGTGATGTTGCAATAAAGCAGTTAATTTTAAAGTTAGAAATTAGAAACAATCAAGTGAATAAATAACCTGAAAGATTATTGGATTGGTTGTAACACAAACTTCATTTTTAAGTTAAAATAGTGTTATTTCTTTAATATATAGTATGTCAACCTTTAACCTGGTTTATTTGAGTTGTGCAAAATAATGTATACAATATACAATATGGGTAGTTTTGTTCCAATGAAAATTATGAACCACAGTTTTAATAAATAAAAGAAACCAATTTGTTATATGCTAAAATTGACTATAAGAGAAAGTGTAAAACCTACATTTATAATGGTAAGATTACTTACCTTTTCTATTGATTTTCAAAACAATACTATATTTATAATACAATTGGTTGTTTCCGGGCTGTTTTGCCGTGGTCTGTTGGAGTAAGAACCAAACGTTTCATCCACAAATACGGCAGACATCATCAGTGGCGCGGTCGAAGCTTTCTTGCATAGAGTTTGGCTGCGTCTGAAGCGTTCAGTGCCTGAGTCGCGTTATTTGTACTGGTAGTTGAGGGGCGGAGCCTGAGTAGTCCGGCAATGGTGTCCTGTGATTGGTCCGCATCATTTTTGGTGGTTAAATGGCATTTCCTGTTTTCGAGAACAGGATGCCAGTTCCTATTAGGCCACCATTGCCGGACTACCCAGGCTCCGCCCCCCAACTACCAGTACAAATAGCGCAACTCAGGCACTGAAAGCTTCAGACGCAGCCAAACTCTGCAAGAAAGCTTCGACCGCGCCACTGATGATGCTTGCCGTAGTTGTGGACGAAACATTTGGTTCTTACTCCAACAGACCACGGCAAAACAGCCCGGAAACAACCAATTGTATTATGGACTCCGGCCGTGAAAGCTTACGTTCTCTCAATACTATATTTAATAAAATTAACTCTGAAAATTATAACTATGAAACTGGAAATCAAAATGTCTAAAACACAAAAAAAATCACAGAATAAGGATTTATTTCACACAAGAAATAATACTAAGATATAAAGATATCAACAAATATAATTAAGAAAAGATATATTAACAATATATTCCTGATAAAACTTTCTACTTGACTGCATAATTTTTAACGAATTGAAGTACTTTTTAGGCTAATATATGCAGATTAATTTTCCTTCCACACTAGCCAGATATAGGACAAGGTTAACAAAAGGTAGTCAAACTCAAAAATCCAATGCCAATGAGGTATTTACAATGTAGTAGTCACCACAAAAGGTAGTGTATCTCACTGTATATGAGATCTTACAGTGGTTTATAGCAAAAATATGGTAATGCTGGCATGTTGCCACGGTAGCTCAATGGTTAAAAACAAATGTACGGAGACAGAGTGATCTGAGGTTCAATGCATTGCATTTTTAGGTCTGGCTGCCCTTTGAGGTGTTTTTGTTTTTTATAATGTACAGAAACATACATAATTGTAATTATGCACTGACAGTGTCTAAGATTTAGTCTCTACCTACAATAAATCAGTTAAACTGACTTCTCCACAGAATGACAATTTACTTACTTTTATTTATATGCTTTGGACTACTAGATAATGTTACGCAATGAATTTGGAAAAGGCATCTCCATCAACCTGCTCTTTATGAGAAGGATGTATGAGGGTATCACAGCTATACTGATGTAACCAAAATTTTTCATGAATGAGACTTCAGCCAATCAATATTTTCATATCTAAAACCTTAATGTTACATATTAGCGTTAAAAATGTAAGGTACTTTTTTGTAGGCCTGCTACATATTAGCAGGAGCAACTCTCTATACTGGGTCTGTCCTTACTTTACGTGGCGATGTAAACAAAAGCATGCATACATGTGCAACAAATTGGCTGTTTAGCCTTGCAGATGAAAAATATAGTTTGCATATCATTTTTAAATAGTTTAAATGTAATTCAAAATATATAAACAACTCCACATTATTACAAATGCAACAGTCAAACAGTAATCCATTAGTATTTTATTTTAAAACATACAAAAAGAAGCCAGTTGTGGAAGGTGAGTATGATGAATTTGTTAAAAGTGCTGTTCATGCAAGATGCATAGCTTCTTTGAAAAAAATGAGCCAGCAACAATTACAGATATGCTTCAAGGAGTAAACAATAATCCTGAATTGCCTAGCCTTACGAAAACGAGCTTCCACACCATTCTTCACGACATAGGTTTTGAATTTGTGAACAGACACTGAAAAAATATAGTTTAGTGTGAAGATATATTGTTCTGGTGAAGAAATTATCAAAGGAACATTTAGAAGTGGAAGTAGTTTAAGGAATTCGTCCGTTGTCACATTCCAATCAGGTACGTAATATTTTTTAATTGCATGCCAGTAGAACTTTCAAGTCATTGCCAAAGTGGATACACACACTTATTTAGCACTGTTATTCAGCAGAAAGACCTGTGCTTTAATTTTTAATAATTGAGATGGGCTTATGTGAAGAAATCAAATATTTAAGTAATTGTTGTAAGCATTTGGTCACTTTTTAATGTACAAAAGGAAAAATGTATTACATAGTACACACACCTTTGCATTTAATGTTAACGTAAAATGCTACCACATAACCTACTCATAGGAAACAGCAAAGCAAAACTTTGTAAAGAAGTTCGTTGACAGTGTAAAAGTTTGACACATGGGAATAAAATAGCACGAATATTTCCTCCAATCACAGTTGCCGGCAGAGTAATACATTTTCTCTGCTTTGTTTACATCACTATATAAACTAAG
Source organism: Mantis religiosa (assembly GCA_030765055.1). Classification (NCBI taxonomy): domain Eukaryota; kingdom Metazoa; phylum Arthropoda; class Insecta; order Mantodea; family Mantidae; genus Mantis; species Mantis religiosa. The sequence goes on from CM060951.1 coordinate 130,148,366, forward strand.
AATTGTGCCAGTATAAATCTGGCAGATGCAGTCATTGATGTTTCTAAACGTATTTGAAATATAAGCATTTACTCAAGTTAATATATGTGACTCATTCATATTTGTATACTAAAAGAATAAATTATTGTACAACACACCTGAATGAGAATAACTGCAGCACGTAGGCGAAGAAACCTGCGTCGCTCTATAACTGCTCGAAACCAACGCTGGATTGCTATAATGCTCGCCATAATCTGCTGGTGTAGCCGATAATCTAACTTCACCTTCTCTGATTCACGTAGAAATATCTTGGTTGTCCCCAATTGATAATTATCTCGATTCAGATTCAGAGTCAACAAGAAATCTCGAACATCTGCTTGTGAGCTGCAACATAATTATTTGTTACATTCTCTAGCACCTAATTATAATATGCAAAGGAAGTATATTCTAGCTTAACCTTTTCTGACCTGTTTACAAATACCTCAGTTCAAAACACACTATTTTAGAAAAAGGTGCATGTGCACATGCAGGTACACATGCAACAGCATAATTCAAAACTGAAATGTCCCATAAATTTCAAACCTGATGTTTAACTTTGTTATCTTCCAAAAATGTGATATAAACATTTTCAAAATAATGCCCGAAGGCCAACTATGAGGGTAGTGCTTCCATGCCATGTACTACCTTAAAAAAAGATATGATATGATTTATTGAGTACTAAAACAAATACATCTTGGGCTACCCCTAAGCTGGGCTCTGGCCCTTTTGCTAACAGGGCAGCTCTTCAACACCATTACATACTTAACATGTGTCTGCCCTTTTAATAGTCATTGCTTTTCATTTAATTTCTATGCTGCGCTAGATTTTTCATATTTGCCAAATTTTTGTCCCTCTCTATAAATTATTACACTCATTTCTGCTTCATATTATTATTGTTTCAGTCTGAATTCACTTAACCTCACTTTTCAATGCTTCTCACATGTATATCACTTCATTTGCAACCCCTTTCCCTATTACTAATTATGTAACTTCCCTAGCAGCTTTCCGCAATTTGTACAGCTGCATCACATCTATTCAAATCTGTTCCTATACTTCTCATGACACCATTCTATTTCTTCCTTTCTACAGTTTATCCATAAAACCATATTTATGCCTTGATGATATGTTCCTATTTCAATATCCCCTGCCTAAATTTTGCCAAGTTTCTAACCACTTGAATCTCCACGCTTATTTCACATTGATTTTTACTTTTTCTTTCTTTTTTTTTTTAAAAAAAAAAGTAAGAAACATCAAGGCTTAATGAAATGTTTTCCTAACAAAACCTGAAAGAAATGACTACAAGATGCAAGTTTGCAACACTGTTATAGATGGATCATTAAAAAATTAATGGCAATACTGCCTGCATTTGGTGCTATCAGCAGTGAATCATGTAAGCCGATACCAATGAAAAATACGAGCATCTAATATTTGTTAGCTGTGAGTTTGAAGACAATTTTATTTAATAAGACATCTTTAGTACAAAATTGAATCGAGAATATATTGACACATTGCTTCACTCACACTGTGAGTGAAGCAATGTGTCAATATATTCTCGATTCAATTTTGTACTAGTTTGTGCTTTACTGTCCCTACGCTTCTTTCAAGTTTATACTTTGAAGACATCTTTAGTCAATTTAATTGTAGGCTGATATCTTTTGTGCTCTAGATAATACAAATAAAGATGCTTCATTAAAATTCAGGTTGCAAGAGGTATCAATGCCATACAGAACTATTTGAAGCTTGTGGTAGACAGATTTCACCCTATTGTATTGTGGCTAGGTGGGCAAATGCAGTTCGTAGAGGAAGTGAAGATGTTCACCAAAAACATGGAGCTGGCAGACTGCAATTAGCAAGTGATAAAGTGCATGCGAAAGCTGTTAAAATACTGCTGGAAGAACATTGTTGTTGAACTTGTATTGAACTAGCAAGGGAAGTTGGAGTTGCTCCTGGTACGATTCTCCACATACTTAAGAAGAAATTAAAGATGAAGAAAATCTGTGCTTGATGGGTTCCACACAATCTTACAGAAGAAACTATGTGACAGAGAATGGAAACAGCAAGATTACACTTAAAACGCTATGAACGTGAGAAGAAATTAAAGATGAAGAAAATCTGTGCTTGATGGGTTCCACACAATCTTACAGAAGAAACTATGTGACAGAGAATGGAAACAGCAAGATTACACTTAAAACGCTATGAACGTGAAGGCATGCATTTTCTTCAATGTATCATAACTTTAGATGAAACCTGGGTTCGATGCTACCAACCAAAATTAAAAAGATAATCAAATGAGTGACAGCACTTTGATTCACCACAGCCAAAAAAGTATCAACAAGAACATGATCCATTTGAAGTCATGTTCATTGTTGCTTATGATTTTGATGGCACTCTTATCACTCATTCAGTTCCTTAAGGAAATCATGTGAATGGTGCAAATTACAGTTCACTTTGTGGAACACCATTTATGACTAGCTGTGCGTTGTAAACGTCCAAATCTCCTGAATTCTCTTCCCAATGCGTTACATGATGGTGCTCACTCTCACACGTCTGCTCCAGTTGTTAATTTACTTCACAGATGGAACTGGGAAATTCTGGAGCATCCGTAGCATTCTCCAGATATGAGTCCATGTGATTTTGACCTTTTAGCAAAAATGAAATTACCAATTAGAAGAGTTTGCTTTAGAACCAGAAAGCAATTACAGCAGCAATAGAGCAGTCTGTTTCAATATTACGACAAAAAGATCTGTGGATGGTATCCATCGGCTCCCTGATGTGTGGAGGCTAGTTCATGTTGGAGGAGATTACTTCTAAGCACTGCAATAATTTGACTGCCCCAAAAATGTTTTATTTGTTGTTAATTCAAATGTTGCCACTAATTATTGAATGACCAAAGTTTTATTATTCAATGGATCTGTACCACTTCAAATCTGGTATAAATTTAAAGCTTTACGGACCTTTCATCCGGTCACCAGCAGTGGGTAGCTAAAATCTATGGCAGTTAGTATCTGTCACTGCTATCATTAGCAGCATGTCATTCAAACGTACCAACATACATCTAAGATAAACTAAGCTATACTGAGATGTCAGAAATAAGGCACTAATCTTAAATTTGCAGGGTAAAATTTAGTGGAAAATTATTTTATATTACATATTCTATTGCCCAGTTTAAAATTAAATTGATACTATTTTCTCATAATGTTACCTGCATTGCTAGCATTCCAGCAAACGATTAAAAGAGTGGTAAATTATGAAAACTAAAACCATAGTACACAACTACTGTGACTTCATACTTCTTTTAGTTTGAATAATATGAATACAGTAAGTTTTTACTAAGTAGGCCATTTCCTACATTACTGTTAGAAGGCAAAGTGAAAATTAAAACAAGGGTAGATCTGCCCCTGATGACCACATAAATATAGAACAAAAAGTGCAGTCATTAACTGCTTAAGGACATTAACATGAAACAAATAGTTCTGTGGATGTGATGTCAAAAAATGCTTTATAGTGCTTTCAATGCATTTTGTTTGGTGGGGAAACCACTGGTCAGAAGAAGGTGTGATGGATTTAGTTCATGCCTGTGGAAACATTGGTAGCTGCAGGATTACATAAGTTAATATAGTACTCAATATTAGTCAAGTTTGTAAAGTTTACAGTAACTTTAAATTTGCTTGAGAACAACAGTTCAGTTTGTGGAAAGAAAAAAAAAAGTATTGGTAAAATAATGCTGTCACTACCAGTTCATTCCTCCCTCTGCCTACCCCTGAAACTACCCTTCATGTAGAAAAGGTTTGATCTATTTTCTAAAAAAAAAAAAAAAAAAAAAAAAAAAAAAAAAAAAAAAAAAAAAAAAAAAAAAAAATCAGATATTTGACCTACTGATTTGCCTAATTAAAGTGCATTTTATGAATTTTCTATAAAGAGCCGCCTCAGAAGTCTAGTTTAAATGACTGAATTTTGTGTAATTAAGAGACAATGACTACAGGAAAAATGAAGAAAGTACATAATGTGACTTTGTGGGTTCGTGAAATAAAAAGTCGAGGTTACAAACACAAAAACTGCACTTTATTCTCGTAGCAATACACTCTTCACAATTACAATTTGCTAGATAACATAAAACTGTTTATTTTAAAAACACCTCGCTCAACTTCTCTCGCTTCCAGTAACGATCGGCCCCGAAGTTTCCCGAATCTCCACCGGCCATCATTTATTGATCGGCATCGCGAGTCTGCCGCCAGGGTAACACTGCTCCCTCCTCAAGGCTGGTCGTCCCGAACAGCACCTTTGTAGCGGGCCAGGCGATCCAGGTGTACCACCTGAAGTACCGGCGTGAACTTCTTCCAAGACTTCCGGAACCTTACTCCGGGGAAGTACCAACTGTTCTCTCTGCGTCTTCCCATCGGGTGATACCCATACCCGGAACAGCACACCCTCTCTGGTCTTCAACGAGTCCCACTGGGCCCAGTAAGACTTGTAGGTGGCGCTCCTCGGTGCGATGTCCGCCCAGGTTGGTCTCGTCCCTGCCTCCACTTCCCTCAAGAGTGGCCCCAAGTCTGCGTCCGCCAGCTGCTCCCTCCTCAGGCCTGCGCTATCCCAGCCATCCGCAGGCACTGCCGTGACTACTCGAACTGCTGTGGCACGCTCCTTCTCCTCCACTCTTGTGCATTGGCCGCACTCTTCTGGACAGGGTCTTCGGGACATAGCGTCCGCGTTACCGTGGCTCTTCCCTCTGCGATGTTTCGAGGTGAAGTCGTACTCCTGCGGCCTCTGAATCAAACCTGCTGTCCAGCCTTCCGGTCGCGCCATCACCATCACCTCGCTCCTCGCGGGGTCAACCACGTCTTCGTTCAAGATGACCCTACCGATTCCAAGGCACTCTTCACTTTGACGGAGTATAACCTCTTCTCCGTTGAGCCGTTGGACCTTCCTGCCGACGTCAACCGTCGCCTCATAGCTCCTGAGGGCATCGAGTCCCAGAATCACCTCCTCAGCCACCTTCGCGACGAACACCCACAGACGCACGGCACTCCGTCCCAAGGTCAGCTACAGCAGGGCCTCCTTCTCCACAGGCATGGGGTCGCCCGATGCCGTCACAAGCTCGTATGGTCCTCTCGGCTTCCTCGTCGGCTAACCCTTCGCCACGTCAGGTCTGATGATGGTCACGGCCGCCCCGGTGTCCACCAGCACGCGGCACGGCTTTCCTCTTACCCAGCCGTCCGCGATGAGGTTGTCATCCATCCGCCGGCTGACGGCGCGGATTGTCACTCGAGGGGATGGTGGTAATGGCGCCGACGTACCCCTCTCCGCGCCGGGCCTTACTCGTTCTTCCCGCTGCCCTTCCTGGTGTGGGCAGTCTCTCTGCAGGTGTCCGGGCTGTCCACACCCCCAACACAGGCCACTAGGTGTTCGCCGGCGTCCCTCGGCTGGTCTTCTGTTTCCGGCGTAGCGGACACTCCTCGTTCTCGACGTCGGGATAGATGCTACCTTGGCCGCCTCCATCCTTAATGCTGCTGTCAGCGCCTCGTGGATGGTTTTATAATCGCCGAGCATTAGGCGCTGACGAATCTCCGTGTCCCGTACCCCGTCGACAAAGTTGTAGGCGGCTTCCCGGGATACGAACTCCAGTGGCAGGTCAACCAAGGCCTTGCCAGCTAGCTGCTCAACCGCTATGGCGAACTCCTGTAGCGTCTCCCCCAGCTGCTGTGACCTTGCCTTTAGTTGGCTGCGGTACGCTGCGGCTAAGCGGTGGTTCCCGAAATGATTCTCCAGGGCCTCCCAGATGTCCTTGGGCGCCGCCGTTGTCTGCATCGCGTTTAGGACTTCCGCGGCCCGTCCCTGGAGGCTGGCTATTAGCTGTGTGGCCTCCTCCGGTGACCATCTGTTGTGCTTGGCCACTGTGTCGAACTGGCGGCGAAAGACCTCAAATGTTGACGCGCCGTCATATTTCGGCAGTTTGACGCGTGCAGATGTTGTGTCGCGTCCCGGCACGTCGGCCTTCAAATCCTTCAGTTTCCTGCCGATGACGTCCTCTACTATGGCGTTCAGGGACTTGACGCTGGTGTCGGCCTTTCCCTCCAGGTCGTCAACGCGGCTCGCCAGGTCCTCGACGCGCTCGTCCACTTGGCCCATCCGCTTGCCCAGCTCCGTCACGTTATCCCTCACGCTGGCCAACTGTTCTTCAAACTTCACGGCAAGGGCCTCGTTTGCCGCTTTCATCTCCGTGGCCAGGCTGTGGTTCGCTGCCCTCATTTCTGTGGTCAATTTGGTCTTTATTTGTTTCAACTCCGCGGCCAGGTTGTTATTTGCCACTTCTGTTTTTGCAGCGAGGTTTTCATTTGCCGTCTTCATTTCTTCCATTTTCTCTAAAATCTTTGCCAATGCAGCTTCCATTGTCGTATGTTCCACTTCTGACACCAGTTGTGACTTTGTGGGTTCGTGAAATAACAAAACGAGGTTACAAAACACAAAAACTACATTTTATTTTCCTAGCAATACACCGTTTACCATTACAAAATTGCTAGATCACCTCAAAACTGTTTTTTTTTTTTAAACACTACTCTCAACTGTCTCTTCCGGTAACGATCGGCCCCGAAGTTTCCTGAATCTCCACCAGCCATCATTTATTCATCGGCTTCGCGAGTCTACCGCCAGGGTGACACTATAATTATGAAAATTAGACATAGACATGTGGAAGTCTTTACTAGTGCTCATGTGTTGTTAATAATGAGCTCCTGTAACACTGCTATGTTTGAGAAAACCTGAATTATGCACTAAAAATTTAAACCATGTTCTTCTTCCAAACAATCACACTCTTCACCCTCGCTTTCCTCTTCCTTATGTTGTGCATCGTCTTCGTGCTGAATTGTTACCATAGCTATCTCCACCAAAACGTTTAAAAATCTTCTTCAAATCAGTCCTTTTCTCTAATTTGATGGAATGTTCCAAAGGCAGAACGGGAGGATCTGCTGTTTGTTCAATTGCTATTCCTCTTTTAAACAAGGACAGGAATTTCTTGGATTCATTATTTAGTCTAAATGACATTTCCATTTTCACAGAAACATGAACTTTTTTACATTTCAGTTCCTTTTTCAATATTACCCTTTTCATTTCCCTTACACCATCTGGCTTTTTAAATAACTAATTTATTAAATTTAAAGGTAGTCGATTAATGACACTAAACAACACTTTTTAAATTTTTCCGGAACATGTTTCAGAGATTATTAAATTTTAGATTAGTCGCATTTTTTAACACATCTGCTTCACTTTCGTACCAATTTTGAGGACATGTTTCGCAAATCTTCGCTTGCATCTACGGCTCTTGTGCGACTGACGCTAGATCCAGCGGTGTGGGTAATTCTGGGGTTGTTGCTGCCATCTGTTGATTTAGTGATGAACTGAAATGTGGGATTCTCTTCTAGCGGGATTTCAAAGTTCATTAGTTGGTTTTTATGTTTTTCTATGTATATGCAGATGTGTTAAAAAATGCGACTCATCTAAAATTTAATAATTTTTCGCTTCACTGTGGTGTTCCAATACAGTTGAATCTCGATATGTTTCAGAGACTTTGCCTCTATCCTCAACCGTCGATGGCCGGTTGAGGATAGAGGTAAAGTCTCTGAAACATGTTCCGGAAAAATTTAAAAAGTAAGTGTTGTTTAGTGTCATTAATCGACTCCCTTTAAATTTAATTTATCATAACAACACTGTTTTCCACACTTCCAAGAAAGGAATTGTAACTTGTTTATGTTTAAGTCTCATGGAAGATATAGTCGCTTGCTCTTATTTATTGAAAAATGACTTTCTCTAGCTTGAAGGTTTCCTTCTTTTGGGCATACTGTTTGGTTTTTCAGTCACCACCCCTTCTCTCCTTTAGTGGTTTACCTGGTATTACAGAAGCTGCTATGCTGTTTACTCTTGTTGTGCCAATAGCAAAAGGAGCTCGAAGGAACTTAAAACACAGCGGAATAGTTTCGTTGTTTACTCTGACTTGATACTTAATAACCACTGAGTTAATTGTATTTTCTCGGCCTGCACCTTTTGAGAGATGATACAGACATCATTGATGCCAGAATACAATCTTGTGATTTGTTGCTGTAGTTATACACAAACTTTCTTTTACTGGTAAGGTGATACGCAGGAATGGTAGGTACATAATTTAAATCTACCTTCTCTATGAGTACATGGAGACTCAAGCTCCAGCATTCTAGGATCTTTATCAGAATACCTGAAACACATCAACGAATGATGTGATAACTATATGATATCAGCAAAGTAGCTCTGAATGTGTTCCAACTGCCGTGTTTTCGTTATAATAATACCAATAATTATTTTTATAATAAAATTTAAATAGAACTCAGCTTTCTTCTTGTTCTCTTTTCCTTTTTGTCGTACCCTTTTGCCTCTTACTGGAACCAGCACAGCGCTCATCAGCAGAATGCTAACCGCTTTCTTTCATTTTCACAGAACCAAATGCATGAACAGCTTACAAGGCTCACAATAATACCAAGACAGCTATTGACAATGCAGTCTTGTCAGTCAGCTACAGTGAACATGGGTGTCTGTACTGCAACGATGGAAGAGGTGCGAATTCCCCTGCACAAGCCCGAAAATGTGCGTAAGAAAGTGGACAATTCGCGATTTGATCCAGTCTAGCCACTGGACATATCGCAGTTTGCACCAAACCTGTAATTTTGCTCTCGATTTTAATGGGTTTGAAACATGATTTGAAGCAAACAGAGACTTGAACACGATGCAGGGCATGCTAAAGAGTTCAGATTCGCTTCAAACTACTTCTCGATTGAGAGTGGACTTATCACATTTTGAAATGATGCTCCTCATATACTAAACTGTTGTAGCAATTAAGCTACAGTTTAGTTCTATAATTACTTTGCAAGGAGGTCATATCTCTTTAAGCAACTATGACATAGAGTTGCTACACCTGATACTCAAAAGTTAATATTAATTAGTATAACTATTATAAAAAGACAGTTGTTCTAAATTAGCCCCATCAGGGATTGTTTATTAATATTTACAAAGGATCTGTAGTTGTAAATAATGTTAATTTATTGGAATTATGGAAATGTTATGTTTATAAAAAATAAAACACAAACGGGTACAGATGTTAAGGAAATCATCATAGTAAGTAAGTAAGTAAGTTTTATTCACCGTAAGAACATACAATATTCATGGCTTCGTCAAATTTGTGCCCGTAGGAATAATACAATTCTTTTGAGCAATAACATTATGAATACAATAGTAATTAATAATGCACTAGTAATTAAACAATACAATAGTAGTTAAATAATACAATAGTAATTGACAGAATAATAATACAATAGTAATTAAGAATAATGCAACTTAGGTCACACAATTTTTAATGTATTACCTTCCAAAAACTAGACTGTAATAGACATAACTTTTACCAAAAAAAAAACAATATTTACTTTATTATTCAATTCTACTTCTCAAAAACTCATCTAATGTCTGTGGCATTATTTTTATTAGGATATTTTTTACAGCTTTTCTGAAATTTTTATTATTTAGATTTTTTATCTTAGCTGGGAGTTTATTATATAGAATGATTCCTTTGTGAGAGATGAAATCTAGACTCAGACTGAGACGATGATGATTTAGATGTATATTTTTACTGTTTCTTGTATTGTATGTGTGACAATCTGAATTACTTGTAAATAGTGATCTATTCCTATGTATAAAATAAACTACTTCATAAATATAAATACAATGAACAGGTAAGATGTTAAATTCTTGAAATATTGGCTTGCTTTCTGTTCTTAAGGGAACCTTTTTAATTATTTTTAATATTCTTTTTTGCATCTTATATATACACGAGGACTTGGATGTGGACCCCCACAGAATAATTCCATATGTAATTATAGGTTGTATATATCCAAAATATATTGTTTTTAATACCTCAATGTTTAGTACCTTTGTTAGAATTCGGAACGCGTAGCACAGTCGACTTAGCTTTTCACCTAATTGCTTTATATGATGCTCCCAATTTAGACTGGAATCAATCCATATTCCTAAAAATTTTGTAATCTGAGTTTCTGTTACAAAGGAGCTGTTTATGGGAAACTGGATGGGGTCATACCGAGTTTTTTGACTAAAGTTAATGGAGACAGTTTTATCTGTATTTGCTACTAATTTATTATTTATAAGCCACTGTTGAATTTCTATCATTGTCTCGTTTACCATTGCTTGCAGATCAACAGAACTTTTATTACCAATTACCATATTGATGTCATCTGCGAATAATACTGTGTTTGCATGTCTTAAATTCAAGGGAAGATCATTTATATAAACTAAAAACAACACTGGGCCCAGAATAGAGCCTTGAGGAACTCCTCTGTTTATCTTTTTCCGTGTGGATTTTATATTTCCTATTTCCACCAGTTGCTCCCTTTCCTTCAAGTAGGATTCAAACCAGTTTTCTGCTTGCCCTCTTATCCCATAGTGATGTAATTTTCTTAGTAGAATGTCGTGGTCCACCATATCAAATGCCTTACTAAGATCCAAAAATAAGCCATATGTCTGATTTCGTTCATCTTTTAGTTTCATTATTGCTTCTACAAGTGAGTACAGTGCATCATTTATACATTTTTTCTTTTGAAACCCAAACTGGGCATTATATAGTATTTTGTTAGATTCTAGGAATTGTGTTATTCTATTAAACATTACCCTTTCAATAATTTTTGAAAAAGCCGATAGCAGAGAAACTGGCCTATAATTTCCAATGTTTTCCTTTTCACCTTTCTTATATATTGGATGGATTTTTGCTAATTTAAATATTTTAGGAAATTTCCCCTCCGCTAATGAAAAGTTACATATATCTGTGATAGGGGTTACAATCAAAGATGAGCACCGTTTTACGATCAAATCTGGGATTCCATCTGGACCACACGATAATTTGCTTTTCATGCCTTTAATTATACCATCAACCTCTTTCTCCGTTACTGGAGTGAGAAAGATTGTATTGGGATTAAAGGTTTGGTTACTTAAGTTTGTTTTCTGTGTTATATACTGTGATGTTGATGATGGCGTTACTTTTACAAAATGTTCACTAAATGCTTCAGCTATTTTTTGGGGATTTGTTACCATGTTTTGATTAATCAAAATCTCCTCAATTCTATTATTATTTGAATTTGTTTTACCCGTTTCCTGTTTGACAATATTCCATATAGCCCTACCCCTGTTTTCAGATTTAAGTATGTAATCCTTATTGAATTGTTGCTTTGCTTTACATATTACTTCTTTTAAAACTTTACAGTAGATTTTATAATAAGTCTTGAGTTGTAAATTATTAGAAATCTGGCATTGCTTGTACAAAGTTCTCTTGTTTTTACAGGATGTTAGGATGCCTTTAGTTAACCATATTTTATTTTTTGAGTTGAGTGATATTCTCATTTTTACCTCTGGGCACGCCATATTCAGATAGTGAGATACAGTATTCACAAATAATTCAGATTTATCATCTACATCTTTACTGCTTATTACATCTAACCAATTTTTTTTCTTTAATAAGTACATTAAATATTCAATATTTTCATTATTTAGCACACGTTTTTGTATACTGTTTTGAAATTTCTGATGCATGCTCTTGACTGCAAGGTTTAGCTGTAATGATACTGCATTATGATCTGATATTCCATAGTTACAGTTACCTTTTTTGTATGGGTTGATATTACTGTCAATAATTATTTGATCTAGACATGTTTTTGATGTTATTCCTATTCGAGTGGGGCTATTAATAATATCAATCATATTGAATGAGTGTATTAGAGTCCTAAATTGTGCCACTACATCATCATTTGATAAAAAATCAATATTAAAGTCTCCACATATAATAACTGTTTTGTAGTTTCTTTTTAAGCTTGTTAGCAATGTTTCAAAAAGTTCAAAGAAAATTTTTAAACAACCAGATGGAGATCTATATATACACGCTAAAGCCACTCGGCTTATGCCAGTTAATTCTGTGACTACATGCTCAAAATGCTTTTCTTGATTTAAATAATAAGTAATAGTTTTTTCCTTATTCTTAATATGATCTTTTACATAGATAAGAACCCCGCCATTTTTATATGATGTGCGACAAAATATACTTGATAGTTCAAAATTTGATAAACTATAAAGGTTTTTTTCATGCTCATTAAGCCAGTGTTCTGTTAAGCATAGTACACTTGTATCTTTTAGCTCGTGCTCTAATAGTATATTCAGTTCTTCCGATTTATTCCTAAGACATTGTATGTTTTGGTGTACTATTGTTAAAGCATTATTCTTAAAATGGGCTGAATTGTTTGACTTTTGAAAAGCATTCATCACTGTTGCAGTTGCTTTAGGAGATTCATACATTACTTTTAACTGCTTTGTACTTGACTGATTTACATCATATATACTACTTGCAAGTTTCCCTGGGGCATGCAGATTTCAATTACCTTATTTATTACTTTACCTAGCAGATATGAACCTTTCCTATTTAGGTGAAGGCCATCCCTGCCGAGGCATGTTTCATCTATATATCTATTTACATCACAGAAAATGGCTTTCCGCTTTTCACATGCCCACCTTAGATTGCTGTTTACTTGCTGTATGTACTTTCGGTTCACGTCACGTCTATTGATTACACTATTCACAATTATCCTTGCTGATGGAAACTTGTTCTTTGTTTTTTTTATAACTTCATAAACGTCGGACGATCGTGAAAAATCACGTCATTATCAAAATGGCTAAACAGACTGCTGAAACAACAGGAGAAAGGGGATGGGCATATTTCATTCTGAGAGTAGAATTTACTCTAATGTGGTGTTTAACTGCTTGTTAGCCGAAATTAGTGTTTTAAATAAAGGATGACTAACAGTATTTTAAAGGAAGTGTTATACCATTAAAAGCCATCAATCTGAGATCACAACCTGAAGACACAAAGAATCAATTGCTCACCGGCTACAGCTAGACTGAGGAAAACTAGTTATCTTTGATCGTTACGAGTTCAGCGAAGCATCCATTAAAACATAATCAAACACAAACATCCATTAAATATTCGTGGTCACAACTTTGTGAAAGCTTTTAATTCATGTACTATAAGTAGCTTAGCCTCTTACCTGACAAGTCCTTTGGGAAGCAGAATGCGATAGAGTTGAATGAATTCATCATAGGTAAGTCGTACATTATAACCAGCCTGTCGAATACGAACTGTCTCCAGCATACCAGTGTATCGCAGTTGACGTTGTACAGTCTCTTCATCAAATTTATTTGGAATCTAAAAAGAAAATAAGTTATTGTAAACATAGCAGATTACAGAAAGCATTTTAATGAATAAAAGTTAATGTTATAATTCACCTCTCCTGCATATGACCTTTACAGGCTACATAGAGGCAGCAAATCATATGCAAGATAAGCATTTTCTAGTGAGAACTAACTTGGTCTTGCTTAGTAATTAATAGATCAATGCTCAGATATTAAGAATTTATTAAATGGCTAAAATGCATGCCAGATATAAAAGGAATGAACGAGCAAGCATGTACCAAAAATGAGTGTAATTTTAGTAACTGCGCATTCACATGCAATTCTATTTTACATTTCTGTCAGAAATCCTTGAGCTGTCAACAGAGAAGTGATTATAAATTTTGTGACTAAAGTTAAGCCTCGCCTTTCTTCTAATACAACTCTAAATTCTCTGATCATGGGACAAAACAGATAGTTAATATGTAATTAATGTAGTTTACAGAAGTTGTAGAAGTTTGCAACATGTCGCTAAGTAAAGCAAGTGATTGTGTTACTGAGAAAAAAGAAACAAAATATAGTACTAAGCACAACAGGTTGTTTATAGGGGATAATGGTTTTTGTTTCAAATAAAACTCAAATGATGAAGAAAGTTCCAAAGTGTTATAAGTTAACTGCTTACATGTATGAAATGAACCAATCCACTGTTTCTCGGATAAGGTCACAGGTAAAAAGATGCAAGTCAGTTTGTGTAAAAGTTGTCTTGACCAGAAAACTGATTAACATATCAAAAAGAATAATGCACTTAGACAATTTTGCAAGACAGATAGTTTGTAGAACAGTTTTAGAATTTTATGATCGCAGCAAATTTCCTACTGCCGAAAAGATGGCTTCTTTATAGGTAAAAATATCTTGCAAAGCTTATATTTCTTCCACCTTAAGAACTCTGGAGAAAGAAAAAACAAAGAAAAAAATAGCCTTCTGATATAGGAAAATCAATGATGGTCACAAAATCCTTATGAAAAGGAGTGACATTGTTTTGTCAAGATTGAAGTTCCTTGTACAGTGTAGAAATTAAGAGTTTCTGGCGATACAAGACCAGTATTTTACTCAAATGAGACTTGGATCAACCAAAATCACATCGTGAATTCCATTTGGCAAGACTCAACACAAGAATGTGCATTAAATTTATCAATAGTAAAATGTGTCATCCGGGCTCCACAAAAACAGGTTTTTACTGGAAAGAGAATTAGCATGATGAAATGATGCTCATACATTTAAAGTAACTTTCAATTAATTTCCCTAAAAAAAGAAACAACTCATATTACCTTAATTATGATAATATCCAATTAACCAGAACAGAAAGTGATCCTTATCTTGAAATACTGTTTGACAAAAAAATTAACCTGAAAAAATATGTTTACAAAAATCATTAAGTGACCAAACATTTTAGAATGTGAAAACGACTTGCAGGAACTAAATGGGGCAGTTCAAGGTCTATATTAAATGACATATAATATACATATAATACCACTTATGTACTTTGGAGAAGTACTGATAACGTTCGACTTCCATGATACTTGAGCACAAACAAAATCCAGCTCTTAGCTCCTACTGGGGCTATTAAAACTACTCCTAATGACCTTACAAGCATCTATATATAATAGACCTATGACAGATTTAGAAGTGCAAATCCTTTTTTATATATTAAAAGTCTTGAGACTTCCAGAGATAAAAAATGGGAAAAACACCACACATCTACCTTCAGTTTGAAAACTAAATTGGGCTTTATACAGATATTTATATTCACAACCACAGATAAATTAGATTACACACCCGAAATAGAACATCTTATGCCTTTTAACAACCCATTGAACATCAATGAACTAGAATATAACCTTCATATAATCGCATATTTTAAAATGAAAACTAATATATTTGAAACGACAAATGTACAATATCCAGATGATGAATGGACCCGCATGTATACAATCAATACTTAGTCACATTACACTTACATATTGAGCAGATGCTCATAAGTTGGTAACTCAAAAAGATTTTAAGTTTAAGATTAAAGACTACAAACTAAGACAATTACATAGAAAATGAAGCTAGTTACAGTGAAGTAATAAATATTACACAAATAAAAATATATGTTAACAAATCTCCACTTATCTTAAGAAGTTGATGTTAATACTTGTTTCTTCTTTTTAAGATCGATTTCGAAGGCACATTACATTCATCTTCAGTTTATTATAAACAAACTCTGTTGTTAAGGAAATCTCGGTTACCATGTTTTTTTATTTTCTAAGTTATGTTTTCAGCATTACCAACTTCTGAAGACGAAACAAACCTAAAAACAGAATCAATTGCCGGTATGTCAAAATTCATTACGCGATTTTTATTTTTTAAAATAAATATTTTTTCCTACACTATTAAATCTATGGGACCATTTAATTGTTTTAATAATTTAACTTCAGGATTTATTTCATGGTTAAATGACCAAAAATGATCTGCTACAGCCGATTTATCAATTTGTTTATATTTAATGTTACGAAAATGTCCTTTTTTCTGGTTTCCAAACTACGTTTCGTCTTTCCAATATAAACCTGATCACAATCTTAACAATTAAATTGATAAATACCAGATTTTTTATTATTAGGAATTTTATCTTTTTTAGAAAATTGTAATACATTTTTAATATTATATTTATTTTGAGGAATTAAAGTTATACCAACTTCTTTAAAAAAAATTGAAAATGTTTATTAAGCCAAGGATGGTAAGTAAATTTTTTAAAATTATAATCATATTTTATTTTTTTAAGAGTAGAAATATCATTAACAGTTTTTTTATATTTAAATTTTTCAATCTTCTTTTGTATAAAATCTTTATTAAAACCATTAATTAAAACAGTATTAATAATATGTTTATATTCTTTATTAAATTCCTCTTTATTCAGGGGTATATTTATTAATCTATAAATCAAAGTATTAAAAACTGCAAATTTATGTGAAAAAGGGTTAAAAAATTTAGTTTTTATGTAATTATCAATATGAGTAGATTTCCTATAAATACCAAAATCTAATTTGTTATTATTTCTTCTTATTTTAAAATATAGAAAACGAAGAAATCCATTAATTTCAGTTTGTAATGTGAATTATATAGCTTTATCTTGTAAATTTAGTAATTTTAAAGCATCATTAATTTGTTTTTCAGGAACAATAGCAAAAATATCATCAACATATCTATACCATTACACAGAAAATGAAGCTAGTTACAGTGGAGTAATAAATATTACACAAATAAAAATATTTGTTAACTAGTATCCACTTATCTTAAGAAGCTGATGTTAATACTTCTTTCTTCTTTTTAAAATCGATTTCAAAGGCATATTGCATTCATCCTGAGTTAAACAAAATTAAAAGTTTTAGATTTCCTTAACAATTGAGTTTAACTGAGGATGAATGCAATATGCCTTCAAAATTGATTTTAAAAAGAAGAGAGAAGTATTAACATCAACTTTTTAAGATAAGTGGATAGTAGTTAACAAATATTTTTATTTGTGTAATATCTATACCATAAATATTAAAAGCAGAAGCATTATTAACAGTGAAGTATTCTTCAATTTGAGTTTGATTTATGAGTCACTATGTTTACACTCAAACTTCACTTACTTGCTGTTGTATAATTGAAATGTTTTCAAGATCATTCGATCTCATCCTCAACTGTTTGGTGACTAAATGAACATTCCTTTTCATTTAGTCACCAAACAGCTGAGGATGAGATCGTATGATCTTGAAAACATTTCAATTATACAACAGCAAGTAAGTGAAGTTTGAGTGTAAACATAGTGACTCATAAATCAAACTCAGATATTTCTACTCTTAAAAAAATATAAATATGTTTATACATTTAAAAAATTTACTTACCATCCTTGGGTTAATAAACATTTTCAAATTTTTTTTAAAGAAGTTGGTATAACTTTAGTTCCTCAAAGTAAATATAGTATTAATAATTTATTATAATTTTCTAAAAAAGATAAAATTCCTAATAATAAAAAATCTGGTATTTATCAATTTAATTGTTTAGATTGTGATCAGGTTTATATTGGAAAGATAAAACGTAGTTTGGAAACCGGAAAGAAAGAACATTTTCGTAACATTAAATATAAACAAACTGATAAATCGACCGTAGCTGATCATTTTTGGTCATTTAACCATGAAATAAATCCCAAAGTTAAATTATTAAAACAATTAAATGGTCCCATAGATTTAATAGTGTGGGAAAAAATATTTATTTAAAAAAAATAAACATCGTGTAATGAATTTTGACATACCGGCAATTGATTCTGTTTTTAGGTTTGTTTCGTCTTCAGATGTTGGTACTGCTGAAAACATAACACAACAAATGAAAAAACATGGTAACCGAGATTTCCTTAACAACGGAGTTTGTTTATAATAAACTGAAGACGAATGCAATGTACCTTCAAAATCAATCTTAAAAAGAAGAAAGAAGTATTAACATCAACTTCTAAGATAAGTGGAGATTCATTAACAAATATTTTTGTTTGTGTAATAAGACTACAATATTTACTAAGCAAAGATATATCAGGTATATAAAATATGAGTGTACACATCTCTTAAAATTATACACTAACATACATTAAGATGACAGTTCATCATCCATGTACTCCTCAACTGAATAGTATGCCTTACTGGCAAGTAACGTTTTAATGGAGCCTTTGAAGATATTTTGATTTAGGATTTACCTAAATGTTTGTGGCAATTTATTATATAATTTAATTCCTGCATAGTAAGAAATGAAAGACATATTGCAAGTTTTATTATTGTGGTTCTCATCCATTGCCATCAACCATTGCCAACTACTATGATGGCTGTTTATTAAAAACATTCAAAGCTAAAGTGAACGTGTTCGATGTAGGCAACAATGACTGGTTTTAAATGTGTGAAATCAGGAAAGCAAAAGCTTCAGAATTTCTAACAGTTAGTTGCACGTAAGTTAATCATGGCACCGATTGCGTCTTCATTTTCATCAAAACTGAAAACGTGGATTTATGTTGACATTGTTTTAATCACTGATGGTAAAGCAATCGTCTGCCAAACTTGTGGCAAACATGTAGGGTGTAAGATAAAATCTCAAGTTGAACAGCATTTACAAAGCAGTCTACATATTAGAACCACATTGTTCTTCGAAGAAAGAGGCACTACTGACACAATTACAGGGGCTGTCTACCTCATCTAATATTGAGTTTTACAAAGAACATGGTATAAAGTTGCAAGGAACATATGCTGGAGCAAACTTTTCAGGAACCTGAATTTAAACATTTCTTACAAAAATATTGCAACTGCACATTCCCGACAAGTCCACTCTCAGGAAGAATTAGTTGGATTCTTGTTATATTGACATAGAAATATCAAGGTTGACATATGCAAATCACCTAGATGGATTTCTGCTGATGAGATAACAGATGCTGCAGGCTGTTTCATCGCTAATCTGTGGGCAAGTTGGACTCTAAAGCTGCATCAAAATCCTATTTAATTTATTGCAGACCTTTAGAGACAACAAATAGTTCAATCGCTTGATTTATAAATTATGGACTTAAGATACTTATGGCTAGATGGCATAAAACAAACGAGGGTACTATTGTTGTACACAGATGAAGCTCCATACATGTTGAAAGTGAGAAAATTGCTTATTGTATTTCATCCAAACTTACTGCAAGTTATATGTGCGGCACATGCATTGCAATGAATGGCAGAGACATAGGTAATTTCCCAGAAGAAAATGCACTGATATCAGCAACAAAGATTTTCCTCAAATGCCCTTATCACATACAATGCTATAAGCAGCAGCAGCTCTGCCTCAGAGCCTGTGATAACAAGGTGGGCAACATAGAATGAAGCTGTGATTTTCTATAGCAAGCACTTAAAAGCTGTGAAATCAGTGGTGGAGAACTTTTCTTCTGATCAAGCGGTATCTGTGAGTGAATCCTTGTCAGTATTTAACAGTTCTAAAGTGCTCAGTTCGGTTACATACATTGCAAATCACTTCAGCTGGCTTTCCAAAGTATCAAAAAACTGGAATGTTCAGGTATGTCTCTTCAAAAACCTGTAGGAATAATGGAAAATTCATTTCAGAAGGTGAGTGTTGTGCCAAGTGAAGTGGGTGGTGTAGTTTTCACTAAACTGCAATCTGTGCTAAATACGAACCGTGCATACTCAAATCTTATTTGTCACGCTTATTTAATGGTGAAAATTTAGATACCTCTTGATAATTATTCCTAGCACAATCCCTCTGAATACATATGCACCATTGTGTTCTTGTGAAGTTGAGTGATCTTTCTCAATTTATTAAAACATATTATCAAACAAAAGACTGTGCATTGCAACAGAACATTTAGAAAAGTATATTACAATTATTATTATGCATACCGTTCTAATGCGACTTATATGCCTGAATGGGAGAACTTGTATTCGGTGGTAAAAGTTAACTGATCAACAATAAGCAGAGATTTGACTAGCCTACCGGCAAGTTTATGTTTTGTAGCAAAGAAACAAAACTTTGGATGTCACATATAATTGCTTTATTATATATTTATTAACATGTTTCAGCAATTTGGGTTACATATTGCGCCTTTTTTTTTTTTTTCGGCACTCATTTTCTTGTCTTCCCGGTTCGAAGCTGTTTACATGTGGGATTGCTTCAGATTCCTGCTGCTTCTCTCTTTGAGCAATGTACGTTTCCGAATGTTTTCCTAACAGGACTGCTTCGGGTCTGATGTTGGACGAATTAACTCGGTAGCGTGGTGGTAGCATGTCTGCCTCACGTTCAAGAGGTCCCAAGTTCGAATCTCGGTCAGGGTGAGATACCTGGATAAGGTTTTTCCGGGGTTTTCCCTTATCCTGGAAGACGAATGTCGGGTAACTCTAAGATCTATGGATCCCGGGCTCATTTGAGCATGATTTCACCCATTCCATTCGTCTGATATGACAACGTTGGAGGACGTAAATTACAAAAACAAATGGACGAATTAAGTTCTTGGGTAAGTGCTCCAGTCTCGCCTGTTGGCTTTAATAATTGTCTTAGTGGTCTTTCTGATCGCCTTCTTGGGATCTTTGTTTGGTTTTTAAAAGGGCTAAATTCTGTCAGTAAAGGAACCAAAAGTTACTGTGTTTTCAAGTTCTGACCCTATAGGCATGACTGCTTGCTTGCGTTTCTGTTAAAGTTAAATGTTTTCCGGGGTCCTAGTTAACTTGGTTAAATTTTTGTTTCACCAGAATTGTTTGTGTTTCCAAGAGTAGCTTTGTTAATGATTGTGATGCTTTTTGTTTTCCTGAGTTGCTTTAAGGGAACACATTGTTGAATATTCTGTTATCTGTAAAATGTTACAGTATTAAAGTTTGAATTGTTAAACAGGGCAACTGTGAGTCAGTTCATTGTCTGCCGCTTCTGTAACCTGGACCTCTATTATGCCTGTAAGGGTTGTAGGCCCAAACCAACATATCAGTTTAACCAGTGTTAGGTGTGAAGTGCACACCCAAGTGCCTGCCGGCACAATTTTGGTAGCCGAGCATGGTTAATTTGAAACTTGGCTTTCGGCTTGGTTTCCATATGTTCGTGTTTGACATATTTAGACTTCTTTGTGCCAACTAATGAATCCTAGTGGTAGTTAGTTATGGCATTTCCTTAACGAATGTTGACCATTTGTGGAAAGGTGAGCTGGTTTTTGAGTTGTTAATTTATGGTGGCCAGATCTGTCCTGCGGCCTATTGGGTGGCCATATTAGATGCATTCCTTCTTGTCAAGGACCAACCATTCACTGCTTTACCTGATAAGCATGATTTACTCACCCAATCCCCTCAAGTGTGTTCTGAAGCACTTTTAGAGTTTGGCAAGGTTCTCCAGGACTTGGAGCACGAGGGGTCCCATTCAAGAGGTCAGCAGGTACGTTTATTGGCGTGCATCCAGCATTATATCAATAAGTTAGATTATTATCTATTATTATTACCTTATTACCTATTTTCCGTGTTATGAAGTTTTACCTCGTGTTAAGGCACTCAAACAAAATTCTGAGGCTCTCCTTGAGAAACTTAACACCTTGCTCCCAATGGGGAGAAGACGCGAGGCTATATTTTCAGAGACCTTGTCGGCACCGGCCGTGAGCCCGGTAGCTTCTCCTTCGACGTCATTTCGTGCCTTAAAAATTTTACACCCTTTACAACAGTTGGTTATTGTTGGGTTGAGGGGGCTGATATGTTCGAGGTGTCTGATGTGCTGTCAGCTTTCACATTTTTTAAATTTCTAGTGAGGCTTAGCAGGATAGCTACGGTGCAATCGGTTCCTACCAATCTATACCTTGTTTCACGTAAGCTTGCCCGGTAATCTCTTAACGGTCACGTGACCTCATCTCCTCTCATTGGCTGCTGTTTGGTAGAGACTGTTTTGCGGTAAAAATTAGTTCGTTATTTAACATGGTGATATATCTTTATATGTTGAAAGAGAATTGTCAAATATTTACTTTCATAACTGTTTCAATTAAATATATTACGCAACAGAGTTAATTTATCTGAAATGCATGTTAATTCTTAAACAAAGTAAAGAAGAGGTTCCTTTGCATCTAGGCCTGCCTTTCTGATTACACAAGAGCACGTGCTTTAGCGGTAGTGAATTACATATATTTGTTTATATTTGTTTATATGAGTTTTATCACTGACCTTGTTCTGAACTGGATTAGTCATGTATTGTCATTAGAAGGTGTACTGTGCGCGTTCCAGAGATACGTTATTTTATCCATCGTTTATTGCGCATGTACTTATTATATGTATAATGGCAGAGTCTACCGCCAGTTTTTCGCTGAAGCATCGTAAGGGTAAGCCATTACAAAGCGGTGAAAAAAGAATTGTGTTGCATGTGTTTAATGCACTCACAGAGAAGAATCCATCTTTGTTAGTGAGGGAAGTCGAACAGTTGTGCTCCGAACTTACAGGTGTGAGTGTTAGGTCCATAGGAACATCGCGACGTGAAGTTGAGAAAACAGGAAAACTTAGCACTCCAGGCAAACGCAGGAATAAAGAAAAGTGCGTGCTCGGAGAATGCGATGAGTTCGTTAAAACTGCTGTACGTCGTCATGTGCATAGTTTTTTCTTTAGAAACGAACTCCCTAACATAAATAAAATTTTGTCTGCTGTAAATGAGGATGCAGATTTACCAAATTTCAGCAGATCTAGTCTGTATAGATTGCTTATACAGCTGGGGTTTGTGAATGAAAAAAGGGACAAGAAAAATGTACTGAGAGACAGAGGCGATATTGCTGTGTGGCGAAGACGTTATTTAAGGACAATCAGACAATACCGGGATACAAATCGCAAAATATACTACCTAGACGAGACTTGGGTGAATGAAGGGCTTACGACAAGTAAACTATGGCGTGACTCGACTATTAAGACTGAAAGACAAGCATTTTTGCAAGGTATGTCTTCTGGTTTAAAAAATCCCAGTGGAAAAGGCCGAAGACTGATTGTCACTCATATAGGAAGTGATAGTGGTTTTGTGGAAGATGGTCTACTACTGTTTGAGTCAAAGAAAACCGGTGATTACCATGAAGATATGAATGGACATGTGTTTCAGCAGTGGTTTGCGAGTGTGTTAGCAAAACTGGAACCAAGCAGCATAATTGTGATGGACAATGCTCCTTACCACAGCGTTCGTGTCGAAAAGAAACCAAATACATCCTGGAAGAAACAAGACATTATTGAGTGGCTGCGTGAAAAAATGAAGTTGTAAATGAATCCCTTATTAAGGCAGAACTACTGGAACTTGTAGTAAAGCATGCCAGCGATTCTGATAAATACGTAATCGATGAAATGGCAAGGTCAGCTGGTCATGAGGTACTCAGGCTTCCACCATATCACTGGATTTTAAATCCAATTGAGCTTATTTGGAGCCAAATTAAAGGATTCGTAGCGAGAAACAATAGAACATTTAAGTTGAATGATATCAGGCCATTTGCTTACCACAGCATTTTCGGAGATCAGCGACGAAACATGGAAAAAGGCTATTCATCATGTGCTCAAAGAAGAAAACAAAATGTGGGAGCTGGATGGCATCGTCGACAACGTAATAGAGAGCATAATTATAAACCCTACGGAGAGTTCCGACAGCGAAACTGTTACTGCAGAATCAGAATCCGAATCCGAGATGGAGGGGATTACTCCATTACCAGATTCTCCATAACGCGTGAGTTCAGTTTCATTATAAACTTGTATTTTTGCATGCCTTCATATACTTATTTGCATGATTTTAGCTATCTCCTGGCATTTGACGTTTACTGCAGTTTCAATGTAACGGGAAGGCACCGCCTATGGCCTATGGCGCGAAAGCATTAGCCAATTAGGGCGAGGGGGAGGGTTGTTGAACGCGGAGTGATACATTTCAGCCGGGCAAGGTTATATGAAACAGAGAATAGTGATTCAGGCAGTTGCGACCAAGATCAGAGGCGTTGGTTTAAATCTTTTGCTTAGGGCTAGGCAATCAGCTGACCCTTTAGCGGCTTTTCATGCTTTGGTTTTGAACTTCTTTATCCCGCACCGTGAGTCGTTAAAATTATTGCAAGACCATTATTTACAACCTCAAGTTTTGGCCAAACCGTTCGTCAAGTATATGGAATGAGGCAGAGATGTGGCCTTGGTCTTCATCTCCCAGATACGGAGCAGGCAGTTTGTGATGTCATCATTTCGGGTTGGAACCCGGAAGCTCGCTCCAGTCTCTTTCTCGCGGCTCGTCCTAATACGTTTACTGCACTGGAATCTTTAGTTCACCTGCTTAATGAGTTCTGCTGTGGATCGATCTCGCTTAGGTGAAGTGTTGAGTTCACCCCCGCCAGCACATGTGAGTTATGGTGACAGCTTAGCACGCTGTGTTCATCCTGCGTCACCATGTGAGGGACACCGGTTAAAATGCTACCGTTGTCATGAGGTAGGCATACTGTTAAGAACTGTAGTTTCCCTCACCCCAATGGCATGGACTTTCGAAATCTGGACATGGTAGGTGTTCCCGGCAGCATCCCATTTGAGTCAGAAGTTGCCTGCCATTAGCTCGAGTTTGGTCCCATCTCGGCACATTTTGGCTCTTTCCCATTCGACTAAACTACTTGTTCAGGTCATTGTCGGTAAGGTAAACGTTTTAGCTCTCCTTGATTCCGTTAGCACATTTTCACTTATTAAACAACAATATTTTCGCAATAGATTGGCCCCTTCGTGTTCAAAGGAGGTGAGATATCAGGTGCAATGTCTGGCAGTTAATGGTCAGTTCTTTAACGTGTCTAGTAAAGTTATGTGTACTATCCGTTTTCCCAAATTCACCTGGAAGCATGAGTGTTATTTGGTCCCTGATCTGCTCTATTCTGTCTTAGGGGCTGATTTTAGGTCACGCTTGCATTTGTGTTTAGATTTTGCTAAGAAACAAGTCACTTTCGGGTTCGCGCCCGGAAGTAGTGCACCTTTTCAGGAGAAACTATACGACGTCCCACCTCGTCCTCGTCTAGGTGACGCCACGCTATTAGAAGAGTATGAGGATGTTTCCTTGGCGCATCTGTCCCATGAACAAACTGCAGTGGTGGAGAGTTTGATTCAGTTTTCTTCCTTGTTTTCCGACCAATTGGATGTTACTCA
The DNA here is from genome assembly GCA_030765055.1 of Mantis religiosa. Taxonomy (NCBI): domain Eukaryota; kingdom Metazoa; phylum Arthropoda; class Insecta; order Mantodea; family Mantidae; genus Mantis; species Mantis religiosa. Next base: position 130,173,307 of record CM060951.1, read on the forward strand.
TCTTATACCTATGATATTCAGTTGATTGACCTGTCCCCTGTTAAGCTTTCTCCGTACCATCTGACGCCGCCCTAAATGGCAATTTTGAAGGCTAAAATACATCATATGTTGGGTAAGGGTATTATTAGACCTTCCACTTTGTCATATAGCAGTGTGGTTTTCTTAGTTCCTAAGGGTGACAATAATTTCTGTCCTGTGGTGGAATACCGCTAACTTAATAAAAAATACTTAATTGAATCTACTCCCATAGCAGATCTCCATATTACCGCCCATCACTGTGCTCCAGTACATTTACAACACTGGACTTAAATATTGCCTATCACCAGAATGTGAACACGGAGGCTGTATGAGTATAATTGGGTTCCGTTTGGGATTGCTACCGGGGCACAGGTACTTTCACGTCTTTTGGTCAGTTTGTTTTCAGACATAAAATTGAAATTTCTTTACACTATTGAGACAACCTGGTAATTTACTCTCCTGATTTCAATTCTCATACCTCACATTTACATGAGCTTTCTGATCGCTTACAGAAGGCTGGTCTCACTGTTAAAAGATCGAGATCGCAGAGATTTCATTCTTGGGTCATTGGGTGTAAACCGCCGGTATTACAATTGATTTAGGAGCTATCTGTAAATTCTTTTCTTTCTATAAGAATGTTGGAAATTATTTCACATGTTTTGATAGAGAAATTTATGCAATTTATACTTCCTTACAAAATCTATTTGCCTGGACAAAAACTTTCCAATAGTTTTCTTATGAGATTCTAGAACAGCTTTCAGGATATTATTTCAACTGATTGCCCTAAAATGGAACACTTAAATGAAATTCATAATAGGATTAAACATCTCCAAAATTAAATGTATAGTTTGTTTTATGGATTCCATCCCACTGTGGAATTTCTGGAAATGAGCCAGCAGATATGTTGACCAAGAAGGGTTCCAAAATTGTCCAACAACAAAACAAGGTATCTCCTATGAAACACTTAAAAGATTAATTAAAAACATTTTCACGATCAATTATGACATATGTCCTCTGAAAAACTTAGGGGCCGCACCGTGGCTCAGTGGTTAGACCGCTTGGCTCTCAACAAGGCGGCCCGGGTTCGATCCCAGGCGACAGCAAAGTGAGATTTGTGGTGGACAACACGGCGCTGGGGCGGGTTTTCTCCGGGACCTCCGGTTTCCCCCACCATCTCATTCCACCGGTGCTCCATCTTCATCTCATGTATCATCAGTGTTACCGCCTGTGGTGCCGAATGTAGTAAAAGCGGGCGTTAAACACTACACATTTCATTTTCATTTCTGAAAAACTTAATTGGAAGGATTTCCAAAGTAAACTTAAAACAACTCCAAATCTACCTAGAAAATCGCCTGTTGCAATGTTCAGATTAAACATAGGCCATGTTTGTCTGAATGACTTTCTTCAAAATTGGACTAATGACTTCTGCACAGTACTTTTTAAGTGGTAAACATGACTGAACACTGTCACCTAATTGATGTGATGATCCAGTCTCTAAATACTGGAAAGTAAGAAGAAGGATTGTATTATCAAATTCTGAGCATTAGAGAAAGACAGACACTTAAAAATTAAGCTAAATGTTCAAAGTTAAGCTAAAGGAATATCTTCTTCAGCATTCATTTTCATACTCTTATGCCTGATTTCACCAACAGATATTAAAATCGACATTAACAAATGTAACGTAACAATTGTCACAGCCCTAAAACTAATGTTAAATTTCTTGCATTTCACCAACCTGTTTTCTTAAAATGTTAACAAACCTGTGTTAACGCCAAGAAACTTGTAAATATCACAGTTATAGAAGGCTATGGATGATTTTCTGAACGTACTTGGATGCACTTTTGTTTTCATTTTCGTTTGCACAAATGGCGGACGAACAAAATCATAAAGCCGTGAGACAAATTTCTCATCGACGGAGAAAGAATTGTTAATTGAAATGGTATGTATCTATGTATGTATCTATGTATGTATGTATGCACACATTTTAAGATTGAGCATTGAACCAATTTATTAATAACTTGGAAAATGGCAACCTAATTATTATGGATAGTGCAAGCTATCACTCAGTAACTTAATAAATTTTCTAACACATCTAACAAGAAACGTGAAACTACACAATGATTAAAACTGAAAGATATAGAAGTTTCACCTACCGAAATAAAATGAGAGCTTGTTGCAATGCATTTTGCCATTCAAAAATGAAGATGTGTATGAACTCCATCGGAAGTAACACATTATCTCCCTTTCATTGTCAGTTGAGTTTGAGTTGAGTTTGTGGTGTTTAAGGGCCCGTCGACAACAAGGTCATTTGGTACAATCCAATTCAGTGTGTGTTAGCTCAAGTAAAGTGTCAAGCTTCTTTCAGAAATAACATTTAAAATTGTAAACACTGAAAGACTTGTTAATGAAAAACTTGACAATGCAACAAGAGATCAATGGGTTGCCTGTGTTAAACATACAAAAGAATTGCAGGAAAGTGACTTTATCAAAGAAGTAGGTAGAAAAGAAATTTTTAGATCAAATTGTGATTAATTTAAAAGACAGTGACACAGAGGATGAAAGCAATGCAGCAAGTGAATGTAACAAGGCGATTGTAAGGACTTTGCTGGAGTGACAAGGCCATTGTCAGCCTGGAATAATTAGGTGTTTATTTAATTTTACTGAATAGCCAAGTTTTATTTGGATTTTAAAGAGTTGCACTGAATAGCTCTCAATAACATGTACATTATTCTTACACTGCACTGCATGTTACTACCAGTGTCTCTTCATACACAGGAACACGATATGACTACATGCAATGCTCTCGTACCATCTACTGTCATATGCAGGTTTGACGCATACTTTAGAACTGTTAAATATTAACGAACCTGAAAAAGGCTACTAAGTAAACCTTGAGTCTCTTTTTTTTAAAAAAAAAAAAAAAATTATTACACATGCTTATTTCATCAATACTTGGTCAATATCTGAAAGAACTTGTACCATTATAATCTTTGATTATTTTATTCTGTGAATTACCACCTTTTCGTCAGCACTTTCAATTTCTAGTGAATGCCTACACAGCTCCTGGCGACTACAAACACCCCTATAAAACAAGATCAACCAATCACATCTCCATAGAACCAAATAGATCAAATATGGGATAAGAAGTATCTTTCATGTCACCAGGTTTTTCAGAAACCTGATATTGACTGTGTTCACGTTAATTTGTTGAGCTCGTTTGTTTAGTGATTTCTGAAGCAAACACTTTAAACTAGTACCAATTTTATCTACTTTATTTTCTGCTAAAACTGATCTTAGACATTTCTTGTTTAACAAATTTATTAATGATTGTGTGGAACACACAGGTCTTAAAACTTAGAGCTTGGTTTGGCATAACTGCTAGAAAAATAATAGGATCCATTTTATTTAGTGAAACAATGAGAGATGTGCTACCTGTTTGTGATGTAAGAAATTTAGTGTGCCTCTGCTGATCCCATTTGCCCAGCGCTCTTGGTTTTCTCATGCATCAGAGAGAGCCCTCTAATTAGTTAACATGGTTTTATATTTAAAAAAAAAAATTAAATAATTTAAACAACTGGTCTGTGGCTTAAAGTATTGTAATAAATTGTGGTGCATTCTGAACATTCATTCATCTTCCGCATTTAGGCAAAGATTATATTATAATGCAATGTAGGAGAAGAAAGGCTAACCTTGTGAGCATTGCTCTTGATACAGCGAATGAAGAATGGATTGGCCTGATTCAAGGTATCCATGAGGCTCTGCAATGACTGCTGGAACTGTGCTGTTACTGTAAGTGGTTGTTTCCTTGCTTTTCCCAATTGTTGTTGTCCTCCAGAACATGCATAACTCTGTGTTCTGCCTGCAAGTGTTTTAACAGTCTGCAAATTTTTCAACCCTTTTTTGGCCCGCTCTCTTGGACGGAAGGATTTATTTTTCCTGCAGGAGCACACAAACAGCAATTGTAATCTACATCCTAATGATAACAGCAGAGTATCTGACAACAGTATGGAATCAAAATGTATACACACACAGCAAAATATTTGCTGTTTTCATTTTGCAGATACATAATAAACAATTTTAAACCTTAATTTCCCAAAATAGTGATATAAAAACACATGAACGATTCTTTTTGCTATATTTATATAGGTAAAACTACAAGGCTTTAAAACTGACAAAACATATTACTAAGATTTGTTATGAAATCAGTTATCACAATATTATAATTAAAAAAAAAAGCATTCATTATATTTAGCATATATGATTCTGAATTATTTGGCAACAAACAATTACTGCATCCATAATTCAATTTATTTGTTTAAATGTTAACAGAGCAAGAATTATTTTCAAAAATAAATTCCATATGTTTCAGCTTTAGCCTTATTAAGTCGCTTATTATAAGCACCAAGCATCAGAAAGCAAAGCCTATTATATTACTAACATGCAAACAGTACTTATAGATTAAATATGTGCAAATTCATTGGCAAATGTATACTAGAGGATCAACAAACATGCATCATTTATTTTTTTCATACTCACTGTTGCTACTATCCTTAATATTATTTAACATTATTCTTGCCTCTTTCTTTAATTTCCTTAGATTGAATTTCAATCTAAGTTTCCTTCTGTTCATTTGCGTAACTAGTACGTTTCAACATGTGATTCCTACATACAGGAATCAAAAACAAATATTTTTACTTTTGTATGAGATATATATTCTTTTATCCTTTGTCTACGGCTATGTAGTATCATACTTCGGTAAACTTTTCTTTAAAGATTTTTTTTTGTTTTCAAAAGTATTATACATTTCATTAACTTTGTTTTTAACTATTTACTGACTTTATATATATATATATATATATATATATATATATATATATATATATATATAAGTAAAAATAACACTTAGTAATTTGAAGACCTGATTCAGGGGTTACACTGAATATTTTCTTATCAAGAATATATGTCTGTAAATGTCTTGTTATCGAGCTAGAGGACATTCTTCAAACCCACATAAGGTTAAATGAAACTCCGTTATACAGATCCTTGTTTCCCTTTCAGTTATTTTATTTGCATTTTTAAATATCGCTTGTCTTCAGTTTTTAACATTGTTTAGATCACCATTAACCTAAAACCTGCATTCTAATTACTTAAATGATGACAGATTCTGTTGCATATTACCAAGCACTTTGTCGCTTACAGGTTCCAGTTATTAAATCACCTATTAGCACATATGAAAGTGCTTTATTACTGGAAGAACTTTCAGTTTTACAGCCTGTTTTATACATGTTCCATTTTACTTACACAGAACCAGCAGATATGCATTATGATTATAGTGCTGCTTGGAGAAATGCACAAAGGGCATTTATGCTAGACTCTACACTTTTGCTTCATCAAAGTACTTTTACTGCCATACATCAACAACTGCAAGAAACAGGTACGTTTTAAAAACAGGGGTATAGCTTGGGTTTGCAAAGAAATCTAAAAACAGTGGTTCTAGAAGACAACTATCTTGACCACCTCCATAATTCTCTGCACACAAGCATAAGATCAATAGTGCATGCCATGCATGGAAGCCAGTCTTCGAAATTCAGCTAGAATTCTGTGCAAGCAGCAAAACATCCAAATCATCTCACCTGCAATCATGTGCTAGGGCTAGATGACCTTCTACCCCAATTAAAATTTATCCAGCAGTTTCTTCATACACACACAATCAAGATCTTCTACAGCTACACAGTATTGCCATAAGTTCTGTCAGTACTTTCAATACATATAACTACTAAATAAAGCAATGCATACTCATTTTATACACATATTCTGAAAGAACACAGAAAATGCTACAAATTGATTCAACTCTTATTCAAAATGATCAAGTGCGGCAACACAGCGACAAAGACGTTCAGGCCACTCATCAATAGCTGCAAGAATCATATCCAGTGGAATTTTTTTCACAGTCGACCTGACTGACGTTTTTAACATCTCAATATTGCAGTGCCATTTTTGACATGCTATCGCCTTAAGCTTCTGCCATAGAGAATAATCCACTGGACTGAGAATGCATCTCTGAAGCTCACCCCCAGGAAACTGCCCACCATACCGTGACAGAAGCAGGGTGATCTCCTCGCTGCACACATGGAACTGTGTCTCTTGCTTCCTTGGAGGACCATGCATACACACAATCGTTTTGATTGTTAAATGACTCTTCCACGGTGAACATTGTTTCATCTGTGAAAAGGATGTCACTGATTCTCCCCGTACATCGTCAACAAAGCCTGGGATCGAACCCAGCATATCTCCTTTAATTTTTCAGTTAGTAAATGCTGTGTGTACCTTTTATATGCACAAAAATATAAATCATCCTTCAAAATACATGACATAGTTCTTAGAGAAATATTTATATCACGAGACAAAATTGTTTGTTAATGCAAAGGTTTGCATCGAATCCTTGCACGAACAGCATTCACAACTTCTTTTATCTGTACACTCCTAGGATGGCCCCATCTGAAATGACTAACAATTTGACCCGTTTGTTTAAACCATGCTATTGTCTCAAACACAAATTGTTTGTTGATATCAAGCGGTTTCAGCATGAAAAAAATTTCCTTAGCTCGCCTGCCACAACGAAATAATGCCAATACAGTGATACAGTTCTTGTACAATCCCCAATTCATCTTTCTCTCATGCCTCCTTCTGGCACACTGCCAGCTGGTTACTCACACTGTAGTAAAGGTTACATTGTAGACGACATACAGTGTTGCCACACTTCTTCACTCGTAATTATGGTTCTAGAGCGAGTCTGGATTTTACTGACAAAACATTTGGCAGTACTGTGTATATTGTGGACAGACAAAAAGGTTTTTACACAAGAAGCCATTTTAAACAAACCTAACAACCAAATTTGGGCTCAGGAAAACCTTAGAGCTATTAGTTACAAATTACCAACACTGGTTTGCAGTGCACATGTGGGCTGGCACATAGGGCCACATTTATTACCTTCAAGCTTGAGAGTCAAATTTATCTACAGTTTTTACAACATACTCTGCTAGAACTTCTGGAAGATATTCCTTTGGGAATAGATCAGTTAACATGGTTCCAAGATGACAGCCACTGCATATTATTCCAGTGATATAAAGGATTTGTTAAGTGTAGCATTCCTGATTGCTAGATCAGTAGAGGAGCACCAATATCATAGCTAGTACGTTCACCAGATCAAACCACCTTGGATTTTTTTCTTTGGGGACAGATTCAGACACTTGTGTATGAGACGCTGGTAAATAGTGAAGAGGAATTAATGCTGTATTGTTTATAATTAAAGATACTCTCCTAATGTCTTGCAGCAAAAATTTGTAGCAACCTGTTTGGTGGAATTTCATCTAATCAAATGGAGTGTTTGGAAAGTGTTGATGTCCTCTAGCATGATGACAAGATGTTTATGTACACACATTCCCGATTAGAAAATGCTCAAAACCTCCGAATCATGTCTTAAAACTATTTGGTCTTATTCTGACTTACCCTGTGTGTAAAATAAATTAGCTAATTTTAAAGCATTTTACTACAGACCTGCTTCACTAGTTAGCAAGTATTTTAAATATTAAAATGCTTTTGAAATCAGAGATGATTTGTCCCTCTTTCAAAGGGACTAAAGCAGAACATCAACAAACTTGCAGAATCACTTATGCAGAGTTTACTAATATGATAGAAGAACATGTTGATTTCACTACTAATATTCAGGATGTTAGGGGTACGAGTGCAGATTTCGCAAGCTGGGAGATCCAAATATGACGAATAATAAAGTCCCAAACAATTTCAACTATTAAATTAAATTTAAAGGGAGTCAATTAATGACACTAAACAACGAGGGAATTTTCCTATTGGTAAACATCCAGTATTGCAGTCAGCTTTGAGACATGCAAGAAGCATACCCTTGATTTGTAAAGACTGTCATAGTTCTGACTGCATTAGACTGAAGCACTGACAGAACATGCTGTCGTGCCATGTACTGTGGCAGGTAGGTATTTTATTTACATTCTTGACCTTCCATTCTAAATGCATGTCCACTGCATGCCAATGCTGCACGGTTGCCAAGAGGAGCTTGCGACTTTATTGCAATGGACACACAGGAATCCAGTACATTAATATTTGGTTGCTAAACGAATCATTTTATAAACAGATGGTAAAAACACAAATAACTTATTCTTTATTGCTCTACCTCATTATCCTGATTGCAAAGGTAAATGATTAAGGTATGATGACATATTTGCAATCAAAACATTGATCAATTTGTGTGTGTGTGTGTCAGGGAGGGTTAATGCTCAGGTATTTAGCAACAAATCCATTCTCCTTCTTGCCTCCCAATATTTTGAGGTCAAGTCTGGATAATTTTTAAGTTTTTCACAGAGAGATAGATGTTCCAAATTGAAGACATGCCCGGAAAAACGGGTTAACCCACATTTTTTAAAAATGGAGCAAACAAGGTTTTGTGAATGAGGCTGAAAGAAATTGTTAACATTATTTTATTTCATCAGGGTTATCCTTAATAGAACCCAAAACCTGACTGATCTAATAACAATAAAAATAAAATAATGAAAATAAAGTGAAAACCTTTGTCAGCTTTTACTTAAGTTTTATTCTATATACATTTTACAATTTTAAGTGAAACTAATAGGTGTGTCTTTTGGCATATTTATACATGGATAGATTATTCCACTTTTCAATAAGTATATCATTTTGTAAACTAGGTACAAGCTTTTTAGCTGTAGTCAGGCTGACCAAAAAATGCTTCATCAGTAATATTTTCAGAAGCTGTGGTCTCAGATTTAAGAGTTTTATAGTACTCATGATAAATTGGTGGGATATAATTCATCAGATCCTGTAAGTCCTTTAATTTTTCAGGATTTATAGGTTTCGGACCATTGTATTTTGGAGGAAATGTCACATAAGTAAGGGATGGTTTGCCAGATAATATTTTCCTTCGAATGTCCAAAGTGTCATAATCCTCAACCCCACCATAAGTGTATTTAAAGTATAACTTAAAGGGGTGGTCTTTAAATACTTTCATGCATGTCACCTTGCTCAAGAGTACCTTTTGCCCAGATTCTGAAGCTGTTCTTTCTGTACTTTGTCAAGAAGAGGCTTTGCAGAAATGAACATGTTAGTTGTCATTTTGAAAACATGAAAAGGATTCTTTACAATGGTTTTCCTCACTAGCTCCATCCACTGTTCTGGAACATAAATGTAAGCTGCTTGCCTCTTCTTTTTTCTCTATAAGGCCAAAGTCACGATCACAAGGCAAAAATGTATGACCGGATACTAGTTACGCCATTGTTTGTTTACATTCACAGTAGAGCACAACATAATGCACTGTTGAAGCACTACGGTTTGTGGTAGTTATTACTTATGAAGTGGGCTAAATACTTGTCTATTTTCCATGTATCGCTTTATTCTTATAACTAAAACTATGCTGGTTTCATAAAATATAATGATAGTTGAACTGAAAGGATACAATCATTTAAAACTTTTGTAGCTCTGTTGGTTATCCTGTTTATATGTTAGTTACCATGAGTTCTACTAGATGACAGGCACAGTGCATGAACAGGTTAACCCATTTTTGACATTATATGAAAAGGATATCACGAAATGCAAGAACTTCACCTCTCTCTATTTAGCGTTATATGATTGCTGGAGGATAGACCAACACAAGAAAAGGTAGCTCTCTGTTGCAGCAACAGAGGGCGGCACTTATTGCAAAATTTTTTATTTTGAGGGTTAGCCCGTTTTTCCGGGCATGTCTTCAATTCATTTCCTCTTCATTAATGCATAATAGACAACTTGGAGATGATAATACAATTTTATGTAGGTGTTTGCTGAGACAGTCATGTCTAGTGTTACGTCTGAAAATGGCAATGCCTGTTTTTTCGAGATAGTTCAGGAATTAGTTTTAAGCTTTTTAAGAATTTTTATCCTTTGGAATTTATTATATTTGTGATTAATTTAGTTTCATTATTCATTTTCTTCTTGATACATTTAATGATTCCAGTGGTACTTTTGGTTTTATCTTATTTTGAATTTTGGTTCCCTTTTTTGCTAGGATGTCTGTCTTCTCCTTGTTACTCAAACCACAGTGTGCAGGAATCCAATGAAAGACTATATTCTTACTTAAATGTTGTATCTGTTTAACCAAATAATAAATTTCTCTTATTTTTTCTATTTTTGGATTCTGAGTTAAAGCTATTGCTTGGATTGTCACTCTAGAATCTGATAAAGAATGCAACCATACATTTTAGAGGAAAATGGTAGAGGAACTTATGTTTCAGCTTAATGTCAGGAAGTTGCCATTGAAATCTGCACACTCATACCTCTTAACATCTTGTATATAGTTGTAATAGTTTTATTTCTCTTTAATCACAGTACAGACATTTGATTTCTAAATAAAATAGCCGTACTACTTGCACTACTAATATATATTGACAGGGTTAAAACTGTGACATTTTTAAGCAATTAACAGTGTTACAACCAATGTATGATTACGATGTATGAAATTTGAAAATGAAATGTTTTTGATTTGAAGTCAAATGAATAATTCTACATGTTTGTTGTTGTATATTTCAAAAGGGCTAATTACATTAAATGAAAAGAGAAAATAGGAATATTGTATGCTTCAGAGTTATGTTTATTCTCAAGAGTATGTAAATAAATCTTCATCAGACTACTGTAAAACAATACTAGATTATTCACATCTGAATGCTCACATTGCAGTTAAAGATACATGGCATTAATGTTACTAAGTGAGCAGAAAACCCCCAACCACCACCAAACAAAAACAGAATGAACAAATACATTAGAAGTTAATTGCAAACAGATAAAAGTTACACACCACCACACAAGATATCCCCAGGAATTAAATATCCACCACCTAATACAACAAATAAAAAAGCTATTGGCACAATCACCAATGCCAATGCCAATTTCTGCCACCTTCAAACAAAACATTAACAGCTACATACATGACTATTTGATTGGCTCGCTCCAACACTTTGGCTTCATCTGGACAAAGGACTCTTTCCAAAGCACCTTGCTGACTCAAGGAGTCCCTTCTACTTTTAGCCCTAACTTCCTGAAGACTTGTATTCATTGTAATATTCGTTGGGATGTCGACCAATGCTAGTGCTTCTCGTTGTGTCATCGTTGTAGTGGGGTTGAACTGAGGCCATGATAACCGATTATGACTATTTGTAGATTCGTTGCCATTATTTGCCATGTTTCGTTGTTTCTGTGAGCCATGGGTCAGTCTTGATGATAAGTTTGTATTGATGCTGTTTTGCAGTGGTGAAAAACTGCAAAAATGGTATTTGTTTTTGCATAAAAATATAAATCACTCAATTATATTTTTCTTTATTATTTTATGAGTTATTTAAAACTGAGTATAACCAAAACTGCATGTGGTTCTCGACATATGACAGAAAACTGTGCTCTTTTAATATTCCAAATTTTACAAATCACAATCTAAGTTCAATTTTCAAGGGATTCTTGGCTCATGTTCTAAAATCAACATTTTCTTTACCTTCCTTCTACCTTTGAGAATTAAAACCACAATATTCCTTTAAAACTTTACACATATCTTCTCTGGGTACCCAACAATACTCATGTAATACCGATACACCCCTACAATCTTAAAACAGCTTTTCAGTACATGAACAGGAAGCTACTTTTATCACTAGGGTTGCCAGATTTCAAAAATGAGAAATATGAGTACAGGCGCTGCTTAAAATAATTTATTTAGGTTTCTTACGGTATGAAAAAATTTAGGATGCCTTAGTGGGATACTGAAGACAGTACATTTATGAAACTTTGGTAAATCTATAATGTTCAGACCAGAGTATGTATGAGGGTTGGCTTCTAAGTCGTGGGCCTCACATAGAGATGGCGCCACTTGGTTGATTTGATAGATGGCATCATATAGTTTAACTCTAGACTAGCTTGTATCCATAGTTACAGGTCAATAACTTGTTTACTTTTTGAATGCCAGCATTTTTAAACAAGACAAATGTAGAGTTTCACGAAAATGGAGGAAAAATGAGCAGTGATTAAATACTCCCATTTGAAGGCCTTAATGCCTAAAGAAATCAAGGAGGAAATGGACAATACATTGAAAGTCTCTTCCCCTTCATATACAATGATTAAACTGTGGGTTGCAGAGTTCAAAATGGGATGTACAAGCACTAGTGATGAGCCTTGCTCTGGACTCAGGAGTCGTGGAAGTCACAACTCCAGAGATCATTGAACAAATTCATCGTTTAGTACTAGAAGACCACAGATTAAAGTTGCCTGAAATAGCAGAAGCTGTAAACATATCAAAAGAACGTGCAGGTAATATTTTAAGTAATGTTTTGGGCTTTCACAAGGTCTGTGCAAGATGGGTGTCACATGAATTCTACAGAAAAAATACCAGTGAATTTTTTAGACAGCTTATTACCATGGATGAAACTTGGATACATCACTACACTTCAGAAAGTAAATCACAGTCAAAACAGTGGAATGCACCAGTGGACCAACTCCAAAAAAGGCAAAGTCAATTTTGTTAGCTAAGAAGGTTATGGCGAATGTTTTCTGGGATGCACAGGGACTTATTTTTGTTCATTACTTGGAAAAGGATAAATCAATCAGTGGCAACTACTACGCAAGCTTACTGCAACATTTGAGAGAGGTAAAAAGAAAAAGACCCTCATATGGCAAAGAAAACAAAATCTTAAGTTTCTTCACAACAATGCTCTGGCCTGTCATTCAGCCATTGCATGTAAATTTAAGTTTGAATTGCTTGAACATCCACCCTATTTGCCACATCTAGCACCCAGTGACTACCACCTGTTCCCAAACCTCAAACAATTTCTTGAAGAACTAAGATTTCACAGCAAAGAGGAGGTCGTTGATGCCGTAAACAGCTATTTTGAGGACTACTATATATCGCACTTCAGAGATGGTTTAATTAAATTAGAACACCTATATGACGAATGTCATATAGCCTTTCTGGAGATTATATTGAAAAATAAAGATTTTTTGTGATGCTTCAAAAGTCATGCTACACAGTGAAACACAATATTTTAAATTAAATGACTATATTCTTTCAAAATTGTTCAGTAACAGAAATTTGGTCTCAGAATTTAGTATTTGCTTACAATATAATAGGGGTGTCCAAAAGTACTGGACCTGATGTATAGATGATGGCTGTTTTCTCAAACAAATGACTATGGTAGAAACTACCATCCTTATAGGACTAACGTTTGATTATTATTGATGATACTATATTGCTTAGTATTTGTGTGGCATTGATTAATAGTGAATAAATGCTTTCAGCGAATTTGTAAACATGGATAAAACTGATCTTTATGTGATACAATACTTTCATTTGAAGACAGACCAACTAAAATTAAAGGGAGAGTCAAAAGGAGAAAAGGGGAGAATCAGCTTCAAACAAAGTGAAGACAATTCCATCTGCAGGCAAGGTAATGGTGTCAGTTTTATTGCTAAGTACGTAGTATAATTTTTTATTACCTCCAAAAATGAAAAAATATCAATTGGAAGTATTGTATAAACTAACTGAAGCATTTGTGATGAAATCACACAAACACAGGCTCATTTAGTAAAAAAGAAAGATTTGTTTCATCAAGAAAATGCACCAGTTCACAAATCCATTATTGCCATGGCCAAAATCAATGAGTTGAAGTTTGAATTGCTTCCTCATGCATCCTATATACTTTAGCCTGCTCTGATTATTTTCTGTTTCCAAACTTAAAGAAATGGCTTGGTGGTAGAAGGTTTGTCAGCATATAGAGGTGGCCTCTGCAGTTGGTGGCTATTTTCTCACTGTTTATAGGGTATCAAAGCTATAGGACATTACTGAGAAGAGTATATTGAGCTGAAAGGAGACTATGCAAAGAAATAATTTAATTTTTCTCTAAATTTTTGTGTTTTGTTTGTTACATCAGGTACTTTTACAACAGCTGTTGTAACATGAAAGATTGATAATGACTCTTTTAGATACGAATTACATCATTTATTTAATATTTCCAACTATTAATATGTTGACTATGTACTTTTTAACATTATAAAATACTAAACAAAATGGACTGTCACACTTGCAGAGCTTTGTGTATCCATTAACACGTCTTACATTATTTCACAATATACTCTTGACTAGAAACAAGTGCAAATCAGGCAAGATACTTGGTGACATGGAAATATAGAAAACACAATATAACTAATAAAAGTAAAACAGTGAGGCTATAGGTATTAACAATGAAGCAAACATAATTCAATAAATTACAATAATAGCTAGTGACTAAACCTCACTTATCTTTAATAAGATCAATGGACAAAAAATTAGTCACTCTCTGAAGAAATCAATGATGAATCTTTACAACTTGACAAATGGTACTGTGGTCAACTCATGTAGTTAACTGCACTCTCACTGTTGATACTAATCAGAGGGTTGTAGCAAGTTGTGAAATGTGATGTGTCCAGGATTCAGTGTAGTGCAATGTTGGGATATGTAAGTATGAGACAGGAGTGGCAAATAGGGGCAATCGTGTTTAGCCATGCCCTGGCCATACGATAGGCGAAATGCCTGGATTTGTTGGTGTGTTGAAGCAGACTGTTCAGCGGTTCGACAAGTAGTGGTGTAATACACATGGACACGTAACACAATGTTGGAATTATGGTCAAAAAAGGATTATACAGAGGTGCTTTATAGATATTGCATGACAGTTGAACCAGGAAAACTTAAAGATATAACAGAAAATATCTTGAAAATGGTCAACAGTACAAAAAATACTTCAATCAGAATGTACAGCTTATTTACAGAAAATTCCAATTCAAAAATTATTAGATACATTTAATATCTTAAACATATTTTAATAAAACTTAATGAAAATTGAGTTTTTTTTGGGGGGAAGGGATATTTTGCACATACAAGTGTAAGAACTTTTTTTCTTTTTTGACAATTTTTGCAGAGCATTCCTCGAAGGTGCATGAACTTACATCCAAAGTTTGATATGAATCCAGCTTTCAGTTTTTGAATTATGTTCATTCACTCACATACTCACTGAGTGAACTTTTGATAAGTTTTTCTCCAAACATGTATTTCCACGTTTGCTATTGAAACTGAACTTTTCAGTAGAATGCAATGTCTCATTTGGTTACCATTGATAGGTGATAAAGTACAAATTACTAGAAAATATTAAATATTAAAGTATTGCATAAAACTGTACTAACTGTTACATTATTCTGAAAATTGGAACCTTTGGGACATGGTTAATTATGTATTACATTAGAAGTTTATGCAGAACATAGATATTCCTACTGTCCCAAACTTAATCATCCATCTGGCAACCCAACTTATCATACACATAATGTAAGAATTACACACAAAATTACCAAACAAAAAAGCTATTAATAGTATTTTACTAATCTATTAAAACTCTACAGAACTAAGAAAGCTATATTCAAATACTAAATTATTACTTTTACTTCAAAATAGCATTTTTCAAAAATGTTTAGGTAATAAATAAGTGCAACAAAACCTCAAAGATATAATAGAGAAAATATCTGTGAGAAAGCATTAAAAGCTACAAATATGAAACACTTTAAAATATGTACAAATATAATAACTTGTAACTTAGAACACTTCACCTATCTTAGAAGCAATGATGATCGTATTTCTTACAAATTGACTAGGATCATAATTTCCTGAGTAACTCATTCATATCATCAGCTCGAACCATCAACGTTAACGTTGAAATACTGGCAGTTGATTCTGTTTTTAAATTTGTTCCATTTTCAGATGTTGGCAGTACTAAAATAAACATATTGACATCTAGCGACAGTAACAATAAAAAGTTTGTTGATGGTTCGAGCTGATAATGTGAAAAAGTTAATCATCTAATCACGATCCTAGTCAATTTGTAAGAAATACGGTCATCATTTCTTATAAGATAAGTGAAGTTTTTTAAGTTTCAAATTATTATATTTGCATATATTTGTTTGCTTCACTGTTAATAGCTTCAAGCTATTCAAGAAATATCTACTAACACACTACTTTTACAATTCACAGGAATTTTTAAACAGTACTAATTAGTCTTAAACACATTAACGAAGATGTAGTTATGCTACACGTTTGAAGTGTCATTTTTGTTCTGAAATGGTTATAACTTGCATAAATTTAGAAGTATCCTACTTTTGTAGTTTTCTTCTTTGTTAACTGGTTGTTTTGTTATCAGTGATGCACAACAATTATTTGTATTCAATAATATCTTCTGTATAACTTACACCTGGTTTTGTGCGCATAATTTTAAATTATTATTATTATTATCATTATCATTATCATCATCATCATTAATTATTATTACTTATTATTATTATTATTATTATTATTATTATTATTATTATTATTATTATTATTATTATTATTATTATTATTATTATTATTATTATTATTATTATTAATTATTATTATTAATTATTATTACTAATTATTATTAATTATTATTATTTTATCATAATTATTAATTACCTTTTATTAATACTGATGTGTCTAGTACCACTAATTGTATCATTGTAATTATTTGTATCTTATCCATTATAATTGCTTTTGACGTGATCTTCAATAATACCAACTGTGTATACTGTATGATTGAAATAAACTAATACTAATACTATTTTACGTACTTTAAAATATTATTTACTGGTTTTTATTAATATTTAATGAAAAGTGCCAATGTTTACACAAGTATGTATGTTCCTTCTTGTTAGTTTTTCATCCAGTCAAACAACAATTTTCAACAAAGTTATAATTGCTGTAGTTGATGTAAACATGACATAACCATTAGCTTTGGCAAATTCTAACAGATTATTTGTTACCCTTAATTTAACAATACATGCTTGCACTGCTCTTTCCGACAGTTTGCAAGTGATAGCTAGAAAGATATATTAAAATTCAATTTTCTTTAACAAACGGTAATGCTCCTTGCAAGTCTTTTGTACCACTTTAGCCTTTAAGCTTACATCTTAACTCCTTCTCACCCTGCCTTGAAGCAGAAAGCTGCACACGAATTCCTCCAAGAATGGAGAACTGTTTTACGTGACAAGTAGTAAACATTCCTTTGTTTGCAATAAACACTTAAAATAACTACTGACTAAAATCGTCATAATTTTCTGGCAAACATAAGTATGACAAACTTATATTTTATTTTTCTCAAGTTCGAAGTATAATAAAATTGGTTTATGTAACCTCAGGTTGGATCTACCACAAACTGCATGGCAGAAAAGTAATATATGGTGCAAATGATGCATCAAAAGCATTTATAACCAGGAGCACACATGAAAAGTATGATAGCGCAGGTTGCATATTAGTCCTGCTGCTCTGAATCACTTCATCTGTTAGTGGATAGTTAGCAATAGTGTTTCTCTTTGCACAGTGGCTTTCTTCAACCTACCTTCATGTATGCTCCCAACTCAATTGCATGTCATTTCCTTGAACAAAAATTGCAAAGTAGTATGCTATAATTTGCTTTACAGAAATAATGTTTGCAGAGATTCAACCTATATTTAATTGTACCTTCCTAAAAGTATGATAATGTGCCATAAAAGCAATTTGATATAAATCTAGAAGTGATAAAGAAATAATGCAATCATTAAAGTGAATTAGAAAATGAACAATGTTTTACACTTCCTTTCTTGGAAGTGTTGAAAACAGTGCTGTTATGATAAATTAACTTTAAAGAGAGTCGATTAATGACACTAAACAACACTTACTTTTAAATTTTACCGGAAAAATTTAAAAGTGTTGTTTAGTGTCATTAATCGACTCTCTTTAAAGTTAATGTTCTACACACTGATTTTTGCAAAAATTACTTAATGCCCTATTTTGAAAGATACTCACCTCTTCACCAAACAAAAGGTAAACAGCATCATATGTACGAATAAAACATAATAAATACAATGCAAAATAAGGGAGTATATAATCCAATTAACAGTTGAAGTGCAAGAATTTGCAAATTATTAAAATTGCTTCCAATCAGATGGAGCATTCCCACACTAATATCATGATGCAAGTTTGCCAGAGAAATGGATTGGTTAATGAGGTATAGTTGAATACCCTCCACATTCACTCAACTTATACCCAAACAATTTAACTGATTAGATTGTGACCAGGTTTACATGGGAAGGACCAGAATGAAGGAATATTTTATAATTTTAGGTATAAACAGACTGATAAATCAGCTGTGGCAGATCATTTTTGGTCATTTAGCCATGAAATAAATCCAGAAGTTAAATTATTACGCCAATTAAATAGTATGTAAAATTTAATGCTTTGGGAGAAAATATTTAAAAAAATAAAAGTTGCATAATGAATTTTGAAATGCTGCCAATCGATTCTGTCTTCAAGCTTGTTTCATTTTCAGTTTGGTAATAAATATGACACCTAGCGGTAGTAACAATGGGGGAAAAAAAAGTGACTGACAATGCGGAAAAATTTGCGCAAAATTAATCTCCTGAATTCTGTGGAAAGTTAATCAATTTTCTTAAAAAGTTAAGTAAAGTTTGTGACAAATAATTATATTTTACTGCAGTATTTGTTACTTCACTATTGTTGGCTTCTGCTTTCTGCATATTAATTGGGGATACATTTATATTTTCTCAGCAAACGTTTACTTAACATTTTTTCTTCAGCTTATAACACAGTTCCAAATACATCTGGTTGGATAACTATGTACTTCTTAGCTTTAATTAGATAAATATAAGGAAAACATTGACCATAGCTGGGATAAAGACATTTCTGAGAAACATCTTGTGTGATAACAATAATAACAATACCAATAATAATAATAATAATAATAATAATAATAATAATAATAATAATAATAATAATAATAATAATAATAATAATAATAATAATAATAATAATTTTATTTATCACATTTACAAAGTGAATAAAAGCTCCTTAAACGGGTGACACATCAATGAAATAAATGATAAATATTATTTACATTTATATAGGTGATTACAACTGATAATGGCAAAAAGTCATTTAGGCAAATAGCCTTTACAAAATGAAAGGAAAAACAATGTTTATAGACTATCCTCTAGATATTCCCTTACTGAGTAATAGTAATATGACTTTTTTGCCAGCATGTCTTTGATGGCTTTATTAAAATATTTCATATCTTTTGTTTTCCTTATTTTGGTGGGTAATTTATTACACATTTTTATTCTTGCATATAGTGGGCTTTCTTTTTTTCAAATAATGTTAATCTATGTTCTAGTGGAATCTAATCTATGTTAAGTTGCCTTTGGTTCTGGTCTGATAGCCATGTTTTTGTATACTATATAGGTTGTCAAAATTTAAATGTATGTATCTGCAAAGCCCCAATATATATTATGATGGGAAAGTTAATATTGTGTACCCCGCTAGTTTAAGTTAGCAGAACTACAGCAGTTTTGTCTGCATGGTAAGGCCACCCTCTCAAGCTGGTCATGGGAGGGGTAACACAGCGTTTGGTCACATAGGCAATTGCTCCCTAGGGGGGCATGAGCTAATGGTCTGAACCGGTACAACCACCCATCTTCTGATTCCTCGGTAACTTTTAGCATAGATCTGGAGGCGGACACATCTCCCTCGGAAAGGATGAATTAGTTTGGTGCATGTGTGTATATTAATCACATGGTGCAAGAGTGTACACAGAGACTCAGAGTGAGATTTGTGGTGGACAACACGGCGCTGGGACGGGTTTTCTCCAGGACCTCCGGTTTCCCCCACAATTTCATTCCACCAGTGCTCCATCTTCACCTCATGTATCATCAGTGTCACCGCCTGCGGTGCCGTATGTAGTAAAAGCGGGTGTTAAACACTACACATTTCTACACAGAGACTCAATGTAAGTGCTGATGACTGTTATATAAGTAGAGTACTGAATTTTATTAAATAATTACATTGTGAAATACTATATAGTTTCTTTGAGTGTGTTATGTAAAAACTTCTTGCCAGCCAAGCATCATCCTGTTAAGTCTGGTAAAGGTGAGTTCTGAGAGAAGTCTCATCCTGTACCATGACAATATTTCCAGGTTTTTGAATAGTGGTCTACAAGATTCTTTAGGACCTGTGTGTGTTATTATGTAGAATATTTTCTTTTGGGTTTTGAATATTGTTTCCCAGCCTGTTGCATGACCCCAAAGGATTATTCCATACATCATGATAGAATGAAAGTAACTAAAATATACTAGTTTTCTAGTCTCCAAGTTTGTAATTTGGGATAGGCAGAACATGTTACAACAGGCAGAATTTAATCTTTTGACTATGTACTGTATATGTTCCTGCCATTTTAACTGATTATTTATATATATTCCAAGCATTTTTACTGAGGTGGCACTACTTATATCAGTGGGGTAACATTCATTAACAAAAGTTAATGAAGCTATTCGACTCAATTTTCTACTCAGATACATAAAAATAAGTTGTGAAATGCATTCTAAAACTTAGACTCAGACAAAATCTTAACTTTTCTTTTTTGTTCCATTTATATCCCACCTTTAACTGCAATAGTCATATTGGCAGCCGTTCTGCTTTGAAACATATTGATGATGTTAACTCTTAAACACTGGATTTCATCACTAGATCACACACACATGTACACTTTCATTCATACTTTCAGACTCTGGAATGGAAGATGGGGAATCATCTTGCTGGAGACAAATCCCCACTCCCAGATGGGAATCAAACCCGGGACCCCTAGCATGACAGGCAGGTGCTCTACAGACTAAGGGCCAGCCAAATTAACTTTATTGTTGGGCCAAATGACAATTCTAACAGTTGTGGGAAGCCATTAAACTTATTTGTTCTAGTCATTCATCCAGTTATATCATGCATGCTTCCACATTTCAAAGCAAACAATAGCAATTTCAAAATGTAAAACTATTTGCATGCTATAAAGTAAACAAACTTTTAAACAATATCTGCATCATTAGCAATACCATTCCATAGTTCATTATTAAAGGGGAAGAAATAATGAACTTTTTTTCCCTCCAAGCAGGCTAAGAAATAGAGGTTTAGAAAACCACGATGCCAAAATATTATGTACACATATTAATCATAAATAAAGTGAAATTTATGTTTAATTTATTTGTTATTTTAAGCATAAGTGCCCATTTAAGCTTTGAACTGGTGCACAGAAAATAATCAAATATTTTAAATAATAAAATATGTTTTTAAATATAGGAATATAATTTATTAAAACAAATGCTTGTTATTTGAAAAATTTCCTTAAGACAAATTTTCCAAAATTTCTTAGTGAAAGTATGTGATTATAATGTACTTTCATTGAAAGAAAGTACTTCTTTCACTACCAATGCAAATCTTTATCACAAAGCTGCATTAAATTAATTGAATTAAAAACATACAATTCTTGAAAAATAATTTAATTGTATATTAAAATAACTGTAAATATTTGGCATCTGTTTTCACTTCAAAAATGTGTAAAATAAAACATGCTGATGTTACATTCTTTACATGCTCAAGTCCAGCATGACAAGAATAAAGGTTCATAACATATACCAAAAGGATAACGCAGCAACAAGTAAACTAAATCAAGACCACTAAAAACAGAAATTGCTAAAAATGGGTAGAAAACAGTGACCGGAAATTCGATCACTTACGCTATCCTGTTAATCGTTAGATTCACTGCAGAAACAGTCACTAGATGGCTACAGGAAAACAAGAAAGCCTATTTAGTGACTTCAGTTTTTACTATCAAATGACTGATTTATACTATCAAATGACTGACTTCTAAAATAACACCAGCGAAAAATTAATGTTAAAAAATGTTTATTTTGATGGCTGAAAGATTCTGAAGGTGGAACAGGTAAATTATTGCATATACTTTAAAGGGAAGAAGAATAAAAGGAAAGTTTTTAAAAAAATTAAGAGAATAACACAGCAGAACCGCCTACCTGAGGCAGCAGGAAAAAATGGAGCCTAATGTGAGAAACATGATACCAAACAAGTTCTTTTGTAATTAAAAAATTCATTTTAGTTGCATTTCCCTAAAATTAATATTGAGTAATGAAACAGATAATGAAAGGCAGAATCAGAACTGAAAAATTCAATACAATAGCATAGAATCAGTTCTGATTTTACCTTTACAAATTTGCCTACGCAGAGTTTGTGTATGTTAGAACAATCAATTATTTTTGATTACCCTTATAAATGCAAACAAATAGTACAATCTCATACTCTTCAAACCTTCATTAATAGCTAAAGGAATAATCTGATCACCTGTAAGTCACAGAAGAAAACATTGCTGATGATGGAGACATCAGTCCCTCAAATGTGTTCCACTAAGTTTTGGTAAAGAAAGTGAAGCTAAGTCATGAACATTTCAATATGTACAAGTGCAAAAAATTGTCACTGTGTTTTTCCAAAAGAGAAAAACACATCCCAATGTTCTGAATATGTAACTGATAAAAAGTTCCATCTTTAAATTGGTTACACCAGATGCCATCCTGAACATGTTTTGTTAATATTTTATCTTTAAATATTACACTACGTAAATAAAATCAAGGAATCCAACATGAACGTTGGCAGATTCAGCTGAGAATACTAACACATCAAATGCCTAAGAGTCTGGTGCACTTTGAAACATTGCACAGAGAATGTCACAGTATAATGTACCAAGCAATACCCTGAAGAAATACATTTTTGATGCACTTTAAAAACACTTACAATAGAAGGAAATTTTACTTAAAGGGAGAGTATCACCAGAAAAGTGGAGTTTGGTGTGTGGTAAGTGCTAGAAGAATAATAGGGCCCATATTATTTAATGAAACAATAAATGCACAGCGATATGAGAGGTTATTTTTCAATTGTTTGACAGGAGAAGAGAAATCATATGGTTGGTTCTAGAAGATTCTGCAACAGCACATATGGCTGCCAAATCATTAAACGCAATAAGAAAGGTGTTTGATGATAGAATAATTAGGGTTTTTATCTGTGGCCCCCTCATTCTCCTGACCTAACAGGTTGTAACTTTTATTTATATGGTTCTTTAAGAGACAAAGTGTACCATTCCAAACCTCATACACTACAGGAACTTACAGAAAACATTGTACAAATCATGAGAATATCTCCTGATGAGCTTCGGAGAGTGAGCGAGAATATTTACACGAGATATGTTGCCTGTTTGAGAGCAAAAAGTCAACATTTATAGCATCTATTATAAGGTAAGGATTCTAGTCTGCCTCTGCCGGAGCAAGTTCCCCAGCAACTGCCAGACCTCTTACGCAGTAGAGAGAGGCTATGAGTGGGTTTGATTATAATTTGAACTACCCAGTAGTGTACAGTACTCCTCAGCACTAATTCAATTCTAATAAACAGTTTCTGACAGATTAATTTGTCATCAATGTATACAATTTCAGGGAGCATTACTTCATACAGATGCCATTTTCAGCTCCTAAGAGAATCAAAAGCTTCTCTCAAAATTCTACTGGAGAAGAAAAGTTGTTTGAGGAGGTGGTCGCCAAATTTTATCTGAGGGCTGAAGGATGAAATTTCTGTTCCATTGATATTTCTGTAATTTGTGCCATAGTTGAGTCAATTATTTTAATTAAGGTTTTATCTACTTATATGACACTTTCTTAAAAATAACTAATTTAAATCATTACAAATTACAATTCTAATTTAACAATATTTAATATACAAAATTTACTTAAAAATCATAATGTGAAGTGATTTGGCTGCCTGGCCAATCACCATACACTACTGTTAAAATTATTTTTAAGCATTTTGCCTTCACTTTCATCAAGTTATTATCAAGACATCATCAAGCAAGAGTGTGTTGACAAGAGTTTTGTGTTGAAAGATATTTAGGTATGTGAAGTATGGAGAGTCTAGTTGACTCAAGGTGTATAAATATTGAGAATATTTAGTTTAGGAAACATAGGTGATAACATCAATTTTATCACATTGAATTTCAAAGCATAAAAACATAATTCAGACAAAAAATGTAATTCTTGGTTCAAAAGAAATTATTTTCAAAAGTACAGAATCAATTTTACATTAGAGAAGAATCTGAATGCATTAATGTTCATATTCCCAATGCCAATTCATATTTACATTTAATAATTTAAAATTTGTTTCTAATGTCTTTCAAAATATAAAAATACAATGCTAACTCAACAGTAAATGGAAGTTTTTCAACAGTGAGGTTGATCACACTATTAATAAAACACTGGTTATGTTTACACTACCTCACTTTTGTAAAATTAGAACACATTTCAGGAACATTCACTCCCATCATCAGCTGACAACTGCCTAGTTGTTCTAATGTTGGACGTCTCTGTTGGTGGTGGCATGAAGCTGCTGAACTGGATTAATGGCGGGAATTCAAAGTTCATAATTCAATCTTTTTTTTTTTTTCTTTTGTAATGTGGATGTTTTTACCATACTCAAGAGTTCAGGCATGTTAAGTATTTTGTTGAGAATACACGAGAAGCCGTAATTCAAGATTCAAAAATCAAAGATATAGGTAATAGAAAATGCAATTTGGCAATGTAAAAGTGAGGTTCTACAATAAGTAATCAAAGAATCAAGTATAAAAAGTCATTTGAAAAAGTATTGACTATAAAGGCAAATACGAGTGCAGATGTATTCTCGTTTGAAACATTTTTAGTTATCTACGGTACTTTTAAAAACCCTCTGATATTTCCAAAAGGCAATTGCTAACACTTTTTTTGTTCACTAAGGGTTCTGATATGATTAAAAAAAAGATAAGTAAATGCCTGTCATGGCAGCATCTGGATTATTTAACAGTGCAGCAAAGGTGTAGTGCCAGTTACATTCTCTGGTAGGTAGCACTAATGCACAAGTTATCCTTCTAAATTAAGTACTCCTAAAAATTTTTTCTCTTTTAAACACAATTATTTGAAAACAATGCAAGTACACAGAAAATATAATGCAGAACTTCACAGAAGCACATCATAAGATAAAAGAAACTGAAAATAACTCACCTTATTAAGCTCTCATTTGGTGTATGGTTTCTGTAGCGGCTTGGTAATGCACTTTTACTGCCATCTAGGAGGAAATAAAACTGATGTATAACATTCATATAACACTAATTTTTTTACACCTATTCTACAAATTCTTTCTATGTTTTACATCACACTGCTGCACATGCTGTGGATAAACTGAGATAATTATGATGATACTTACAACTGTTTAATATGTATAGATACTGTCTCATATGTAATGTTTTTTTAAGAAAAAAAATTATTTGAAATATATTCTGACAAGCATTTAACTAATTTTCAAAGTAAAGACCATAGATTCTATGGTCTTGAGCCATCGTTCAGGACGGTTTATTATCCCATGATGGTACCAGTCTCTGGTTTTTGATCCAAAGAATTCAGTGACACCCACTTGCACTGCTTCAATGTCAAAATTTCTTCCATGTAGAAAATGGGTCATGGATTAAAAAAGAAGAAAATTTGATGGTGCGAGATCAGGGCTGTATGCTGGGTGAGGTAGCAGTTCAATTCCTTCCAATTCCTGAATTTCTTCCATGGTTCTTCGTGAGGTATGGGGTGTTGCATTGTCCTGTTTTAATAGAACTCTATTTCGGTTAATTAATGCTGGGTATCTCCATCTCAAAATTTCATGAACTCTTTCAAAATGTTGAGAATAAAAATCCGCATCAATCGCCCGCCCATTTGGAACAAACTCCCAGTGAATCACACCTTCAAAATTCCACCAGACGCACATTACTTTGGGAGCAAACTGACGTTTTTTAATAATGACTTTGGCAGATTGGCAGGGGAAACAAGCCACTGTTTTAAGGCGTCATTCGGTAATATACCCATTTTGCATCACAAGTGACAATTCTCCTGACAAATCTATCATCCATGGGATTACAGATAAGCTGACGACAGATATCCACTCCACGTTTAGCCTGTTGAGGTCAGTTCATGAGGTACAGATCTACAGCTTGTGTATGATTTTCCAAGTGTCTTGATATGACGATGTATAGTATCTTTTGATGCACCAAGTTCTGAAAGCCTTCGGGTACCCTTTTTTGCAAATTTTCTTACAAAACTTGGCATGCATCCTCAATATTCTTCCAGAACATGGTAAATTTTTGCCTCTATTGTTGAAACGTTGGAATTGTGTGCACATGCTCACTAATGACACCTTCTCCTTCCACTTCACATATTCTTCGAGATGTGGCAGCAGCTTTATGGTCTAGTTTCCAGTAGTGTTTAAGAAGGACTGCAAGTTCAAATTTTGGTATCTCAGTTTTGTGATTGTTTTTAAGAAGGACTGCAAGTTCAAATTTTGGTATCTCAGTTTTGTGATTGTTTATTAACAACTGAAAACTGACACATGATCACAATGTATGCAACACTAGCTATGGCATTTGGCACTGCCAAATCAAAGAAACCCAATAAATTTTCCAAAACACCAAAATCAAAAAATTGACTTTATTTATGAGACCACCTAATACCATTCTTGATCAGGATTTCATCATGGTAAAAAAATAACTTTACCTTGGTGAACAGTCATTTGTGGTAAATCGATACTAAAATTTTATCAGGATTTTGACTGGTGGTCAAAAACAATTTTTCATAAATCATTTCCCACTTACAGTGTAATGTTAAAATGGTACAGGTAAGCATTGCCAACCAAAAGAAACACTATGTTTTTGCCAATGCACAGTTCTGCAAAGTTATGTTCTGTCTGTAAATGGTAGTTTTTAATGCCCTAAAGCTTTTTTATTCACAGGTACCTTAAATATTCTGACCAAAGACATGAAAATCCTACAATCACAACATTATATATCGTAAATTACATTAGTTGACGCATAATTCCAAGAACAATGCCAAAATAAGAGCGGCAATGAGCCATTATGGTATAGGGGTAGCAAGTGTAACTCATATTCAAGAAGTTCAGATTTTAGATCTTGTCTGGAAATTATCTTTATTCTTTTTTTGGAAAGCAAATGTCATTTACTCACAATAGAACTAAAGCCTGTGGGGGTACAAACAAAGGGGAACGCCCGCCTCGGTAGCGTAGATGGTAGCATGTTTGCCTCATGTTCAAGAGGTCCCGAATTCGAATCTCGGTCAGGTTGAGTTATCTGGATAAGGTTTTTTCCAGGGTTTTCCCTTATCCTTCAAGACGAATGTCGGGTAACCCTAAGCTCCAAGGACCCTGGAATCATTTGAGCATCATTTCATCCAATTTATTCACAGTCCAATATGACTTAACGTTGGAGGACGTAAATTTAAAAAAAAAGGAGGGGGGGAATAAAAAGATTTAAAACAAATTTTTAAAAATATATTAATAAAATAATAACAGTTGAGCATATCTACATTGCATGCTTGACAAGTATAAGTATAGCAAGTGTTTCAGCAAAAAAGTATAAGTGATAAACAGATATGGCAAACTTTCAGAAGATTTCAGTAAAGTTTACTTACAATGAGCAGTGTACTCAACAAAGGTGATTATCTGCCAGCTGATTGAACAATGGTGCACCACTGTGTTGTTTTTTTATAGGATGCTCTTTAACTGCTGTGGTTCTCAGCATCTGCTCTGGTTACTGCGTGGAGCAGACATGTTTTTTAATTTGCTCTGGTGAAAATGCATAGTAGTTGTAAGAAACTCTATGGAATCAAAGTACAGAAAGCAGGGGCAAGTTGGTCATGTCCAGTCGCTAGCTGCCAAGATCAACAATAGTTTCTGCTTTTTCACATAGTACAGAGCAGAGGATATTTGTATTTGCTTTTGTTTAATAGTCTAAGTAAAATAGGTGAAGAGTATATACATTTTAATTGGCTTAGTTCTAACATATAGGGGAGTTTTACCACTCGCAATATAGCAAACAGTATGGATGAGTTTCAGGTACGGTTTGCACATAAGAGAGCACTTAGAAGTTCTCCCAATAGAAAGATCCAAGTAATAAATATATGTAAAAATATGGATGATATAGAAGATATTAACAGCACCAATAATAACAAAAAGAAATGACAATGAGGATGAATTTGATAACCTTATGGTTCAAATAAGTAATATGATTAGTAAAGAAAGTCCTTATACAGGTCTCGCATGGCACAGAATTGTTTGGACCATGGTGGATGATAAGAATTACTAATAACAATAGTAAGAGCAAAATTAAAATACACACAGCCAAGAAGACAAGATTAGAACTAGTGGCACTAGTTTGCACTAGTGGCACTTAGCTAGTGGCACTAGCAAAAGCCAGATTGGCGAAATATATATGTATTAAAAAGGTAATGAACCAGTTAAGACCTATGCACAAATGGCAAAAACTTGTTATTCCTGCGCTCAGAAAATTAAATAATAAACCAGAATTTAATAAAGAGATTTTAAATGCCAACAAACACACTATTTACTTCTAAAAGTAATCATGATTCAAAAGAATTACAGAAAATTGTGAACTAAGAATTTGAAACCCATGCAAAAGAAAACTAAAATTAGACAGATGAGAAATGCCAGAAAGAATTTTATTTTGGATACGGAAACTGAAGAGGACATGAATAAGGTTATAAATAGCAAGAATTTTCAAGGAAAAAGGTTGATTAAAAAAAACAGAAAAAGAAAAAAAGAAATCTATTGACGATTATGTATGTACTATAGATACAAAGGAAGAGTTAAAAGAATACATTTACAAAATCTAGGAAGATTGGTATCAAAGGGAGTTTCATTTTGGGATTTAAAGCAGGATCCAGAGATAAAGCTACAATACATCATGTTGCTGCAGTATCAGATAAAATTAGGAATATTCTAAATAATATAGGAATATTTTTAGGATTTCAGGATGTGCAATTAAGGATTATATTTCTGTGGCAAGTGTTATCAATACAGTCATATTGCACAATTTTGTAAAGCGTTAAATTCAGTTTGTAAGCTTTGCAGACAGGCTACACTCCAATTACGTACAACTCCTCTGATGCACGTACACAGTCTTCCGGTCCGTTCACCCACTTGGCGCTCCTCACGGCTGCTTGTCAAGAAATCAACTGACTTGCCAACTACAGCCCTTATATAGGGAAGATCGCCGTTTCTGGAAGGTTCGCGGCACGCACAATTATCCCGAGGTTTCGAGACGTCTGGTGGGAGGGAAAAGAGATGGTACAGGGCTCGTGCCGCCCTATTAATCACCCCTTCAGTTAGTGACACGAGACAAATGGGTAAGCGTGGCCTTAATGCTTCCCCTCTGGCCCTACTGCCGGGCGGTTCTATAGGGAGTTCCGACGTTTGGGTGACACTGCTCCCTCCTCAAAGCTGGTCGTCCCGAACAGCCCCATCGTAGCGTGCCAGGGGATCCAGGTGTACCACCAACATCTTCCCTCGAGGAACTTTCTGGATGCGGTAGACCACGTTGTTAATCCTCTTCACCACCCGGTACAGTCCATGCCATGGCTGCTGGAGCTTCGGGCAGCGTCCCTTGGTCCGGGTAGGGCAGTACAACCAGACCAGGCCACCTCGCTGGAACCCTTGGCTGTTGGCCTCCCTGTCATACCGATTCTTCATGCGGTCGCTCGCCTTCTGGATGTTCTGGCGAGCCATCTCGTGCATGTCGTGAAGATGGTCCACCAGGTTCTCCACATACTCGGTCGCTGGCTGCTTCGCACCCATAGGGGTTCCAAAAGCGAGGTCACAAGGGAGATGTAACTCTCGGCTGAACATTAAGCTGGCTGGCGTCATCCCTGTGGTGTCGTGTGTTGCCGAACGGTAGACCAGCAAGAACAGTGGCACCTTGACGTCCCAGTCACGCTGATGGCTGGCCACGACCTTCCTCAAGTGTTCCTCTAAGGTCTTGATGTACCTTTCACCATGCCATCCGACTGTGGATGTAGAGGTGTTGTGCGGGTCTTGTTAACCCCAAGTTTTTCTAGTGCCTTCTTCATCAGGTTGGACTCAAAATTGGTGCCTTGGTCACTCTGCAGCTCTAACGGTACCCCAAATCGGCAGAACACTTGCTCAAAGAGGCAGTCTGTGATTGTCCTTGTCTCTTGGTTCAGGATGGCATACACCTCCGGCCACTTGGTGAAGTAGTCCACGACTACCATCAGGTACTTGTTGCCTCGGTCGGACATCGGAAATTGTCCAGCTATGTCGACGGCGTTCCGTTCAAATGGCGCTCCGACGTTGCACTGCTGAATGCGACCCTTCCACCTAGTCTGGGGGTCGAGAATCGCCGCGCACACGTGACACTGGCGGTACCATCTCTCAGCGTCTGCTCAGAGCTTCGGCCAGTAGTAGCGCTGCCGCAGTTTGTCAATCGTCCGGTTCGCTCCCAGGTGTCCTCCTGAAGTACCGGCGTGCACTTCCTCCAAGACTTCCGGGACCTTACTCCGGGGAAGTACCAACTGTTCTCTCTGCGTCTTCCCATAGGGTGATTCCCATACCCGCAACAGCACGCCCTCTCTGGTCTTCAACGAGTCCCATTCTGCCCAGTACGACTTGTAGCTGGCGCTCATCGGTGCAATGCCCTCCCAGGTTGGACTTGTCCCTGCCTCCACTTCCCTCAAGAATGACCCAAATCTGCGTCCGCCAGCTGCTCTCTTCTCAGGCCTGCGCTATCCCAGCCATCCGCAGGCACTGCCATGACTACTCGGACTGCTGCGGCACGCTCCTTTTCTTCCACTCTTGTGCAGTGGCCACACTCTTCTGGACAGGCTCTTCGGCACATAGCGTCTGCGTTACCGTGGCTCTTACCTCAACGATGTTCCGAGATGAAGTCGTACTCTTGCAGCCTCTGTTGTCTGCCCTTCCAGGCTCCTAATGCTCAATAGCCCGGTTGGGGCAGAATGGTCAGTCCTAAGGTGGAATGGCCGACCATACAGGTACTTGTGGAAGTGCTCCAAGGTCTTTACTACCGCCAGTAACTCTCGTCGGGTTACGCAGTAGTTCTTCTCTGCCTTGGATAGCATCTTGCTGTAGTAGGCTATCACCCACTCATAGCCGTCCTGGACCTGCAATAGGACACCTCCAATGCAATGGTCGCTGTCGTCGGTGTCTACAATGAAGGTGCCACCCGGTTGTGGGAAACCCAAAATTGGAGCACTGCACAGGGTCTTCTTCAGGAGCTGGAAAGCGTCTTCGGTGTCCTCTGTCCACACATAAGGCCGGTGTTCCTCTGTCAGGCGGCTGAGGGGTTTGGCGATGTTGGAGAACCCCTTTATGAAGCATCGGTAATAACTGCACAGCCCCAGGAAACTGCGCAACTCTTTCTTATCCTCTGGGCGAGGCCAATCTCTCACAGCCTGTGTCTTCTCTGGGTCTGTGGCCGCTCCGGATGCTGAGACTATGTGCCCCAAGTAGTACACTTCCTTGCGGAAGAGCTGGCACTTCTTCGTGCTCAGCTTCAAGTTGGTTGCCTGTAATCTCTATAGCACCTTACTCAGATTCTCGAGATGGCATTCAAAAGTCTTACCGAAGATGATGTCGTCCAGGTATAGCAGGCAGGCGTCGTAAGTCAGTCCTCTCATCACTGCCTCCATGAGGCGTTGGAAGGTAGCTGGTGTGTTGCAGAGGCCAAAGGGCATAACTGTGAACTGCCAGAGCCCTTGGCCTGTCGAGAATGCGGTCTTCTCCTTGTTTCTCGGATCTAGAGCTACCTGCCAGTAGCCTGACATGAGGTCCAGGAAGAGAACCATTGTGCACCAGCTAGCATGTCCAGGGTGTCGTCAATCCGCGGTAAGGGGAAACAGTCCTTCCGCGTGACAGCGTTTAACTTCCTGTAGTCTACGCAGAAGCGTAGCTCGCCGTTCTTCTTTGTCACCAAGACGACAGGGGAACACCAGGGACTGTCAGACTCTTCAACCACTGCCCTGGATCTCATGTCCTCCAGCATGTATCGTACCGCCCCTTGCTTCGCCAGCAAAACGCGTCTAGGTGGTTGCCGAATAGGCCGGGCGTCCCCGGTGTCGATGCGATGAAGCACTTTGTCCGTGCGGCCGTGGTCACTATCACCTTGGCTGAAGACGCGCTGGTATCGTCTCAGCAGTTGTCGAACTTTCTCCAGCTGCTCTGCGGTCAGGTGGTCGGCCGCCCTCTCCAGTAGGCCTTTTATCCGGGGCCCCAGGTGTTGCGTCGGCACCGGCTCCTAAGTCCTGTCGATTGCTTTTACGCTTACCACGGGCTCGCACGTTCCCAACTCCGTCCCGGCCTGGACGTCGTGATCGGTGTCCGTTGGATTTAGTAGTCTCACTGGCACCTCCTCTCGGCACAGCAGCAAAGCCCTGGCTACACATAGTCCGTGTACAGGCGTCTTCTAGTCCAGCATCATGTTCCTGGTTCTCTGGCCTTCCAGTCGCGCCGTGACCACCACCTCGCTCCTCGCAGGGACAACCACGTCTTCGTTCAAGATGACCCTGCAGATTCCAAGGCACTCTTCAGGTTGACGGAGTATAACCTCTTCTCCGTTGAGCCGCAGGACTTTCCTGCCGACGTCGACCGTCGCCTCGTGGCTCCTGAGGGCATCCAGTCCCAGAATCACCTCCTCAGCCACCTTCGCGACGAACACCAATTTGACGCACGGCACTCCGTCCCAAGGTCAGCCCCAGCAGAGCCTCCTTCTCCACAGGCAAGGTGTCGCCCGATAGCCGTGACAAGCTGGTATGGTCGGCTCGGCTTCCTTGTCGGCAAACCCTTCGCCACGTCAAGTCTGATGATGGTCACGGCTGCCCCGGTGTCCACCAGCACGCGGCACGGCTTCCCTCTCACCCAACCGTCCGCGATGAGGCTGTCATCCATACGCCGGCTGACGGCGCGCAGTGTCACTCGAGGGGATGGTGGCGATGGCGCCGACGTGTCCCTCTCCACGCCGGGCCTTACTCGTTTTCCGGCTGCTCTTCCTGGTGTGTGCAGTCTCTCTCCAGGTGTCCGGGCTGTCTACACCCCCAACACAGGCCACTAGGTCTCCGCCGGCGTCCCTCGGCTGGTCTTCTGTCTCCGGTGTAGCGGACACTCCTCCTTCTCGACGTTGGGATAGCTGTTACCTTGGCCGCCTCCATCCTTAATGCTGCCGTTAGCGCCTCGTGGATGGTTTTATAATCGCCGAGCATTAGGCGCTGACGAATCTCCGTGTCCCGTACCCCGTCGACAAAGTTGTAGGCGGCTTCCCGGGATACGAACTCCAGTGGCAGGTCAACCAAGGCCTTGCTAGCTAGCTGCTCAATCGCTATGGCTAACTCCTGCAGCGTCTCCCCCGGCTGCTGTGACCTTGCCTTTAGCTGACTGCGATACGCTGCGGCTAAGCGGTGGTTTCCAAAACGATTCTCCAGGGCCTCCCAGATGTCCTTGGGCGCCGCCGTTGTCTGTACCGCGTTCAGGACTTCCGCGGCCCGTCCCTGGAGGCTGGCTATTAACTGTGTGACCTCCTCCTCTGGTGACCATTTGTTGTGTTTGGCCACTGCGTCGAAATGGCGGCTGAAGACTTCGAAAGTTGACGCGCCCTCATATTTCGGAGGTTTGACGCGCGCCGATGTTGTGTCGCGTCCCGGCGCGTCGGCTTTCAAACCCTTCAACCTCCTGTCGACGTCCTCCACCATGGCGTTCAGGGACTTGACGCTGCTGTCGGCCTTTCCTTCCAGCTCATTAACGTGGTTTGCCAGGTCTTGGACGCGCTCGTCCACTTGGCCGATCCGCTTGGCGTGCACCGTGACGTCCTCCTTCACGCCGGCAAACTGTTCCTCAAATTTGGCGGCGAGGGCCTCGTTCGCTACCTTCATTTCTTCCATCTTCTCCGTAAGGTTATCGTTAGCTGTCTTCATTTCTTCCAGCTTTGCGGCAAGGTTGTTATTTGCCGTTTCCGTCTTCGTTGTTAACTCGTTCATCTTCTCCAAAATCTTTTCCAATGCCGATTCCATGACGGTTGTTCCACTTCCTGACACCAGTTGTGACTTTGTGGGTTCGTGAAATTTAAATTCCAATTGCACAAACTCAAAATGTTCTTTATTTCCACCGAATTACAGTTGGAACACTTGCCTATTACACAGAATTAAGTAATGCACACAATTACAATTCGTCAGTTGGTTTGTCACAGGTCCACTCTACACTCCAATTACGTACAACTCCTCTGATGCACGTACACAGTCTTCCGGTCCGTTCACTCACTCGGCGCTCCTCACGGCTGTTCGCCAACAACTTAACTGACTCGCCGACTACAGGCCTTATATAGGAAAGATCGCCGTTTCTGGAAGGTTCGCGGCGCGCACAATTATCCCGAGGTTTCGAGACGTCTGGTGGGAGAAAGAGACGGTACAGGGCTCGCGCCGCTCTCCTAATCATCCCTTCAGTTAGTGACACGAGACAAATGGGTAGGCGTAGTCTAAATGCTTCCCGTCTGACCCTACTGCGGGCCGGTTCTATAGGGAGTTCCGACGTTCCGATGACAATAGTGTTTCTCGAATAAACTATGAGTCATTTACAAATTAAATGAATGCAAAAATTAAGTAAAGTCCCAGTGTAACACACCAAGTAGAGTAATTAGACACAACTCAAATCAGGATAAAATTAGCTATGAAACAAAAACCGATTTGACATATATTGAATATAAACTACAAAATGTAAATATTTATAGTAAAGCTGATAAATGAATTTCACAGTAATTAAAGAAGATTTCCAAAAGAAAAATTTGGATACAAAGCAAGGGATAGGAGTAGATTATGATAAAATTTCAAAAATAGCTGAGGAAGAAGAACAAGAAAAAGTGAAACAATATTCCATAATTAAATTATAGATGAGTCATATTTTTTTTTTACGCATAAGCTTCACTTAAGTACCTATATTAAGGACAGGTTTCATGAACTATTGTGTGCATCATCAGCTCTGTTGCAACTCCATAGTAACTAAACTGGTAATTCCAATGTCTAACACACTACAGAACTCTTACAGTAAAGTTCTTATAGTTCAAACTTTTTATTTAATTTATGGAAACATAGATCAGGATAATTAAAAAAAAATGAATCAGGTATTTAAAATGGACGGGAGATTTAATATGTCAGAAACACACGAACAAGAAGAGATAATTTAAACTTCCACAAACGTTTCTGATGACGGCAGCAAGGCTTCACAGGAAACCACACACACAAGGCAAGAGCTCAATACTGTCACCCTGGCGGCAGACTCGCGAAGCCGATAAAATAAATGATGGCCGATGGAGATTCGGGAAACTTCGGGGCCGATCGTTACCGGAAGCGACAGACAGTTGAGCAAAGTGTTTGAAAAAATAAACAGTTTTAGGTTATCTAGCAAATTGTAATTGTGAGGAGTCTATTGCTACGAGAATAAAGTGCCGTTTTTGTGTTTGTAACCTCGACTTTTTATTTCACGAACCCACAAAGTCACAACTGGCGTCAGGAGTGGGATAACGGCCATAGAATCAGCATTGGAAAAGATTTTGGAGAAGATGATGGAAATGAAGGCCGAACTGACCTCGGAAATGAAGACGGCAAATGAAAACCTCGCTGCAAAAACAGAAGCGGCAAATAACAGCCTGGCCGCGAAGCTGGAGACTACAAATGACAACCTGGCCGCAAAGCTGGAAGAAATGAAGGTTGCGAACGAGGCCCTCGCCGCCAAATTTGAAGAACAGTTGGCCGGCGTGAGGGATAACGTGACGGAGCTGGGCAAGCGGATGGGCCGAGTGGACGAGCGCGTCGAGGACCTGGCGAGCCGCGTTGACGACCTGAAGGGAAAGGCTGACAGCAGAGTCAAGTCCCTGAACGCCATAGTAGAGGACGTCGTCGGCAGGAAACTGAAGGATTTGAAGGCCGACGCGCCGGGACGCGACACAACATCTGCGCGCGTCAAACCTCCGAAATGACGGCGCGTCAACATTTGAGGTCTTCCGCCGCCAGTTCGACACAGTGGCCAAGCACAACAGATGGTCACCGGAGGAGGCCACACAGCTAATAGCCAGCCTCCAGGGACGGACCGCGGAAGTCCTAAACGCGGTGCAGACAACGGCGGCGCCCAAGGACATCTGGGAAGCCCTGGAGAATCGTTTCGGGAACCACCGCTTAGCCGCAGCGTACCGCAGCCAACTAAAGGCAAGGACACAGCAGCCGGGGTAGACGCTGCAGGAGTTATCCATAGCGATTGAGCAGCTAGCTAGCAAGGCCTTGGTTGACCTGCCACTGGAGTTCGTATCCCGGGAAGCCGCCTACAACTTTGTCGACGGGGTACGGGACACGGAGTTTCGTCAGCGCCTAATGCTCGGCGATTATAAAACCATCCACGAGGCGCTGACAGCGGCATTAAGGATGGAGGCGGCCAAGGTAACAGCTATCCCGTCGTCGAGAACGAGGAGAGTGCGCTACGCTGGAGACAGAAGACCAGCTGACGGACGCCGGCGAACACCTAGTGGCCTGTGTTGGGGGTGTGGACAGCCCGGACACCTGCAGAGAGACTGCCCATACCAGGAAGGGCAGCGGGAAGGACGAGTAAGGCCCGGCGTGGAGAGGGACACGTCGGCGCCATCACCACCATCCCCCTCGAGTGACGCTGCGCGCCGTCAGCCGGCGTATGGATGACAGCCTCATCGCGGACGGCTGGGTAGGAGGAAAGCCGTGCCGCGTGCTAGTGGACACTGGGGCAGCCGTGACCATCATCAGACCTGACGTGGCGAATGGTTTGCCGACGAGAAAGCCAAGCCGACCATACCAGCTTGTGTTGGCATCGGGCGACACCTTGCCTGTGGAGAATGAGGCCCTGCTGGAGCTGACCTTGGGACGGAGTGCCGTACGTCTGTGGGTGTTCGTCGCGAAGGTGGCTGAGGAGGTGATTCTGGGACTGGATGCCCTGAGGAGCCACGAGGCGACGGTCAACGTCGGCAGGAAGGTCCTGAGGCTCAACGGAGAAGAGGTTATACTCCGTCAATCAGAAGAGCGCCTTGGAATTTGCAGGGTCATCTTGAACGAAGACGTGGTTGTCCCCGCGAGGAGCGAGGTGATGGTGACGGCGCGACCGGAAGGCCAGACAGCATGTTGGGTCCAGAGGCAGCAGGAGTACGACTTCACCTCGGAACATCGCAGAGGGAAGAGTCACGGTAACGCGGACGCTATGTCCCAAAGACCCTGTCCAGAAGGGTGCGGCCAATGCACAAGAGTGGAGGGGAAGGAGTGTGCCGCAGCAGTTCGAGTAGTCACGGTAGTGCCTGCGGATGACTGGGATAGCGCAGGCCTGAGGAGGGAGCAGCTGGCGGACGCAGACTTGGGGCCACTCTTGAGGGAAGTGAAACAGCCAGCGACCGAGTATGTGGAGAACCTGGTGGACCACCTCCACGACATGCACGAGATGGCTCGCCAGAACATCCAGAAAGCGAGCGACCGCATGAAAACCCGATACGACAGGCAAGCCAACAGCCAAGGGTTCCAGCAAGGTGACCTGGTCTGGTTGTACCGCCCGACCCGGACCAAGGGACGCTGCCCGAAGCTTCAGCAGCCATGGCAAGGACCGTACCGTGTGGTGATGAGGATTAACGACGAGGTCTACCGCATCCAGAAGGTACCCCGAGGAAAGATGTTGGTGGTACACCTGGATCGCCTGGCTTGCTAAGAAGGCGCTGTTCGGGACGACCAGCCTTGAGGAGGGAGCAGTGTCATCCTGGCGGCAGACTCGCAAAGCCGATAAAATAAATGATGGCCGGTGGAGATTCGGGAAACTTAGGGGCCGATCGTTACCGGAAGCGACAGACAGTTGAGCGAAGTGTTTGAAAAAATAAACAGTTTTAGGTTGTCTAGCAAATTGTAATTGTGAAGAGAGTATTGCTACGAGAATAAAGTGCAGTTTTTGTGTTTGTAACCTCGACTTTTTATTTCACGAACCCACAAAGTCACAAAGTCAAGGCTGCAGTTGCCTTGAGGAAAGAAATAATTTACCAGCAGTTTTAAGTCACTATACAAACTCTCCATAAAAACAGCGACAAAATTATTTTTCTGATCATGGATGCTATTGACAGAATGGAATTAAAAATTTTAAATATTTCAACCAACCCCAGTCAGGTACTTGAATTAGTAAAAATAATTTATACTAGACATAATAAAACCTTGGATCTGGATGAAGTATATAAACATTTTAATCAAAGAAAACCCACTAACTTTTGTACCAATTAATATTCAATTAGTGGAAATTAATTGTTTTTTCACACTAGCCGTGTGTAGGACGCACTATGAAATGAATGAAAAATTTTTGGCTCTATCCTTTCATAGTGCGTGCTACACATGGCTAGTGTGAAAGAACAATTAATTTCCATTAGTTGTACCTAATAGTGGTCCGAACTATAAAGCCTGGGCCTTAAAGTACTTACAGCATAGTAACTCGCCATTTAGGTAGTTGTCTCATGTGTTTATGAGAACTCCTAATGGTTTACCGGGAGAAGCACGAGTCAGTTGGAGAATTTAATGCCATGTTGGCACGTTGGCCATAGTAGCTCAAATGGTTAGAGCGGCTAGACGGAAACCAGAAGATCCGTGGTTCAAATCCTGGCTATGGCATTGAATTTTTCATTCTGGCTCTACCCTTTCACAATATTCAATTAGATTTAGAACAAATAGTTACAAAATCTGAAACTTCCAAACCTGTACTAAAAGCACTAGCATGAGAAACTGTGAACAATAGATACCTACCTGAAGAATGGTTACATATCCTCACAGATGGATCTAACTTGGACAACAACTCAGGAGCAGGAATTAAGTGTGCACTGTTCTCATTCTATCAACCAGCTACTACACAACAAATTATGATGCAGAAGTAACGGCCATTTATATTTCACTCCAACACCTTCTATACAGAATAGATTAATTCAAAAATGCTGTCATACTTTCTGATTCTAAAGCAGCATTATGTGCAATAAGTTCATATAAAATGAGGTCAATCCAAATTAAAGAATGTCACAAAATGATCCAACAACTTCAAAAAGTACAGAAAAGAATTATATTACAGTGGATACCTGCACATTATGGAATTGCTGGAAATGAATCAGCTGCTTTCCTTGCCAAAAAAGGTGCAAAATTTAATTCAGAACAAAAGTAAAAGCTTACTCTTTACAACCATAAAAAGATTAATCAAAAGCAAATATAAAAACAAACAAAACCAATCAATATCTATCAAAGCCAAAGATAAAAAATGGAACATTTTAATTAAAATGTCCAGAAATTATTCCAGAAAACCCAGCAAATTTTAGATTACTTACGGAACATGATTATTTGGCCAAACACTTACACAGAATAAGAATTTATACAAGTCCAAATTGTCCTCTGTGCAACAAAGAGGAAATGACTGAAGAACATCTTTTAACCTGTGAAGCCCCCCTACCTGCCCGACCCACTACACAGAAATATTGGAGAGCAAGAGCCGGACACACTACACAGAAATATTGGAGAGCAAGAGGGCTAATGGCTTCATTGCCAAAGCCTAGCATTTGAAAACAACAACACATTTTGTTTTGTTATGGAATACTTGTTTATGATGGATCATAAAAATGGCCAACTTATTATGCGGCTATTAGGCACGACAAACTGGACAATCCTAAAATAATCCCATAAAAAGCAACACCAACCCCAATACTACCCCAAAATACCAATCATACAAACACATAGCTTTAAACATAAATCTTACAGAATACAACAAAATAATTATAAAGAAATAATCACTGGGAATGTTTTGCTTTACAACTGGCTACCTGGTAGAATGTAAGGAGTTAACAAATTGCAGGAGAAAGATATGGGACAAGAAATGGGACAATGTGAGCAAAGAGGTAGTGGCATTATGCATGTTAATGGGGATGGCTGAAAAGAAAAATAAATGTATAGGAGAATTCTTATAACAAGTGCATGTCCGATGTTAAAGTCATTGTAGTGAAACTGTATTGGAAACTACAAATAAATATCAAATATCATTGTAAAAGAAATGAAGCTGTTGACAGTGAAGCAATACAAATATTTTAAATAAATTACAACTATTTATAAATATCAAATACAACTGGCAAACATTAATTAATTTTGAATTGCATGAGCAGAAGGTCAAAGAAGGAAGTGATTCAAGAACAATAAGGTTATTAGAAGAAGATGTAAAAGAAATAAGGGAGACTACGATGATGCAGATAGTGGAAGATTTTTTGTAGAAAATATATTATATGAAAATACTGACAATGAAGAATGTGAAAAAAAAAAAAAATATATGTTCAATGAATTGAACAGTAATAGAAAAGTAAACCACCAAAATGTCTGTCAGGAAAAGAAATGCCCATTAAACCAATTACAAGTTAATAATTATTCTAAAGAACGTACAGAAGAAGAAAATGAGTTAAAAAAATTGTTATGCAACAAAATGGAAAATACACATAATTTGAGTCAGAGATTGCCTACAAAGAAACAGAAAAGTAGTTATAAACCCTGTTTGAGAAACAAATACACTCACAAGTTCAAAGTTAAGGGTGCTGCCTCATACACACATAGGAGTCGTCCCATACCCATTGCAAGTAGACAACAAGCAAATGAAGTTATCGAGTTGATTCACCTTATCTCCATCCATTTTGCCGGGTCATAAATCTAACAGTTCCTTACATGACAATCAATGCTAGAAAAATTAATTCATTAACACAACCTGATGATTTCAGACCACTAGGAGTAGATGAGGTTCTTGTAAAATTAGCACATGGAAAATATTTTTCAAAACTCTATTTGGTATCATATTGGCAAATCTCTTAGAAAATACAGTGGATTCAATTTTGGTGGGAAAATACGAGGGTGAGTCAAATAAAACCTTAAATTTTTTTTAAAAATATTATTGTGCAGAAGTGGTACAAAGCTGTACTTTTCCACATTATCTCTCCTCTGCTCAATGCAAGTCCTCCAATGCTTACAAAGTGCACAAATGCCTTTAGAAAAAAACTCTCCAACCCAAAAGAACACCAATATGCAGTGTATCACAGTCTAATCCAGAGGTTAGTGAACATTCCACTGACTATGGAAGAATATAACAAGGAAGTGGATCACATAAAATATGTTGCAAATGTAAATGCCTTTGATCCAAAATTTATTACAAAAATGATAAACATAAAAGACGGAAAACCATCAAGGACATTAGTACGTTAAAAGCTGATGACTTAAAGAAAATATATTGCAAATTTACACATCATCCTAAGGCTTTTAATGAATTTAAAAGCATTTTCCATCATTCTAATATACAACTAGTTCCACATAACAAATACAGCATGAGAAATACACTAACTCACCCGCTCAAAAACACAAGTCCGGCCAATAAATTATCAAGAATTTATAGTGTAAAATGTGAGGATTGCCATGAAATATATATTGGAAAAACAAAAAGAAACTTGGAAACAAGGATGAAAGAACACATGAGATGCATAAAATACTGACAGATAAATCAGCCATAGCCTATCATTTTTGGTCAAAAAATCATAATATTTCTAAAGAAATCAAACTTTTGGTACCAGCAAAAAAGTATTGGGAATTAACAATTTGGGAAAATATGCACATTTTTTAAGAATAGAAAGAGAGCCATGAATTTCGAAATACCAATAGTGGATGACATTCAACTTGTTGAACAGTGCCAGGAGAGGGAGGCGGTCACCTGAAGAACTAGTCAAACATCAG
The DNA here is from genome assembly GCA_030765055.1 of Mantis religiosa. Lineage (NCBI taxonomy): Eukaryota > Metazoa > Arthropoda > Insecta > Mantodea > Mantidae > Mantis > Mantis religiosa. The sequence continues at coordinate 130,215,007 of CM060951.1, forward strand.
CTGATGATGGGGATGCGTGGTCCTTGAAACATGTCCTAATTTTAAATGTAAGTGGAGCTAAAGTGTTTTTATAGTTTGACAAGTGGTTTAAAAATATTTTATCGTTATTACAAATTTAAGGTTTTCATTTGACTTGCCCTTGTATATCAATTTAAAACATGTGGTTTGGACTTTCAACCAGTAGGAGTGCACTGTTTAGGGCAATACATTGCATTTTTGGGACACCATTGAGGATTTTGCTATGCAGTACATTGATGGCTTTTTACATACAATAATGATTTCGAAAAATATATACATCATTTAGATTATATACGAGGGCCATTCAGAAAGTAACCTCCGGTTGATTGCAAAACATTCACCAAGTTAAATAAAAATATTTTAATATATACATCTTACAACTACATCTTTGCACTATTTTTCTACATAGTCTCCATAACGATTGAGGCACTTATCGTATCTGTTCACAAGCTTTGAAATTCCTTCTGCATAAAAATCACCCGCTTGTGCCTGGAGCCAGCCTGTGACCGCATCTTTGAGCTCTTCGTCGTCATCAAACCGCTGGGACCCGAGCCATGTCATGTTTCGTCCCCGGTCACGATTCTGTTTAACAATGGTTCACCTTCGTCCGCATAACGTGACAGTAAGTCTAATGCAGAGGCCATTCTTTGAGTTTTGTGGTGGTCGGTAAGAATTTTGGGCACCCATCGTGCACAGAACTTACGGTAATCCAATCTTGCTGTCACTATCTCGTACAAGAGAGTCTTAGAAATCTGTGGAAAATCAGTAGACAACTCCGAAATTGTGAAACGTCAGTTTTCACGAACTTTTGCATCAACTGTCTGAACGAGTTCGTCCGTCACCAATGATGGTCTACCACTCCTCTCTTCATCATGAACGTTTTCTCGTCCACGGACCACTCCTTCACTCATAACTCTTGGTCCGTACACAGCACAAAGCTCACGATGAATAGCTGCTGCAGAATATCCTTTGGCTGTAAAAAACCTTATAACAGCACGCACTTCACATTTGGCGGGTTTTCTATTGCAGCACACATTTCAAACGGCCACAAACACTAAACTAGCGCTGATACGACGTTCACTCGACCACGGCTTGATGCCGACTGACCTGCTGAGTGCGTGAATGCACAGATGGCGTCGCTACTCCCCCCACTACCCGCACTGTGACCAATCGGAGGTTACTTTCTGAACGGCCCTCGTATTTTTCTAAATTTAGTGAAAATAGTATGACAATATGGAAAATCCCAATCTCACCAAGAAAGTGGCATTCTTAGGATATATAATAGCAGAAACTGTAATGGTTCTAAATAAAGAACATAGTAAGGCAACTGAAACAATTCCATCACCTAAAATGCAAAACAACTGAAAAGATTCATAGGCATACTGTAATATGAAAGCTGATTTGTAGTAAACTATGCAAAGGAACTGAGACCACTCAGAGTTAAGGAAAGACTTAACATGGAGAGGGACTGATGATCATCAGCAGCTTTCCAAAAATTAAGATTTGTTCTAACAATCAGGGCTATTCTGTAACTTCTGGTTAAGGATACTGGGCTCTTCTTTCTAACATGCAACGTGGCGATTTTTTTCTAATTCCTTCACACTTTTTTATATTTTTATATACAACCATGATTTTTAATATAATTTCTTTACTTTAAGTGCAATTTCGTGTTGGAGGGCATTCTTTCAACGTTATTGTTTGTTTATTTACTTACTGTGTAATGTAGCCATATTGAAGAATTCAGTGCAGTCAATCTATGCTTCTTTCTCCACTGAATGCAATGCTGCCAACAGTCTTACTTGTCCCGAAATTCATTGTGGGCACTGCAATTAGACTGTAGAGCGTATTTGCATCCCTCCTGTTGTTGGAGAATATGTCATCCGCACCACATTCATTTCCACGTCGATCATCCCAAGATCCAGTTACCCTTTACGACGCACCCACAATGAAATTTGTGCCGTCCTATTTTGTATTCGTCGATTTGAATGACGTAGCCAGAACTGCCAATTTCCCTCCTTGCAGCATACTTGGTGTAGGGAAAATAGAGAATGCTTTGGAACTGTTAGAGATGATCGTAAAAAGAGCAGGAGTTAAAATGGAGATGAAACAAAAGACTACCCCAAATATTAATAGCTGGTACGACGACAAATGTAGGAATGCGAAAAGAGAAGTAGGGAAATTAATACACAAATGGCGAATTACAGAAAAAGATGTAGATAAACAACATTTTATATTATGTAGGGGGATATAAAAAACTAATAGAGAGGAAAAGAAAAGAGTGGTTAGAAGCTAAGAATAAGAAAGTGAAAGAGGCAGTATTAGAAAAAGATTAAAGATAGAATGGGAAACAATTAAGGAGATCAATAGGAAAAAAAATATTGATGGGAAGATAGCACCCACAGAGTGGGTTGAGTACTTTGCAAAGTTGATCGGCGAGCAACCTTACGTTAACTTTAAAAAATGGATGTGGGATGGGGAGTTAGCACAAGATAATAGATTAGATGAAGTGAATTTACAAGTAAAAGGGTTAAAAAAGAACAAGGCTGGGGGCTTTGATGGACTACCAGGAGAGTTCTGGAAGGAATATGGTAAAACAAATGAAGGTATAAGTGCCATGACGAAATTTCTAGAAAAAATAAGGCAAGTGAATAGATTTCCAGAAAATTGGAAAGTGCACCAATTTACAAAGGCAAAGGATAAGTTAGTAAACCGCAAAATTATAGGGAGATCAGTTTACTAGCAATACTAGGGAACATTTACACAGGAATAATGTCTGAAAGATTGGAAAGATGGGCGGAGGCAGAAAAGAAGCTATCGGAATTTCAATCAGGATTCAGGAAAGGGAGGACAATAGATAATGTACTAATTATTAGAACAATAATAGATAAGTATACAAGTAGGAAAATAGGGAGAGTATGTTTTTTGTAGATTTTGAAAAAGCTTTTGATACAATAATGAGAGAAGCACTATGGTGGAAATTACAAAAGAAAGGAGTCAGCAAGAAATTTATTATAGGGCTAGAAAAAATGTATGAGGGAATAAAGTTTGGAACAAGGTTAGATAAGAATGGGATAACAGAATTAGTGGAGCAGAAAATGGGATTAAGACAAGGCTGTAAACTTAGCCATACATTGTTCAACTTGTTCATTGATGATATAATTGAGAGGGTTGAAAAAAGTAACAACCATTGCCAGATTATTAGGAATAGGGTTACTATTTGCAGTTGATTTGGTAATAGCATCTGTAACAGTGATAGGATTAAATGAAATTAGTAGCTACTGTAAAGAATAGGGGATAAGAATCAATATCAGTCAAAAATAGTAGTGTTTAAGAAGGGTGACAAGTTAAGATGAAAAGTGGTATCTAAATGACCAAAAATTGGAGGTGGTAAAGGGGTTTGCTATTTAGGGATGAGATTGTGCTACAATGGAGGCTGGGGAGCACATGGGAGAAAGATAAGAGTGAAAGGGAAGATAATGTCTGGGGTAAGGAGCTGTAAATACAAATTACCAGATATGTCAGTAAAGTGGCATGAAAGAATCTATGAAGCAATAGTAGAATCAAACATGACATATGGTGTGGAGTTGTGGGGCCAATGAGATAAGAAATCATGTTGAACAAACATATGAACAGTTCTGTAAAGAGATACTGGGTTTGAATAAGTCAACGCCAAATGGAGTAGCTAGAGTAGAACTTGGAAGACCTTGCAGGAGTGGGGTAATAGTAGAAAGATGTTTAAAATATTGGTATAGCTGTATAAAAAAGGATGATAATACATTAAAGTCTGTCTAGAATATCAGAAGAATTCAACATGTAAGAACAGCTGGTGGGCAGAGCTAGAGAAAATGCTGGCTAAAATAGGGATGGGGGATATCTGGCCCGAGAGTGAAAGAAATGTAAAAGGTTTCTGGACAATTATTAAGAATGGGATAGAGGACATTGACAGACAAGTGATGTGGGGAAATCTGATAAGTAAGAAATCACTAAATGCATACCTGAAAATAAAGACAGAATGGGGAAGGGAAACATATATAGACATATGTGATATGAGAGGGAGGGTTTAGCTTGGTTTAGGACAGGAGCCATATTGTCACCTGAACATCGGAATTCCCGATAAAACCAGCTGAAGATAGGACCGGACGGGAAGCATTCAGGCCACGCCCACCCATTTATCTCGTGTCACTAACTGAGGGGATGATTAGGAAAGTGTCACCGGTCGCTGGCCGCCTCTTTCCCCTCTCCCTGATGTCTGGAACAGTCGGGATATTTCATCTAACCCGGAACCTTCTAGATAGGTAAGTTGGTCTTATATAAACAACACACCGGGCTGGGAAAGAGTTCAGTTTTGGCGAGCAGCAGTGAGGGACGCCGTGCTAGCGACAGACTGGAAGACTATGTACGTGTATCAGAGGAGTTGTACGAAATTGTGAGTGTGCAGTGGACCTGTGACAAACTGGTGAATTGTAATTGTGTGCGTTACGTTATTCTATGTAATCGGCAAGTGTTCCAACTGTAATTCGGTGAAAATAAAGAACATTTTTAGTTTGTGCAACAGGACTTTTAATTTCATGAACCCACAAAGTCACAACTGGTGTCAGTAAGTGGGATATTACAGTGATGGAGGCTGCATTGGCACTGATATTAAAAAAGTTGGAGACGGCAAACAACAACCTGGCAGCGGAACTGAAAGAAATAAAGACGGCGAAAGACAACTTCGCTGCGAAGACGGAAGCTGCAAACAACAACCTGGCAGTGGAACTGAAAGAAATAAAGACGGCAAATGACAACCTCGCTGCGAAGACGGAAGCTGCAAACAACAACTTGGCCACGACAATGACCGCAAAGATGGCCGAACTGACCACGGAAATGAAGGTGGCGAACGAGGCTCTCGCTGCCAAATTTGAAGCACAGTTGGCCGGCGTGAGGGATGACGTGACGGAGCTGGGCAAGCGGATGGGCCAAGTGGACAAGCGCGTCGAAGACCCGGAGAACCGCTTCAATGACCTAGAGGAAAAGGCCGACAGTAACGCCAAGTCCCTGAACGCCATGGTGGAAGACATCGAAGACCTTGCTAACAGCATAAACAACCTGGAAGGAAAGGCCGACAGCAGCGTCAAGTCCCTGAACGCCATGGTGGAGGAAGTCGTCGCCAAGAGGTTGAGGGATTTGAAGGCAAACGCGCCGAGACGCGACACATCAGCGCGCGTCAAACTTCCGAAATATGACGGCGCATCAACATTCAAGGTCTTCCGCCGCCAGTCCGACTCGGTGGCCAGGCATAACAAGTGGTCACCGGAAGAAGAGGCCGCAAAGCAAATAGCCACCTCCAGGGACGGGCCGCAGAAGTTCTAAACGCGGTCCAGACAGCGGCGGCTCCCAAGGATATCTGGGAAGCCCTGGAGAACAGGTTCGGGAACCACCGCCTAGCCGCAGCCTACCGCAGTCAGCTGAAGACAAGGTCGGAACAGCCAGGGGAGACGCTGCAAGAGTTCGCCCTTGCGATTGAGCATCTGGCTAGCAAGGCCATGGTTGACCTTCCACCAGAGTTCGTATCCCGGGAAGCCGCCTACGCCTTTGTCGACGGGGTACGAGACACCGAGATACGTCAGCGCCTAATGCTCGGCGACTACACAGCCATCCACGAGGCGCTGACGGCAGCATTGAGGATGCAAGGTGACGGTTACCCCGAAGTCGAGGACGAGTGTGCGCTACACCGGAGATAGAAGACCAGCCAAGGGACGCCGGCGAAGACCTAGTGGCCTGTGTAGGGGATGTGGACAGCCGGGACATCTGGAGAGAGACTGCCCAAACCAGGGATGGCAGCCGGGAAACGAGTAAGCGCCGCCGTGGCGAGGGGCACGTCGGCGCCATCACCACCATCCCCTCGAGTGACACTGCGCGCCGTATGTCGGCGGATGGATGACAGCCTCATCGCGGATGGTTGGGTGAAAGGGAAACCGTGCCGTGTGCTGGTGGACACCGGGGCAGCCGTGACCATCATCAGACCCGACATAGCCAAGGGTTTGCCATCCAGGAAGCCGAGCCGACCATACCAGCTGATGACGTCATCGGGCGACATCTTGCCTGTGGAGGAGGCTCTGCTGAAGCTGACCTTGGGACGGAATGACGTGCGTCCGTGGGTGTTCGTCGCGAAGGTGGCCGAGGAGGTGATTCTGAGACTGGATGCCCGTAGGAGCCACAAGGCGATGGTCGACGTCAGCAGGAAGGTCCTGCGACTCAACGGAGAAGAGGTTATACTCCGTTAACCCGAAGAGCGCCTTGGAATTTGCAGGGTCGTCTTGAACGAAGACGTGGTTGTTCCCGCGAAGAGCGAGGTGCAGATGATGGCGCGACTGGAAGGCCAGAGAACAAGGAACATGATGCTGGACCAAAAGACGCCTGTACACGGACTATGTGTAGCCAGGGCATTGTTGCCGTGCCGAGAGGAGGTGCCAGTGAGACTGCTAAATCCAACGAACACCAATCACGACGTCCAGGCCGGGACGGAGTTGGGAACGTGCGAGCCCGTGGTAAGCGTAACAGCAATCGACAAGACACAGGAGCCAGTGCCGACGCAATACCTGGGGCCCCGGCTAGAAGGCCTACTAGAGAGGGCTGCTGTCCAACTAACCGCAGAGCAGCTGGAGAAAGTTCGACAACTGCTCGGACGATACCGGCGCGTCTTCAGCCAAGGTAACAGTGACTACGGCCGCACAAAGTGCTTTACCGCATCGACACCGGGGACGCCCACCCTATTTGGCAACCACCTAGAGGCGTTCCGCTGACGAAGCAAGGGGCGGTACGAGACATGCTGGAGGTCATGAGATCCAGGGGAGTGATTGAAGAGTCTGACAGTCCCTGGTGTTCCCCTGTAGTCTTGGTGACAAAGAAGAACGGCGAGCTACACTTCTGCGTAGACTACAGGAAGTTAAACGCTGTCACCCGGAAGGACTGTTTCCCCTTACCCCGGACTGACGACACCCTGGACACGCCAACTGGTGCATAGTGGTTCTCTACCCTGGACCTCAAGTCGGGCTACTGGCAGGTAGCTCTAGACCCAAGACAAGAAGACCGCGTTCTCGACAGGCCAATGGCTCTGGCAGTTCAGTTATGCTCTTTGGCCTCTGCAATGCACCAGCTACCTTCCAACGATTCATGGAGTCAGTGATGAGAGGACTGACTTACGACGCCTGCCTTCTATACCTAGACATCATCATCGTGGGTAAGACTTTTGAAGACCAACTTGAAGCTGAACGCGAAGAAGTGCCAGCTCTTCCGCAAGTCTCAGCAACCGGAGTGGCCACAGACCCGGAGAAGACACAGGCTGTGAGAGATTGGCCTCGCCCAAAGATTAAGAAAGAGTTGCGCAGTTTCCTGGGGCATTGCAGTTATTACCGACGCTTCATAAAGGGGTTCTCAAACATCGCCAAGCCCCTCACCCGCCTGACAGAAGAACACCAACCTTATGTGTGGACGCACGACGCCAAAGACGCTATCCAGCATCTGAAGAAGACACTGTGCAGTGCACCTATTCTGGGATTTCCACAACCAGGCGGAGCCTTCATTGTAGACACCGACGCCTGCGACCACTGTATTGGAGGCGTCCTATCCCAAGTTCAGGACGGCCACGAGCGGGTGATAGCCTACTACAGCAAGATGCTATTCAAGGCAGAGAACTGCTGCATTACCCAGCGAGAATTACTGGCGGTAGTAAAGACCTTGGAGAACTTCCACAAGTACCTGTACGGTCAGCCATTCCACCTGAGGACTGACCATTCCGCCCTAACCTGGCTATTGAGCTTTAAGAACCTGGAAGGCCAGACAGCACGTTGGGTCCAGAGGCTGCAGGAGTACGACTTCACCTCGGAACATCGTAGAGGGAAGAGCCACGGTAACGCAGATGCTATGTCCCGAAGACCCTGTCCAGAAGAGTACTCGTAGGGGAGGGGATCCGTCCCCTTCAGCTGCGGGCACTGCTGACCCTTAGCACTCGTGGTACCTCTGACGTTACTAGGGGAAACTCGGGCCGAACATCTGAGCCCCTCCTTCGGGAGTTGTTCGGATTGGGATGGTCTCGAGGGGGCAGTGGTTCCCGATACCCGTGGGAATCGGGTACGTCTTCGGACGGGGTTGAGGGAAGCCATTAATTCTCCCGGGTACTAGCCTGCAAAGCTAGTAGAAGCTGTGCTAGATCGCCAGGCGACCCCACCGAGGTCTTATCGGTAGCCTTCACCTTTGGTGTTGGCGCGCGTAAGTGGCATATCCACTTCCATCCCGTCTTGTGTCCTAGGACCAGATGGGGGGGCTTGTTTGTTATCCATTGTTGTCCTATGGAAAGCCCCACGGAGGACGCCGAGCGCCCTTTGGGACAGCTGGGATAACTCCCTGGTTGAAAGAGGCCCGGGTCTTGTTCCTATGGGTTTAAGACTAATAGGAGTAGAACCTCTGGACTCAAACTGTCCAGAAGAGTGCGGCCAGTGCACAAGAGTGGAAGAGAAGGAGCGTGCCGCAGCAGTCTGAGTAGTCGTGGCAGTGCCTGCGGATGGCTGGGATAGCGCAGGCCTGAGGAGAGAGCAGCTGGCGGACGCAGACTTGGGGCCACTCTTGAGGGAAGTGGAGGCAGGGACAAGACCAACCTGGGAGGACATCGCACCGAGAAGCGCCACATACAAGTCGTACTGGGCCCAATGGGACTCATTGAAGATCAGAGAGGGCGTGCTGTTCCGGGTATGGGAATCACCCTATGGGTAGACGCAGAGAGAACAGTTGGTACTTCCCCGGAGTAAAATCCCGGAAATCCTGGAGGAAGTGCACGCCGGTACTTCAGGAGGAAACCTGGGAGCGAACCTAACGATTGACAAACTACGGCAGCGCTACTACTGGCTGAGGCTCCGAGCAGACGCTGAGAGATGGTGCCGTCAATGTCATGTGTGCGCGGCGAGTCGTGACCCCCAGACTAGGAGCCGGGGTCGCATGTAGCAGTACAACGTCGGAGCGCCATTCGAACGGATCGCCGTCGACATAGCTGGACCATTTCCGATGTCCAACCGAAGCAACAAGTACCTGATGGTAGTCGTGGACTACTTCACCAAGTGGCCGGAGGTGTATGTCATCCGGAACCAAGAGGCACGGACAATCACAGACTGCCTCGTGGAGCAAGTGTTCTGCCGATTTGGGGTACTGTTAGAGCTGCACAGTGACCTGGGCACCAATTGAGTCCAACCTAATGAAGGAGGCATTACAAAGGCTTGGGGGAACAAGACTCGCACGACGGCTCTACATCCCAGTCGGACAGCATGGTCAAAAGATACATCAAGACCTTAGAGGAACACCTGAGGAAGGTCGTGGCCAGCCATCAGCGAGACTGGGACGTCAAGGTGCCACTGTTCTTGCTGGCCTATCGCTCGTCAAGACACGACATCACGGGGATGACGCCAGCCAGCTTAATGTTCGGCCGAGAGTTACGCCTCCCTTGTGACCTGGCTTTTGGAAGCCCTCCGGAATCGAAACGGCCAGCGACCGAATATATGGAGAACCTGGTGGACCATCTCCAGGACTTGCACGAGATGGCCCGCCAGAACTTACAGAAGGCGAGCGACCGCATGAAGACCCGATACGACAGGCAAGCCAACAGCCAAGGGTTCCAGCAAGGTGACCTGGTCTGGTTGTACCGCCCTACCCGGACCAAGGGACGCTGCCCGAAGCTTCAGCAGCCTTGGCAAGGGCCGTACCGGGTGGTGAAGAGGATTAACGACGTGGTCTACCGCATCCAAAAGGTTTCCCAAGGGAAGATGTTGGTGGTACACTTGGATCACCTGGCACGCTACAATGGTGCTGTTCGGGACGACCAGCTTTGAGGAGGGAGCAGTGTCACCCAAACATCGGAATTCCCGATAGAACCAGTTGGCAGGTAGGGCCAGACGGGAAGCATTCAGACCACGTCTATCCATTTATCTCGTGTCACTAACTGAGGGGATGGTTAGGTAAGTTTTACCGGTTGCTAGCCGCCTCTTTCCCCTCCCCCTGATGTCTGGAACAGTCGGGATATTTCATCTAACCCGGAACCTTCTAGATAGGTCAGTTGGTCTTATATAAGCGACACGTCGGGCTGGGAGAGAGTTCAGTTCAGTTCTTGGCGAGCAGCCGTGAGGAACGCCATGCTGGCGAACGAACTGGAAGACTGTACATTTGAGTCCAGAGGTTCTACTCCCATTAGTCCTGGACCCATAGGACCAAGACCTGGGCCTCTTACAACCAGGGAGTTATCCGAGCTGTCCGAAAGGGCACTCGGCGTCCTCCGTGGGGCTTTCCATAGGACAAGACCTGGGTAACAAACAAGCCCCCCCATCTGTTCCTAGGACACAAGACGGGATGGAAGTGGATATGCCACTTACGCGTGCCAACACCAAAAGGTGAAGGCTACCGATATGACCTCGGTGGGGCCGCCTGATGATCCAGCACACCTTCTACTAGCTTTGCAGGCTAGTACCCGGGAGAATTAATGGGTTCCCCCAACCCCGTCCGAAGACGAACCCGATTCCCACGGGTATCGGGAACCACTGCCCCCTCGAGACCAACCCAATCCGAACAACTCCCAGAGGGAGGGGCTCAGATGTTCGGCCCGAGGTTCCTCTAGTATACTGTACGTGTATCAGAGGAGTTGTAAGTAATTGTGAGTGTGGAGTGGACCTGTGACAGGCGAACTGGTGAATTGTAATTGTGTGCGCTATGTAATTCTAGTAATCGGCAAGTGTTCCAACTGTAATTCTGTGGATAAAACCCACAAAGTCACAATATTGAGAGGGGGTACACCAAAGGAGTGCATTCTATGTGGAAAGAAAATAAGTTTAGAACATTATGTAGTGGAGTGTAAAGAAACTGAAAACTGGGGGAAATTAATATGGGATAAGAACTGGGATAATAAAGGAGCTTATGTAGTAAAAATAAAAATACTTACGTTGAGAGGAGAGAAGAGATTAAGGAAGGTGAGAAAATTTGCTGACAAAGTCAAAGAGCAATGGTTGAGAAGGGCAAAGAAATAAGAGGTAGAGAAATGGAAGACACAATCAGAACATTAGCTAAAGGTCGTATAAGAGCTAGGATAGAGGTTAACAGCCAGGGAGCCAACACCACTATCAGCCCGTAATATAAGCAGCTGACAAATTTGTACCTAGTACCTTGTACCTAGTACCTAATACTTTATGTGTGAGTAAATAAATGCATAGTAATGCATACTTGGTTTAATTTGACATCATGCACACTTTGTGGCAGTAGCCGAACCAGTCCCTTACAATCCAAGAGCTCATACATGTATTTCCTATGGAGATTTCCATTATCGTCGTGAGATTGTTTATGTGCAAAGCAGTGCATGAGTTGACCGGCCGATAACTTAGCCTGCACAAACCATGTTCCTTTGCACACGGACTGTGTCACCTATATCCGGGACATTTTTGCAGAGGTTGGCTACAAATTTTACATACTCATGTTGGCTGCAACATGAGAACCGGCTGGTCCTCTGCTTGCGCATGCATATACGTGCACCTTTGGACTTAGAAAATATTCTTGTGTCGCACGAAAAGTTTCTCTGGATACTGCTAACAATTATTGTTACGGCTAACAACTGAGCGCTAACAAGTATGGCAGGTTTTCATATTCTATAACGAAGCTTGTTATGGTGACGGATCTTCTAAACCATGTTGTTAAGCACCTGGAGCGACTCATCGCAAATTCATATGCTTTGCAGGCATGTTTTGTTTTTCCACCGCTGTCGGTGCGCCAGTTCAAATCCTGCAATTGCAATTAAAGACCTCCGTTCCGTACAGAACAAGTTGAAACGCAAGCAAGCTACAAAGTCTTCGGAAGAGAATAATGCAAAATATATATTGATTGCAGAAGTAATGCCATTATTAATTCGACATAATGATTTATAAATATAAGAAAAGATGCTGTTTTTAGGGTAGTATATAATTTTTAGTAAATATCATCTTATATGAAATAAGCATTTTAAACTTTTATTTGTTTGGTATATCAATGATTTATTACAAAGCAATACAACAAATTACTTCTCTGTACTTCTTGAAGTACTAATAGCATAATTAAAACTGGATTTTGTATTTTCATTGTAAAAAGTCTCCAACTGGTACTGAAATGAAGTATAAGCTCTAGTGCATCCTAAGCATGAACTTTCTACTTAGCTGAAAAAAAAATACCATTTTACAATCATTTTGAAAATTGTGCGCTATATAAAAGATGCATTTCTCCATTACAAATTAACGTAATTTGTCGGAGATTAGTTAGGAAATTCTGCTCAAGCATACAGTGGTAGGACATTGTATTCATACTTAGCACATACATATATAATTTCATTTTACCGGGATTAATGTTTAAGCAATTGTCACAAAATAATGCAAACACGAAGTAACCACTAAATATTTGAAATGCTTTGCATTTAATAACACTGTCCTGCAACACTTTCCCGGTTTTGATGAACCATGAATGATAGAGAACCGCAACATGGTATAATTTCAAAGAGGTAGTCAAGTAAGTTTCTTATAAACTATCTGAGATATGAAAAAATGAGGAAGCAATGAGCTTCGGGGAGAAACATGAGTTTAAAGCTTCACTACTTGTACTCTCAGCTAAACTATTTTCTTAATAATTTTGGATCCCTCAGAAATGAACAAGATAAATGATTTCAGCAAGAAATCAAGGAGATGGACAGGAGATATCAGGGTCAATGGAACAATGCAGACTACTGTTGGTACTTGAAAACAGAAGTTCCTTATTAAATGTAAATCAGTGCAACAGATTTTCCCGCCAAAGGAAGTATAACTTCACACCTTATTTTACAGGTATATAGGTATTCCTATATATTTATTACTCAAATTTTTTCTTTTGTATTCATTTTGTAACACACGATCTTTACATAAAAACACCACTTTCAAATTATTTGTGATTTATGAGGAAACCTTATGTGATAGTGAAAAATGGACAGCATGATTCAATTTAGCACACCAAAAATAGTTAACATTACCTTTCAGATCGCAAACTGGTGAACAAAGGTTATATTTTACAGGACAGTAATCAATACGAAATGAAATACCAGTTCTGGTGATTTCATAATGTACATGTTCTATCTTCTAGCATTTATTTTGTAAGAAACTGCTTTAATTTTGGATATTTGTTTGCTTTGGCATCAGCTGCTAAAGGAATATGGTAGTTAAAGTATGTAGGACTTTCTGACCCAAACCAGCATTTCAAAGGTTACACAGCAGAAAATTAAATGTAAATGCTTGATTACAAGATAATTCTGATGGAGAAATGAATTTCTTTGATATGTTCTTTACTACTGTGTAAATGCCAAGAGGTCAAAAGTTAGGTTAGGAAACTCTTTACATGTTTCTCGGGTAAGCATACACTTTTCATTATTTTCAGATACACAAATTTATGGTTTCCTTTACAATGTACGAATAACATAAGGTTATCTATCTCCTGAAGTGTTCTTCATTCCTTTCTGCTTCTAAATCAAATTTCCGCAAGGAAAAAGTAGTATTGCTGGCGCTAACAACACAGTCTTGCCTCTTGTTATCCTTAACCATAACTTTCTTCCTCTCAATAAGATGTTATGGTTACGATGATTCAGAACACCAAATGGCATGCAGCCAGGGTTAGCGGCTTTAACAAGTGGTTCAGCTTCAACGAGACATTACAGAATAGCCCTGAATAAAGTGCTTTTGGAAATACCCATCCCTGACATGTCATATTACTTCTACTCTGATGCTAGTATTCAAGCATATGCAGCCATTTTAACACAGAGAGGTTCTGAAGGAAGTAATCATTTAATAGCAACTGCATCTAGAGCCCTTAAAAAGGTAGAAGCAAATGTTAACAGGAAATTGGTGCAATATCCTTTACATTGCAGAAGCTTAAGTAATACGATTATAATTTTAAAATTATTGTATATTGTGACCATATCAGCCTCTCATTTATAAGGAAATGCAAACTGACTAGCTCAGAAATATTATGATATATACATGAAATTACATCATCACACATTGAAATTAAAAACATACTTGGAAAGAAAAATATTTCAACAAGCAGAACTTGTGTAAACAAAATTGCGCAACCTTAGCTTTTACTTTCAGATTCTGTTTCATTCCTGTCACCGAGGATGGTATAAACATTGCAACATAACAAAGATCATAAACCATACACCCAATAAAACAACTGGATTCACTACATATTAATTAATGACAGGAAAATCATCTGAACCTTTGATTTTGAAAGTTTCGACCATTATAGAATGACATTCAATGCAAATCAGGAAGGAAGAAAAGTGTGCTGAAGCTTTTAAAAGAATCAGACAAAAACAAAGAAAAGATTAAAGAAAAGTATAAGAAAACTCATTGGAACCCAGAAATTTGAAATGAAATATCAGTAAAAAGGGTGAAATGATGCTCAAATGAGCCCAGGGTCCATAGAGCTTAGAGTTACCCAAAAAAACATATTAGTGATGCACTAAAACTTTTAAATATCCAAGAAAAAAGCATCAAGTTCATTGTAGAAATAGAAAAAGACAAGTATTTATCATTTTTGGATCTAAAAATAATCAGAAATAAAAACAGAATAAACTTTGGCATTTACAGAAAACCAACACAGACAGACAACTACATAAAAGCTAATGGCTACAACCCAAGATCCCACAAACAGGTAATCAATAGTTTAGCACACAGACTGGTCAACATCCCTCTCACAGCAGAAGAATACAAAACAGAATACAACAAAATTATTGAAATAGCACAAAAAAATGACTTTCCCAAATCATTAGTGGACAAAAAAGTGAACTTAGCAAAAAAGCTAATAAAGGAAACCACAATCCTCTCAGCTACAGAAACTAATATGATTTTCAAAAAATTCACTTACCATCCATGGGCCTTTGATAAATTAAAAAAAGTCTTCAAAAAACAAAACATTCAACTAGCACCAGTCAACCATTTCTCCTTAAAAAACCTAATTTTCTCAAACATCAAAGATGCCATTCCATCCAGCAAAAAATCTGGTATATATCAAATTGAATGCAGTGACTGTAGTCAAATTTACATTGGAAAAACCAAAAGAAATTTAGAAACAAGAGCAAAGGAACACTTTCGGAACATAAAATATGAACAATTAGAAAAATCAGCAGTTGCCAAGCATTTGGGGAAAGAAACCACAACATAAATCCAGAACCAAAACTACTAAAACATACATCAGGAAAACAAGAACTATCCACATGGGAACAAATCTTCATTTCAAAAAATAGGAACAAAGTATTCAATTTCGACATCCCCCAGAAAGATTTGTTCAGCAAGTTCCTTGAACTGCCACCAGAGGAGACCTATGACAAAATACCGTCAACTACACCAATGAGAACCAGTCGATGGCCGGTTGAGGATGGAGGCAAAGTCTCTGAAACATGTTCCGGAAAAATTTTAAAGTGTTGTTTAGTGTCATTAATCGACTCCCTTTAAATTTAATAAAGTATGATTTAAAATATAGGTTAATAACTCATTTTTGTTGTTTTAGGTTGTAGAATCTAACATAAACTTGTTTATATGTATTAGTTTATAAAAGAAAGCACACTATGTATTTAACAAGTATACTCGGGATTTAAATCTGGAGACTATTCAGACACAAACATTTTTTATTGTTATGGTCGTAAAAACTGGTTCTATTGTGATCAGTATTGTATCTGAATGAATATTCAGTTGTGGCAATAAAAAAATTGGTAAAAAATGGAACATACTTTTGAATATAATAGGTATGCTAAGAGGTTAATTCACACATTTTTTCCATTGCAATGACTGAACCATGGACTGGAGCATTGTCATGAAGAAACTAGATTTTTTTCTTTTCCAAATGAAGTCTCTTTCTTTTCACATCACTCAAACGTTGAGTAAGCTTGTGTAGTCATCACCAGTGATACTTTTATCCTTTTCCAAGTAATCAATAAAAATAATTCTCTGTGCATCCCAGAAAACACGCACCATGACCTTGTTAGCTAACAAAATTGACTTTGTCTTTTTGGTGTTGGTTCACCTGGCACAATCCACTGTTTTAACTGACTGATGAGTGTAGTGATGTATCAAAGTTTCATCTATGGTAATAAACCATGTCAAAAATTACTAGGATTTTTACAGTAGAGCTCCAAATAACAGAAACAGTTTTTCCTTGCATCTTTTGATCAGTTGTCAACTAACACATTCCCATCTTGCACAGACCTTGTGAAAGCCCAAAATATTACCTGCACGTTCTTTTGATATGTTTACAGCCTCTGCTATTTCAAACAACTTTAATCTGCGGTCTTCCAATACTAAACAATGAATTTTTTCAATGATCTCGAAGTTGTGACTTTCAGAGCGAGGCTCATCACCAGTGCCCGTACGTCCCATTATAGCTCTGCAACCCACTTTTTAATAATTGTATATGAAGGGACTGTCCATTTCATCCTTGATTTCTTTAGAAATCAAATGGAAGTATTTAATCACTGTTTGTTTTTCTAAATCCTCCATTTTCGTGAAACCTATACACTTGTCTTGTTTAAAATGTTGTCATTCGAAAACTAAACAAGCTACTCAACCATAACTATGGATACAAGCTGAAGCTGATATTGCATACATGGACATATTAGGTAAACATGGCCATCTGTAATTCAACTTAAGTTAATAACCAAGCAGGCCATACCATACCTCCACTTCAACACTTGGAGGCGACCGCCATAAGGCTCTCCTTGGGCGGTTCAGACCTAGTGCTTGTGGCGGTGTATGACCTGCCCAACCATCCCTTCTATGAAGCGGATTACAGGGCACTCCTCAACCTAGACCACCGAGTGTGCATAGCTGGCGACTTCAATGCCAAACACCCAGGATGGAACAGCCGCATCCAGAATGATAGGGGAAGGAGCATCTACCGCCTCATCAGCGGAGACCCAACCCTTCATGCGCATGGTCCGCAGGGTCCAACGCACTTCCCGCCTGGTGGCAGGGCGGACGTCATAGACTATCACCAAGAACATTCCATTTCATCTGAACCTCACGGTGGTAAATGCTCTGGATTCTGACCACAACCCAGTTGTGATCAATTCAGACGTTACCGTCGCAGTTCTGGCAACGGCTGACTGGGTGGATGAAGTCGATTGGGATGCCGCCATCCTTGACATCCAAAACTCCGTGGAAGCCCGCCCTCGAATCGACTCTGTGGAGTCACTCGAGGCGGCAGCCAAGGAGTTCTCCACATCCATCCTCAAGGCGGTCCGTGCTCACAAACACCGCATTCCAATTGACACGCCAAACCCCACAGATATCCCAGGACCCATCAAACAACTTAAGGGCTAAAAACGCCGTAAGAAAGCTGTGGCAGAGATTTCGCCATCCCAGGATAGAAGTACACCAGAGGTTCAAATCCCTGGCAAGACGACTCCTAAGAGCACACCGCAAAGAGGCCTGGGAAAACATGTTAAGGCAAACCAATCTCCAGGAAAGAAAACCGTGGCAAATAGTCCGTAGCCTGCGGAAAGACAGAACAGTACACCAGCATCCCCTACATAGCCCTAGAGGTCGACTCGTCTACGAGTCGAGAGAAAAAGCAGATGCGCTAGCAGACTATCTGGAGGCCCAGTTCCAGCCCAGGATTGAGCCAATGGACGACGACCATGCTGACCTCGTGGAACGAGAGGTGGAGGACTTCCTGGAAGCTCCGCCCCCGGACCACGAGGAGTTCCATATTCCCATAGTTACCCCTAGAGAGTTGGCAACCACGCTTAACTCTCTAAGAACCAACAAAGCCCCTGGGCAGGACCGTGTCACAGCGGAAATGCTCAAGCACCTTCCATGCAAGGCCGTGATTCACTTAACCCAGATTTACAACGCATTCCTGTTCATGCGCCACTTTCCAGCTGTCTGGAAGGAGGCACGCGTGGTGTGCATTTTAAAACCGGGGAAAAATCCGGTCTTCCCCTCCAGTTACCGCTCCATCAGTCTTCTACCAGTTTTATCGAAGGTATTCGAAAAACTGCTCCTCTCCCGGCTTCTTCCTCATCTAGAGGAAAGGGGCCTAATCCCGGAACACCAGTTTGGCTTCCGTTCTGGCCACTCCACGACCGAGCAGCTACTGCGGGTTGCCGAGAAGGCCTCCCTGGGATTCCAGGAAAGGTCTAAAACGGTAGCAGTGCTGCTTGACGTGGAGAAGGCATTCGCCACAACCTGGCACGAGGGGCTAATTTACAAGCTCCTAGAGCATCAGATCCCTCCTCCATACATTTCCTTGGTGCCCGGTTTCCTAGGAAACCGAAGCTTCCGGGTAAAGGTGGAGGGAGCGCTGTCCACAGAGCGGCCCATTGGCGCTGGAGTGCCGGAAGGCAACGTGCTGTCGCCGGCGCTCTTCGCAGCTTACATGGCCGACATTCCAACGCACCACAACACCCAAACCTGTCAGTATGCGGACGATCTCATGATCTTCGCAGTCAATAGGAATACACGGTACAGCTTCCGGCAAATCCAAACCCAGCTCCGGGCTATTGGCGAATGGAGCGCAAAATGGCGAATGGCAATTAACCCGGAGAAGAGCTCTGCTATTCTCCTGGCGAAAACCAGAGCCAACCGGTTGCAGCAGAACTTCGTTTTACGGCGCCGTCGAATCCCATGGGTGCAAACGGCGAAGTATCTCGGGGTGACGCTGGACCGTAAGCTAACTTACGTTCCGCACGTCAAGGGCAAGGTCCAGCTGGGGCACATCGCACTCCGGAGCCTATACCCTATTTTCAGATCAACCATGCCGATCCGACTCAAACTCCAACTGTATCGGGCGATCATTCCGCCTATGATTCTGTACGGCTGTGAGATCTGGGGAACAGTGGCTAATACCACTTTTGTCAGGCTTCAGACGCTGCAGAAAAGGCACTCCGCATCATCTACGATACAGGCTGGAGATTCTCAGATCATATCCTACATGAGCACTCCCAGATCCCGTACATTGTTGATGTCATTCGCGAGAGGGCACGATCAATGTACGACAAAATCCAAATTCACCCCAACCCTTTAGTGAACTCCCTGGGAAGGTATGACCCGAGAGATCATAGACGCTTGCCGTCCTTCAGACTGCCGAGAAACGTCTTGGGACCCCTTGGGTAACCCAAGGAAAACCCCAGATATCTCTGGGACCAATTTTTACGCCTATGTACCAAGCGCTACACAACCCATAGCCAAAACGGAGCAAAAAATTAAATCGTGTCTCCCAAAAAGGGGGAACGATTAAGTGCAGCTGCCCACGACAAAAGGAGCAACCCATTCCAAATATCCAATACTTTCAAACACCCCAGCAGAACATGGAACTACTAGCTCATTTCGCAGGTTAAGCCGCAAAGCGGCTAGGTACTGCGGCATAAGACACCCGGATGGGGATAGCCCCGCCCGACTAGGACTACCTCTGGACCTCTGGCCATACAGATGATGCAACAAATGCTTAGATTTATTGAAATCCCAAATTGTGACATAGGACCAATCAGAATTAAGTATTGTGGTGGCATAGGAACAAAAACAGAAAAAAGAACCAATTATTTTATTCTTACATTTTTTCTTCTGTTTTTAACTCTCGAAGAGGGTAGACGTGCTTTTGGTAAAAGACTTCTTGTAACTACGAGAAGTTATTGGAGTTCATCATTTATGAATGTTTAGTAAACGTTTAAAATATACATCGAAGATGCGATGCTATGATAAATAATTTAAGTAAACAACCGTTGCATCATTTATAAATAAAAGGAGAAAATTAATATATAGTAAAGGGTTATATACATCAGTGGAAAAAGTCGCATGTAAAGAAGAAAATGATGTCGAGAAATATAATTCCAATAAATTGAAACAGTGTAAAATATTTTATTCCATAGCTGACCAAAAGTGAAATCCCTTTTGTATCAATACCACGCCTGAGAAGTTTCACATCTCATCACTCACCGCAGCTGCCGGAGAGAGGATTTATAGAAATCTTCGAGAACTTCATCTTCACGGCTTTTAGACGAAAGGTTCTTCGCTTCAACATCAAGGTAAGGTTTGGCTTCTACATGAGTCGCCACACCAAGGGAGCGCAGAACTTTTGCGCATGTGGGGCGTAGACCTCACGAAGGGGCGAATCCAACTTCAGATGTCACTGCATCGTGTGATATAAATTCAACCCACAAGGAGGGGAACCGCTCCAAAGCTAGTCTAAAGTTAAACTATATGAGCTATCCGTCAAACTGGCCCAGTGGTGCCATCTCTATGTGAGGCCCGGGACTTAACAGCCGACCCTCGTATGGACAGAGGAACTTTGTAAATTGCAAAGGAAACTAAGGAAACTACAGAAAAGTAGAAAAAAATATCAGAAACTATTATATATGAAGGAAGAGAACAAAATCTTATACTTAACTTCTTCTCTTTATGTTAGACATATTGCCTGTTCTATGATTGAATCAAACCCTCACTTAACTGAAAAGCAAAATTTAAGAAAACCATGCAAGAAAGTAGGAAAAAGTCATGGCAACATTATATTAAAAGCAGCATAAACCGAAACATTTGGGGAGTGCCCTATAAAACAGTTATGGAGAAAATTAAAAAACCAGAACTGTTAAATACTTTAAAAAAGAAGTTGTCCCAATTACAGCTAATTGTATGAAATCTATAAATGAGCTATTACACAAATTACTGTCTGACAATAGTACAGATATGTACTGTTACCTCTTAGTCCCCTTAAGAACATTGATCCTGTTTTAATCCAAACCATGCTGCCTTATCTCTCCTTCCTGTTACAATGTTATCTCCTTCCTGTCTACATATCTTTCTCTTCTCCATTCTCTCTTTATTATCCTATAAAACTTAAATGATTTTCTGTTTTCTAGCCCTCCCCGTATTTCTTTTCTTTCTACATCCCCCATTTTGAATATTTTCCAAAAACCTGCTACATTCCTATTTTCTAATCTCCATATGTTCATTTTCCTGTTTCATGAACTGAAATTAAATACACAATTTTACACCTTAAGAAAAAGAAAGCAGCTGGAATGGATAAAACTAAAAATGAAATATTGATTTATATAAGGGATAGAGTAATATCGGCTTGTACAAGATTTTTAATGACTCTATGGCCAGGAAAATTTTCAAAAGCTTGGAAAATCACCGAACTGACAATTCTTCAAAAAGGAAACAATAAGGATCCACTTGATAGTAAGCCCTATCTACCAATTTGTTTATTGAATACAATAATAATAATTAATTTAATTAATTAATTAATTTAATAATTTTTCGCTTCACTGTGGTGTTCCAATACAGTAGAATCTCGATACAATAACGAAAGTTTTTATCTTTATTAAATAAAAGAATAATTGAATTTAGATTGACATGAATGACAACCAATTTGGATTTTGGAAAGGAAAGTCTATCGAGAATGCTGTTAACGTAGTTACTGAAGCCACAAAAACCACACCATTAAAATATTTTGCCGCCATTTTCATTGATATTTAGTGCTTTTTATATTCTCAGGTGGACTTTTCTTTTTAAGAGATTTAAATTATCCAATTTCTTTATATAAAATTCTCTTAAACTACTGTAAAGACAAAAAAAAAGTAAATTTATTGGACCGAATCAAACAGCAACTAAGACTATTACTAAATGATGTCTTTGAGGTTCTATATTAGGGCCAACATCTTGGGACATTGTTTTAGAAACACTGCTATAAGATGTGACAATTGCCTGAAAATAATAGCCTATACTGATGATGTAGTTTTTATAGTAGATGCAAATTCAAGACAAGAATTACAAGGGAAAAGTAATATGATTTGTTGCATACAACCTGGTGCAAGAGTTCCAAGATGAGGATGAATGAACAGACATGAGACAAAATTTGCAGCAGACATAACAGCTTTTTAATTTCAATGTCCCTAGGATGTCATCAGGAAGCTAATTAAACTAGCACATGATACTGTGACTTAGTGGGTTCGTGAAATTAAAAGTCCAATTGCACAACTCAACAATGTCTTTATTTCCACAGAATTACAGTCGGAACACTTGCCGATTACACAGAATTACGTAATGCACACAATTACAATTCACCAGTTCGTCTGTCACAGGTCCACTGCACGCTCACAGTTACATACAACTCCTCTGATGCACGTTCACAGTCTTCCGGTCTGTTAACTCACTCGGCGCTCCTCACGTTGCTCGCCAAGGACTGAACTGACTCGCCAACTACAGGCCTTATATAGGGAAGATCGCTGTTTCTGGAAACTTTGCGGCGCGCACAATTATCCCGAGGTTTCGAGACATCTGATGGGAGGGCAAAGAGATGGTACAGGGCTCTCGCCGTTTACCTATCATCCCTTCAGTCAGTGACACGAGACAAATGGGTAGGTGTGGCCTGAATGCTTTCCCTCTGGCCCTACTGCCGGCTGGTTCTATAGGGAGTTCCGACGTTCGGGTTACAATACCGATATACATTCTGATTAGAAAACAGCTACTGAATGTATGGTAACCACATTTGGGTTGATATACTTTGTGTTTCTACAAACAATGATTATAAAAATAAGGGAAAATAATGATTATAAAAAAAGTTTAACACTTTATGCAAAAGTGATACAAGTGACACCCTGCTTCTTCATTGAAAATGATGTAGCTCATTTTACCTGCACTTTCCTCTGGTGATATTTTAGTTGTTTGTCAGTACTATTGCATAGTGTTTTCGCAGTATTTTGTTCATTTTTGTTTATGGTGTATTTAAAAGTTTTAATTAATTCTTTGTGTACTGAATAATCATTTTTAAATGTTTCCAAAATAACACAAGGTTATTTCGTCGTCATGCACTCTAGTGGAGTATTAACAAACAAGGATTAACAGTTAAGTTTTTAATCATAAGAACTATTTGTAGTCGTTTATTAACACTCGTCACTTAAGTATCGAGTGTCAATAGTAGTACATAACTAGTAAGTGACAAGTGTCAATAAACCAACTACAAATAGTTTTTACAATTAATTTTGATGTCACTGTTACTAAATTCCTCCAAACACACATAGTTTAGTCTTTGCTGTAGTCTTTAACAGATTTTGTCCTTTCAATACAAGTTAGTTTATATTTCTCACAGCTCTGTCTGCACAATACACACTGGCACTCTTCACTTGGATTGTGGTATTTCTTGTTGTTACATATTTTATGGTGGAACCCATGGATGTTCTTGTTGTGACATGTCTCTGGGGCTTTAATTCCTTTTTCCAGTTGTCCATCATGGCTGAGGTGTTGTAGAATTCCAATTCTGTCTCCCTTTTCTTTGTTTCTCATATGTTAACCAGTTCCTGGTAGGGTCTTGTGGATGGCTACCCAGTGCTGTAGCCTTATGAAGTAGGTCTCCTTCATGAGCTCATATACAAGGCTATTGTGCGAGTGAAACTTAATTGTTGTCGGATAAATCGTTACAACATGGTCAATGCAGGGTATTCCAGCTCTCAAGAGGTAGGTCCTGTGGTAGTTTTTTATTGCTAATAGGGCATAATCCACCTCAGTAAAGATCTACATAGTGCAATAGTACATTCTCCTTCATGACCTTTCTGTGAACTTGAAGATATGGCGAGAAACCACTTACTCCATTGCCCAGTTTTTGATCAACATTCTAAACTATCATGAACATATTGGAGAACCAGTGAGTGAATGGCTTCACTGCCTACTGTCATTACAATATATACCTTCCTATTAGGTGCAGAATAAAAAAGTGGAAAGTTGCTAAAAGGTTACTGCAGATATTGCACATTTCATTTTATGCTGTAAAGTTAGCAACTTAGGAATACATCTAGATTGGATTGTAAGGTTTCCTGTTGGCAAAAAGATTTTTTTAAGACTAGAATAGAAACTGGAGGATTGCCTTCCCACAACTGTAATTGTAATATTATACTGACATATGTTGGTTGTGTGGCAAAAATTCAAATTACATTTCTATACTCCAATCCCTGACAGCTTTCCTTACCCATCATGTACATTTTTACACTAATTTTAATAACTATTTACAATAACTATTTACAATAATATATTTTGCAATGCCTCAACAGAATATTCATTGTCATTGCTGCAGCTGAACGATAATGGTAACTAGAAAGATTTAATAAAATGGTAAAACAATCTAAAAGTTACAATTCAAAATTAACTGTAAAAAGAGGATTGTCTCGCATTTGAGATCTTGCATTCAAATAAATACAGTAATTCCTTCAGCCATTCTTGAAGAGAAAGTAATATGCACACAAATATATGAAAGATATAGATTTTTCTTTCATAACAGTTTTGTTTCATTTAATAAAATCCCAATCAATTTCATTATCCTCATAACAGTCACCAAAACCATTTTGGCTACTCCTTTATTACATATAAAGACATAACTGATAAACTCTGGAAACAGTTCATTGCATAACAAAAATATTTGTGATGAATAATTGCACCAACTCACCCCTGATTTGTCTATGCCTTCTTCCAGCCTCATGAAATGCAAAATATCCTCGAAAGAAGGCACGTACTATAGCCCATCGGAATACAGCAACAGGATCTGCTCCTACCAATTCTCTCACAAATGCCATACTGCTGTTTTTAAGAACACCAACAATGTCCTGACGCATAAGGTCCAGATTTTTTTCTCTCATCTCTGTCACCTAAATGTTACAAAGAAGCAATTACTACATTTTTTCTTGAAGCTCCATTAAGCTTATATTTACATCATAGCTATTTATAAAATAAAACATTTCTTTGAAAAAACTGGAAGTTGGTTTCTAACACTTCTTCACTTACACTTTTATATTATTGTGGGACTAGTTTCGGAAGCTGTTGTGTTCATTTCAACACCAAAGGTTGAACCTCTGAGGTTGATAATGAACACAACAGCTTCCGAAACTAGCCCCGCAATAATATGTAAGTATTAAAAACCAACCACAAATAGTTTTTTTTAAATTAATTTTGACGTCACTGTTACTAAATTCCTCAATCATACATAAATAACACTTCTATTGCAGATAAGTATTTCTTTGATGCATAATCTTTCGAATAGCACAACTTTTAAAAACTGGAACTAATAAATAATTTTTCTGAGTACAAATTTTAACTGGAAAAAATGTGTCTGCTTGTTCTCTAGGAAGAAACATGCTTTCCTTAACATGAAGGTGTAGCATTAGCAAATTCCTAGGAGAACTTTCACCAGTTAATAAAATTATACTATGAGTCAAGTGAGACACTCTATACTTCACATACCACAATATGTACTTCACATATTCAGTCAACTCATAGTATCATTTTAATTATTACATTACTTCACAGTTTTAATTCCAATTTACCTTTTCAAATTCTCATCAGTCATTTTGGTGGGGGGGGGGCAGCACTAATTTTTTAGGTTTACTGCTATAATTTTTATTTTACAAGTAAGAGGATTTCAATAGTTTATCATTTTTTCTTTGTCATAATTAGCACCTTGATTATGGGGCGAAACTTGTGAAACTACTGGAATCAAGCCTGCATTTGCTGGATAAATTGCTTAGTTTTCCCATTTCTTCACCATGGAATTTTTTAATGAATTTTCAAATACCCCTAATTCATTCTATTAATAACAGCAATTGCATAATACAGCAACAATTGTTTGCTTATGAGCAGTAGTCTTAACAATGTGAGATCATATTAGAAGCGCTTAACCATTCTCACTTCATATTGCATCACAGTACATGGACAATGGTGATATTTTCTTTCTTTAACTGCCCTGTCATATCAATACATGTGTCTTCTTATTTCTTCTAACCCTTATGCCAGTAGGAACGGAATCTCTGGATCAGTAAGAGAGAGAATCAATATGGGTGACCAGCCCAATGCCTGGTATGAGAGTGAGAGAAGTGGATGACAGAATGAGGGCGACATGGAATGACAGGATAGATGGAGCAATTGGTGGAATGCTGGTGGGGAAAACTGGAGGACCCGGAGAAAACCCACCCCAGTGCCGTGTTATCCACCAAAAATCTCACTTTGCAGTTGTCTGGGATCAAACCTGGAGCACCTTGGTTAGAGACAAGTGGTCTAACCACTTGGCCACGGCACGGCCAATGGTGGGTGATACATGCGATGAAATTACATGCAAGGCCTAAGTTAAAGTACTTCTCTAGAATTGACAGTCATGAAGGCTAAAGTAAATCTGAAAATATCTTGATCTTAGAAACTATTTGTAGTTGGTTTATTATCTTGATCTTGTTAGTCTTAACAGGATTACACAAAATCACATATGATGAAGTGAGATCAATAGCAGTGTACAAGACAAACTTTGAGTATTAAAAGTGTGCTTCTCTTTCTGATAAAATTAGAAGGAAGGAGAGAGAGTATGATTACAATAACAAAATGTTAATTAAATCCATGCAAGAAATACATTATTGCCTGTTATGGACATATAAATAATGAAATTAAATAATTTAAGTGAAAAAAGACTTGTAACTAAAAATATATGATAGATGTTAAGGTTTTCCAGAAGCACAAATTGGGTCAAAGTAACCATATAGCATTAAAATTGAAATTCATATGAGTTATCAGCCAATTTTAATTTTAAATCAGCATTGACCACTCAGCATTGTCATAGACCTTCCAGCTCTTAGATGATAATGTAGTTTGAATCATACCTGGTATTTAACCTTCCCTGCATAATGGCGTACAATGAAGGCAGCTTCTCTTCTTTGAGGAATCTCATAGAAACTGTTATCCTTATGTACAGAATTGAACTTTTGTAGTAGTGTTTCATTTGTGGCACCAGGGAAACTGAAAAAAATAAGTAATGATCAACTTCAGTACTTCTTTAAACACTTTTACTTCACTTAGATTTTATTTAGACATCTTCATCCATTTCTTCAGTCATACAGGACTCTCCAATAGGTATCAGCAATAAAAGAGTAAGAAGCTTCTAATATAATGAAAATTCTTAATGTATAATCACAAAGGGCATTACAAGGAATTTACCATAAAAATTTACTAACATGCATTAAAACATTTTCATATTTTATTAAAATGAGTTATTTACACAATAAATAAAAAATATATAAAGATTACATACTTGCACTGGTCATCAAGCATGCAGAGTAAACCATTAGGTTTGCCTTCCACGAGTTGCAGACAACCAGTATTATCCATGAAGTCTATATTTGTCCAACGAATACCTTCCTTACGATATTCTTCCTGCTCATACTTGAAGACATGCTGATTGAAATAATACTGTAGATGCTCATTTGCATAATTTATGCAGAACTGCTCAAAGCTGAAATGCAAAAATTTAAAATAATGTAAGAGACGAGGTGTCAAAAAACCAACTACAAAAAGTTTTTCCAATTTATTGAAATAAATTCCAAATGTAGCAAACTTATATTTTCATAAATATTGCAAATGCAACAACCATTTTAACAACTTGATTTGAAGTTTTAGCTGTATAAATATAAACTTATTTATATTTTAAAATTAAAATAAAATATAAATTAACTCTGCTTACTGAAGAAATCCTTTAATGTAATTCAACAACAAAGAATTCCAACAATATAAGGACTGTTTTTCCAAATAGTTTTTCCAATTTATTGAAATAAATCCAAATGTAGCAAACTTACATTTTCATAAATATTACAACTTGATTTAAAGTTTTAGCAGTGTAAATAAACTTATTTATATTTTAAAATTAAAATAAAATATAAATTAACTCTGCTCACTGAAGAAATCCTTTAATGTGATTCAACAACTTACAGTTTTCCAGCAATATAAGGACTGTCCTGAAAGTACTTGACCTTGCAAACCAAACAAAACTATTTTGGATAAAAACATTCATTTCTGATTACATAGAAAATGAAGCTAGTTACAGTGGAGTAATAAATATTACTCCAAAGAAGTGTGTTGACTGACGATGCTAGCAAATGTTAGTGAAATTGATCTTAAAAAGAAGTATTAACATCAACTTCTTAAGATAACTGGAGACTCTTTTCTCAACACACTTTTTCCAGCAATGGTCAGCAGCTCTGTTACCCTGTTTGTAGTAAGAACCATCAAACTCATAAAATAGACATCAATTGCAGACTCCACTTCTTCACTGCTCACAAATATTTTACCACCAAGCCATTGCTTCAAGGTCAGAAACAGAAAATAATTGATGAAAAAGAGGCATGAAGAAACAATTCAAACCTTTAACTCATTTTGGCTATGGTGTTAATGAATGTGTGAACTGCATTTTCCTTACACTACTAAGTGTTAAACAACAATTTCTGTTCATTGACGTAACAGTTGGTTTTACGAGAGTTGCTCAATATTGTCACCCAATTAGCAGAAGGCACGACCGGCGATAGCTGGAAGGGACCAGAGGCAGCCGAGCCACGCCCCCCCCCCCCCCCCCATTAATCTCAGTCACTAACTGAGGGGTGATTAGGGAAATGTCACTTGTCGCTGGCCGCCTCTTTCCCCCCTCCCACTGCCATCTGGAACTTTCGTGGTAATTCACTGAAACCAGAGACTTCTAGAAGACGGTGATATTCCTATAAAAAGGGCTGCAGTGAGTGAATTGAGTTAGTCAGTCAGTTCTTGGCGTAAGAGTGAGTGCTTGACGAGCTAGCGAACGGACGAGAAGACTGCGTACGTGCATCAGAACGGTAAAGGACGAACTGGTGAATTTAATTGTGTGCATTACGTAATTCTGTGTAATTGGCAAGTGTTTAACTGTAAGTCGGTGGAAATAAGGACATTTTTGAGTGGTGCAATTGGACTTTTCATTTCACGAACCCACAAAGTAACACTGGTGTCAGGAAGCAGGACGATAACATCACCGAACATTACGGCCATGAAATCGGCATTGGAAATGCTTTTGGCGAAGATGAACGAGTTAACAACAAAAACGGAAGCGGCAAATAACAGCCTGGCCGCGAAGCTGGAGACTACAAATAACGACCTGGCCGCAGAGTTGAAACAAATGAAGATGGCTAACGACAACCTTACCGCCGAGTTGAAGGAAATGAAGACGGCAAATGAAAACCTTGCTGCGAAGACGGAAACGGCAAACAACTTGGCCACCACAATGACCGCAAAGATGGCCGAACTGACCACGGAAATGAAGGTGGCGAACGAGGCTCTCGCCGCCAAATTTGAAGAACAGTTGGCCGGCGTGAGGGATGACGTGGAGGAGCGCGTCGAGGACCTGGCGAGCCGCGTTAACGACCTGGAAGGGAAGGCCGACAGCAGCGTCAAGTCCCTGAACGCCATGGTGGAGGACGTCGCCGGCAGGAGGTTGAAGGATTTGAAGGCCGACGCACCGGGACGCGACACATCGGTGCGCGTCAAACCTCCGAAATATGATAGCGCGTCAACATTTGAGGTCTTCCGCCGCCAGTTCGACACAGTGGCCAAGCACAACAGATGGTCACCAGAAGAGGAGGCCACACAGTTATTTGCCAGCCTCCAGGGTCTGGCCGCGGAAGTCCTGAACGCGGTTCAGTCAACGGCGGCATCCAAAGACATCTGGGAGGCCCTAGAGAATCGTTTTGGGAACCACCGCTTAGCCGCAGCGTACCGCAGCCAGCTGAAGGCAAGGTCACAGCAGCCAGGGAGACGCTGCAGGAGTTCGCCCTGGCAGTTGAACAACTGGCTAGCAAGGCGCTAGTCGACCTGCCACCAGAGTTCGTATCCCGGGAAGCTGCCTACACATTCGTGGACGGGGTACGAGACACGGAATTTCGTCAGCGCCTAATGCTCGGCGATTATAAAACCATCCACGAGGCGCTGACAGCAGCATTAAGGATGGAGACGGCCAAAGTAACAGCTATCCCGACGTCGAGAACGAGGAGTGTCCACTACACCGGAGACAGAAGACCAGCCGAGGGATGCCGGCGAACACCTAGTGGCCTGTGTTGGGGGTGTGGACAGCCCGGACACCTGCAGAGAGACTGCCCACACCAAGAAGGGCAGCTGAAAGAACGAGTAAGGCCCGGCATGAAGAGGGGCACGTTGGCGCCGTTACCACCATCCCCTCAAGTGACACTGCGCGCCGTCAGCCGGCGTATGGATGACAGCCTCATCGCGGACGGTTGGGTGAGAGGGAAGCCATGCCGCGTGCTGGTGGACACTGGGGCAGCAGTGACCATCATCAGACCTGACCTGGCGAAGGGTTTGCCGATGAGGAAGCTGAGCCGACCATACGAGCTTGTCACAGCATCATCGGGCGACACCTTGCCTGTGGAGGAGTCCCTGCTGGAGCTGACCTTGGGACGGAGTGCCGTGCGTCTGTGGGTGTTCGTCGCGAAGGTGGCTGAGGAGGTGATTCTGGGACTGGATGCCCTCAGGAACCACGAGGCGACGGTCGACGTCGGCAGGAAGGTCCTGCGGCTCAACGGAGAAGAGGTTATACTCCGTCAACCCAAGAGCGCCTGGGAATCTGCAAGGTCGTGTTGAACGAAGACGTGGTTGTTCCCGCGAGGAGCGAGGGGGCGGCGCGACCGGAAGGCCAGAGAGCAGGTTGGGTACAGAGGCTGCAGGAGTACGACTTCACCTCGGAACATCGTAGAGGGAAGAGCCACGGTAACGCAGACGCCATGTCCCGAAGACCCTGTCCAGAAGAGTGCGGCCAGTGCGCAAGAGAGGAAGAGAAGGAGCGTGCCGCAGCAGTCTGAGTAGTCACGGAGTGCCTGCGGACGGCTGGGATAATGCAGGCCTGAGGAGGGAGTAGCTGGTGGACGCAGACTTGGGGCCACTCTTGAGGGAAGTGGAGGCAGGAACAAGACCAACCTGGGAGGACATCGCACCGAGGAGCGCCACCTACAAGTCGTACTGGGCCCAATGGGACTCGTTGAAGACCAGAGATGGCGTGCTGTTCCGGGTATGGGAGTCACCCGATGGGAAGACGCAGGGAGAACAGCTGGTACTTCCCCGGAGTAAGCTCCCGGAAGTCTTGGAGGAAGTGCACGCCGGTACTTCGGGAGGTCACCTGGGAGCGAACCGAACGATTGACAAACTACGGCAGCGCTACTACTGGCTGAGACTCCGAGCAGATGCTGAGTGATGGTGCCGTCAGTGCCACGTGTGCGCGGCGAGTCGTGGTCCCCAGACTAGGAGCCAGGGTCGCATGCAGCAGTATAACGTCGGAGCGCCATTCGAACGGCTCGCCTTTGACATTGCTGGACCGTTCCCAGTTTCCGACCGAGGCAACAAGTACCTAATGGTGGTCGTGGACTACTTCACCAAATGGCCAGAGGTGTATGCCATCCCAAACCAAGAGGCAAAGACAATCACAGACTGCCTCGTGGAGCAAGTGTTCTGTCGATTTGGGGTGCCGTTAGAGCTACACAGTGACCAGGGTACCAACTTTGAGTCCAACCTAATGAAGGAGGCACTACAAAGGCTTGGGGTGAACAAGACCCGTACGAAGCCTCTACATCCCCAGCCGGATGGCATGGTCGAAAGATACATCAAGACCTTAGAAGAACACCTGAGGAAGGTCGTGGCCAGCCATCAGCGAGACTGGGACGTCAAGGTGCCACTGTTCTTGCTGGCCTACCGCTCGTCTACACACGACACAACTGGGATGGCACCAGCCAGCTTAATGTTCGGCCAAGAGTTACACCTCCCTTGTGACCTGGCTTTTGGAAGCCCTCCGGAGGCAAAGCAGCCGGTGACCGAATATGTGGAGAACCTGGTGGACCACCTCCACGACATGCACGAGATGGCTCGCCAGAACATCCAGAAGGCGAGCGACCGCATGAAGACCAGATATGACAGGCAAGCCAACAGCCAAAGTTTCCAGCAAGGTGACCTGGTCTGGTTGTACCGTCCTACCCGGACCAAGGGACGCTGCCGAAAGCTCCAGCAGCCATGGCAAGGACCGTACCAGGTGGTGAAGAGGATTAACGACGTGGTCTACCGCATCCAGAAGGTTCCCCGAGGGAAGATGTTGGTGGTACACCTGGATCGTCTTGCCCGCTACGATGGTGCTGTTCGGGAGGCACGACCGGCGACAACTGGAAGGGACAAGAGGCAGCCGAGCCACGCTCCCCCCCCCATTAATCTCAGTCACTAACTGAGGGGTGATTAGGGAAATGTCACTTGTCGCTGGCCGCCTCTTTCCCCCCTCCCACTGCCATCTGGAACTTTCATTGTAATTCACTGAAACCAGAGACTTCTAGAAGACGGTGATATTCATGTAAAAAGGGCTGCAGTGAGTGAATTGAGTTAGTCAGTCAGTTCTTGGCGTAAGAGTGAGTGCTTGACGAGCTAGCGAACGGACGAGAAGACTGTGTACGTGCATCGGAACGGTAACGGACGAACTGGTGAATTGTAATTGTGTGCATTACGTAATTCTGTGTAATTGGCAAGTGTTTAACTGTAAGTTAGTGGAAATAAGGACATTTTTGAGTGGTGCAATTGGACTTTTCATTTCACGAACCCACAAAGTCACAATATATAATCCCCACAATTTTTTTTGAAAGTCATTAATAAATACAGACAAACATCCTCGTAGGTGCTTCACATTTGATGTTTTTATAGTGCACTGGAGAAGTTTTGAACCGTTCCTGAAGATGGCAGAGCCATAGTACAGCATCAAAATGGCATCTACATACAACTCACATATACAAGCAGCATGCTGTATTGAATTCTTGTGTGCAAAAGAAACCATGAACATTCATAAGTATTTGTGTGCAATGTATGGCAATGCTGCAGTTGACAGAAGTACAGTTCAGCGATGGATAAAGAATGTTAAAGCCTCAAGAAAAGCAGAAACAGAGCTCTATGATCAGCCATGCTCAGGACGTCCTGCCACAGTCACTGCTCCAGTGACTCCATCCATGCGGAGTCATGCGGATGCCATAATTCATGCTGACTGGCACATCACAATTCAACAATTGGCTCTACAGTTGTCGGTCAGCATTGGAAGTACATCTTCAATAATCCAGACTCTC
Organism: Mantis religiosa; assembly: GCA_030765055.1. Taxonomy (NCBI): domain Eukaryota; kingdom Metazoa; phylum Arthropoda; class Insecta; order Mantodea; family Mantidae; genus Mantis; species Mantis religiosa. The sequence goes on from CM060951.1 coordinate 130,247,987, forward strand.
GGATATTCAAAGACATGATCATGATGGGTTCCATGAATCCTCACAGCAGACCACAAGATCCAAAGAAAGGCCATTTCATCTGAATTATTGGAGCATTTTGAGACCAGCGGAGAGGCCTTTCTGTCACAGATTGTTACAGGCACAAAAGCACTGGAAACAAAAAGGCAGTTCATCATTCTCATTCACTACAAAAGAGGAAAACCCCCTCTGCCAGTCTTCTGGGATGGTGATGGCATCATTCTCATGGATGTGATGCCAAGAGGGTCAACCATTAATTCAGAGGAATAAGTGAAGAATTTGAATTAACTCAAGAACCATTTCCGACATGTTTGTCTGACAAGAATACAGCAGAACTCTTGCTCCAACACGATAATGCATGCAGGACAAGAGCTTTTACCAGCAAGGAATACATACTCACATAATGTTGGCGTAAGGCCGTAGAACATGACTATATAGAAAAATAGGATATAGACAAAACATATTGATGTATTATTTGAAGCAAAAGGTTAGAAACAGAGATGTATTTAACATTTGAAAGTAATGAGTTGGTAATTCAAACACAAACATCACTTAAATTATCCTTACTTGGACATGTTTCAGAGAACGTTTTGTCCCCATCATCAGCAGTTTGTGTTTGAATTACCGACTCATTACTTTCAAATATTGATGTATATTGTCGCAAAATTCTGATTCTTAACCGTATGTTCAGAAAAAAAAGTGGGGCATTATATATTGAACGACTCTCATACTATTAAGACCAGAACTTAAGAACTTACACTATTGTAAGTCGCCATTATGAATATGAGATTTTCTCGTGGTTTATTGGGAAAAATGTAAACCATTTGGTGAATTTACTGTTGTGTTGGCAGGTTACCATGTCAGTTTAGTGGTTAGAGCAGCTGGACAAAGATCTGGAAATCCATGGTTTAATCCTGGCTATATCACCTTTTTCAATGATTCTACTTTTCCACTTGCCCTACACCTGACTAAGTGGCAGAATGATTAATTTCCAAACAAAATTTTCTTTTTCACTAATGTGGCTGGTTTTATTTGACTTCATCACTGCATTACCTTTGCATAATACTCACCACTGTTTGCTCTACTTTTTGATAAAATCTATGAAAATTCCCATATGCATCCCAAAAAAACTGATACCATGCCCTGCCTGCAGATGGAATCATCTTTGCCTTCTTTGGAGCTGATTCTTCCTTTTCAATTCACTGCTTTAACAGGTGTGAAATGATGGATCCATGTTTCATTCAGGTTTTAAATCAATGCAAAAACTCCAGATTTAATGGAACAAAATATTCCAAAAGACTACTTAAAGCATTCTTACAGTGCTCTTTTTGTTCCGCTGTGAATAAAAGCTGTACCCATCATGCACACAGCTTTCTCATATCCAAATCTTCGGTCAATATGCAATATACAGTATATCTTAAAATGTCTACAATGTCTGATAGCTTGAGCCATTCAGTATCATTTTGTGGATTTTCTTCATAATTTCTGTATCATCTCAGCTGCTCAACCACTGCAATCTTTGTCTTTGGCAGCTCACACAGCCTTGCTTAACACTGCCACCCAATATTTAACTGTTGTGAAGGAAGGAAAAAACTCCATCAGAGTACAATCTAGTTCAATTTAATATCAGTGAACTTTCAAATGAAAGTATTGTATCCCATAACAATTATCACTTTTATCCAGGTTTACAAATTTGCCGACAGCAGACACTATTAAAGCCGGTCACATAAATACTGAACAGTGCAGCATTGTCAAAGTTTAGCTTTATAAGGATGGTACTTTCTACCATAGTCATTTATTTGAAACAAAAACCAGTATCTATACATCAGATGCTTTTGGGACACCCTTCATATAAAGAAACCAAGGCGAACAGCCAAAGTGGAGGGTAATTCTGGAAGTAATGCATAATATTATTTTTCTTGGAATATATTTTATTTCCTAGTTGGATTGAGAACTAATAGTTGCACCATATGCATTTGAATAATAAAGAAAACAGCTGATATCTATAAATACAACTAAAATAAAGACTCCTGAGTGTATATAAATGTCGAGAGACAGATTGCTGAGGTTTAAGGGTTCCAGCAGTGGAGTTAACAAAACCATGTTTATACATGTAATACTTCTGGTAAATAAACAATCTAACCTAATTTAATGCCTGGAGTATTCAGACTCGGAAAAGAAATTGCAGACCCAGAACTGAATTAATAAAACGGCACTATTCATTGAAAATGGATTCTAAAATTCTATTTCCCCCTCCAATTTCAGTATAGTACAGAGTATACAAAAGAACCAAGTGACATAATTACAAAGCTACACAGGTTAAACAAAATACAGATTAGAAGTATAATAAGCTTTATCAATTAAAAACATTTCAATGTTGATTTTAATTTATTACCTTTACATTCCTTGATAGCAACTGGAAGAATGTTATTAAATTTTATAACTGTGTAACTAGACATCCTCTCCAGTCTATGAGTAGAAACTGCTACGTCATCTTTATGTTCAGGTATTATAATAGTGCCTGTCAAGTTGGTTTCAAGATGTAAATGGTGTAAATTTAGAATAAAATATTAAGAGATACATTTTTGAAAATCTAACTTTTTGGGATATTTATGAAAACTTTATTTTATACTTGGTTACCTTGGTTCAATTAATAAGCCAAAGGTTTCGACTACATTCGCTTTTAAATGTAATAAAACTGAGAATATTTAATTGTCTATGACAACATTCAGAGAGAGGACTTAGCAGCTCAATACATTAAATCCTTTAAGTCAATATCCCTAACAGAAGCTCCAAATGAAGGACAAATTATATGAAAGGATGCTAAGAGTGGTCAGACTGAAGAGAGTTGACAGCACAGGTTAGGGTCGTTAATAATTTAAACTCCCCAGTGGCAGCTTGTGTAATCTCAGCTCTCTTCCTCTCCCTGGGGCATGGGCCCAAGACTTGGAGACTTCCTCCAATTCCGAGGATTTGGATTTACAGAGCAACAAATCTGCCATGGATCATAAATTTCTGTGAAAACTTAAAGAGCCCTGAGGATGAAAGGTGAAGTGAAATGGACGGAGAGCAAATGTGGAGGTATAATTATCCTTTCTAGTATTTGCCTAAGCCGCAGGGAGAGCCCCAAAAAACTCATGGGCTTGCCACAGGAACCCAAATACTAAGGTCCTAAGTGCTAACCACAGATGCTAACCATCTCAGCCATCGCACTCAGTAATCCTGTGTAAGCCCAGGTTGGTGGATGTCACTTAAGTGACTGCTACTTGAAGTGTTATTTTTTCTGCAGTCTTATCCCTGCTTTTTATAGCAAATATTATCTGTTTCAAATGCTCGCAGTGCCACTGTGTCGAAATCTCCAAGTATCACTGTTTAAAAAACTAATTAGAAACAACAGTTATCTAATTATGACATTTTAATAAATAAAAATTTAATGAAGTTCAAAATATAAAATATTTTACTGTAATTGGATTTTGAAAAACTAATACTTGAAGTTATTTTCAATAAATATATGCATATATCAAAAAGAAGTATTTATATATAACAGTTCATTCTAAAGCTCTAAAACTTCATAAGGTCAATCTTTAATTTTTCTGAATATACCCAAAATGTTATTGTTTAACTAGAAAAGAAGGTTTTGAAAAGCTCCTGAGAATTCCCTTAAGTAGAAAGGGGGAAACAACAAACCCACTCTAGAATGGCCAGAGTTAGAAATACTATATTATATAGTAGAGTTAGAAATACTATATTATACAGTCTCCTACTACAGCATTAAATAGCATAAAAGGATGCATTTATTCAAAATGGTTTAGATCTATCAGAAAGCTAATGAATATATTTTTAACTTATTATTTTTCTGCATAATCTACCATTTGTTTGGCTTAGGCCAGATTGCAACACATGCATGTACAGATGCGAGCAAATGTATTCCCATGCGGGCATGACTGACCTACGGGAGGGAGGCAGGTTTCTTATCAGTTAGTTGCGCCAGGACGCTTCAATTTCCTTATACCTGACCAGCGAGTTCAGCGCACAGGTATTTAAGCCTCAAAGGTAAATAAACACAATTTTTCCACATGAAACGTAGGTTGTTTTATAGAACTCTCCAGTATCAACTTAGGTATTTATCAATCCTTTTCTAATTGACGTATTTTCTCTCTCTTCCTCTCTTGCACACACATACCTCAACCATTTTAATCTCCCTTCCTTCTTTTTAAATGCATTTCCAATACACAAACTTGTAGTTTTATCTGCAATGAAATACTTCTACCTTCCATAGGTTAGCGATAATTAATATAATATTAAACTGCATGGTACTTAAAATTAAGTGTATCTTGTTCCGAAAATAAATTTATTATTTCCTTTCTTACAGTTCTCAAGAACAGATTATATGGACATGCTACTACAATTAATATAGTTACCAAGTTACCAAATGACTTGACCCCAAACGACTTAACGACCAACAAAATAAATAAAATAATTATTTTGTTTTATAATGACAGTTCATATACAAAATCTCATTAGCTTCACCGGCATGTCGGAGGTTTCACGAAGGAGTTCTTTAAATGTCAGTAAAACTGATATGATGCATTTCACTTTTAGCCTCACGTAGAAACCATCAAACTAGACCGGGCTTGAACTCGCAACCTTGGGATCAGAATGCCAGCACCTGAGTCATCCTGGTCAGCTTTTATCATCATTTTATTACCATCACCGTCATATACAGAAAAGCTTCAGAACCAAATATGTAGTTTGTGAATCAGGTTTCTTCAGTGAATTATTTGTTTGAGATAGATATTGAACACTATCAGTTATACCAATAAATGTGCAATATATGTATAGATAAATATCTGAGGAATAGATAATTTTATTTTGAATAGTTCGATGCAAATAAACACAGAAAACAAGTATCATTATCATCACCATCAGAGCATCATCATCATCATTATTATTTCATTATCACTATTTCACAACTTTTGTTGGCATTGATGCTGCTGAAAAGGATTTTGTCTTATTCAGCAACTCAAAAACTTTCTCATAATATGGCATGTTTGGAATAGTTTTTTTTTTTTTTTTTTTTTTTTTTTTTTAATTTACGTCCTCCATCGTTAAGTCATATCGGATGATAAATGAAATGGGTGAAATGATGCTCAAATGAGTCTGGGATCCATGGAGCTTACAGCTACCCAACATTTGTCTTAAGGGATAAGAAAAACCCCAGAAAAAATCTTTATCCATGTAACTCACCCTAACTGAGATTCGAACTTGGGACCTCTTGAACGTGAGGCAGACAAGCTACCATCTACGCTACCGGGGCAGGCGTTTAAAGTAATGTTGCTCATTGTATATTGCTGATTATCTTCACTGGAATTCCGATGTCTTGAATGTTCTCTGATAAGAATGTTGAGACCACAGCTTCCACCGATATAACTATTGGTATAATTTTTACACTTTGTAATTTCCACATATTTTTTATCTCTAATGGCAGGTTCTGGTCAGTTAAAGTCATGTCTGTAACTCCATATACATTGAGTATCGTCAACTAGGTGGTGGCACATCATTACACTTTGTAATGAGGAAAAATGTTTGTATAACTTCCATATTCATCTCTGTAGTCCATTTTTTCCTCCTCGCTAGTTCTTTTTCTTCTAACAGCAGTCCTGAAATCAGGCTGCAAGTTGGAAGTGGCAGTGTATTCCTTCATCACCTCTGGGTTTTATGATTATCATCATTATCACCATCACCATTATTTATTATAGTTATTATTACTATCATTATTGTTATTATCGTTATTACTATCATCGTTACTGTTATCGTTATTATTATTGTTATTGTTATCGTTATCATTATCGTTATTGTTAGCATTGGAAGTGGCATTCCTTCATCACCTCTGGGTTTCATGATTATCATCATCACCATCACCATTATTTATTATTATTGTATTATTACTATCATTATTACTATCATTATTATTATCATTATCATTATTGTTATGGTTATTATTAGTTATTGTTATCATTATTATTACCATTATTGTTATCGTTATTATCATTATCGTTATTATTATCATTACTATTATTGTTATCATTATCATTATTATTGTTATCATTATTATCTCATAATTATTATTTATATTATTATTACTATTATTATGACGATGGTTGTGATTGCTGTGATGATTGTTGTTATTATTATTACTATTATTATTTTTATTGTTATTGTTATTATTATTGCTATTGTTATTGTTGTTGGGTAGACTGCTAGCCAGGATAATTCATCGTCAAATGCCTCCAGTGGTCAGTGGAGGGTAACCTCAGTGTTGATGAGCAGGTAAACTTGACCTTTGCTTTCACTAGGCTAAACTAAATGATCATAGAATTCTGTTCCCCTTGCCTCTCCAACCCCCTCGTCCATCAGAAAACTTTTGCACCCGTGGGTGCAGTTTGCTAACATAAATTACACTATTATTTTTACAACAATTTTCACAAAATGCAAATCTGAGAAATGCAGAGAGACAAATCCAACAGTACCAGATCTATGCTGGAGTGTGGATGAGGCATCTTGGATTTCTTTTTCCAAATACTTAAGCTTGTATGAAGGAGTCATTATCATGCTAGAGCAAATTCTGGTGAATTTGTGCCATGTCAAACAGTTGGCAGGAAATCCAGTATATACTGCATCATGATATTCATTTTCTAGATTTCTTGACACCCTTTTAACCACACAGCTCCCATAGCTAACGTACAACACTGATAGCTAATATACTAAATTTTATTATTTGTTAATTTAATTTCACCCACTGCTTGTAACAGCAGTCTGCATCTGTCATTTTTACATTCAAAATGATTTAAAATTTAATAGTACATATGCAGGGAAAATACACTTTAATAAACCTAAATAAAAGGAGGAATAAAAAGATGTAAGGCATTGGATAGATAGACTGAAAAATTCAATGCCATGGTCGGGATTTGAACCATGGATCTCCCGGTCTAAGTCTAGTTGCTCTAAACCATTGAGCTACCATGGCGAACATGCTGTCATGACATTAAATTCTCCGACTGACTTGTATGTTTCCCGGTTAGCCACTAAGGGTTCTCATATACAATGCGATACACACCTTTTGTGACAACTTATGCTGTAAGTACTTAAGTCCCAACCTTTATAGTTACCACTATTAGATTAATATTAGGTTGCTCAATGATTCAGAGCAACCGGATGGACACAGCGAGATACATGGTTCTAATCGTGGCCATGGCATTGAATTTTTCCGACTGACTATCTCAATCTTAGCCTACACACAGCTAATGTGGAAGAATGATTAAATTTCATCAATGTAAAGCATTACTTTTTGAATGACCATCAAAGACTCAAAGTCCTTATTACTATTTCTTATTTATTTGTTTGTTTAAATTAAAGCTCAAAAATTAAAAGCAAAGTGAAATATTCTGTGGCAGAAAAACATAATTCCAAAGCTAATGCATTCATCCACACTATACCATGTTATGTAATATAAATGACAATTAGAATAGGCCAAGACCATTGAAATTAACTGGAATGAAATGAAGGGTTCCTTTACCTATTGCACAAACCAAAATCCTCAAATCCAAAGATATCTAAGACTCCAATAGAATTTCCCTGATGATCACGAAGGGTATCTTTTTTAGAAAGTAAAGCATGATTAACTTGCAGAACAATCCAGTCAAACAGGGCCCCGTATAAACACTTTGCCATTGCATCTCGAGCAGCTATAGCCTGGAAGAGAAAACATGCTTACTTTATCATAAAAACCCATCTAAGGATAACTGTACATTAGAAATACAATATTACCCTGCATTTACATTCCTTTGTCATTTACAATACTTTTTGTTGGTGCTTCAGATTTCCTGTGCTTACATAAAATTAGCAGGTTTACGTTACTGAAATATATTTCCCACCATTTGTCATTCCATGCAGTATGAGTAGTATATACTATTTGTATTTATTTCTGCACCAGTTGTACAAAAAATCTTTAGTTTTATTTTCTTACACATTACTTGAGTTGCTATTTTATTCCTTAGTCTGCCATTCACATTAACACCATGGTTATTTATGCATGGTGGACCTTAACTTAATTCATATTACTTTTATTTTTCTATACCCTTTTTCTCTTGATCTTCCCATAAATTCCCTTAGCATTTTTATATTCTCTTCCTTTTGTATCATTATGCTAATTTTTAGAACTTCTATATTAATATTCTCCATTTTTTTGGGTAAAAACTGTTTTCTCCACAGCTTTGTTTCTTCACATTCTATTATACAATGTAAATCATTGTCTGCTCCTCACATGAAGGACATCTATCCAAGTTCACTCCTATCCTATCGCATCTTAATCTGTGAGCACAATCTAGTCCAAGCCCAGCCTCCTCTTCCTAGTCTATTGCATACATCCACATATTTCTTTCTGTCCCAATCCATCTTTAGTTAACTGTAAAGTACTCAACTTTTCTTACCACTAAGACTATGAAACAATTCTTGTTTCCCTATATTCTTCACTCTATTCCTTACTCCTACCCAGAAACCTCTAACTTCTCCCTCTCTTTCCATATTCCAATTTCCTGTAATATTCTTTTTATTCCTTGAACCTAATTCGTCCCAGCACAAGATTTCTCCTGCATTGCTAAACATTTTTTCAGAATACTAGGCTCATCTACTGATTTTATTCTGTACCAGTATTTATCAACCTTTTTACTACCATCTCCTTACTACCCACTCCTCCCATCTTTACTGCTTAGCCCCACTTCTAAATATTCAAATTTCAAGGGTATAATTCCTTTCTTGGAAGTGTTGAAAACAGTGTTGTTATGATAAATTAACTTTAAAGAGAGTCGATTAAAGACACTAGACAACACTTACTTTTAAATTTTTCCGGAACATGTTTCAGAGGCTTTGCCTCTATCATCGGCCGGCTTTCGACTGGTTCTCGTTGGTGTAGCTGACGATATTTTGTCACAGGTCTCCTCTGGTGGCGGTTCAAGGAACTTGCTGAACAAATCTTTCTGGGGGATGTCGAAATTGAATACTTTGTTCCTATTTTTTGAAATGAAGATTTGTTCCCATGTGGATAGTTCTTGTTTTCCTGATGTATGTTTCAGTAGTTTTGGTTCTGGATTTATGTTGTGGTTTTTTTCCCAAAAATGTGTGGCAACTGCTGATTTTTCTAATTGTTTATATTTTATGTTTCTAAAGTGTTCCTTTGCTCTTGTTTTTAAATTTCTTTTTGTTTTTCCAATATAAATTTGACTACAGTCATTGCATTCAATTTGATATATACCAGATTTTTTGTTAGATGGAATGGCATCTTTGATGTTTGAGCAAATTAGGTTTTTTAAGGAGAAATGGTTGACTGGTGCTAGTTGAATATTTTGTTTTCTGAAGACTTTTTTGAATTTATCATAGGCCCATGGGTGGTAAGTGAATTTTTTGAAAATCATATTACTTTCTGTAGCTGAGAGAGTTGTGGTTTCCTTTAGTAGCTTCTTCTTTTTTGCTAAGCTCACTTTTTTGTCCACTAATGATTTGGGAAAGTTATTTTTTGTGCTATTTCAATTATTTTGTTGTATTCTGTTTTGTATTCTTCTGCTGTGAGAGGGATGTTTACCAGTCTGTGTGCTAAATTATTGAAGATTGCCTGTTTGTGGGATCTTGGGTTGTAGCCATTAGCTTTTATGTAGTTGTCTGTCTGTGTTGGTTTTCTGTAAATGCCAAAGTTTAGTCTGTTTTTATTCCTCATTATTTTTAGATCCAAAAATGGTAAATGCTCATCTTTTGCTCAAATGGTAAATGGTAAATGCTCTAAATGCTCAAATTCACTGTAGAAATAGAAAAAGATGAGCATTTACCATTTTTGGATCTAAAAATAATGAGGTATAAAAACAGACTAAACTTTGGCATTTACAGAAAACCAACACAGACAGACAACTACATAAAAGCTAATGGCTACAACCCAAGATCCCACAAACAGGCAATCTTCAATAGTTTAGCACACAGACTGGTCAACATCCCTCTCACAGCAGAAGAATACAAAACAGAATACAACAAAATAATTGAAATAGCACAAAAAAATAACTTTCCCAAATCATTAGTGGACAAAAAAGTGAGCTTAGCAAAAAAGAAGCTACTAAAGGAAACCACAACTCTCTCAGCTACAGAAAGTAATATGATTTTCAAAAAATTCACTTACCACCCATGGGCCTATGATAAATTCAAAAAAGTCTTCAGAAAACAAAATATTCAACTAGCACCAGTCAACCATTTCTCCTTAAAAAACCTAATTTGCTCAAACATCAAAGATGCCATTCCATCTAACAAAAAATCTGGTATATATCAAATTGAATGCAATGACTGTAGTCAAATTTATATTGGAAAAACAAAAAGAAATTTAAAAACAAGAGCAAAGGAACACTTTAGAAACATAAAATATAAACAATTAGAAAAATCAGCAGTTGCCACACATTTTTGGGAAAAAAACCACAACATAAATCCAGAACCAAAACTACTGAAACATACATCAGGAAAACAAGAACTATCCACATGGGAACAAATCTTCATTTCAAAAAATAGGAACAAAGTATTCAATTTCGACATCCCCCAGAAAGATTTGTTCAGCAAGTTCCTTGAACCGCCACCAGAGGAGACCTGTGACAAAATATCGTCAGCTACACCAACGAGAACCAGTCGAAAGCCGGCCGATGATAGAGGCAAAGCCTCTGAAACACGTTCCGGAAAAATTTAAAAGTAAGTGTTGTCTATTGTCTTTAATCGACTCTCTTTAAAGTTAATTCAAGGATATAATTTCCTTACAATTTGCAATGTTCAGAAGGAGGACTTAGCAGCTCAATAAATGAAATTGTTTTAGACAATATCCCTTACAGCAGCTCCATGTGAGGGACAAATGATATGAAAGGATGCTAAGAGTGTCCAGACTGAAGAGAGATAACAGCATAGGTTAGGGTCGTTAATGATATAAACTCCCCAGTAGTAGCTTGTATAATCTCACCTCTTCCCCATCCACCCTGGGGGAGGTGCCCAAGACTTCCTCCGATTTGGAGGATGAGGATTTACATGCTATTGTCATCTGCAAAAAGTAATCCTGGTATTTCTCTGTTGTGTGGTACAGATATAAGTTATCCTTATCCAGTTCTCCCCGTATATCATCAATGAAAAGATTAAATAATACAGGATGAGTAGTAAAAAACCTGAATCACCAATCAAAAACACTTAACCTTTAGCCTGTGGCCAGGCATTTGCCGCCTATCACAACCACTAGAAAGCTCTTTACCAAGCATGGCTTTATTCGATTTTCAAATATGCTAAACTTTTCATTTGCCAGCACTATCATTATCACTTTTAAATATTCATTAAAAGCATTAACACAATTGCAAATGCTAGTAACACATGCATATACACAGACTCAAGAGACACACGAACACAAGGTAAATAATCGTACAATTAAGATGATACCAAACAAGTAGCCCTGTTGCTAGTTTTGCGGTGGCTCCAAGAATCTGTTTCTCATCCATTCTGTGGCTTCACATTCTAGAAGAATGTAAATGATATCAAAAGAGATTACAACAAATAAGTGGCTGCTTGACTCGATAATATTTGTAAAATCAACAAGAAAAACATAACAAAATAAACTTAACAAATTAATGAGAAAAAGGCCAAAAAAAAATGTAATGAATCAATGAAAAAAGTAAAAAATAAACATAACAAATCAAATAGAGAAACAAACAATTTATAAGAAAAATGTAAAAAATAAATGTAATGACTCGTCAACAATAATTTCAAAACATGCATTATGCACTATGATCCAGACTCACTTAATCCCATATCAATACACTAATCAGTGCTAATCAAGAAAGAGGTTTAAAATTTGCTGTGTGGAAGAAAGCTTTAAATGAACAGGAGGGAATGGACATATAGCAGTTGTCAAAACAAGTGAAAGGACTAGTTACAGCTGAGACGTTTCCATAACAAAGGTAGAATCTTTCATCACTGAACAGGAAGAATATGGAAGTGAAGTGATACATACCGGTGCTGAGTTATGAGCGTTGTAAAAATTTTGCATAGATATTTTCCTTCTGTTGCCGAATTGGGGGGTTGAAAATAAATGTTACACAGTGTTCATTTTTATTTGTGACTTCCCGCTCTCTGATAAGAGCACGAATGATGTCATAGTTGACTGGTGAGTCTATCTTGAAATCATAGTGCCCTCTAAGGAGAAGAAGCAGAAATGTTTGCAGAAAAGTAAGCAAATTACAGCACTCTGAGTGTGGTTGCGCTGATAAATAATACAACCAGCCTCCCCTTTCACCTCTCTTACAGTAATCATGATTAAAATTCTAGTACATATGTATAAGTAGCACGTTTCTACTCTAAGTTTACCACCATGGAATTGAACACAGAACACTGCTTCTTCATGGTTGAATGCTACTTTCGCAACAGCATTAAAATTGGTGCAACATACAAATATAATTTAAATCACTGCATAGAGGAGTTTATGCAATGCTATCCGGCATTCAGACAAGTCCCTCGGAGCATAATGTCAGAAGTGTCCAGGTACTGTCAAATACACCAAATTGCAAGATATTGTTTTGTATTTATTCATCACATAATAGGGCTCACATTCATTAAAATGAACTACAACAGTTCTCATTTCTACGCACCAGGTGAAATTACTATAAGCGCAAGATTTCTTGAGCGCTGGATTTACGGTGTGTTGCGGGTAGAGGGAAGAAGAGAGAGCTAACATGCTTTTGTTTCTGCAATGTGGTCAACCTAGAAAAACACAATTCAGCCAAATTGCGGTAAGATAAGCGAAGATATGCGCCAAAGGTATGAGATGTGTCAACAAACAATTGAACTCCATCCGATATGCTGTATGCTTATATATTTACCGTTATGAAACACATAAAAGAAGAAAACAAATATGACAGCTATAAACACTCGCTTTGGGATTCTTCAATTTCCAACTCTACTGTGTCACTTTCATCGCTGGTATCCTATAATGTGTCATTTAATTGCATTTTCTATTACACCACCGTTTCTCCAATATTGCATTTCCAGCTCTAGAAACTTATCGTATCCTTCCCAATCCGTCGCTTCTATAGCAAGTTTCCGCAGATTTGTGACTCTCGTTAACATTGCGTACTTTGTAAATATTCTTTATTTTTGCCCATGGCAGCTCAATTGCTCTCAGATCACTGTTATACGGAGGTAGACAAAAAATAGTGTCCTCTTTTGAGAACCATAACATTGACAACATAGTCTTGCTTTTAGATTTGTTGTAAACTGGTTAGCTAATAATTAACATCAAAATTGCTCAAAATAAAATGGTGTACGTGTGAAAGCTTAGCATATTAGCCACTAGATGTTACAGTGTGTAGCGCATTTCCTGTTTCAAAGTTGTCATCTGTGTTTACGGAAATAGGCAAAACCTACCGAATGAGGACTTGGGACCCGAGGGATCCGAACGCTCAAAAGATCTTGCACACACCTTTATATTATGCAGGCATGACCCACCTCTCAAAAAGTATATTTACCTGGTGGTAAAGGGAGGCCTCAAAACTACTGTCAGCACTTCAAATACGATTTCAACCCACTAGGGGAATCATATATAAACTCACTCCATCAGCAATGCTATTGATGATGTCACATTTTGCGTGGTAAATCACAGAAAAATGAACACCATGTACAATCTAAATCAACTTGAAAGACAAACATGTAAGAAATTAAACTCAAAACAGAAATCCATTTTGGATTTTTTTTTTTTTTTTTTTTTTTTTTTTTGAGAAATTTAGTAACAGTGACATCTAAATTAATTGATAAAACTATTTGTATGAAAAACCGACTACAAATAGCTTATCCATTTTGGATTATTTTTGTATAAATTTATTTGGTACATTTTTTTTATTCTGGTATAACACTTCATTGATATTGTTAATCTATACTATATAATTATTAAAATGCAAATGTTTCATACAGTAAAAGAGTATTACATCTTAGACAATTCCATAAACAAATTACAAAAAGTAATCAAATTAAAAGAAGTTATGTATCACACAATATTTAACTTCCCTTCTACAAGCCAGTGAATAAGTTTCATTACAAAGGCAGTGTAATTTCAACAATAAATGTCCATTCTGAATATTTGAGATAAGTGATAGGAATAGGAACAAAATTTATAATTAGGTTGTCTCATAAGTAATGCTGGTTTTCTGATTTTGGTATTTTGAAAAATTTATTGGCTTTCTTTGGTTTAGCAATGCTATTTACAGGATGCCATGGTACATGGTTGCCATGTACTCAGTGTTGCATACATTGCGAGCATGCATTAGTCTTCAGTTGTTAATAAACAATCACAAAATGGAGATAACAAAGTTTGAACTTAGAGCCCTTCTAAAACACTACTGGAAACAAGATTATAAAGCCACTGCCGCAGCTTGAAGAATATGTGAAGTGGAAGTAGAAGGTGTTGTTAGTGAACATGTGGGGCCCAACGATAGTTTCAAGTTTCATCAATGGAGACAAACATAGTAAGGATGTACCACGTTCTGGATGATCTAAAGCATGGAATATTGAGGATACATGCCAAGTTTTGTGAGAAAATCTGAAAAAAAGTACCCATAAGCTTTCAAAAGAACTTGGTGCATCAAAAGATACCAAACATCACCACATTAAGACACTTGGAAAATCATACACAAGCTGTAGACCTGTATCTCATGAACTGACACCTCAACAGGCTGAACAGAGTGGATATCTGTCGTGAGCTTATCCATAATCCCAAAGATGATAGATCTGTCAGGAGAATTGTCACTTGTGATGAAAAATGGGTATATTACCCAAACCCTGATGCCTCAAAACAGTGGCTTGATCCCAGCCAACCTGCCAAAGTCATCATTAAAAAAAATTCAGTTTGGTCCAATGGAAATGTGTGTATGGTGGAATTTCAAAGGTGGGATTCACTGGGAGTTTGTTCCAAACGGGCAGGCAATTAATGAAAATCTTTATTTTCAGCAACTGGAACGAGTTCATGAAATTTTGAAACGGGATACCCAGTATTAGTTGACCATAATAGAGTTCTATTGCAACAGGACAATGCAACACCCCATACTGCAAGAACATCCATGGAAAAAATTTAGGAATTGGGAGGAATCGAACTGCTACCACACCCTTGATCTTGGACCATCAGATTACCATCTTTTCAATCCATGGCCCATTTTCTTCGTGGAAGAAATTTTGACAACATTGAAGCGGTGCCAGTGGGTGTCTGACAACATTGAAGCGGTGCCAGTGGGTGTCACCAATTCTTCGCATCAAAAACCAGAGAGTGGTACCATCGTGGAATAATAAACCTTGCTGAATGATGGCTCAAGACCATAGAATCTAATGATTGCTCGTCAGAAAACATTTCCAATATTTGTTTTTCTTAAAAAACATTACTTAAGAGGCCGTACATTAACAAAGCGCATTTGGGAAACATTAACCTCTTTCTCCAGGCATTTTTACCTATGGAAATGTTTTCCAACAATTCACACTTTTCCCCTGTTTACACAGCTATTCTGCTTGTCCCTTAAAAGTGAGGTAATGCTGTATATGACCCCTAGAAACTTCTAAACACTTCTTCAGTTGGCACACACATCAAAAATACTATGCAAATCATGAAAGCCACACTTTCATTCTGAAATACAAGTATTATTTTTATAATGTTATTAGTGAATAAAAATAATGAAAACTAAGGTAGTTAATTCAGTTTTAAGAATTTTCAATTATGTTTTTAGACAGACTTGGCAAAACATTATGCACCATAATAAATTTAAGCAGCCTATATAATTAGGTTCGTGGTTTTTTTCTTTTTCTTTTCTGTTTTTTTTTTTTTTCCCATTTATCACCTTTAACTGCAATGGTGATATTGGTGGCCATTCTCCTTTGGAACATATTGAAGATGTTAACTCATATTCGTTGGGTTTTAATCATTAGATCATGCACACATTCGCACTCTCATTCATACTTCCAGACTCTGAGGAGGATGAGGAATTATCTTGGTCGGAGAAAAATCCCCACTCCCATCACCGGGAATCGAACCCAGGACCCTTGGGTTCATGTTGCATGCATTATTAAAAGTTTCTTAAAAGGTACTACAACAATTTTAATGAAATGAGTATGAAAAAAAAATTTATTTCTCTGATTCCTTATTAGGCATAACTTTTACTTCATTAACAGTTTTATTAAACATTGTAGTGCATGATCTTAATGGACATTAATTCTTGTATAATCCTCACCTCTCACCTTGAAGTAATCAACTTGAAGTAAAAGTTCTTCTCTGTTAATATACCAGATTTTACAATCATATTACTTCTACCAGCTTTAGAATAAATTTTCACTCAATGATTTATTAACATATTAATCATATTTATACATGGAAGAAGCTAGAAACAGTGTTGTGTTAAGATGTATTTAAGGTGAGTCAGTACTAATAACACTAACATCACTAATAATTACATAATAAGATTGTTTTCGACTGAAGATGTGAATGAATATTCACAAAATCGCTATCTCAATTAATAAGAAAATTTCCATCATTTTCTTTAAAGAGAAGTGAAGTTTCTGTTACAAATAATTATATTTGTGTAGTACTAACCATCACTTTTTTAAATCTCTGTTAACATTTAAGTTAATTGATGGAAATTAACTACTCTTAATATGTTTCAGGAACATGTGTTTCCATCTTCAGAACTTGTCTCACTGAGCAATGTTGTTTCTGTTGTGTTGGTTGTCTACAATGGCGGCTTCATGTGACTGAAATGTACTTCCACAGGGTACTTAATGGTGGTAAACCAAATTCATTCACCATTGTTTATGTTTCATAATGAAGACCTTTTCCCATGATTTTTCTGCTGCATGGTTTGACTAGTGTAATGTTCATTTGATGTTATGGTTGGTCGTCCAGAAATGGTGTGAAACTGCAGATCTATCCATTTGATTGTATTTTAAGCATTTTGTATGTTCCTTTAGTCTAGTTTTCCAGATTTCTTTCATTTTTCCTACATATACTTTATCTTAATCAGAGCAATTATTTTTGTAAATTTCAGCTTTTTTGTCTTATGGTACAGGGTCTTTTAATCTATTACAAAGTAATTTCTCTACGCTAAACTTGTTTTGAGGGGCTAGGCTAATGTGTTTCATGAAAATTTTCTTAAATTTGTAAAAGGTTTTTGGATGATGCATTTTACAAGATGGTTCTCTGATCCAGTCATGTATGGTTCGCATAAGAGTATGAGTCGCATAAGAGCCGTAGATGCAAACGATGATTTGCGAAACATGTCCTCAAAATAGCTACGAAAGTGAAGCAGATGTGTAAAAAATACGACTAATCTAAAATTTAATAATTTTTCGCTTCACTGTGGTGTTCCAATACAGTTAAATCTCAATATGTATGGTTCTGTTTGTATAGTGTGCATGCATGTGGGCTTATATCTTATGATATATTATTTTGCTGTTTTTCACTTGTAATTCTATTTCTTTACCTATTGCTTTCTTTATTTCATTATTCTGTTTCGTTGTCATACCATACGAGGGTGGTCTGAAAAGTTCTTGGTCTGATTGTGAAAAACAGCAATTCATGCTTTCAAAGTAGTTTTATTTTTCAACATTATCTCCTCTAATATCAATACATTTTGTGCAGTGGTGTTTCAATGCCAGTATCCCCTCTCTGTAGTGTTCCTCTGGAATTGCTGCAAAGTACCCATTTACAGCCGCAGTTTCTTCTTCATTTGACTAAAAATGCCTACCAGTGAGGAATTTAAGTTTTGGAAACAGATGGAAGTCCAAGGGAGCAAATCTGGGGAATAGGGTGGATTTTCCAGCACTTCAAGGTGCAGATCTCTCAATTTCCCCATTGCCAAAACACTTTTGTGGGCAGGTGTATTGTCCTGATAGAAGAGATTTTTCTCTTTTTTACCCCGGGTCTGTTTTCAAGAATGCTTGCATTCAGTTTGGTTAGAAGATGAAAGTAATATTCTCCAGTAATGGTTTTACCTTTTCGAGATGGTCGATAACAAAATTCCTTTGGCATCCCAAAACACTTACGCCATGATCTCTCCCGCTGATGGCACTGTCCTTACCTTCTTTGGAGCTGAAGAGCCAGCCTCTGTCCACTGCTTTGATTGCTGCTTGGATTTGGGTGTGTAGTGGTGAATCCAAGTTTCATCAATTGTGATATATTGGCGCAACAAGACACTTCTGTTCTTCTGAAAATATGCCATGCACTTTTGAGTGCCGTGCGAATGCATTTGTTATCCACAATGAGAAAATGCAGCACCCATCTTGTGCAAAGCTTTTTCATGTTTAATTCCTGATGCAAGATGTGACCAAAACATTCCTTTAAAATTACAAGAGCATTAGCAATTACATGCACCTTTGTATGACAATCTTCCAAAATCATGATATGTACTTTTTCAATGACTTCCGATGTGGTTACAGTGTTTGGACGTCCTGTTACAAGCCTGGAATGTTACTAGAATTTTCCATCCATCTCACCTTATCCGCCTCGGCAGACCTTTATCTCCGCGCTAACTTTCTCAGTTCCTTTGTGTACACAAGCCGCACTATCGCAATAATGGATTCACGACAGTATGTACTCCAGTTCTAATTCACATGGAGCTGAAAGGCAGCCAAATAATATTAATATAGAAGAGGAACTTACAGCAATTGTGACCCAAAGACCAATCAAATTACTTTATGTAGTTGCACCAATTTACATTTGACAGAGGAAATTAATAACTGATTGTAAACGTTTTTATTAAAACAAAATATTTTAAGATAGTTTCATGACAAATAAAATATATATATCTTAAATTTCCTGGGAATAGCCTATGAAATCTTCTTTATTCCGGATGTTTTTTCTTTTTCTTTTTTTCTCTCTTTTTTTCATAATTATTAAACTGTAAGAGATACACAATATATTCCCATAAAAAAGAGAAAATCTCATTGAAGCATACATAAGTCAAATAAATATAGATATTTTCAAGATATTCCTTGTTATTCGTTTGAATTTTCAATATTTATTATTTTCTCAAAGAGGAATCATTCATTTTTTGTCCTAGCCATGCAAAGAGAATGGAGGTCATAGTTACTGGATAGGGAATATCATATTAATGTAATAATTTTCTCTACATATACATAATAAGTGAGAAGATATTTTATTCTACTTAAATCAATTAAACTACATTAGACTAAAGTGTACTGAGATTTTTCTGGAAATATACGTTAGAAATCTGCTGAGTAAAATTAATTATCTACAATAGTTTATCTTGATAAAAATTAGTAATATAAAATACATACTAAACAGTATCAGTACGTCCAATGAATCCACATGTGTTCTTTTTGAAAACCCCAAAATAACAAACTTTCCCAGGTATTATTCTTAAAACTAGCTATTTCCTCAACTTTTTGATATATTTTAAATGGTTTACCTGGCCTTTTATTATTTTCTTGACATTCATAGCTTTCCTTTCATGGAAGTGTTGAAAACAGTATTGTTGTATAAATTAAATTAATTGGGAGTCGATTAATAACACAAAACAACACCCACTTTTAAAGTGGGTGTTGTTTTTTGTTATTAATCGACTCCCAATTAATTTAATTCATAGCTTTCTAATAAAGTGTGAACCATGGAATTGCAATAGAGTGCAAAATATTATTTTTATCTATTAAAATAAGCATTCACAGATTAAAATTGTACATCTATTTATAAAAAGGTTATGTGTTAGTAGTGCTGACTCATGTAAATTATATCTTCTATGTACTTCATCCTAAAACATAGTTTCACCTCCTAGAGTATCTCATAGGAACTGCCCTAGGTACAACTAATTTGAAGACTCAAAACATATGCCCTTTAACACTAAGTGACTTTGAAGTTATGCCACATTAACTTACCTCTGGTAACCTGTAGTTTATCACAAGAGTTTCCCCACTAGCTCGGGCTCTTTTTGCAGTAAGTGCAGCAAGTAATGTTTCTTGCTTCACTCTTAGAAGCTCTGATATTAGAGCTACCACTTCAGGATTGCGGACGCACACAGACTCATCATGATGATACGCTGATTTCCGTGGGGCAAATGCAACATTGCCCAGTAATAATACAGCTGATAGTACAGCAAATAGGCGTCGCTGTTTTTCAGTGGTGAAGCCTACCATTTCCATTGACTGCTTCAGCCGCGAGAATTCGTATTTCTCATCCACATTGTCAAGAAGATAACAACCACTCTGAAAACAAATCAGTTGTGCATTATATTCCTTCACATGCAATGTATTTTCTATCTAGCCATTTAAGGATAAAAGTAATTTTTTTCCACTACTCATGTTGTGATAAGCATAGTATTATGTATATTTTATATTTACGAGTAATTAGAAAATGCCTCTCAAGGGAAGTAAGTCATTTTTCCTCCCTACTTACCTCCCTGCTATGAAGGACTGAATTTGTTGTAGGAGCTGCAATAATTTATATTTCTATGCAATTCAGAAAATACTCACATTTATTTATTGCTACCCAAAGAAAAATATCCAATAATAGAAACAAAACTAAATACAAATGAAACTGTAACTTGGAAAACAATAACAGATGTGAGAGATTACTTACTGAATTGCACAAATAGCTAATTGAAATAGAATATTAATAGAAACACATAATTATTAAATTCAATATTCATGTACATTTTATATCACATAACTTATTTAAAACTTATTGTAAGGAGGTTATATTTGACAACTTTTTTGACCAAAATTTGAAATTATGTACCACAAATAACTAATAATAGGTACATGATAAGCATGCATGGAAAAAAATCTTATATGCAACTTGGGAGGTAGGTAGAATGATTCATCCTCGGACTCAATATTGCTAGCCCTCACTTTGTTTGAGCGTAAACAAGTCCTCTGATGGTAATTTATACCTACCTCCCTTATAGCATAAATAGCTATTAAAAATATTCAGATTTCCAGAAGTTAGTTTCCTTTGGGAAAAATGTATACTGTCAACTCTGGTATGCATTTATGTATTAGTTACTATCATTCCTAGACAGAAGTAAAATGTGAACCTACTTTATTTAAATAATTATAATCTTCTGTCTTGCGTAGATGTAATAATTGTTTCTCTGCCTCTGATGCACCAGCAAGCAGATAATAGAACACATGGTAGTTACGTTCATTACGACCCTGTGAGCAGATCCTTGACTTTTCTAAAAGGTATTTCTGCACTACAGCTCTGAAAAAAAAAAGGTCAACTTTATGTAAGCCAACAGAAATCAGCAAACTCAATTTTCAGTTTTCCAATACTTTGACATACAATAAAAGTAAATCTATAACTAGAGCTGAGCAAGATGTCTGTTACTACATATCCAAAAGCCATTAAAAACAGATTTATTCTGAAATTTACACTATCCATACTTCAAAGTCTTCCAGCTTAACATGCTACATTTGTATGTACTGAAAGGTATCCAATCTGTAGTAGTTGATATTCTTTTCCACTCCGCTGTAACCGAGCCCTTCTTTTTTAGGGGTTGGGGGGGAGAATGCTGGGAAATTCACACCTTAAAATTCTTGGAACTCTAAAAGAAGGAAAGCATAATGAATGTCCTTCTTTACCACCAATTGTAAGTGTAACTGAAATAATTTGTCAGGCAAATTATTCTAATACAGATTACCAACTGCTTCATTACATTAAGCTCACTTTCTAGCTTCTGACCATTGTATTAGCATAGCTCTCAGCTAACAAACTAGGTTTAAAAAAATCTAGGACTGCATTTTGCAATTTCGTAACCTGTAAGCATACCATTACGTACTATTAATCTGAAGGCACCAGGGAAACTCTCTGATTTCATTCACAGTTCTTGTATTAAGGATCTGTGGTTTTAATCCCAGCTATAGGATGATTTTAATGAAATGAAATGAAAAGGATGATTTTAAATTGCTTCTATACAAGACTTCAACTCTAACTCATGTAAAGTATCCCCAAGACCTAATGTGATTTGGAATCCATGACAAAACCTATAGACATTCTAATATCCTCATTTAATCTAATGAAGGCAACACCATATGTATTACCAAGGTTGTTAAGCATGGACTAGCGATGGACTTGGAGGTTTGTGTATTCAACTGCCAAGATTCCTTCCTGAATTATGTTTTTTACCAGATCTTCCTTAGTCATAATTGACAAATGCTGGTAAGGTACTGTAAACTCAGACATGGAATATTTCTTTGCCAATTATCATTTTGTGTCATTTATTACCAGTACCAAGCCTGTAGGTCCTCTGCCGTGGCGTAGTGGGCTAAGGCATCATGCTTTGGTTCCCTGCTACGGAATGCAGCCCGGGTTCAATCTCACCCAAGGGGGTGTGGATTTTAAGTCTTGGGTATAGGAATGGTGCCCACTCAACATCATGAGGAAACTAAGGAGCTTGCGATAGGTAAGTGACCCTGGTCATTAAAGCCAGCTTTCCAGCTTCGGGTGTCAAAAATGCTGACCACGTCTCCTCCCCATATCGGTTGGATTGACCTCTACCTTACGTATGTGGGCATGAGTCCGGCATTCGGGTTGGCAGGCCCTGGTCCGATATGGACTGTAGTGCCATGGGTTTAACTTTTAACCATGCCTGTAGTACCATAAGAAGTAAGAATGTGTGTTAAAAAAGTATTTAAATATTAAAAAAGACAAATTCTACCTGCAGTTAATAAATGGTCTCGTCATTGCTGCAAACCTCATAGCAGACCTACTGGGGAGCATTGAAAACAGCAATATATATTTATTTATTTGGTGCTAGAGGATAGATGTATGTACACACACTCCAATTCAAATAATAAAATGGGGCTATCAGAATTGGCCTATGTAACACAACAAATATAAAAAAATAGAAAAAATGTACAGAACGATAGAATGATCATGATATGTAACATATTAGTGTTGATAAGCTATTCATTATAGGCAGGAGAGACTCAACCCGGGTCCCAACATGAAGCAGTTAATCAAAATATTGAAAGGTATATCAAGAAATTGAGTTTAAAAAGATGGAAAAAAGACTTGAAACAAGAATAAGTGAAATTACTGTGGAGATGAAAGAGATTATTTCAAATTATTAACAAAGAACAAAAAAAGATCGTGCACATCATAATGAAAGACCAAAGAACTTAGAAAACATGGAAGCAAGGGATAGGCAATTCAACACTATAATTTTTGGAGTTAAGGAATGAAGAGAAAGAAGATAATGTGGCAAGAGATAAAAGACATCTTTACGAAAAAGTTAGAGATACAGTTTTCTGAATGGGAAGCGGCAGATTCTTTTAGAATTAAAAAAAAAAAAAAGAGGAATAAAATCAAGGCCAATACTTGTAAAAAGTTCCAATTAGAAATTTAAATGGATGATGTTATAAAGCTCTAAAGACCTGAAGGGCATGAATTTTTTTATACACCATGATTATAAAAAAAAGAGCTGGAACAGAGGCCATTTTACTGAGGCAAATGAAAAAGACAGGGAAGAGAGAAAACTGCATGTTAGGGATCTGAAGTTAATTAATGATGGTAGAAAACAGGATATGAATGGGGAAAAAATGATGGCAGACATAAGCAATGAAAAAATCGTTCAAGATGCTGAACTGAAAGTAGAGAGGATTTGATGACAGAAGGAGAGAAGCAAGAAGACAAGCAGATGATACCACCACGTCACATATTGCCACCCCAGATTAGGGATGACATCAACAGGTTGGTCTTGGGTGTGAAGCTGGATTAGACATGTGGAAGCTGGCTTGACTGTTGCATCTATGCCAGAGGGAAGTATAATGCAAGTGAGAAAGAAGAGGGATGGTTCGAATGATGAGGCGAGATTTACAAGAAGGAAAACAAGGTGGAAACAGTTTAGACAGGAGAGGAAAGGTTATGTTTAGGAGTTACAATAACTTTCCATAATGGACTGGAATGTGAAAGGTCTATACACGAAGATACCGAATGGCAAAATTTATCAGATAATTAAGAGCGCTGATGTAAGGGAAAAAAAGCCAAAGTTAAAGAAAAAGATCCAGTATCCAATGGTCTAGAAGTATTTGTCACAAAGATTAATCACTTTAAAATCAAGATTGAAGAGATCTTAGGCAGTAATAAAGTGTTATGCTGTGTTTTTAAGGAATTAATAGGAAGAAAGGCTCAAATGTGTGTAGGTATTGTTTAGAACCCATTCTGTACTTCCAGGTTTTACGACCCAACTTATATTAAATTGAAACAAAGCACTGATGAACTAAAAGGCAAATATACAGGTGCAGCAATTCTTTTGGTGGGTGACTTTAATGCAAGAATAGAAGAATTGGAGTAGATTTTAAGGTTCTGACTCAAAATGAGATAAATACAGAAAAGCGTTGTAACACTGATAACATCTATAATAATGAAGGCAAAAAGTTAATAGATTGTTCTGAAGAGAATAATCTTTTGATGTGTAATGGTGTTAAAGGGAAAGATAAGTGCAGAGATTTTACTTTTGTAAGCAAAAATGGGCAGTGTTATAAAATACATGTATTTGCTAAATCTCAAGAAAGACAGATATATATATATATATATATTAGTAGATTTTGAAATTACCAATACAATATGCATTAGGAATACAATTTAAAGTAAAGGAAATTAATTTGTTCTTCCACAGAAGCCATGTGTGAGCTAAGGTTTGAATAAGTAGAGCCAAAGTGAAAAATTCAATGCCATAGCTGGAAGACCCATAGTTCAAATCCCAGCTATGACATTGAATTGTTCAGTCTGACTCTACCTATTCAACAGAGTAAAAGGTTAGAGGAAAATAATTTTATGAGCTTATAGAAAATAGAAAAACTGAGGAAAGTATGTTAAGTATTGAAGTGCTTAAAAAGCAGCAAACAAAATAAAATAAAAGTTTTCGATTGACAGAGTCAACATGAAAAAACCTTAGCCTGTATATGGCTAGTTAAAAAAAATGATTAATCTCCATCAATTAAAGTTATTGAGAGAAGATTAAAAGAAATGGCACCTGGTATGACAATGAATGCAGAGAAGGCAAAAGGAGGGTACAGAGATAGTTACTGTGCTGGAGACAAACAGAAGATAAATTAGATAGGGATAATTACTGCACAGAAAGATTGTCATTAAATGTCAGGTTGGTTTAATCTTGAATGTTAATTATTCGAAAATCTTAATGAAAAATAAAACAGAGTAAAAGCTAAATTGAACAGATTATGCGAAAATCAAAAGACAGTACAACCAACGACACAAAATAATAATAAAAATGATAATGTAATTAATCTTTCAACTTGCATTCTTAATGAAAAAGAGATCAATTTTCTAAGCAAAAGTATAAAAACATGTGTAGGTTTTTTCAAAAAATATTGAAGATTACATTGTAGACATTGAAATGCAAGTCAGGATTTAAAAGAATATGATAAATCATTGGTTAAAATGAAATGTAAAATCTTGCAAAAATTAAATAACCTAAAGGAAATTACAACAAACATATTATTAAATTATTAAAGGAAAAAGAAAAGTTATATTCACTAAAGCTGACAAAAGGAACAAAACTGTAATATTAGACAAACAGGATTACATTAACAGTATAGCGGTTGTTTGCCTCATGAATCTCTTGCTGCAATGTGACCTTATGTATCAGCTTTCATGAAGCTGGATGCACCCCAGTCGTGTGGTATACGCAGCGTAGTCATGAGTTAAAAAATATATTTTAATTTTCCAGAGAAATTCTTTTTAAAATTGATAAATTGTTCAAAATACTATGGTTGCTCAGGTATGCATGAGATCTAATCTTGGGCGTGGTATTGGATAGGTGAAGTATAGAAATTTAAGATAAAGGAAATCAAAAGGTTGAAAATTTTTATTCAATTTTAATTTGAAACTCAATTCAAATAAGATTTGTATTTTAAATCAATATATTCCACAATTATACTTTTTCTCTGAATAATTCAAATATAATCTCAGAAACTATTTGTAGTTGGTTTATTAATACTCGTCACTTACTTAACCAACTACAAATAGTTTGAGATTAATTTTGACGTCACTTACTAAATTCCTCCAAACACATATAAATTCAAATATAGTTTAAAATCTCTGGTTTGCAAGCAGACTCTTGCAAGTATCTATTATTTCCACACACATCTACTCACAATGCAGTCCAGATGCAAAAGACTATCTTCTCATTTACAATTATTGATTTTTACCTTATCACCATGGTCACCAAACACGTCAATTTTCTGATTTTTCAAATACAAAGTCCTAAAACCAATTTTCTATTATAATTTTGTCTTTCTATTGAATTTATGATATTTACCATTTATTTAGATTAAAACATTAACTTGATCTTTACCTATTCATGACGTACTCTATTCAATCATGGCTCTCTATAACTCATATTAATTCACAACACAACTTTCATCATTTTAAAGATATTAACATGAAATAAATTGATAAATTAAACAATGCTCTGGCACTTGGTTCATTAATAACTTTTTCAACAGAGTGGAATTTTTAGTGCAAGAAGAAGATTACATAAGCATTAAGAATGACCCTTTAAAATCATGCATTGTAAATGTGAATAAAACACACAATGAGGTTAAAATCCTACCTTAAAAGGAACAGCATATGGTTAAAGTCAGATATCCAGTTTTACCAAGAATTTATGCCTTGCCTAAAATTCATAAACCCGGTAATAAAATGAGAGATTCTAAATTTTATAAATTCACCCACTTATCTGGAAAAATGGTTAAACAAAAAATTTAGTACTTTTGATAGACATGACGGCTTAAGTATCAAAAACTCATTAGAGTTAGTAAACAAGATCAGCAATGTAGTATTGTCAAAAAATAATAGGTTTGCTTCCTTTGATGTGACTGCTCTATTTCCTAGTATTCCCAGAGAAAAACTTCTAATGTTTTTTAAAAAATGACTGAATTCTATAGATTTGAATAAGAACTCAATAGATGATTTTATGATACTTACTAATCTGTGTTTAGACCAAAATTTCTTTACTTTCAATGGAAAATATTTTCAACAAACTTCAGGAGTAGCTATGGGTAGTCCTCTTTCTGCTTTTCTTGCTGATCTTTCTATGAGTTTTTTGAAATACAAGTCACTAATGCTTTTCTTTCAATTTTTGAAATATGGTGTAGATACGTGGATGACATTTTTGATAGTTCCTGAGAGAGACACGTAGATGATGCTTTAAAACGTCTAAATTTGCAGGATAAAGCTATAAAGTTCACATCAAAAATTAAAAACAGTGGTTACCTCCCCTTCCTGGATCTAAAGGTAATAAAAAATAACAATAAATTAAACTTTGGCATTTATACGAAATCAACTCACATTGATAACTAGGGCCTAGATTTTGATGAAAAGTCATCTTTTTTCCGAGTAGTCACAGATGCATTTTCCAGTCATTTTCTTTCTTTTTTATGAACTTATTGGGCATTTTCATCAGTAGCCTACATTCGGGAGGCTCAGGTTTGATTCCCATGACCGACCTGACCCTGACCCATGGGATATTTGGTTTTTTTTTAAATAATCTGTGATTAGAAGTTCATATCATCTTTTATGAAATAGTAACTTTGTAAGTGTGGTAAATATGTAATTAACACACATCAGCGTCCTAACAGTGCTAGTGAATTTATGATGCATCAATTCGAGGAATCGCCGATTACATCATGCAATACAAGTAGATTGCATCAGTCAGGACTTCAGAAGCTAGAACTGTTGCAGTAAGGAGAGGTGTGTAAATTGTTGTGTTGTAGAATTGAAATGCCAAAACAAAAACAGTCAACTGCGTCCCGCTTGAAACAGTATGTTTCAGATTATTAAATTTTAGATGAGTCGCATTTTTTACACATCTGCTTCACTTTCGTACCTATTTTGAGGACATGTTTCGCAAATCTTCGTTTGCATCTACGGCTCTTGTGCGACTGAAGCTAGATCCAGCGGTGTGGGTAATTCTGGGGTTGTTGCTGCCATCTGTTGATTTAGTGATGAACTGAAATGTGGGATTCTCTTCTAGCGGGATTTCAAAGTTCATTAGTTGGTTTTTATGTTTTTCTATGTATATCCTCTCCCATATGACGAGTTCACTATGTTTTTGTACGTATTTTAGTAATTCTGTGCTATCTTCAATTTCATGATTTTCAGACCAGAAATGAGCTGCTATTGCGGACTTGGCGGACATATTCTCTACTGATGGAATTGTATTGTTCTGTAAAGTGTGCAAAATTAAAGTCGCTGCAGACAAACAGTTCACCGTACAATATGTAAGAGAGGAAAAACATTTGCGAGCTTTTCAAAATGTGAAAAAATGACAAGTGTCTCAGTTACTGTTAAAAGAAACCGCTTCAACATCAAGTAACAAGTCATCTTCCTTTTATAAAGAATTATGTGAGGTGTTTGTTAGTGCAATATTCCGCTAGCAAAATTAAGTAATTCCAAATTAAAAGATTTTCTTGAATGTTACACTGGTGATACAATTCCAGATGAATCAACTTTCCGTAAAAGTTAGATACAAAAATGTTATGAAAACACGTTAAACCGAATATGTGAATGGGAAAAAAATTTATGTATCAATTGATGAGACAACCAATTCAGAGGGGTGTTATGTAGCCAATGTAGTGATAGGTATGCTAGAAGCTACTGGTGCCAGACAAATGTTCTTACCTCAGAGGTTATGGAAGCTATTAACCACTGATAGATATGCAAACTGTTTGATAAATCATTGTGTTTATTTTGGCCTAGTGGAATACAGCATGACGTGTCCCTCTTCCTAACAGATGTGCCTCACATGGTAAAGACGGCAAAATCGATCCAATCATTTTACAGTAAGATGGTGCATGTTACATGTTTGGCCCATACTTTTCATCGAATTGCGAAACATGTCAGATCAACATTTTCTAGAAGTAGGTACACTAATTTCCACAGCAAAGAAAATTTTGAAATAATTTTGCTCCCGGCAACAATTTTAACACGCTGGGGTATAGTTAACTGCATGTATATATCACTGTAACAATTTTCAAATAGTCAGAGAAATGGTCAATAGCTTTGATATAGTAGATTCTAAGGCAATTGAGAGCACACAGGATCTGTTTTCTGATACTCAAATCCAAGTGAGGATTGTGGAAGAGAGGATATAAAATGTAAAAGGTGAGATTGGGGACAAAGTTAGAAACTAAAATTTGTGTTGGACAAAAATAAAGGATACCAAACAGTTTGTCAGATTACCGATATCTTGTCAGGAGAAAACTTCAGAACTGATATTTTTGAACAGGATTTAAAGGTAGTGACATAGTGTTTTTCAAATATGCCCCTATAACATCTGTGGAAGTGGAGAGAAGTTTCTCAAAGTATAAAACAGTTTTAGCTGACAACCGCTGTTCCTTTACTTTTGATAACTTGTAGATGACTATGGTGGTGTACTGCAATGCTAAATAAGGTATGTTTTAGCTAACGGACACAGTAACTTATTTTTTCATATGTTATAAAATTGAAAATGACCTGATGAATTTTTAATTTATTTATTATTTAGTGGCAATAATTGCATTATTTAATAAGAAAGGTAATTTTAAAATGTGGTTATGAAACATGTATTCATTATTTGTCTGCAATTGTTATTAATTTATCATTATGAAACAAACTTAATTTTTGTAAGGTCATTTTTTAACATTTTATGTGCATTTTTTATATTTTAAGGGAATGTTATAGCTCATTTTTAGAGAATTTGTAACAACTTCCAGGCTCAACTGATAACTATATAAAAAATGAAAGTTTCAACCCTTTGTCACGTAAAGTTGCTGTTTTTAATACTTTGATTTACAGGTTGATAAACATACCTCTAAACCAGAAAGAATGTTACAAAGAATATAAACACATTATTAACACTGCTTTAATCAATGGTTTTTAAGAAGATTTTATACACAAAAGGTTAGAAAAATTTAAATATAAAAAAATGTAAGTGATGTTTCCACCATTAAAAAAGTAAAAAATTATTATATTTTCAAAAAATGTATTTATCATCCATGGACAAATAAAAAATTCCAAAAGATTTTCAAAGAAATGGGTATAATACTGGCACCTCAAAATAAATACAGCATAAAAATTTACATTTTTTAAAAAAGACAAAATTTCAGACAGCAAAAAAACTGGTATTTATAAAGTTAACTGTTTAGAATGTGATAAGATCTACATTGGTAGGAACAATCGTAATTTAGTACCAGAGTGAAGGAACATTTCAGAAATATTAAATATAAACAGACAGACAAATCGGCAGTAGCTATCATTTTTGGTCATCTAAACATGAAATAAACCCAAAAATTAAATTACTGAAACAATTGAACGAACTGATAGATTTAATGGTTTGGGAGGAAATACTTATTTTGAAAAATAAAGATTGTGTGCAACATTTTGATATCACACAAGTAAATGTCATCATTAAGTTTGTGTAGGTGGCAGATGGCAGTAAGACAGTGAGCTATTTTTTAAATTCCAAGAGTGCCGAAGGTAGGTAGGTAGGTAGGTAGGTAGGTAGGTAGGTAGGTAGGTAGGTAGGTAGGTAGGTAGGTAGGTAGGTAGGTAGGTAGGTAGGTAGGTAGGTAGGTAGGTAGGTAGGTAGGTAGGTAGGTAGGTAGGTAGGTAGGTAGGTAGGTAGGTAGGTAGGTAGGTAGGTAGGTAGGTAGGTAGGTAGGTAGGTAGGTAGGTAGGTAGGTAGGTAGGTAGGTAGGTAGGTAGGTAGGTAGGTAGGTAGGTAGGTAGGTAGGTAGGTAGGTAGGTAGGTAGGTAGGTAGGTAGGTAGGTAGGTAGGTAGGTAGGTAGGTAGGTAGGTAGGTAGGTAGGTAGGTAGGTAGGTAGGTAGGTAGGTAGGTAGGTAGGTAGGTAGGTAGGTAGGTAGGTAGGTAGGTAGGTAGGTAGGTAGGTAGGTAGGTAGGTAGGTAGGTAGGTAGGTAGGTAGGTAGGTAGGTAGGTAGGTAGGTAGGTAGGTAGGTAGGTAGGTAGGTAGGTAGGTAGGTAGGTAGGTAGGTAGGTAGGTAGGTAGGTAGGTAGGTAGGTAGGTAGGTAGGTAGGTAGGTAGGTAGGTAGGTAGGTAGGTAGGTAGGTAGGTAGGTAGGTAGGTAGGTAGGTAGGTAGGTAGGTAGGTAGGTAGGTAGGTAGGTAGGTAGGTAGGTAGGTAGGTAGGTAGGTAGGTAGGTAGGTAGGTAGGTAGGTAGGTAGGTAGGTAGGTAGGTAGGTAGGTAGGTAGGTAGGTAGGTAGGTAGGTAGGTAGGTAGGTAGGTAGGTAGGTAGGTAGGTAGGTAGGTAGGTAGGTAGGTAGGTAGGTAGGTAGGTAGGTAGGTAGGTAGGTAGGTAGGTAGGTAGGTAGGTAGGTAGGTAGGTAGGTAGGTAGGTAGGTAGGTAGGTAGGTAGGTAGGTAGGTAGGTAGGTAGGTAGGTAGGTAGGTAGGTAGGTAGGTAGGTAGGTAGGTAGGTAGGTAGGTAGGTAGGTAGGTAGGTAGGTAGGTAGGTAGGTAGGTAGGTAGGTAGGTAGGTAGGTAGGTAGGTAGGTAGGTAGGTAGGTAGGTAGGTAGGTAGGTAGGTAGGTAGGTAGGTAGGTAGGTAGGTAGGTAGGTAGGTAGGTAGGTAGGTAGGTAGGTAGGTAGGTAGGTAGGTAGGTAGGTAGGTAGGTAGGTAGGTAGGTAGGTAGGTAGGTAGGTAGGTAGGTAGGTAGGTAGGTAGGTAGGTAGGTAGGTAGGTAGGTAGGTAGGTAGGTAGGTAGGTAGGTAGGTAGGTAGGTAGGTAGGTAGGTAGGTAGGTAGGTAGGTAGGTAGGTAGGTAGGTAGGTAGGTAGGTAGGTAGGTAGGTAGGTAGGTAGGTAGGTAGGTAGGTAGGTAGGTAGGTAGGTAGGTAGGTAGGTAGGTAGGTAGGTAGGTAGGTAGGTAGGTAGGTAGGTAGGTAGGTAGGTAGGTAGGTAGGTAGGTAGGTAGGTAGGTAGGTAGGTAGGTAGGTAGGTAGGTAGGTAGGTAGGTAGGTAGGTAGGTAGGTAGGTAGGTAGGTAGGTAGGTAGGTAGGTAGGTAGGTAGGTAGGTAGGTAGGTAGGTAGGTAGGTAGGTAGGTAGGTAGGTAGGTAGGTAGGTAGGTAGGTAGGTAGGTAGGTAGGTAGGTAGGTAGGTAGGTAGGTAGGTAGGTAGGTAGGTAGGTAGGTAGGTAGGTAGGTAGGTAGGTAGGTAGGTAGGTAGGTAGGTAGGTAGGTAGGTAGGTAGGTAGGTAGGTAGGTAGGTAGGTAGGTAGGTAGGTAGGTAGGTAGGTAGGTAGGTAGGTAGGTAGGTAGGTAGGTAGGTAGGTAGGTAGGTAGGTAGGTAGGTAGGTAGGTAGGTAGGTAGGTAGGTAGGTAGGTAGGTAGGTAGGTAGGTAGGTAGGTAGGTAGGTAGGTAGGTAGGTAGGTAGGTAGGTAGGTAGGTAGGTAGGTAGGTAGGTAGGTAGGTAGGTAGGTAGGTAGGTAGGTAGGTAGGTAGGTAGGTAGGTAGGTAGGTAGGTAGGTAGGTAGGTAGGTAGGTAGGTAGGTAGGTAGGTAGGTAGGTAGGTAGGTAGGTAGGTAGGTAGGTAGGTAGGTAGGTAGGTAGGTAGGTAGGTAGGTAGGTAGGTAGGTAGGTAGGTAGGTAGGTAGGTAGGTAGGTAGGTAGGTAGGTAGGTAGGTAGGTAGGTCAGTCAGTCAGTGTCAATGTTTTGTCTGTTGACAGGTGAAATGAAAGAGTTGTTTTGAAACCGGTACCAAAGGATTGCAAATACAGATAAGTATACTGAAGTTGTGTTGCTATAGTGCTTATTTATTGTTAATACTCATATAGTTTACTTCACTGTCAGCAGCTTCAGTTTTTTACATAAGAAATAGTTTACGTAAGTAATCCAATTATGTAACATTTATGTTAAGAAATGAATATTTATTTATTTTTGCTGATAGAAGCCTGTGAAACAGCAGTTCAGCTTTGTTTTTCTTTCTTTCTTTTCCTCCATCCTTTCTAACAGCTTTTATTGGCTTTAGAGGTTTGTTTCAAAAAGGTTGCAAAAATTCAGCACTAAATATAGCACTGCAATTCATTTCAGTGCTTCAAAGACAAGTAGTATTGATCAATAAATTAAAAGAAAAGTTTAAGCATATGATGAGTAAATTTGGGATTTTAATCTATAGGATATTCAGAAATTAAAATACCTATGGTTAACCTCCCAGAGATGAGATTCATTGTTACTATCATTGTATTCAATTGAATATTTTATTTTGTTAATAAAAAAAGTAAAAAATAAAACATTTTAAAAATAATTTTTATTTTCAAAGTTAACAAACCCAAACCACGTGTACAGCATTTGTAAGATGGGAAGGAGCGGAAGGGTTTTTAGAATAAAACCTCTGAACAAGAAATATCACTTTATCATGAGAATGTAATTTTGTGCTATTCTTCCAACACTTCCTTTCTGGGCAGCTGCCATTAATTTCATGATAGATGGGAAGGAGGGCAGCACTGTGGATAATTGGAGAGCTTCTACGCATATATACATATATATGTATATAAATCAATGCAATGACATAATGTATGCCATATATACCTACTGTTTGACAAGAACTAAACATTACAAAATATCTAATTTATATGTCGTCCTGGAAGTTAGATATCAAAATTGCTGTGAACATACAGAAACATTAATGCAATGCATATGTAGATAACAGAGAGCCTACAAAACTATAGGGGCCTGTAAAATTAGCAAGAGAACATGCAAATAATTCAAAATTAGAAGACTCATCTGTTTGTTATACTTTAAATCACAAAAAGAAAAAGAAAGGCTGATGGAAAAAAAAGCATACATAAAGTTTAGATGTTGAAGTGATAAAGAAATTTCTATTACTTTATTTCTATCAGTATTCTCTTCTCCACTAGGAAGTGAATTTAATTTATAGTTAACATTTAACTCCAGTATCACATGAAAACATCTGAAACTTATTTTCAGAGAAAGAACCCAGGCTATGAAGAAATTTTACTTCTGCCCTAAGATTGAAAATGGGTTTAATGCACCAACTTCTAATGTCACAGTATAAATAAAGCACAAAAACAAAAATATGTCTGAGGACATACATATCAAAAGAGCTTAATAATGTTCCCCGACATATAAAATTAAAATAAGGTTTGTGACAAAAATGTGACTGAAATACTAAACCCACTACAAAAATATGAATTACCAGCAAACCACAAATGTTCAGGTCATGCTTACAGCAGACAAAAGTGATTTCATAACACTTTATACCCACAAATTATCAACTAAAAACAAAAAGCATTATGTGTGGTATCACTTACCCATGGACCATTCCATTTTCCTTGTAATTCACTTGAATAAACTTTCCAAATCTACTTGAATTATTGTTGTGGGCAGTCTTTGCATTGCCGAAAGCCTGAAGATAAAAAGCATGCAGTCATGTTACAATTAAAATGTGTAAATCAAAAAACATTACTTCTATTTTAATTTCAAAATTTTTTCCAGTACCTCACAACTTCTGAAGCAAAAGGATTTTCATTAATGGATATTTACAACAGCAGCAGTGAAAGAATTATATTGGTTGGTGAGATTTCCAAGCAGTGTGAAGTGCAAGGCACAGTTTAAACAAGTGTAAAATAAACAAAATAGAAATAAATTAAGTATCAAAGTTGTTAATTTGTGAAACTTTCTATCTGCCAACAAAATAACTGGTAGGATTATAAAGCACAATAGCTGAGCAAACAATGTACAGGGAAAAGATCCGAGGAATATCAAAAGTGTAGTCAAAGAACTATAGAGTAGGATAAATGTTTTGCTCAAGAATTCTGGGTTGCCAAATGTAATGCAAGGGTAATAGGTTTGAAGAAATAGGAAACAAGGAGGGAAGGTAATGGGTTTATCTTGATGGAATTCACATGCCCCATATCTAGCACTTAGGAAATACTGGGTTGAAGTTCCATAATCTGTGGTTTCCTACTTCACACACTTATGAAAGGTAAGGTTCAAGTCTAATGTTTGGCCCAATATATAATGACAAAAGTGTAGGGTGAAACTGTCTGTTGAGTTTGCGAGTTTAGCTGTCATGGTGTCTACTACGTATTAGTAGGTTTGTTTTCAAGTTTTGTTGAACTATCATCTTGAATTTCTTCAGAAATTATAGTTCTAACAAATATGTCATATTATATTACACAGAAAATGAAGCTAGTTACAGTGGAGTAATAAATATTATACAAATAAAAATATTTACTAATTAACTTCCACTTATCTTAAGAAGTTGATGTTAATACTTCTATCTAGCTGCATTATGTCATATATATTATATATAAACAGTTCTTAACAAATCTACAACTTAAGGGTTGTTAAAAATGTTCAAACAGATTGTTTATAAAACAGAAACAGCCAACAGTTCTCAGGAAAGGTTAGAGGTCATAGGGCTTGTGACGGAAAAAAAATACAAGAAAATTGCTATCTTACATTACACAATTTTGATCACTGAATAATTTACAGAACTGCTTGATTTACAAATTTACATTAATGTGATTAATAGAGATCGGATTTATAAGCACTATAAAGTATGAATATATACATGCATCTATTAACCTGCTAAATCTCCTCTGAAAACATTATAATAAGCTTATTAATAACAACTAAACACTAGTAACATAACTTCACTTATCTTATATAAATCCCCTTTCTAGATCTAAAAATAATGAAAAATAACAATAAATTAAGTTTTGGCATCTATAGAAAGTCAACTCACACGGATAATTATATCAAAAATAAAAGTTTTAACCCTATGTCACACAAATTTGCTGTTTTTAATAGTTTGATTTACAGATTGATAAACATACCTCTAAATGAAGAAGAATTTAATGGGGAATATAAACATATTATAAACACTGCTTTAATTAACGGCTTTAATAAAGATTTTATAATCAGAAGAATGGAAAAATTTAAATATCAAAAAAATGTTAATGATGTTTCCACTCTTAAAAAAGTAAAAGAGGATTATAATTTCAAAAAATTTACTTATCATCCGTGGGCAAATAAAAAGTTCCAACAAATTTTCAAAGAAGTGGGTATAATACTAGCACCTCATAATAATTACAGTATAAAGAATTTGCTACAGTTTTCTAAAAAAGACAAAATTTCAGACAAAAAATCTGGTATTTATCAAGTTAACTGTTTAGAATGCGATAAGATCTATATCGGTAGAACCAAGCGTAATTTAGAAACCAGAGCGAAAGAACATTTTAGAAATATTAAATATAAACAGACCGAGAAATCGGCAGTGGCTGATCATTTTTGGTCATATAACCATGAAGTAAATCCAGAAGTTAAATTATTGAAACAATTGAAGGAACCGATAGATTTAATGGTTTGGGAGAAGATATTTATTTTGAAAAATAAGGATCGCGTAATGAATTTTGATATCCCTCCTATAGACATCAATAAGTTTGTGTTGTCCCCGGTAGATGGCAGTTAGATAAGGAGCTATCCTTCAAACTCCGGTAGTGGTCAAGGTCAGTCAGTCAGTTAGTGGGTGGATGTCAAGCTGAGTGGCTGAGGATAAAGCAGATGTTTGCTTTGAAACCGGTCCCCAGGATTTATATAAGATAAGTGAAGTTGTGTTACTAGTGTTTAGTTGTTATTAATAACCTAGTTTACTTCACTGTCAGCAGCTTCAGTTTTTTACATAATTATAATAAGCATTTAAAATAAAGTACATTACTTGCAACTTTCTCACACTTAGTAATTTTGAACTAATCAAATAGTAAATTCCAAGCGCGGCTCTGGGTAAAAATTGAATAGGTGACTCGGAAAATTGGCTAACCTAAATTTGCAATATCAGCATCGCAAAAACGGATTTTATTCTGGAATAGTGGTTTTGAATTTTGATGGGTCTTCCCTCTGTATGAGTTCAAAAGTTCCTTAAAATTATCTTTATTAAAAGAATCCTCACTATCATTATGTGCACGAAATGTCATTTCTCGTTTACTTCCCCAGTGGGATATTGCATAAAAAGCCTGTTAAGCTTAACATTCTCATTGTATTTTACAATATACAGACATGAGCTTTCCCGAAGAGCACTGGCAATTTTGTTAGTGTTTTTTTCCCAGCTCCTTCAATCCAACACAATTATAACAAGTCTTAAATGTATTGATGTATTTTGAAGATGCTTCGCTGCAAAAATTTTCTAAACATAGCACTGATGTTGGCCTACCGACATTTACCACGTTGCATTTGTCAACATTTTTCCATAC
This sequence comes from Mantis religiosa, assembly GCA_030765055.1. Taxonomy (NCBI): domain Eukaryota; kingdom Metazoa; phylum Arthropoda; class Insecta; order Mantodea; family Mantidae; genus Mantis; species Mantis religiosa. The sequence continues at coordinate 130,285,339 of CM060951.1, forward strand.
AGAAAAGAGTGTTTGGAGAATGGAACACAACAAGCCATGTGTTGGATTCACTGTAAATCCCTTAAATATGAAAAATTAAACACTTCACATATCACACAATAATCACACAAAAAAATTACATTTTTACACAGGATGCAAACTGATAATAAACAGTAGCACATGACACAGATGGCTCACTTCAAGCAGGTTAGCAGTTGTACCAACAAATTTCTTTTCAAATAAACGAAACAGTAGGAAGAAAATCTTGTATTATGATGGTAACACAAGTTGGTACGAAATACATGGCTTCTATGAATCGAATCCGTAGTCAAGGTAACCAGCCATGCATTCTGCCCCTCCAACCTCTCCTCACCCACCACATGTGTTACGGCCACTTTGGCCTTTTAACCGCTTCGCCGATGGCCATTTAAACCCTTCAGGGCCCGGAAACGGATACCCAATAAACACAACAGGACATTTAAATTGTTAAATGCTGTAAAAATGCATCATAAATACAATTCCTTATCTTCCGTATTTATTAAGTTATATAAACGAAACAAAAACTGGTTTAAAACTCATTAAAGGCAGTATAAATCTACAGTAACAATAAAGTAGAGACTACATTAATAAATTGTTGAAATTTCACTACTTTGTTTCACTGTAGCAAAAGCCATTCTTTGTGCCGAACACGCCTAATATGTGAATCATTTTGTTTTGTGTGTATACGAGCCATAGTATGTATGTATAGCTACGCAAGCAACTTCTCAGGTTCAAGTTTAGTTTATTTATGCTATGCCAAGCGATAATATGACGAGAATAAGTTGTGTCACACACTCACACACTGGAATGAAAACTCTGTCAGCATCTGTTATTACAGTGTTTCTCAACCAAGGTTTCTAGTAGCCTTATGCAGCAGTTTTCGCTCTGTATTTCAGTTATTTATACTCTCTCTGTGTTCAGAGTGATTTCTTGTAGCTATCAAGAGCTAAATGTATGGCACATTTGAAATTGTTAAATTTCAATGTTAACCATGGCTTATCCCGGTAATGTAGCAAATAAATTAGCTTGGGTATGATGTGTACAGGCTTCTGATATTACTGTAGAAAATCTGGAAGATTTGGTGTACGATTATGAAGGAGATCTTTAGGACATACGTAGCAGTGACGTGTACTGGTCTACAGCTGGCATGTTAGCTACTCCATTGTTTGGGGAAATGGCGGGTCAAATATGGGTGATACGGATCAGCTATTACCAGCTATCCCTCTTTACGGAAAACAGTTAAATGGTAAAAAAAAAGTATTTTTATACCACTGGATGTAACTATGCACAGTTGTTTAGTAATTTTCAGAGCTGTAAAAGACATTCATCTACCTGTACTTGCGCGTATAAAGAGCTCGTAACCTAATTGAGTATTATAATACTCAGAGGCCTCTTTATACTAGGGGGTAGCAAAATTCACCACATCATCCCTCATACTTGAGAGAAAACACTTTCCTAAAAGTATACCACCCACACCCAACAAACTTTTAACCATTTCGAAAATGTGTAGTGTGTTGCGAAAAAGAAGTTCGCAAGGAAACCAATATTATTTGGTGTGAATCTGCAGATGTGCCCTTGGGTGTTTATCCAGGTTTGGAGGTGTACAATTCAAAAAGAAACCTTTAGGGATACGTTTACATTCCTTATAGAACTAATTTAAATTTATTGTAAAACAGCAAGATTAAAATAATTGGCATTAAATGAGCATTAAATGCATGTATGCGCAGGACGTCTATACACGTCCATATCGGTTTGGGGCATTTTAACTTGGACGTCATATGACGTCCATATCGGTGAAAGGGTTAATGATGAATCACTAGTGGGGAAGTAAGCTAGCTGCATTACCAATGTGCGAGCGCCAGGAGAGCGGTTTCATTACAAAATATAATTTCGAGAACTTTTATAAATGAAAATTAACTGCTAGAACATAAAACATAACCATGTAAGTTATTGAAAAACAAGTAGGTGACTCGGCGATTCAAATGATCAAGGAAGAACTGTCCCTGGTAAATTCTTCAACACAGACACTGATTAATATTTATTTCTCTCTCTTTCAGTCTATGTTAGTATTAGTCATGTTTATTGCAATAAACAAATATTTTTCACTGTTTTCTGTGGAAAAATGATTTTATTCTGCCATTTGAAAAAGTAAATTGGAATTAACACTGTGAAGTAATGTAGTAATTAAAATTACACTATGAGTTGACTGAAACAATGTACTTCCTCAGGTATTCCTCTAAGGTCTTGATGTATCTTTTGACTATGCCATCCGACTGGGGATGTAGAGGCGTCGTGCGGGTCTTGTTCAGCCCAAGCCTTTGTAGTGCCTCCTTCATTAAGTTGGACTCAAAATTGGTACCCTGGTCACTGTGCAGCTCTAACGGCACCCCAAATCGGCAGAACACTTGCTCCACGAGACAGTCTGTGATTGTCTTTGCCTCTTGGTTCGAGATAGCATACACCTCCGGCCACTTGGTGAAGTAGTCCACGACTACCATCAGGTACTTGTTGCCTCGGTCGGACAATAGGAACGGTCCAGCTATGTCAATGGCGATCCGTTCGAATGGCGCTCTGATGCTGTACTGCTGCATGCGACACCGGCTCCTAGTCTGGGGGTCGCGACTCGCCACGCACACGTGACACTGACGGCACCATCTCTCAGCGTCTGCTCGGAGTCTCAGCCAGTAGTAGCGCTGTCGTAGTTTATCAATCATTCGGTTCGCTCCCAGGTGTCCTACTGAAGTACCGGCGTGCACTTCCACCATGACCTTACTCCGGAGAAGTACCAACTGTTCTCTCTGCGTCTTCCCCGTCGGGTGATTCCCATAACCGGAACAGCACACCCTCTCTGATCTTCAACGAGTCCCACTGGGCCCAGTACAACTTGTAGGTGGCACTCCTCGGTACGATGTCCTCCCAGGTTGGTCTTGTCCCTGCCTCCAATTCCCTCAAGAGTGGCCCCAAGTCTTCGTCTGCCAGCTGCTCCCTCCCCAGGCCTGCGCTATCCCAGCCATCCCAGCCACTGCAGTGACTACTCAGACTGCTGCGGCACGCTCCTTCTCTTTCATTCTTGTGCACTGGCCGCACTCCTCTGGACAGGGTTTTCGGGACATAGCATCTGCGTTACCGAGGCTCTTCCCTCTGCGATGTTCCGAGGTGCAGTCGTACTCCTGCAGCCTCTGGACCCAACGTGCTGTCTGGCCTTCCAGGTTCTTAAAGCTCAATAGGCAGGATAGGGCGGAATGGTCAATCCTCGGTGGAATGGCTGACCATACAGGTACTTGTGGAAGTTCTATAAGGTCTTTAATACCGCCAATAATTCTCATCGGGTGACGCAGTAGTTCTTCTCTGCCTTGGATAACGCCTTGCTGTAGTAGGCTATCACCCGCTCGTGGCAGTCCTGGACTTGGGATAGGACGCCGACAATATAGTGGTCGCTGTCTACAATGAAAGCGCCGCCTGGTTCTGGAAATCCCAGAATAGGAACACTGCACAGTGTCTTCTTCAGGCGCTGGAAAGCGTCTTCGGCGTCCTCCATCCACATGTAAGGTCGGTGTTCTGTCAGGCGGGTGAGGGGCTTGCAGTTGGAGAACCCCTTTATGAAGCGTCGGTAATAGCTGCACAGCCCCAGGAAACTGTGCAACTCTTTCTTATCCTTTGGGCGAGGCCAATCTCTCACAGCCTGTGTCTTCTCCAGGTCTGTGACCACTCCGGTTGCTGAGACTATGTGGTCCAAGTAGTTCACTTCCTTGCGAAAGAGCTGGCACTTCTTCGCGTTCAGCTTCAGGTTGGTCGCCTGCAGTCACTGTAGCACCTTGCTCAGGCTCTCCAGGTGGTCTTCGAAAGTCTTACCAACGATATCGTCCAGATATAGCAGGCAGGCTCGTAAATCAGTCCTCTCATCACTGACTCCATGAGGTGTTGGAAGGTAGCTGGTGCATTGCAGAGGCCAAAGGGCATAACTGTGAACTGCCAAAGCCCTTGGCCTGTCGAGAACGCGGTCTTCTCCTTGTCTCTTGGGTCTAGAGCTACCTGCCAGTAGCCAGACTTCAGGTCCAGGGTCGGGAACCACTGTGCACCAGCTAGCATGTCCAGGGTGTCGTCAATCCGGGGTAAGGGGAAACAGTCCTTCCGGGTGACAGCATTCAACTTCCTGTAGTCTACACAGAAGCGTAGCTCGCCGTTCTTCTTTGTCACCAAGACTACAGGGGAACACCAAGGGCTGGCAGACTCTTCAATCACTCCCCTGGATCTCATGTCCTCCAGCATGTCTCGTACCGCCCCTAGCTTCGCCAGCGGAACGCGTCTATACCTTGTTTCACGTAAGCTTGCCCAGTATCTCTTAACGGTCACGTGACCTAATCACCTCTCATTGGTTGCTGTTGTGGTAATGACTGTCGTGCGGTAAAAATTAGTTCGTTATTTAACATGGTGATATATTATATGTTGGAAGAGAATTGTCAAATTTATATTTTTGTAACTGTTTTAATTGAATATATTACGCAACAGATTTGATTTATCTGAAATGCATGTTAATTCTTAAACGAAGTAAAGAGGAGGTTCCTTTGCTCTCAAGCACATGGCACGATAGCACGTGGTTTAGTGGTAGTGGTGACATTTGTTTATATGACTTTTATCACTGACCTTGTTTTGAACTGGATTAGTCATACATCGCCATTCGAGAGTGCGGGAGCTAAATTATTTTATTGCGCATGTACTTATTATATGTATAATGGCAGAGTCTACCGCCAGTTTTTCGCTGAAGTATCGCAAGGATAATTATTTACAAACAGGCAAAAAAAGAATTGTCTTGCACGTGTTTAATGCACTTACAGAGAAGAATCCGTCTTTGTCAGTGAGAGAAGACGAACAGCTGTGCTCTGAAGTTACAGGTGTGAGTGTTAGATACGTAGGAACATCGCGACATGAAATTGAGGAAGCAGGAAAACTTACCACTCCAGGCAAAAGCAGGAATAAACAAAAGTGCGTCCTCGGAGAAAATACGTGAAAAGTGTTGCGCGTCGTCATGTGCATAGTTCTTTTTTTTTTAGAAACGAACACCCTAACATAAGTAACATTTCGTCCTGTAAATGAGGATGCAGATTGGCCAAATTTCAGCAGATTGCTTATACAGCTGGGATTTGTGAATGAAAAAGAGGCAAGAAAAATGTGCTAAAAGAAAGAGGCGATATTGCTGTGTGGCGAAGATGCTATTTAAGGACAACCACACTGCACCGAGATACAAATCGCTAAATATACACGAAGAACACACGAAAAGTAAAGTATGGTGTGACACGACTTTTAAGACTGAAAGACAAGCATTTTTGAAAGGTATGGGTGCTGGTTTAAAAATCCCAGTGGAAAAGGCCAAAGGCCTTTCATTATAAACTCTTTCAGTTTCATTGCTCAGTCATTCTGTTTCAATTTGCTCAGTTCATTATAAACTTGTATTTTTGCATGCCTTCATATCCCGGCAATTATTACGACATTTACTGCAGGTTTAAATGTGACGGGAAGGCACCGCCTATGGCCTATGACGCGAAAGCATTAGCCAATTAGGGCGAGGGGGAGGGTTGTTGAACGCGGTGTGATACATTTCAGCGGGGCAAGGTTATATGAAACAGAGATTAGGTGGTTGCCAAATAGGCTGGGCGTCCCCGGTGTCAATGCGGTGAAGCACTTTGTCCGTGCGGCCCTAGTCACTGTCACCTTGGCTGAAGACCCGCTGGTATCGTCTCAGTAGTTGTCGAACTTCCTCCAGCTGTTCTGCGGTCAGGGGGTCGGCCGCCCTTTCCAGTAAGACTTCTAGTCGGGGCCCCAGATGTTGCATCGGCACCGGCTCCTGTGTCTTGACGATTGCTGTTACGCTTACCACAGGCTCGCACGTTTCCAACTCCTTCCCAGCCTGGACGTCGTGATTGGTGTCCGTTGGGTTTAGCAGTTTCACTGGCACTTCCTCTCGGCACGGCAACAATGCCCTGGCTACACAGTCCGCTACAGTCATCTTCTGGTCCAGCACCATGTTCCTGGTTCTCTGGCCTTCCAGTCGCGCCATCACCACCACCTCGCTCCTCGCGGGGACAAGCACCTCTTCGTTCAAGACGACCCTGCAGATTCCAAGGCACTCTTCGGGTTGACGGAGTATAACCTCTTCTCCGTTGAGCCGCAGAACCTTCCTGCCAACGTCGACCGTCGCCTCGTGGCTCCTGAGGGCATCCAGTCGCAGAATCACCTCAGCCACCTTCACGACGAACACCCACAGACGCACGGCACTCCGTCCCAAGGTCAACTTCAGCAGATCCTCCTTCTCCACAGGCAAGGTGTCGCCCGATGCCGGCATCAGCTGGTATGGTCGGCTCGGCTTCCTCGACGGCTAACCCCTGGCTATGTCAGGTCTGATGACGGTTCACGGCTGCCCCGGTGTCTACCAGCACGCGGCACGGCTTATCTCTCATCCAACCGTCCGCGATGAGGCTGTCATCCATCCGTCGGCTGACGGCGCGCAGTGTCACTCGAGTGGATGGTGACGTCGCCGCTGACGTGCCCCTCTCCACGCCGGGCCTTACTCGGTCTTCCGGCTTCTCTTCCTGGTGTCGGCAATCTCTCTCTAGGTGTTCCAGCTGTCCACATCCCCAACACAGGCCACTAGGTCTTTGCCGACGTCCCTCGGCTGATCTTCTGTCTCCGGTGTAGCGGACACTCCTCGTTCTCGAAGTCGGGGTAGCCGTCTTCTTGGCCGCCTAAATCTTCAGTGCTGCCGTCAGCGCCTCGTGGATGGTTGTGTAGTCGCCGAGCATTAGGCGCTGACGTATCTCGGAGTCTCGTACCCCGTCGACAAAGGCGTAGGCGGCTTCCCCGGATACGAACTCCGGCGGAGGGTCAACCAAGGCCTTGATAGACAGCTGCTCAATCGCCAGGGCGAACTCCTGCAGCGTCTCCCCTGGCTGTTGCGACCTTGTCTTCAGCTGACTGCGGTAGGCTGTGGCTAGGTGGTGGTTCCCGAAACGTTTCTCCAGGGCCTCCCAGATATCCTTGGGAGCCGCCACGTCTGGACAGCGTTTAGGACTTCCGCGGCCCGTCCCTGGAGGCTGGCTATTAGCTGTGCGGCCTCTTCCTCTGGTGACCACTTGTTATGCCTGGCCACCGTGTCGAACTGGCGGCGGAAGACCTCGAACGTTGACGTGCCATCGTATTTTGGAGGTTTGACGCGCGCCAATGTGTCGCGTCCCAGCGCGTCGGCTTTCAAATCCTTCAACCTCCTGCCGACGATGTCTTCTACCATGGCGTTCAGGGGCTTTGTGTCGCTGTCGGGCTTTCCCTCCAGGTTGTTTACGCAGTTCGCAAGGTCTTCGACGTCTTCCTCCATGGCATTCAGGGACTTGGCGTTACTGTCGGCCTTTTCCTCTAGGTCACTGAAGCGGTTCGCCAGGTCTTCGACGCGCTCGTCCACTTGGCAGGGCTACACAGGAGATATAGCTGGCTTGCCGTCCCACTCAACGGGAGTTCGGTACAGTACCTACTCCTGGCCGATTGATTAGGGACAGGTTAGTCCCTAACCTCCCGTTTAGGCGAAGCAGAAGCCAAAGTAGTGTATTGGATATGCACACCCTCCCCAAATTCAGAAGACTGCAACGAGCTCACATGCGCATCCCTCAACCACCAGGACAAACCTTTTCACCGACATGGGTCTCCACGCACGGCCTACACGTGGGTGGGTGTTTTGTCTGACCCCTCACCACTAAGAGGAACCCACATCGAGGGTGTCAGAGTGGCTCAAGACCCCAGGATCGCCAATTCCCGTACCTACTGCAGTAAGCCCCTGGGGGGAGTTTTTCTCCACGACCCATCTTCACAGTTGAGGCTTTTCATTTCTGCTTCCAGGATATTGTGTGTTGTTTCTTTAGTGCTCTGTTCAGTTTCCTGGAGATGTTACTTAGTATTGTTTTATAAGCTGGATACCTGGTTCTTTTCCATAGCCGACTATATTCCCTTTTAGTTTGATGAAGATGCTCGATGTGTGGGGTACAATAGAATGACTTCATTTTATATATTTGGCTGTTACAAAATATTCGTGCGGCATACTGTATATCTCTGGTTATGCTATAAATCGCAACTTCTATGTCCCTAGGCATTTTGAGTGGAACTTTTGTGTCTATTTGCTCCATTGTTGATGTATACAAACTCCAATTAAAGCCTTCTCTTCATGGTTGAGGGAGATGGTCAACAGGCCCACCCACATGTGGGCCATGCGTGGAGACCCGTGGAGAAGGTTTTTTAGATTCTTGTCTAGTTTAAAGTTTAGGATTTAGTGAACGAAATTTTTATTAGGTTTTGATTGATGTTTTTTATGTACGTGTACTTTTAATGTGTTTTGTTACATTAGTACAGTTTTTAGAAAGTTTTATATCTGGCTTTTGCCATGACTAGTTTTTTAAAGGGCGCTGATGACCGCCGTAGTTGAGCGCCCTTATATATATTACTCCAATTAAAAGGATACTTGATCAAGGTGTGGGCGTGTTCTTTTATATTTATATTTGATGAAAGATTAACCACAACTGGATAATGGTCTGAAGTTCATGTAATACGAATGCATCTGCACACATATATGACATGTTTTAAACAATGAAAAAATCCGAAACATCAGGAGTGCTTCCATCGTGTGGATAGTGGGTTGATTCCACTGGATGCAAAATTTCTGATTTAAACTGATAATATTACCTCATAAAGTAGCTTCCATCTTGGATTGGTAGTGTTGGACCCCCATGTCGGGTGTTTAATATTGAAGTCACCATCTAGAAGATAAGGTGATTTCATTGTATCGAAGATTCCCAAGTAATCTGCCATTGTGAGTTTGTTTGCCGAAGTCGAATAGAAAGAGCCAATCTGTAGTTTTATATCACCCATATCCAGTAATATTTGGGACACTTGATACTCAAGCTCTACTATGCTCTGTAGTTCACTGTGAAGAACTGCAGTTTTAACAAATATGGCCGAATCGCCTTTTCTGTTATTGCTGGGATGGTCAGCACGATAAATCTGGTAGACTGGAATTCTAAAATGTATATGTGGCGCTAGTTTAGTTTCTGTAGCTAGCAGAATGTCTATGTCATAAGCAAAGAGAAAGTGTAACAGCACATATTTGTTGTTTATGCCCTGACAATTCCATGTGCATATGCAAATTTGTCCTCTAAGGGTTTGCTCCATTACTTTTTATAATCACAGATATTATTTGCATAAGAGGAGTTTCCGGGAGGAGGAAAGCAACCAAAAGTGATAGTAGCGAATCTAATTTACCCAATAAGCACTCCATTTGATTCTCACTGTTTTTTGACTTACTTGCTTCTGAATACAATTTTTGACTAAATGGCTGAGATGATACTGAGAGCGAAGGAAATTGTGTTTCAGAAACCACATTAATTCTAGGTGGTAGAGCCCATGCTATACTTTCGGTGTTCTTTCTTTGGAAAGTGGATGTCAAATTTTGAAGCTTCACATGCATTGATATCCCTTGTCAGACTGTATGTTGCCCTTTACAGTTTACACACAATGGAGGCACATTGTTGGGTTTCTTACATTCTGCAGTAGCATGTGCACCATCGCATTTTCACAGCGAGCGCTTTCATGAAAATAATTTTCACTATGCCCATATTCTTGGCACCTTTAGCACTGGATGATATGATGTTTTGGTTTAGGGGGTTCTATTTTTATGACTGCGTGGTACAACCTAGTTAAGTCATTTTTTGAATACTAGACATGACATCAATTTGGAAACATCTCTAATAAAATACGTTAATCACCCCATAGACCTTTCCGTATGGGAAAAAATCTTCATTAACAAAAATCGTCATAGAGTCATGAATTTTGAAACTCCACCACCGGACATCTTTGACAAGTACATCACGCCATCTATTGACAATACGGAGAAAGAAGAAACCACTACAACTTGCACTAGTCGAGTATCAGCTGAGGATAAGAGCAAGAGCTCTTGAAACATGTCCTGTGAATAAACAGGTGAGTGAAGCAATGTGTCAATATATTCTCGATTCAATTTTGTACTAAATCATAGATGTTTTCATTATCTGGACTTGGTTTGAGATCCACAAAAAATAGCGGTAGCAGGTTCTTTGAAACTGGGTGTTATGGTAAACAAGAACCATCTGTGTAGGTGAGAAACCCAATGATCTTCATTCATTCATTACAATGCCTGTATCACATGTAGGATGTAAACTGTGAATAACTACTCGGAAATTACGATCCTGCTTCATTTGGTAAGTGTGGTGCTCGGCTTTGTTCTTTTCAAAATAATGAATTGCCTTTCTATATCCTTCTACTGTTTCAAAACAAAACTTTACTCTCTGATTTGAAACAGTAGTGTGCTTAAAGCTGCTCACTGCTTCGCTTTTTAGTGCCTGCAGAACTGTATTCACGTCTCTAATGTTATTTATGTAAACAGATGGTGGTTTAACAGCTTTGACTTGGGAGTTATTTTCACTATCATCCTGATCCGTGTTTTCATTGGATTCGTCCTGAGTTAGAACACTCAGTGGTTCAAAGGGATTCGGAGTAGAAAATGGAGATGTGTTGGCAGCACTGTTAGTACATAATCTTTTCGCTGCATTGTTTATTGCAGGATTGGCTTATTTCATTCATATTCAATCTGAGCTGAGCGCAGTAATAAATGCTTTTTACACAATGAAGTGTTAAGGGACCTTATTACTAACACTTCTACCTGTGAATAACTACATTATCTAATTACAGTAATATCCAGCACAATATGAGCTTTTAAATCTCCACAAATAACTTAATTTGCTGCACTAGTACAGAGAACAAATAAACATTGTCATGGCCCACATCGAACTCTGTAATTTTAATGGCAACAGACGTCTTCTTATTCTTACAGAAAATCTGTTATTACAGTGCAGCCAGCACAACCATTGCTGATTGCAGTATAGAGTACTCAGAAACAAATGTCAAGTTTGTACTCAGAAAATGTAATTCCGCCACCTGCAAACACGAATTGCACCCATGGTTTTCATGGGAAGATATGCCTGAATGGAACATACCACAGCCCGAAAGAGGACCACATATTCAAACTATGCATCAAAACATGTCCCAAGTACCATTTAATGAAATGTGGAAGCAGCACTAAACCAATGAATACACAAATTACACACTGGTGACAGCTGTAACTAAAATATAATCGGTACAGTATATACACATTTATGCATATGATGACCATGGCAACTGCAAAGTCTTTCATACATAAAAATAATAACCATGCATTCCATGGAATACATTCAACAGTGGAGTCACCTCTACACATTTGCTTACTTCACTTACCTGTTAACTAAGATGAACACTGGAGAAGCAAAACCACCAAGAATGTAATAAAGGGTCTTTCAACAAGTGTCCTATCTTTAACATATGATAGCTACCAATGTTATGAGTTACTACAGTCATTATTTTTCATGTGGTTACAATTGTTCTTGACAAATAGCCATGGAATGTTACAGCATTCAGCAATGCATAGAAGTTATAAAATGTATTATCAAAATGGATCATCTGTTCAGCAAACCTTCTATGTGTTGCGTGAAATATACGGTGTGCATAATCGTCCCTACAAGAGAATGATTCAGCATTTGATCGATAAAACTAAAAGACGTGATTCTGCCAGCGATCAAAGAATGCCTGTAGATAATCAATTTAAGTGCTCCAACAAAAATATAGGTTCTGTTATGAGAGTGTATGTGAGAAGAGGAAACAAACAAATTGCTCGTTGAGGGCAAGAACTGGGGCTTTTGCCGACTACAGCTTGGCAAATTCTGCATCTAGACTTGAAGCACCATTCTTTCAAAATGGTGTTAACTCAAGTCCTAAACCCAACGACCACAGACTGCACCGTATATTCCCTCACTGGGCTATGGAGCAATTGGAAGCTAACCTGGATTTTTGTCGGAAAATTATCTTCAGCGACGAAGCCGGCTTTTGGATGAATTGTTTTGTTAACAAACAAAATTGCCCCTATTGGAGGAATCACAATCCAATGCAGATTCAAGAATAAACCATTTCATCCCCAAAAGCTTACTATGAGGTGTGGATTTTGGTGGAATTATTGGTCCATAGCTTTTCAAAGACAAAGATGGAGAAGCTCCAACTGCCAATGGAGAAAGATACGGGAAAAATAAGGGACTATTTTTGCCCTCAATTGAATGGTATGGATCACAGAAATATCTGGTTCTAGCGAGATGGTGTCACATGTCATACTGCTCTCGAAACAATCAATCTCTTGAAGGGTACTCTTTGTATGGATTTTGTTCATTTTCTTAAAACTCATTTGATTAAAAGGTATTATACGAGGGCTATCCAGAAAGTAGATTACGTTTTGGAATAAAAAGTAAACAAAGTATAGGAAACAAATTTTATTATATACAGATGAAAGCCACACTCAAATACTACTTTTCGACATAGTCACCATTCAAATTAAGGCATTTATCGTAGCGATGTACGAGCTTGGAAATTCCTTCGTCGAAAAATTCGGCCACCTGCGCCTTCAACCACTTCGTTACCTCTTCTTGCAGCTGTGCGTCGTCATCAAAACGCTGAAATTTGTGGGAAACTCAAAGAAAGTTCCGTTATTGTGAACCTTCGATTTTCACGGACTTTAGCATCGACTTTTTCGACAAGTTCGGCAGTCACTATGCTGGGTCTCCCACTTCGATCTTCGTCGTGAACATTGGTTCGGCCATTTTTAAATCTGATGACCCACTGACGCACTCCACCTTCAGTGATAATGTTGTCCCCATACACTTCACAAAGCTGCCGATAGATTTCTATCGGTTTACAGTTTTTTGCAGTCAGAAACCTTATTACTGCACGCACCTCGCGGGATTTTCAATTAACGCAGACATTTCAAACCGTCACAGTATCTGAACGGAGCACAGCACGAACCTCTCACTAGCACGGCTAGATGCCGACTGAGCTGCGCAACGCTCTGACCCCAAGATGGCCGCGCTAGCCCCGCCCCTAGCGGAAACAGACGAAAACGTAATCTACTTTCTGGATAGCCCTCGTATATCTGAAGTATTAATGTCACACATTAAACATATACCTTTGACTTTCTAACCGTAGCCTACTAATTACTTTTCATAGAGATTAAATTTTGTATCTCTTTGCATAATTGGAAAATCAATAGCAGATTAACAAAACTTATAATAGCAAAAATGCAAATCTAATTAAAACAGGCAATTTGTGCCCAACAAACTTATTTTTGAATGAATAGAGCAAGACTGAAAAATTCAATGCCATAGCCGGGATTTGAACCACGGATCTCCCGCTCTCCATGCAGCTGCTCTAAACCACTGAGTTACTATGGCCAACGTGCCGACATGACATTCCCGGTCTACTAGGAAACATACAAGTCAGTTGGAGAATTTAATGTCATGTCGACATGTTGGCCATAGTAGATCAGTGGTTTAGAGCAGCTACACGGAGAGTGGAAGATCCGTGGTTCAAATCCCGGCTATGGTATTGAATTTTTCAGTCTGGCTCTATTCATTCAAACCTTAGCCTACACACTGCTAGTGTGAAAGATATGATTATTTCTATCAAACTTATTTTTACCATTAGTCAGTTTTGAAGTGTGTTTAAACTTTTGGCATTTTTACACTTTACCAAATATATTACATGAACATAATTGAAAGTTTCTTTCCATCGCAAGAGTTTGTTATCACAGTTTGAATACTATCTAAATGCTGTATGCAAGCACTTAATACTTAATTTGAAATTAATCTTAGGTGACACTGAATGAATAGAATTTCATACCAGACAAGATGAATCAGATTTTTAAATTGATTTAATTAAATATAAAATTATATTGTAAAATGCCAATGTGAATTGTTTGCTTGCTTTGGGTATACAAGTGTGCATAGAACAATTTATGCTATATTTGTAGGTAACATTTCAGAATATTTCAACAAGACTAAAAGCAGGTTCACAATACCTTAAGTACATAAACCATAACAGAAACAAGAACAAAAAGCAAAACAGTGTACAACATTTTGGTTCACAATACCATGGTAAGAATAGAAATGTTATTTCGTCAGCAAAGTGCAAGTCAATCTTGTGTATTTGCAAGTCATTTATTAACCAATGATATGTTAATTCAGTCAACACACGAGGGTGGTTCAATAAGTACCCCATCAGGAAAGAACATGCCAGTTTTTTTTAACACAAATTATTTATTTCTCATAGTCCCCTTTTACGGATATACACATCTTAAAAACTCCTGCCATTTTTTAACCACTCCAAAATATAAGAATTGTCAAGCTCTGCAAAATATACCTCTGTCTTCAAGATGACCTCATTTTATCTAAATTTTGTCCCTGCAAGTCATTTCTTCATGTTTGGAAACAAGAGACTATGGCAGCAATTCATAATGCAATTCATGCAATTTGAAGGCAGCAATTCCAGAGAATGTGCTGGGGCATTATCGTGGTGAAACAGAACTTTCTTCTTCGCCACAGGGGGGGTGTCCCCAACTTCTTGTCGAATTGGGCCAATAACTCACTGCAATGTGTTCCAATAATCCTTTTTCCAAGAAATCAATGAGTATGACACACTTCGCATCACAAAGAAATCATCACCATCACTTTTTCAGCCAATGGGACTGTCTTTGCCTTCTTTGGAGCAGATTCTCCAGAAGTAACACATTGTTTTGATTGCTACTTGGTTTTCAGAATATAATGATGAATCCAGGTCTCATCAACATGACAGCTCAATGCAAAAGTCCTTAGGATTTCGCTTCAACGGCTTCAAAGTTGAATGCCGCATCTGCTTGTCTTCCACTGTGAGCAAACATGGCACCCATAGGGCCAACAGCTTTTTCATCTTCAACTTATTGTGCAAAATATGAATTGCCATTCTCGTTGATACACCTATGGCCTCTGTCACTTCACGAACTTTCATTCAACGGTAGGGAGAAACATATCGTGGACTTTTTTCATGATTTCCTCGGTAATCAAATCTGCAGGGTGTCCTGGGCACTCCTTGTCAAAAACGGATGTTCGACTACATTTACATTTGATATACCAATATCTAACTAGTCAAAGAAGGTGAAAGGCCTCCATAAACGGCATCAAATTTTGATTTTATCTCCTTGCAAGTTTTCCCATCTAAAACTGAAGAGTGAATCACTGAATATTACACATTTTTCATTTTAGCTAACACAGTTGAACAACTTATTGAAATGTCTGTTAAATTCAAACATATGAATCAGCACCAAATTTGTTTTGACAGCATAGAACAAATGACAATACGTAACACAAATTTACCTTAGCAATAACATTTATTCTGAAACACAGGTACTTGTTAAACTGCCTTCTTACTGTAGATTAACCAATGAAAAAGTTTGACACAGTTTATCTATTCTAAGTGTAGATCGATTACCCTTTCTAATCCCTCTAGTCAGTTTATTTCTTTAATAATAGTATACATTAAAGTTGTTGTTCTTTGTTAATTTCTATAGTTTTTGCTATTCTTTTTAGTTTAAAAAAACTCTGGAGGCAATACTAATTTTCAGGGAATATAGAAACACTATAGTTTCACTAAAGAAACCAACACTATGTTTTAAGCGAGTCAGAATGCAAATTTGCAAAATTTCTTCTACATTCATTTTCCCAGCATGCAATTAGAAAGAATTCTAGTGGCTGTTCGTCACAGCTGCCTTGAATAATTTGTATAGTATGGAATATGTACAATATGGATTCAATATGTCAAACACAGGAAAATATTACATTTAAAGGGAGTCAATTAATGACACTAAATACTTACTTTTAAATTTTCCCGGAACATGTTTCAGAGACTTTGCCTCCATCGTCAACCAGACATGACTGGTTCTCAGTGGTGTAGCTAGTGATATTTTGTCATAGGTCTCCTCGAACCGCCACCAGACAAAATATCACCTATGACAAAATATCACCAGCTACACCACTGAGAACCAGTCGATGTCCAGTTGACGATGGAGGCGAAGTCTCTGAAACATATCGAGATTTAACTGTATTGGAACTGTATTGGACTGAAACATGTTCCAGGAAAATTTAAAAGTAAGTGTTGTTTAGTGTCATTAATTGACTCCCTTTAAATTTAATTTATTACAACGCTATTTTCAACATTTCCAAGAAAGGAACAGGAAAATATGTCCCTGGGCAACTTTCCCATCAATTGTGAACTCTTGTATTATACTATATGTATTATAACTTTGCTGTTCTTGTTCTGTCGCCATTCTGGAGCATTATAAACCAGCCATAAACAAAAGAGCTAGGATGTAAAAAACCTTTAAAAATATTCCGAAAATTTTAGAAAATGCAACTTGCATCCTTTTCCTCCTTATATGCATTATATGAGACAACACCTACTAGTAAAATTTGGCACTGAAAAGAGCAGGATTAATATTAATGCATGGCTCACCTCTAGAACGGGACCCGCACTCAGTATGGTCTGCTCCACACCGCTGCCATGACTGCCCTTCTGGCTGAGTGCTGTGAGATGATGCAACAGGAAATTGGTACTCTCTGTCTTACCACTACCGCTTTCTCCACTGATCACAATACACTGGTTGTGCTTCTCTTTTAGCATACAATGGTATGCTGCATCAGCCACAGCAAATATATGTGGGGGGAGCTCCGGTCCCAAGCGACGATTCTGATACAACTTTACATATTTTGGGTTATAGATGGGATGAAACTGAAACAATAAGAAATAATATGTACTTTACATCCTTTAAAATTGCAAATGTTGAGATATCATCCACCTCATTTTTTAGTCATTAATGCTTATTCACATTCAGGCACCTGAACATTAATGCGAAAGAAATTTTAAAACAATCAGGCAATTAACCTTTCTAGTTTTCCTCCTTAGACAGTATAATTTATAAATTCTCAAATTTTACTGACTATGGGGTATAATGATACGCATAAAAAGTGGCCCATTCCATTAGTTAACAATAGTGTTTTACCTTCCATAAGATTTCCTTCAGGTAGTTTAACACTGACTCTATTCAGTTGGTATAGTTCTCTATGTAAATGGGCTGAAAGACAATTCAGGGACATAAAAATGAACTAATGATATTGTTAACCACTGACTGTCTATTCAGTTGGTATAGTTCTCTATGTAAATGGGCTGAAAGACAATTCAGGGACATAAAAATGAACTAATGACATAGTTAACCACTTCAGCAATGGTCATTTAAATTCTGCATGAACAGGGAATGGGTACCCAAAAACAGTGCAAAACATTTAAATTGCTAAATTCTGTAAAATGTTTCACACACATTCATATTTTCCATATTTGAGTTCTTTTAACAAAACAAAAATAGGTTTAAAGTCCATTAAAAGCACTATACGTTTACAGCATCATCAAAGCACAGACTACATTCACAAATAATTATACTTTCATTATTTTGTTTCACTGTAGCCAAAATGAATTGTGTGTGTCAAATGCATCTAATTTGTGAGTCATTTTGTTTTGTGTGCATATGGATAATATGTATCCATAACTGCGTAAGCAAAATGTAATTTGGAGAGATTGTTGTGCAAACAAAATTATTATACTAAATCTAAATATTCTTTCCTCTGCATTATTCAGAAATTAAAGTTATTATATTGTTATTCATGTATGCATGCAACCGTCATCTCAAACACAAAAATACAAACTACAGTTATTTTACAGACGGAATCTACAGCACTACTTCTCTTTAGCCAACACTGTTGCTGAAAGTTATTCTCGCAAGTGATAACAGACGCTTTCATAGGTATATTTGACTTTATACAAATGTATGAACTGCTATCTTGTGATACTGGAGCTTTCCAAAAGCAAACCATTTCAGAAAATCAGAATTTACGAATGGAAATGCTTGTTGTTAGCTGTTGCATATCTGAAAACAAAACATACTTTTGTGTATCGAGATTTAACTGTATTGGAACACCACAGTGAAGCGAAATAATTATTAATTTTTAGATGAGTCGTATTTATTACACATCTGCTTCACTTTCATACCTATTTTGAGGACATGTTTCGTAAATCATCGTTTGCATCTTCGGCTCTTATGCGACTTAAGCTTGATCCAGCGGTGTGGGTAATTCTGGAGTTGCTGCTGCCATCTGTTGATTTAGTGATGAACTTAAATGTGGGATTCTCTTCTGGCGGGATTTCAAAGTTCATTAGTTGGTTTTTATGCTTTTCTATGTATATTCTCTCCCATATGACGAGTTCACTATGTTTTTGTACGTATTTTAGTAATTCTGTGCCATCTTCAATTTCATGATTTTCAGACCAGAAATGAGCTGCTATTGCGGACTTATCAATATTTTTGTATCTTAAGTGCCTGAAGTGTTCTTTCTTTCTAGTGCCTATGTTTTACTTACCACCCCTGGGCCACAAAAAAGTTCCAAAAAATATTCAAGAAATACAATATAACATTGGCACCAAAAAACAATTACAACATTAAAAACCTAATGTGTGTTTGGAGGAATTTAGTAACAGTGACGTCAAAATTAATATAAAAATTATTTGTGGTTGGTTTATTGACACTCGTCACTTACTTTTTCATATATTTATGAGAGACTAGTTTCAAAGGCCCTGGCCTCCATTTTCAATCTCTTCCCAACTGGCATCTGTTGTTATCTGCTCTCTCTGGTGGTGGAACTATGAACTTTTTTGTCAAATTATCTACTGGCGGGATTTCAAAGTTCATTACGCGATCCTTATTTTTCCAGATGAATATGTTCTCCCATGTTGTCAATCTATTTTGGTTTATCACTCCTTTTAATAATTTTGGATTTGGATCAATGTCATGGTTTTCATTCCAAAAATGAAATGCTACTGCTGACTTGTCTTCTTGTTTCAATCTGATGTTTCTAAAGTGTTCTTTGACTCTGGTTTTTAAATTTCTTTTTGTTTGACCTATGTAGCATTTTTCACAATTCTTACAATTTATTTGGTATATTCCAGATTTGTTACCTGAAGGAATTTCATCTTTTGTTTTTGAATTTAGTAATTTTAAAATTGAGTATCTATTAGTAGGTGCCAAGATGATATTTTGTTCCTTGAATATCTTTTTAAATTTATTAAATGTTTTTGGATGATATGTGAATGAACTGAATATGCTGTTGCTTTCTTTTTCTTTAATAAATGTGGTTGCTTCCTTAATGGTTTTCTTTAGTTTAGATATTCTAATTTTCTTCAACACCAAACTTTTGTTGTATCCGTTTTCTTCTGCTATGTGTATTATTGCTTTTTGTTCCTTGAAATATTCTTCTTTTTCCATGGGTATGTTGACTAGTCTGTGTGTAAGGCTGTTTATTATTGCATGTTTATGTGTAATTGGGTTGTGGCTATTATTTTTTATATAATTTTCTGAATGTGTTGGCTTCCTGTAAATTCCAAATTTTATTTTTGTATCATTCCTGATGATATTTAGATCCAAGAAAGGTAGTTGTCCATTGATTTCCTTTTCTATTATGAATTTGATAGTCCTTTCTTGCAGATTGAGTAATTTTAATGCATCATCTAAATGTTTACTTGGTACAATTGCAAAGATGTCATCAACATATCTATACCAAACCTTGAAGATCAATGGGAAGGAGTTTTTAATTTGTGTTTCAAATGCACTCATAAATAAGTTAGCCAAAAAAGGTGAAAGTGGATTGCCCATTGATAATCCTGATTTCTGCTTGTAGTGTTTTCCATTAAAGCTAAAGAAGTTTTGTTCAATGCATATTTTTGTTAGAGAAATATATTCTCCTGCTTCTATTGCTTCCATATCAATTGTAGCTAGCCATTTTTTTAACACAGTCTGCAATTTTTCTGTTGGTATGCTTGGAAATAAAGATGTGACATCAAATGAAACCAGTCTGTCATTTTTGTCCAAATTTATATCTTTGATTTTTTCTACTAAATCTAAAGAGTTTCTTAAATTTGCACTTTCAAATTTTGGAAAACTATTAAATTTACTTAGTAACCATTTGGCCAAATTATATGTGGGGGCATTTATGCTACTAGTAATAGGTGTCATGCCTTTCCCTGTTTTATGAATTTTTGGCAGCCCATATACTCTTGGTAATGTTGGATTATCTACTTTAATTTTGTACAATTCTTTTTTGTTGATTATTTTGCTCTCTTTTAGCGTTTTATTTGTGGTTTCAATGCAGTACTTTAATGGATTAGTTTCTACTTTTTGGTAATTACTGTCTTCTAACAAATCTTCCATCCTCTTTGTGTATTCTTCTTTTTCCAGAATTACTAGTTTATTTCCCTTGTCTGCTTTAGTATAAATAACCGGTTTCTTTTTAAGAGCAAGGAGAACATATTCATCTGGAAAAATAAGGATCGCGTAATGAACTTTGAAATCCCGCCAGTAGATAATTTGACAAAAAAGTTCATAGTTCCACCACCAGAGAGAGCAGATAACAACAGATGCCAGTTGGGAAGAGATTGAAAATGGAGGCCAGGGCCTTTGAAACTAGTCTCTCATAAATATATGAAAAAGTAAGTGACGAGTGTCAATAAACCAACCACAAATAATTTTTATATTAAAAACCTACTTCACAGTAATAATACTGATAAGATAAAACCAGAGGAAAAGTCAGGCATTTACAAGATTAAGTGTAAAGATTGTGAAAAAATTTACATAGGGAGAACAAAAAGAAACATAGGCACTAGAAAGAAAGAACACTTCAGGCACTTAAGATACAAAAATATTGATAAGTCTGCAATAGCAGCTCATTTCTGGTCTGAAAATCATGAAATTGAAGATGGCACAGAATTACTAAAATACGTACAAAAACATAGTGAACTCGTCATATGGGAGAGAATATACATAGAAAAGCATAAAAACCAACTAATGAACTTTGAAATCCCTCCAGAAGAGAATCCCACATTTAAGTTCATCACTAAATCAACAGATGGCAGCAGCAACTCCAGAATTACCCACACCGCTGGATCAAGCTTTAGTCGCCTAAGAGCCGAAGATGCAAACGATGATTTGCGAAACATGTCCTCAAAATAGGTACGAAAGTGAAGCAGATGTGTAATAAATACGACTCATCTAAAAATTAATAAATACTTTTGTGTGTTTCCAGTTCCTGGAAATAAATAAGTAAAGCTTAAGCAGGAATGTTACTGATTTGTCTTGTGTACTAGTTATATCTTTTCAGAGTTAACACCACATTATTTCAATTTGTAACCACAATTATGTATTAGTCTCAGGTCATGGTAATTACACTTTTAAAGTCACCTCCAATAAATGATTCTGATTACATATCATGTGTAAGTTTAAAACATTGCACTGCTTATGTTGTACATTTCTGTTCAAAATTCATTTGATTTGTTTGATTTTTTTTTATTATGTTTAACAGCACTGGTAATACCAACTGGAGCCACAAGGAGAGAAATATTTGGCAGGGCTTGAACTTGGAACCTGGTGTGCAGGCCTAAAACCTCCCTACTTTATACCATTGAGCAACACATGTACATTTCTTGGCAGTACAACAAATGCTTACATATACCAATGAGGTGATAGCAGTGGCATACTGTCTCAAATTTATTTAGGCTTATTGCACAGAATCAACACTTTGGGAATGTAAGTGTCTTATCTCAAATTGTTCCTCCAATACCCCTCTAACTTCTTAATCAGTCAAATTCTGAAACATACTGTACAAGCCAAATTGTTTTGTTTGGAGCAGAGGTGTTCTTTATTCTTAAAGTGAACATTTTCTTCAGCAATGGCCACTCATTTATGGAATAAAAATCATTATATGACTCATTTCCATACCTTTTAAAATTAAATAAGAACTGACCAACTGGAGCAAATCTAGACTTGGAAAAACAGACTTTTCAATTTTTTTTTTCTATTTAATTTTACAGCAAAAGCCTGGAATTGTACAATGAATCAGCAGTTGAACAGAGGCTGCAAAAGGATACTACTGATCTCTGAAATATGTTCTTAGTTATTAGTGTAAGTATATACAAAGCTAACTAATCAACTTTAATTCTTCCTGAATTAATTATACCACTACCCTTCAACTTATAAAAAATTACTATTTAGTTTATAATGGTAATTACCTTAAATGGATTGACAGCTATGAGGATAGAGCCCACATAGGTATAGATGTGTCCAGCATTAAATCGTGCTCTAAGATTGTCCAGAAGAACTTGTTCATTAAGATCTGGAAGTTGACATAGGTCTGGGTATTCTCGATCCTTAGGTTGGTATAAGAATCGATAGAAATAATCTCGTATCAGCTGGGGATCCATTGTGAAACTTTCAGTCCACAAAGCAGTGTCGTTTATCTTTTCACGCAGATAAAACCTAAACATGAAGCACAACATTTAGAAAATATTGGCATAAAATAAATTAAATACACCATTATTAACAATCAAATTCTATCACCTTTATTTTGCTATATCAAGCTTATAAGCCATTCACAACGATATGTAAACTATTTCATTGTAACTTGGGAAAACAGCATACACTTTGTAGAGAGTAGAAATGTTAAGCAACAAAACTTTTATAATGGTGTAAAGTTTAAATGCTTAGATATTAATCTATTCCTTTTTCTCTTTTCTTCCATTTCTCTGAAAAACATCTGACCATATGGTATAATTCTGCTGCTCAAAAGGTTTGCCTGGCTTTATCTGTTAATAGAAAAATCTCAAATAATGCACTGATTACTCCACGTGGTCATTTGTCATTTGTGATTCCAGCTCATTCCATTGGCTAAAATGATATGTTCACTGGTACTTAGTACAAGTCCGAGAAGCACACCACTACCCCTCTCACTCTTCCAAGAATAATCAGTGCATTATCCGAGAGGTTTGTACTAACAAAAATAAAATCAGTTAACCTTTCGAGTAGCAGGATTATATCACAGGCACTGATTATACATAAATTAAAATAACTGGGAAAGAAACATTGCAGGTTCAAGTTTAGGGTCCCTCCACAGCATTTGCCAGTTATAAGACTGATGAAAACCAAGAAAAAGCTTAAGTCAAAAAGAACAGTCCTTGCAGGATTTAAACTGTCAAAAAGAACCGTAATTTTGTATAGTTTCACAAAATTGTCGATACTGTCATATGCCTGTTCGATGTATATAATTTTATATTCCCAGAATTTCTCTAGAATTATTTTAACTGTATACATTTTATCTATTGTGGATTTTACTTTCCTGAATCCAGTTTGCCATTTACCAACTATTTCTTTAGCATATGATTCTAATTTATTTTTAAGTAGTTTGTGAATATTTTGTAACTCATGAATAGAAGTGAAATTTCTCTATAGTTTTGACAGAATGATTTATCTCCTTTGTTCTTATACACTGGGCAAATAATACTACTTTTGTTCGGTCTTCCAAATGTTAGTGATTATATTAAATAATTTTTTTTTCAAGTGTGCATTTCCTATCTTGATAAGTTCTACAGGTATACTGTCTATTCTTGGTGCTTTATTATTTCTTTGTTTTTTGGATTGTCGTTTCGATAACCATATCATATACCTTTTCTACCTAGCATTAATTAACCCAGTGAATACTGCCTTTAAAGCCTAGAAGGGTTTGATGGATAGAGTCAACATGAAAAATTCAATGCCATGGCCGGGATTTGAACCACGGATCTCCTGGTTTCCGTCCAGTCGCTCTTAACCTTTGAGCTACCATGGCCAACGTGCCGTCTTGACATTAAATTCTCCAGTTGACTTGTATATGTCCCCGGTAGACCACTAGGGGCTCTCGCATCCGAGATACACCGTTTGTGGCAACTTACTATTGTAAGTACTTAACTCCCAGGCTTCATCATTTAACTCTTATTATTTTAGTTAATTGATGGAAATTAATCATTTCTCCTCTCTCTCTCTTACTGTAGTACAAGTATACAGCAGGCTAAAGCTATAGTCAGACATCATAAAGCAAATGTGAAAGTTCACGCTTATCATTAAAAAAGAAATAAAAATTAACTTAGAAGTTTATATATAATGATCATCCAGAATGAAGAGACTTCATAGGATACCCACAGAAAATTTAAGGTATACATTATGCGTTATGTAAAATCTTTTCATTTAAAGGGCAATTTGTAGTGGGAAATTATTTGATTATTCGCATCTTTGCAAGAGGCTGAACTTAAAAGTTTGTATCCAACCAACTCTTCATTTATTAATCAAAATGTTTACAGACTTACATAGACAATATACCTGAATATAGAAGGTTTTCTAAAAATGCTTTTTTATGGATTCAGAGAACATGAAAATGTTTATTTCGTGAAATCTCATATCAAATATATATATATATATATATATATATATATATATATATATATATATATATATGTGGAATACAATACTTCCTCCAATTGTCTTAGATATCAGAGAAAGTAAAAAGACTGTCAAATTAGGCAAACAGGGTTCCAATTCCTTTCTCCTTCATCAACATACACATGGGCCATTATTTCTTTTTTTTTGGGGGGGGGGGGGGAGGTGCTCATATCTACAGCCAGTTTAACTGCTATAGGCAAATTGGGGACTTTGACTGAAACATCTGATAGTACTTTTACTCTTTGAACTTTTAGATTAGCTTTCTGTAGGTTTTTTTGTCATATTTTTTACAGCTTGTTTTCACATGTACATTCACTCTCACATCCACGCTTCCATACTACAGATAGTAGGAACAATCTTAATTAAAGCAAACTTTCCATCCCTTGCTGAGAATCAAGGTAAGGATAAGAAGTCAGCTCACTGACCACTCAAGCCTGCCTTCCTTGCTATAGGTAAATTGGGGACTTGGACTGAAACATCTGATAGTATTTTAACACTTTGAATTTTTAGATTAAGTTTCTGTAGGTTTTTTGGCATATTTTTTATAACTTGTTTTCACATGTACATTCACTCTCATATCCATGCTTCCATTCTACGGATAGTAGGAACAATCTTAATTAAAGCAAACTTTCCACTCCTTGCTGAGAATCAAGGTAAGAATAAGAAGTCAGCTCACTGACCACTCAAGCCTGCCTTCCTTTCATGTCAGCAGCTATAAATGATGTTAAAACTTTGGGTCTTTGAGTACTTCCAAAAGCATACATGCCAAAATCCTGATGCCTAAACAGTGTAAAAGACTGAAATTTAGAAAAAAGATGAGGATTGCCATAGGAAAATTACCTCAAAAACTTAAACAGGTAAGTAAAGGTAAATTATAAACTTAAAACCAGAGGCCGAATGTTGTAATTATTAATTCAAAAACTGTAACTACTATGGCTGATGTAATAATTTTATTTAAAGGATTTCTGCACATTAAGTGAGGAAGAAATTAATTTGTCAGGTGAAACGGTACTCTCTTCCTCAAGTTGATTAATTAACTGTTAAGGAGTATATGGAAGATTGATTGAATGTTAAAGGAATATATACATGTATTGAAACAAATATCTTGTATGCACTGTCAAGTTTGTTGCGGACTCTGAGCGGTAGGATTTTTTCTCCCCTAAGAAGGCCGGCCGCAACCATAAATTTTAAGGGTCGCACTCTGTGTTTATTTTCAAGCATAGTTTTGACAGGAGGGGGACATCTTAGGTGGTCTAAAGTGAGGTTCTCGTAAATGGGATTCCATATGCGTTCTACAGACCAACTAATTAAAAATAATGAACTGAAGGGGGAAGCGAAGTGTCATATGACCTATCTGGGAACAAATATATCTAAAGTTCAATTGGTGGCTGAGACCCAGTCTAAACCGTCGTGCGGTAGCACGTGAACAGAAATCGCGTTCATTAGCCCAGTCTAAACCGTCGTGTGAAAGCACACGTACAGAAATCGCGTTCAATTAAAGGTAGTTAGTAGCTGGGTGCCAATCCGATGAGTCGTGTTATAGACACGGGAGTACAACCACGCCAGCACGAAGCCTAACATTCAGAGATCATCTAATTAACATGTATTTCGAGAGTAATTGAAATACAACCGATCGTTATAAGAGAATTAACCTGTTTTTCTTTCCAAGTACCCTAATTGATCCACCCAAAATGCCCTGAATCAAGAGATCCTTGCCACAGATCCTATATTCATGAATGTTAGGATAACTCCGAGAGCAGCCGAGGACACACACACACACATCATGCAACACAGGTAAGAGCCGGAGGACTCATCTATGTAACCAATCATTGCTGACCTGGGAGTTTGTCCACCTTAAATTATTGGTCCTAGAGATAACAAACCCTCTACTTGCTGACTCAGAAAAGCGTAATTTCTCCTCCACTTTCATACTATTCTTTACATGCACGAGTATTTTTTATTTTCATCAAGATTATATATGTTTGTCCCTTCAAGCTTCCCTAATTAGCATTGCTGTTATATTTTTTACAATTTCAAGGTGGTCTTCATTTAAAACAGCTTCAGTATCACCATAAACAACTCACCTGCCTACAGATAAAGTATCTATGTAGATTTTCAGCCCAGTTGTCTTATCTAACTTTCATTTCAAATAATGCTGCAGTTGGATTCTCTGGCTCAAGCCATAGTAACCTGATAGAAAGGTATTTAATATACCCTTATTTATTAAGTTTAATTGAAATAAGAAGCAAATAAATTGTAATCAGTATCATTAATTATTTTAATAATTTCTTTTATTGTAATATTATTAACCAACTTTATATAAAAAAAATTGAAGACCGAGAAAAAAGATCACCAAATGCAATAAAAAAAGCATTATTAAATGTGAAGCTAATTTCATAACAAAGGACTTACCGAGGCATATTATGAAAATTAATAAAACTAATAATTCATTAATAATAGCAATGGCACAAAAAATTATAACTCCAATTAAGATGTTCTAAATCAGATTATGGGAGGATTTGAGTACTGTGATGTCAATAAAATGAAAAGTTTCAGTGAATTTGTAACATACATACAATCTAACTGAAGTTAATGTGTAACAAATTTTGTCAAAGTTTTTAATATAATAAATACTATTTCACAAGGAATTACTTGCTATTTAAGGATATTATACGAGTATGGTTTGATAAGTTTGGTAAATTTCCATGAAAAGAATGGAAATTTTTTGTTGCGGCTTCATGGTTGGTAACCTTGATTATTCAAAGGATCATATAAACAATCTCAACAATATAAGGCTTACAATTCATTGCTGACAACCATCTGAATCGGTCAATGTGTCGACTACGATTAAAAATGGGAAAACCAAGTTTCATGCCATTATTAAACATTTTAATTTGAAGGATTGGACTCTAGCACAAATCAAAACAGAACTGAATTAAGTTCACATGGACTTTGCATCATTATTGAAGACTGTTTACTTTCAGATTAATGATTTCAAATGTAGTCAGACAAGCACCAAAGAAAAGGGTGCTCGTGCTCTGGCTGTTGAGGGCACCACACAGGAAACCATTGACAAAGTCCATGAAATGGTAATGCATGACTACTTTAATGTAGGCATCTAATGAGCAAATGCACAATATCTTACACAAAAAATTGGCTATGATGAACTGTGTGTAATGCAGATGTCGCAATTGCTCACAGGTTACTAAAAGTGCATCTGGCACATTTCAACACAATGTCTGGCGATGTTTAATCACAATTTTCAGGACTCCATAGGTCAATTTGTCACTGTTGATGAAACTTAGATCCATCATTTATGCCATAATCAAAATGGCACTCAAAATGACAGACAAAGGCTGGTGAAAGGGTACCAAAGAAGGCAAAGACCATTTTATCAGCTGATAAAGAGATGGCCATCGTTTTTTGGGATACCCGAGGAATAATCCTCATACATTTCTCAGAAAAAGGCAGAAACATAATTAGACCTTATGGCTTCATTGTTCGATCATTTGAAACTTGCAATGACTAAGAAAAGACTGAGGTTGAAGTGCTAAAATTGTGCTATCATGAATAATGCAATCAGAGATAAGAATGGCAGGAGTGCTTAAATTGGGCTTTGGATTGGATTCTCATCCACCGTGATCAACAGACTTGAGCCCCAAGTGACTTCCTCCTATTCCCAAACATGTAACTTTGGCTTGCTGGGAAGAAGTTTTCATTATATGAGAAAGAAATACCAATAAAAACCCCTCAATTATAAGACCTGCCAAGTTTTGCGAGCAAATTATAGGGAAAAAAATAGTAAGCTAATGTTAGACCCAGTCCGTTAATTTGAGAAGGCTGTAACTTCAAGGAAATCTGTTCTTCAGGATTTCTTTGATAGTGCAAACACAGTTATTGATAGACTGTTGGTCAAGGACAAATTCTACCCTTTCACTTGTTTCTAAAGAAAGTAGCAGGTAGCTGGGGAAAGGAGGTGAGACACTGTCTAAAACATAACTAATAGCATCTTACAAATTACCCAAGGTATGTAGAGGTTACTTCCTGCCAGGGCCTGTTGAGTGAGATAAGAATTTCCGGTGCCACATTAAGGTTTGCGAAACGCCTGGGTGTGAAAGGTACATTTTGAGTGCTGCACATCAATATTAAATGTTGTCGGTGGCAAGAGATGTCTCTCTTTACCGGATGTATAGCATGGTTCAGAGTCAAAATGTCATTATTACAGGAGTGTGACAATATAATAAAAAATACTAAAATACCCAATGAATACATAAAGAAAGAGTGATTGAAATGTTCCTAAATTCCTAAAATTCACCCAATACAGATCGAAATTCCGAAATTGTGTGTTTTATTAGCAATGTGTTCTGTGTATATGTTGGTTACTCTGATGATGTACTGGCCGGTTTTGAGAATTTGAAACAATAATACGGTGTATTCATCGTATTAATAATATTTGTATTCTACTTAATACAGCTGCTATATCTCCAAGAAGTACAAGTATCTTTTAAAAAGGAAGTGTCTGTGCTTGGCTGCCCTGTTACAGGGAGAAATGAGGAAACAAATCCTTTTCGTTTCCTAAGAAATCCAGAAAGGTAAGATACATTTCAGAACAGGAATAATTAAGCAGTAATAATATTTAGAATTCTGCTTGTACCATTATTTTGCAATGTGAATCGTAAGCTGTAAGCAAAACACATTTTAGCGCTAGTTACTGATTTTATAATACAAATAATGTGATGCTATACAAAAATTAGCAAATGAAACTTCTACATACTATAGGTTTAGATGTTAAATTTTTATATCTTAACTATAATCATACTTTCATACTAGCTCTCGTGTTTTTTTAAGATTTGTTATGCTACGGTTTTCAACACCTCCAAAAAAGGAATATGCTACAGTTGTTTGGTTTTGTTGGAAGGCCCTATAGTACACCTAGCTTGAAGAAATTAAGCATAATAACATGTGATGTAAGCCCATGTCAGTACATTGGTAATGCAATGGAACTATAATCTGCATATGTAGTAGTTTTAGATATGGAAAGCATAGCTATTTTTATTACAGAGTAGTTGCATCATCATATATGCTGCTTTGGCAAATAACTTGCATTACTAGTATTGTGATCTCACATTGCAAAGTTTGTTGTAAAGATGGTAATTGGGTAATTGTAGTATACAAAACTGTCAAGATGTTTCATTGATATAATCTAACCTCACTTATCTAACCTCTTTTGTCAATTGTTGTCCATCTTATTTAATTTTATTTTATGTGTTAGTTTTCCTGTTATATTCTTTATCTTTTATTCCCTTTCATTTAAATGTGTTCTTAATTGTTATCTATTTGTTAATATATATTTACCACCTATTGTATATGTTATAGGACAGTAATTCCTCAGTTGTTAATTTGTATGTAGTACTTATGTAATTTATCAATGGCTTGCATAGCAATACTGATCAGTCAAGTAATAAATTAAAAAAAAAAAAAGATGTTTCATGTAGAACCAATTTCATCAGTTTGTGGTAAAGTGCAGTATGCAACTACATTAAATTTAAAGGGAGTCGATTAATGACACTAAACACTTACTTTTAAATTTTTAGTGTCATTAATGGACTCCCTTTAAATTTAATTTATCACTGTTTTCAACACTTCCAAGAAAGGAATTGCAATATTAGGCTAACAAGTCTTTAAGAAGTGAAAACCGGAAAAATTTAAAAGTGTTGTTTAGTGTCATTAATCCACTCCCTTTAAATTTAATTTATCATAACAACACTGTTTTCAACACTTCCAAGAAAGGAAATGCAACTACATGATATTCAGAGATTTTGAGATTTATAGCAGATAATTGATATTTATGTACAAACGTAGTATGCATTTTCAAAGCTTGTGTGCATCTAATTTCAGGTATTACAAATGGGCACATTTTACAAGAAACCCACACCTCCTTGCAAAGCAGCAGAAGGAACATACTTCAAAGTCAGGTAATTACCTGAAATGTAATCTTATTGGAAGATACCTGTGTATGAAATTTTATTTTTAAAAGTGCATATTGTCTTTCTTTCAGCATTCATTACTGTGCTTATGTGTGTCATTGAAGCATTTACAAATTCAACGCTGTAATCAGGGGTGGCCGGTGAGGCATTGTATTGGCGGTGCCATAAATAAATAGATGGACGGACGGATAAGGGTTGTTAAAATATAAATATGTGTACCAATTTAGAATGATTTAGGTAGTCTTATCAATAATCCATCCTAATTTATAATACAATGTACCAATCAGAACATACAGGGAACCGGAAATAGATATTTATTACATTCGTACTCTTGTTCGCACAGGTGTGACGAGTACAATAAAAGTTTGATAATACAATTCATGGAGAATGTGATACGAAGCGTTCGTGTACGATTTCGCAACAGAGAGACAGGTATCTTAAGTCCCGTGCTTTACTGCACTCTAGTGGATAAAGCATAAGTTGTGCGCCAGAGAAATCTCGACACTACCTTCTCGCATAAGAAGCCGTGTATAAGCTGAGAGTATGCTTAACATACATACCAACCAGGATAATTTTTTGATCAGTCAAAACCAGCATAACTATGATACACAACATAAGATCAGCATAAAATTTCCAACCCTTGCTTGAAAAAAGCCCCTACTATAAGGAAATTAAGGTATTCAACAAAATACTACTGTCAATACAGAAAGAAAAAAGTAAAACACTGTTCAAAAACATGTTAAGAACCTACTTATTAAGAAAGCCTATTACTCTGTTAAAGAATATATGCAAGATGACAAACTAATTATTGATTTTGTTAGCTGTATAGTTTTAAGCAATAGCAAACATTTATTCTTTTATATTAATCATTAATTTTATATGTTCTTTTTACATTTTAATATTCATACTGACGAGACATCAGTTTACGAGCTTTGTTCAAATATGTAAATGTTATTGTATCAATAAAATTTGATTCATTTGTGTTGTATACCTAATGTGATCACTATTTTCTTGTCCATTTATGATACTATGTTTTAATATGACATATCCAGGACTATAAATAAAATATTTTAGAATAGAAATAATGAAAACTTATATGGTCATCCCTAACAACAGTTATTAATAAAGAAAATTTCTATTATTTGTCAGACAACCATAGAAGAATAACAGTTGAGAATTTATGACAGTAACTACAACAATTTTCTTAGTAGAAGTGATTACCATGTTTAGTCACCAGTAGGACCTGGAAGTTCTTGACCTAAAATTTTGCTAAAACTGAGCTATAAAAGGCCCTTAAAATACAATAAAAATGCACATAAAATTAAAAAAATTACTTAACAAAAATTAACAATTTCTTTTGTTATAATTGATAACTGTCATAGATAAATAATGAATATATGGTTTGAATAATCACATTTTAAAATTACCTTTCTTAGTAAATAATGCAATAATTGCCTCTAAATAATAAATAAATTCAAAATTCATCAGGTCATTTTCAATTTTATAAAATATGAAAAAATAAGTTACTGTACCCATTAGCCAAAACATACCTTACTTAGCGATGCAGTACACCATCACGGTCATCAAGTTAACAAAAGTAAAGGGATGGCGGTTGTCAGCTAAAACTATTTTATACTTTGAGCAACTTCTCTCCACTTCCACAGAAGTTATGCATATTTGAAAAAATTATGTCACTGCCTGTTAAATCATGTTCAAAAACATCAGTTCTGAAGTTTTCTTCTGACATACTATCAACCTGACAAACTGTTGGTATCCTTTATTTTTGTTCCAACTCAAATTTTAAGTATGTAAAATACGAAGCTATTAACAGTGAAACAAATATATAAAAATAACAATTTGTAACTTAAAACTTCACTTAGCTTATAAGAAATGATACTTTTCTTATAAATTGTCTGGGATCGCGACTTCATGTAAAACTTTTACACATCCTCAGCCGGAAACAACAAAGCTGTCATCATTATGAAAGCTAGATGTTAATATGTATTTGTTAGTACTACCAAAATCTGAAAATATTTAACTTCTGAATTTATTTCATGGTTAAATGACCAAAAATTCCACCACACAACACAACAAATTTACACACCTCACAAACTACTCTCTTACTGTGACATTCCTAGCTCCTTAAGTCCTGACTATGCAATCCACACTATTGCATGATGATTACCACACTTACAAAGTTACTATTTTATAAAAGATGATGTAAATGAACTTTTAACCAAAGGTTATTTTAAAATACCCATGGGTCAAGGTCAGGCAGGTCAGCCGGGAAATTGAACCCGAGCCTCCCGAATGCAAGCTACAGATGAAAATGCTCAATAAATTCATGAAAAAGAAAGAGAATGACCAGAAAATTCATCTAAATGTTAAAAAATTAATATTATAAAACTGTGGAAAAAGTGCATTTTGATGACCTATAAAAGCCACATATATCTAACGAATTTGTTCCAGAATGCACTTAATTTGCAATAAGCATCATCTGTGACTACTCAGAAAAAAGATGATTTTTTCATCAAAATCCGAGCCCTACTCATCAGACTCATCATCACACATCTATAGATCATTCCGGACACATGTAATTTAATTTTCAACATTGTTCAATGATACAACTTATTTAGTAAGATAACTTGATAATTAATATTCAAAATAATAAACAGCAAAATATGAAAATGGAATAATTTATTTAAAAAATTAGAAAATCATAAAAAGTGGTCCCAGTTTAGTATAGAAGGAAAATAATTATTTACAATGTGTTTCACTGTCACTTCTGCTCTCAATCGTATACCAAAACTTTATTTTGCTACTGGAAAAATATTAATTAGAAAAAATGTGGACTTTCATCATCAAGGCAGTGCTAATTCTACACAAGATGAATAGGCTGCAGTATATAAAACTGTAGTTTTCTTGAAACTGCTTATATAAAGCTAATCTAATCTACACTGGCTGTAATTTATTCTATAAGTATAACAGTACTAGTGGCATAAGCAAAGCAACATTACTTTTCAACATAAACGACAAAAAACTGCCTCAAACTTATAAACGTATTAAGAAACAGTCAACTTATTTGCAAACAGAACCAGCCAATTCTCTAATATCCATAGCAACCTGCATGGATAATCGATATTAAGTGCATTAGCCTTACGAAGTTTTCCCCAATATTAAATTACATCGGAAAATATCTGTGTGCATGTTGTGTTACTAGCAGAACTCAAAAAACTAATCAAGTAAATACCAAACCTGGTTATTTAAGTTCAACATCTTTCAAAGATTTAAAAAATGGCTGGCCCTGTAGCTCACTCAGTAGAGCACCTGCCTGCCTTGCTAGGGATCCCAGGTTTGATTCCCGGCTGGGGGCAGGGATTTTTCTCCAGCCAAGGTGATTCCCCATCTTTCCCAGAGTCTGGAAGCATGAATGAGAGTGCGAATGTGTGCATGATCTAATGATACAATCCAAAGTTCATGAGTTAACACCATTGATGTGTTCCAAAGAAGAATGGACGCTGATATGACCACTGCAGTTAAAGCTGGGGTATAAATGGAACAAAAAATAAAAAAGGTTTCAAGAAAATTCCTTCAATGAATGAATGAAAACTAAATTTAGAAAAAGACATGTGTACAAACTTGCACACTTTATCTTAAGGTCAATAAAGACTGCAAATGATTTCTTTTCTTTAAAAAAAAAAAAAAAAAACAACACATAAAATACACTAATTAGTCTTTCTTTCAAAGTATTCTCCATTGAGTTGAATGCACTCTGTGCAACGCTTCTGCCAGTCCCAGAACATGTGCTGGAAGCCATGACATATCTTTATAACCACCTCGCCCTTCTTCACAACGGTTTCTAAAGTAGCAAAACGCTTCCACCTTAGTTTCTTTTTCAGACAGGAATAGATTTGTAATGATAGAATTCAGGTATGCATCCACCCGCCTCGGTAGCGCAGATGGTAGCATGTTTGCCTCACGTTCAAGAGGACCCGAGTTCGAATCTCGGTCAGGGTGAGTTACCTGGATACAGTTTTTTTCTGAGGATTTCCCTTATCCTTACAGACGAATGTCGGATAGCTCTAAGCTCCGTGGACTCTGGACACATTTGAGCATCATTTCAGTCATTTCATTCACCATCCGATATGACTTAACGTTGGAGGAAGTAAAATAACAAAAAAACCATGCATCTCAACCAGACATTGCAGTTCCATACACACTTCCACCCAGATCAACTTCTGTTCAGGAGTCAATAATCAAATGTTTAACTGTTATGCAGAATTGGAAAAAAAAAAAAAACATTGACATGGGGAAACTGTAATATGTGTTCAAGTCTGTCAATTATTATTCATCAGGCTTCACGAACAATGATGCCAGATGTGTTAGTTATGGTTTCGTTTATTGCTGTTACTGGAGCACTTGATCCATCTTGCTTTGTTACTGAAACAAACCCTTTAACCCTTTCACCGATATGGACGTCATATGACGTATAAGTTAAAATGCCCCAGACCGATATGGACATGCAAAGACATCCTGCACATACATGCATTTAATGCTTATTTAACACCAATTACTTTAATCTTCCTATCTTACAATAAATTTACATTAGTTCTGTAAGGGATGAAAACTTACCCTTAAAAGCTTATTTTTGAATGGCACACCTCAAAACCTGGATAAACACACAAGGGCACATCTTCAGATTCACTGCAAATAATATTGATTTCCTTGCAAGCTTATTTTTCACTACAGACTTGACTTTTTCGAAATGGTTGTGGGTAGTATCCTTTTAGGAAAGTGTGTTCTCTCAAGTATGAGGAGTGCTGTAGTGGTGGATTTCTTACCCCTATTATGAAGAGGCCTCTGAATGTTATAGTATTCAATTAGGCTGTGAGCTATTTCGCTTAAGTCCAGGTAGGTCATTGTTTTGCATGAATTTAGAGCTCTGCAAATTACTAAACAATTGTATGGTTACATCCAGCTAGTATAAAAATACTTTTTTTTTACCATTTAACTGTTTTTCGTAAAGAGGGATGGCTAGTAGAACTGATCCACACCACCCATATTTGACCCGTTATGTCTCCTGAAAATAGTGCAGCTAACATGCCATCTGTAGACCAGTACTTGTCTGCAAATAACATGTACACTGTCCAATTCTGAATTCTCCTCTTATGCCTTAAATTGCTTTTAGAGATCAGGGCTTCCTTCATTCTACGTTTGTTTCCATAACAATGAGAGACACAAAGTCAGCAATAAAAAAAATTGTGAAAATGTCAGTTGGTTGGATGTCAGAAGTTAGCTGTACATCAGAAAATATGTCTATTTGTCTATTTGTGCTCGAGTTATTTTGACCACTTTACCATGTGATTCTTCAGA
Source organism: Mantis religiosa (assembly GCA_030765055.1). Classification (NCBI taxonomy): domain Eukaryota; kingdom Metazoa; phylum Arthropoda; class Insecta; order Mantodea; family Mantidae; genus Mantis; species Mantis religiosa. Next base: position 130,321,072 of record CM060951.1, read on the forward strand.
ACACCTGAAGGAAGCGGATCATTTTCTTCCTTATTGCTACCTATATCCTAAACACCTCTGTAATATCTCAAAACTCGCCATCAATATCCAAATCATGTCACACAGCAAAAGGTCTTCCACATTTTCTAAAATGATATCCATACACATCCTATGTAAGCTAATTTATTTGCTACATTACTAGGATGAGCCATTTTAAACCATGATATTTAACAATTTCAAATGTGCCCTTCATTTAGCTCTCAATAGCTATAAGAAATTACTCTGAACTCCGAAAGAATATACATAACTAAAATACTGAGCAAAAACACTGCTTAAGGCTACCAGAAACTTTGGTTATGAAATACTGTAATAAGAGGTACATACAGATGCTGACAGAGAGCTTTCTTTCCAGTGTGTATCTGTAACTCAACATATATACAATGATTATCATTTGTTAAATAAACTTAACTCCAAAACCTTAAACTGGAGAAGTCGCTTATGCAGCTATACATATATACATTTGTAAGTATGCACACAAAACAAAATTACTTAAATATTAGATGTGTTTGACGCAAAGAATGGCTTTTGCTACAGTGAAACAAAATAGTGAAATTTCAACAATTTATTAATATAGTCTCTACTTTACTGATACTGGAGATGGATACTGCCTTTAATGGGTTTTAAACCAGTTTTTGTTTCAGTTAAATAATAAATATGGAAGATATAATGCGTACTTATGAAACATTTTTACAGCATTTAACAATTTAAATGTCTTCTGTTTATTGTGTATCTGTTTCCTGCCCGTGAAGGGTTTAAATGGCCATCACTAAAGTGGTTAAATTCCTTAAACCATCGAAGTGCTGTGGACTGTGCCAGAACATTATTGCCATATACCCCCTGCAACTTTCTGTAAGCTTGCATGCTAGATTTCTGCAAACAAACACAAAACTTCAATGCAGCATACAGTTCTTTGAGTAAGACTTCCACTTCCTCTATAGGTGGCTGGCTCACCTACTTTGTCTATCCCCTGTGTTCATATGCATGTGCAACCGAGCATATGCTTTGTCCACCAATCAGAGCAGATCCAATATCATACAATATTGTTTCCAGCATAAAAAGCCATGAAAAGCATGTTGTCAAATTCGGCCAACAATGATATTTGAGAGCTCAAGATAAAATGTGTGAGTGTATGCATGTCTTTTCTGTCAATAGCATAACTAAGGACTAAGTCAGTTGGGTGCAAAATTTTGTATTTAAGTTCAGTATCTTCCAAAGATGCAACACAGAGATTATCAAAGTGGGTGTGCTGTGCTTCACATAGCACAGCGTGTGACAGCGCTATGTTTTGCCTAGAAACACAGTTAATGTAATGGATCAATAACTGTAGCAGGAACTGTAACTAAGATACAGTTTTAGTTAATTGATGGAAATTAATCATTTCTTCATACTAGCCGTATATAGGCTAAAGTTTTTGATAGAGTCAACATGAAAAGTTCATGGCCATGGCCAGTTAATATGAAGAAATGATTAATTTCCATCAATTAACTAAAATAATAAGAGTTAAATGATGAAGCCTGGGACTCAAGTTCTTACGATAGTAAGTCACCACAAAGGGTGTATCTCGGATGTGAGAGCCCCTAGTGGTCTGCCAGGGAAATATACGAGTCAAATGGAGAATTTGATGTCGGGACAGCACGTTGGCCATGGTAGCTCAATGGGTTAATGGGTTAGAGCGACTGGATGGAAACCAGGAGATCCGTGGTTAAAATCTCGGCCATGGCATTGAATTTTTCATGTTGACTATCAAAAACCTTAACCTATATACGGCTAGTATGAAGAAATGATTAATTTTCATCAATTAACTAAAGTAATAACAGTTAAATGGTGTTGCTTTCAAATGCTAGGCTTTGGCAATGAAGCCATTAGCTCTCTTGCTCTCCAATATTTCTGTGTAGTGGGTCCGGCAGGTAGGGCTTCATAGGTTAAAAGATGTTCTTCAGTCATTTCCTCTTCTTTGTTGCACAAAGGACAATTTGGACTTGTATAAATTCCTATTCTGTGTAAGTGTTTGGCCAAATAATCACGTTCTGTAAGTAATCTAAAATTTGCTACTGCAGCTTTACGTGGGATTTCTGGAATAATTTCTGGATTTTTAATTAAAATGTTCCTTTTTTTTTATCTTGGCTTTGTTAGATATTGATTGGTTTTGTTTGTTTTTATATTTGCTTTTGATTAATCTTTTTATGGATGTAAAGGGTAAGTTTTTACTTTTGTTCTGAATTAAATTTGCACCTTTTTTGGCAAGGAAATCAGCTGATTCATTTCCAGCAATTCCACAATGTGCAGATATCCACTGTAATATAATTCTTTTCTGTAGTTTTTAAAGTTGTTGGATCATTTTGTGACATTCTTTAATTTGGATTGACCTCATTTTATATGAACTTATTGCACATAATGCTGCTTTAGAATCAGAAAGTATAACAGCATTTTTTAATTTATCTATTCTGGTTGGAGTGTTGGAGTGAAATATGAATAACCATTACTTCTGCATCAAAATTTGTGTGGTAGCCTGCTGGTTGATAGAATGAGAACAGTGCACACCTAATTCCTACTCCTGAGTTGTCCAAGTTAGATCCATCTGTGTAGATATGTAACCATTCTTCAGGTGGGTATCTATTGTTCACAGTTTCTAATGCTAGTACTTTTAGTACAGGTTTGGAAGTTTCAGATTTTGTAACTATTTGTTCTAAATCTAATTGAATATTAATTGGTTCAAAAGTCAGTAGGTTTTCTTTGATTAAAATGTTTTCTTTCGAATTAGGAATTAAATTAAATTAAGAGTTAAATGATGAAGCCTGGGACTCAAGTACTTATGATAGTAAGTCGCCACAAAGGGTGTATCTCAGATGCGAGAGCCCCTAGTGCTCTGCCAGGGAAATATACGAGTCAAATGGAGAATTTAATGTCGGGATGGCACGTTGGCCATGGTAGCTCAATGGGTCAGAGCGACTGGACGGAAACCAAGAGATTCGTGGTTCAAATCCCGGCCATGGCATTGAATTTTTCATGTTGACTCTAATAAAATACAGTACTTATTAGATTTGCATACATGCCTCTTCAATAGTGACCAGAACTGCCATATTAAAATTAAGAAAAGAGTTGGGCCCATAGCTTAGTCGCAGAGTGGACCCTGGGCTCATTTGAGTATCATTTCACCCATTTCATTCATTGCTCAATATGATTTAACATTGGAGGATGTAAATTAAAAAACAGGTTTGATTCCTGCTGGGAAGTGTACATTTTCCTCTAACCAAGATTATTCCCTAATCTCCCCAGTCTAGGATTATGAATGAGTGTTAAAATGGGTGTATAATCTAATTTACAATATCTCCAAAGACCCAAACCAACATGTTAGTTAGCACCTTTGCTTATAGGCAATATGTTCCAAAGAAATGTCTATCAATATGACCACTGAAGTTAAAGCAGGGTATAAATGCAACAATAAACAAACAAAAGAAATAAAAATTAAGAAAACTGAGTAATCACTTAAAATTAGTCATCTTACCCAGCATTACATCAATGACACATTCTTTCACCACAGAGTTGAAAATACGAGCTGCATTCAAGTTATAACACCTATTTTTTTCAGGACTGGGACCAGATAAGAACTTCTGGTTTTCCTTTTAAATACACGTGGACTCTTTGTGAATGCATGACAGAGATGTCAGCACTGTACAGTGCATAGAAATGTAGTGGCAACGACGAGAGTTAGGATTGTTTTTATACTTAAAATGGCGACATTTTCATTGCAAGAACAGCATGTAATCATTTGTTTTTTCCATTTTCGTGATGTGCCACCTGTTGAAATTCATCGCCAGTTGAGTGAGGCATGTGGTAATGGTACCATGGATGTCTCTAATGTGTGTTCCTGGGTGCAACAGTTCAATGAAGGCAGAGTATCGTGTGACAACAAACCAAGACAGTCATGGCTTTGCACCAGCCAGTCTGACGACATGATCTAACAAGTGGAGAATGTTGTTTTGGAGAATCGCCAATTGAGCGTTGCAGACATAGCCTCCAAAGTTGGCATTTCCATGGGATCTGTGCACACAATCCTGAATGGAGATCTGAAAATGTGAAAAGTGTCTGTCTTCCAGGTGGGTGCCACGAATGCTGACAATGTTGATGTGTGATGACGGCATGAATGAACATCAATTACACACTGTTCTTGCAATGAAAACGCCGCCATTTTAAGTATCAAAAACAGTCCTAACTCTCGTCACTGCCACTAGAGTTCTATGCACCACACAGTGCTGCCATCTCTGTCACACATTCGCAAAGAGTCCACATTAAAAAAAAAACGAAGTTCCTATCTGGTCCCAGTCCTGACGAAAAATAGGTGTTATAACTTGAACGCACCTCGTACAGATGGGCTGATTTTTAAAGACAGTAGTATGTTACAAAACTTGGCAGGCAGACTCATGTGAGGTGTACCACCTGTCCCTGTGGACATGTCCTACATCCATTCTAGTTGTCACACATATCGTCTTACTTGCTCTAGTCCAGTTCACACGTAAATAACACTAGAAGTTTTAAAGTAATGAGTCAGTAATTCAAACACAAACATCGCTTAAATTACTTAATCACTTAATTTAAGTGATGTTTGTGTTTGAATTACCGAAGCATTACTTGCAAATGTCAACTACATCACTGTTTCTAACCTTTTGCTTCAAATAACACTAGATGGGTTTAGAAGTGTTAAGTTTTGTCTTAAGTGTTTCAAAAACACCTCAATCACAGTATAGAGTAAAACAAAGTGTGTTTATGGAGATATGTATGTACTTACATCTTGTACGGGAGTTGTAAGGCGATTTGAAACCAAATTTCCTGATGTGCATGTTCCAAGTGGAGAGGCCATTAATTTTTGTAATAAGGCAGACATAATCAATTGGTGATAGGAAAAGAAAAGTAAAAGGGGTGTACTTAAGGAGCAGAAAATAAACGAAATCAGAGAAAAGTTGAAACAAGTCACCTCGAAAATCTTTTAGGTACATTGCACAAGAAACTGACATTTTCAAAGCTTAAGCATGGAAAGCAACAAAACTTCTAAACCTCAAACCATATGTCCAGGAAGTGCTACCACGTGAACACCAGAATCAACCCAATCTGTAACAGGACTTTGGGGAATTCTAATTATGAACAATCGATCCATATTAATACTGTGGAAATAATATGTTCCCATATTAATACTGTTCGCTGATGAAGCATGATTCCAATTACATGGTCATGTGTCATCAAAGCACAACCAATATTATGCTACAGACAAACCCAAGTTTATTCGTGAAACTACCTTGCAAGATCAATCAGGGTATGGTATAGAGTTAGATTACTTCCGTAAAAACCCTGGCATAATGCATTGCTTACCTTAGGAGCGACTCTCACCACCGATGGGCGTGGCTTAGGCGTGAGGTGATTGGGGAAGTTCCTCGATGCCGTGCAACATGTCGTCTGCACATATCCTGCTTTTTCGTGTTCGCTTTGGGGCATTTTTCTCTGGTCACATTGTCATATGAAGCGTTGTCTATCACAAGAACAGACTTTTCTGGAAGATTGGGCTTTAGTTTTTCTTTAACTGCATTGTAACTGATAGTTTCACAGATTTAGTGTTTCCAAGAAAGCACGTGATAACCAAGTTCACTCGTCTAGATGAGGATACACACTGACCTTTGCGCATACAGGTTGACACATACGGCTAGGTGGGAGGGAGAAAGGGAGGAACTGGCATACATGAGGCGCCAAGCGGATATTGAAAACAGGCTCGCCCGCTGAACACCCAGGGCTTTTATGGGAATACGGCTACTCTACAATAAATGGATACAGAATAATAACGCCTACTTTTTATGAGTGTACAGACAGCTGACAGACATTGAATGTTGGTCTGGATATTTTTAGCAGGACTCTCCCAGCATGCATAGAGCTAGCGAGTCATTATAGTTTGTGGAAATGTTTGAGGATAGAATCATAATTAGGTGTTTATGATCTGCTACTATATATTATTCAATATGACTATATGGTTTAAACAGTGCATATTTCTACATAAGGGTTGAATCTATTGTGGGAATAATTTGTCTTTAGTTATAAGATACCTATAATTTCTGTTTGGTCGTATAGTATAAGCATACAATTTTCATTCAGACAGGCTAAAGAATTATGTAAAAAACTGAAGCTGCTGACAGTGAAGTAAACTAGGTTATTAATAATAATTAAACACTAGTAACCGGTCCCAGGATTTAAATAAGATAAGTAAATAGTGAAGTTGTGTTACTAGCGTTTAGGTTAAAGTATGTTGATATATATACAAGGGTCGGCTGTTAAGTCCCAGGCTTTCCACAGAGATGGTGCCACTTGGCCAATTTGATGAATAACATTATACAGTTTAACTATAGATTACCTTGTATCCATAGTTGCAGGTCAGTAGCTTGTTTAGTTTTTGAATTACAACATTTTAAACAAGACAAGTCTAGAGGTTTCACGAAAATGGAAGATTTGGAAAAATGAGCAGTGAATAAATACTTCCATTTGGAAGAAATCTAAAGAAATCAAGGATGAAATTTACAGTACATTGAAAGACTCTGCTCCTTCACATACAATGATTTAAAAAGTAGGTTGCAGGGTTTAAAATGGGACGTACAAGCACCAGTGATGAGCCTTACTCTGGACACCCTGTGAAAGTCACAACTCCAGAGATCATTGAAAAAATTCATCGTTGAATACTGGAAGACTGCAGATTAAAGTTAATGAAATACCAGAGGCTATAAACATATCAAAAGAACGTGCAGGTAATATTTTAAGCAATGTTTTGGGCTTTTACAAGGTCTGTGCCAGAAAGGTGCTGCATTTGTTGACACCTGATCAAAATTTGCAAAGAAAAATTGTTTCTTGTTCAGAATTTGAAGCTGTCCCGTAAAAATCCTAGTGAATTTTTGAGATAGCTTATTATGATGGATGAAACTTGGATACAACACCACATTCCAGAAAGTATATCACAGTCAAAAAAGTGGACTGCGCCAGGTGAACCAATTCCAAAGAAGGCAGAGTCAATTTTGTCAGCTAACAAGGTTATGGTGAGCGTTTTCTGGGATGCACGGGGAATACTTTTATTGATTACTTGGAAAAAGGTAAAAGTATTGATGGTGACTACTATGCAAGCTTACTGCAACATTTGAGTGATGTGAAAAGAAAAAGACCTCATTTGGCAAAGAAAAAATTTTGTTTCTTCACAACAATGCTCCAGCCCATCGTTCAGTCTTTGCAATGGGAAAAATGTGCAAATTTAAGTTCAAACTGCTTGAACATCCACCCTATTCGCCAGATCTAGCATCCAGCAACTACCACCTGTTCTCGAATCTCAAAAGATTTCTTGGAGGATGAAGACTTCACTGCAATAAGGAGGTCAATGATGCGGTATACAGCTATTTTGAGAACCATGATAAATCACACTACCGAGATGGTTTAATTAAATTAGAACACTGATATGACAAATGTATTAGTCTTTCTGGAGATTATGTTGAGAAATACAGAAAAAAACATTTAAAATGTTATTTGAAGCAGAAGGTTAGAAACAGTGATGTATTTAACATTTGAAAGTAGTGAGTCGGTAATTCCATAACAAACATCACTTTTGAATTACCGACTCATTACTTTCAAACATTTAAAATGTTTTTATTTTTTGTTTTTTATTGAGGCCCAGCACTTCTCAGCCAACCCTCGTATTAAGGATTGAAAATAGGGAATAAATGTAAAGTAGCTTATTTTTGTCAGTTTCTAGCATCCAAGTGTATTCAGGTTTATTAATTTTTAGATGAGTCGTATTTATTACACATCTGCTTCACTTTCGTACCTATTTTGAGGACATGTACCTCAAAATAGGTACGAAAGTGAAGCAGATGTGTAATAAATACGACTCATCTAAAAATTAATAATTATTTCGCTTTACTGTGGTGTTCCAATACAGTTAAATCTCGATGTATTCAGGTTTGTCAAAATCGTATCAAAAATGTTACTTAGTAAAACATTAGTGAAATATGAGTAAATGTGGTATGAACTATACCTATCCATAAAATAATTGAATTTTAAAATATTATAACTTCCCTATTTACTCCATTGTTAAAAAAAGTTTGTCAAATAATAAGTAGGCTCTGATATTCTTACTCAACAAAACAGTACTGAAATTCTGCAACATGTATATAAAAAAAGAAACCCCAAAAACACCAGATTTTAAAACGTTTGGAAACATTATTTGGTCTTTGGTCTTTGAATAGGGCTTTTCAATAGTGAACGAATTAACAAAGTTGAATGGATTCGAGATTATCACAACTATATCCATACTAAGTTCTCCCTTTATAATATTAGTATAGATTACTTCCTGAGAATAAAATAAAGAATATTTTGTCCTTAACTCACATGCATAGAGGATACACATAGGACACCTGTCCTAATAACTGCCTGCTATTTTAAGTAATTAATAGTTATATTTTGTGAAGAGTAGGTGTTTATGTTGCTTCAATAAGTTTGACCTTAAGGCTTGTGCCAACCTCAAACTTTGGCCTTAGATCATGTACTAAACATTCTAGGATTTGGCTGTTGTTCAATTCAGTGATTAAAGATGATCTCATTTCTGAATGTGAATTCCACAAGGCAGGAAAACAGTACAAAATGACAAAGCAACAAAACAGATATGTAATTAGTGACAAATCACACTTCTTACAGTTTATTACATGTCTTTCATATTCTGTTCTGGTCAATAAAATGAGAACTAATACTGAAACCTATTTTACCTTTAAATTTTATATTTCTCTTGCATTCATTATCATTAAATTGAGATATAAAAGTTCTTCACCTCTAGTGAGTAAATCCTCAAACTTCATCCAAGTTTTGGTTTTATTGCCTGGAAAGCATACAGGAAGCAACAGGTTAAATGCCAGGCATGACAATGCTGGTTAGCTAGAGCTCTATGATTTTACGCCTTTAAGATGTACATATATAATACACTCTTGATGTAGTGCTGTGAGGTTTTGTAAAATCCTAAAATTAATTCTACTTCTTAAATTTACTATAAAAAATAATTTTATAAAGAGACACAGCCATTTCCACCCACAACAAATTTACATTCCTGCTTTATATAAGATCCATTCAATCCATATTAAGTCTGCACTTAGAAAACATTTGAGTTTTATATGATTTCATTTAGTTCTACCCCACTGTAAGGCATGTCTTTTAATTTCTTTAGTCTACTTTCCTTAATTGCTTTTAAACATGATGGATGTTTTAGCCTTTGTACATTGAAACTGTTTTTCCACAGCTAGAAAATAAGCAACCTAAAGCTGATTCTTCAAAGATACAAGAAGAAATTGCATGGTGCTGGTTTGGACTGTAGGGTAGATGAGTCAATATCTTTGCCTCAATTCCTTGCAGAAATTCCACCATTACATTAGCAGTCGAGCTGATGCATTGTAGTGATGCAGCAAGATTCCCTAGGTCCTGTCTATGGATGTTTTTGGAGGTTTTCTGAAACTCTTTCGAGAGGCAAAATTTCTGTGTGCCATTTTGTATTGAAAGTTCTCTAATTTTCAAACCCAATGGCAAAGAAACAGGCAACCATTTTCTTTCCCTCACTCTTTAATCTTAACTTGGATAGATGTTCAGTCATCAGCAAAAAATAGCAGACTGGGGTTCTGTTTCAGGGTCAAATTAATATATCCATGTTTCATCACCTGTAATAATATTCTGAGACATAGCAATACATTCTACAGCACTTCTTGACACAATTCCACCCAGTGGAGTTTCTGCGCTTCAGACAAGTTATGTGACACCAAACTGGAACTCATTTTACAAAAAAAGGTAATCATGAACAATGGTTGACACACTTTGTGAACTAATCCTTACTGTCACCTTACTGTCCTTGTAGGTTAGAATAGAATAGAAATTTTAAACTTTTACCGCAGAATAAAAATACCTTTTTAGAAATTCTTTTAAACTATTTACTAGTTTGTGCACATCATATGCATACCTAATATTATGGTCATGGACAGCAAGCTTTGCTAAAGCAATCGTAATTGTTTGTATGATAGCAGAGGAGTGATTATATGCACTATCCAGTAATTAAATTTATTGGGAGTCGATTAATGACCTAAACAACACTTACTTTTAAATTTTCCCTCTATCCTCAGCCGGACATCGACAGGTTCTCATTGGTGTAGCTGGAAATATTTTGTCCTCAGTCTCCTCTGATGGCAGTTCGAGGAACTTGCTGAACAAATCTTTCTGGGGGAAGTCGAAATTGAATACTTTGTTCCTATTTTTTGAAATGAAGATTTGTTCCCATAAGAACAGTTCTTGTTTTCCTGTTGTATGTTTTAGTAATTTTGGTTCTGGATTTATGTTGTGGTTTTTTTCCCAAAAATGCATGGCAACTGCTGATTTTTCTAATTGTTTGTATTTTATGTTCCTAAAGCGTTCCTTTGCTCTTATTTCTAAATTTCTTTTGGTTTTTCCAATATAAATTTCACTACAATCACAGCATTCAATTTGATATATACCAGATTTTTTGTTAGATGGAATGGAATCTTTGATGTTTGAGCAAATTAGGTTTTTTAAGGAGTAATGGTTCACTGGTGCTAGTTGAATGTTTTGTTTTTTGAAGACTTTTTTGAATTTATCCAGTAATGTTGAAAATTTTAAGGTTTCTAAACAGTGGCATTTAGGAATGATGAATACCACCAAAAATTTGCATTGCTCTTTTATTTTATTTTTTGTCCTCCAACAGTAAGTCGTATCGGGCGGTGAATGAAATGGATGAAATGATGCTCAAATGTGTCCAGGGTCCATGGAGCTTGAAGCTACCAGACATTCGTTGTTTAAGGATAAGGGAAAACCCCGGAAAAAACTTATCCAGGTAACTCACCCTGACCGAGATTTGAACTCGGAAACTCTTGAATGTCAGGCAGACACGCTACCATCCACGCTACTAAGGCAGGTACTCTCATTTGTAGTGCATACTTTCTTATTCTGACAAAATTACCTCTGAACAAATTATGTTGACTTCAAGCCATTTTGACTTAGAACATTTTTTTAAATTTCTTATACAAAACTAAGTTTTCACAACATGATTTTTGTAGGTTTTCTCCAACTAAAATCTTCAATTATGTGAAACCCAAGAAATTATGTATAAGGAAATTCAGTAATAGTGCACTTTTTACCTACAGTCTAATTTTTAAAATAAGACTCATGAGAGCCATTAATTCTCCATGTGAAGATCTGCAATGTAGCCAAGAAGCAGGTAACAGGTTATGCATATCCCTCACTTTGTCAATACTCAGAACATGTTAACCAGTATTCCAGTTTATCACATATCAGCAAAAATGGGCATATGTAAATAAACTGTGTTAGCTTATTTTAAGCATAAAAGTAATCTACTCTTAATAAGAACTTACTGCAGTGTTGCATCCCCTTCCCTGCTCTCTCTTCATACTATTCCCTTCAAGTTTTTTGTTTCCAGTTTCTCTTAAAAAGAGCTCGTATCACCACAATAGCTAATGTTTCTAATGTCAATTATTATTATTATTATTATTATTATTATTATTTATTTTTTTAAATTCAAATCCTAGATCAAAGAGGCTAAGAGTACCCTCAAATAGCTCTGCTTCTTTAAAAGAAATTTATATATGGTAGGATGCTCCTGTCAGATGTAATAGCTATAGATGGAACTTCTTAAGGCATATAATTGAAAATTGTCTAGCTCCATAATGAGATACTCTTGGTCTGTCTTTCCCAGGAATTACAATTCAAGATGACATGAGTGTAGCTACTTCTCTTTAGTGATTCTAGAAACAGTCACCTTACTTGTTTTAAGAGCACAGGCAATGCCTTTCATCACCTGGTTGAATAGAATTGTTAATTGTGAAGGAAAATATTCACCTTTTTCTGTTTGAGGAATTTGCTAAAAGTATGGATACATTTTAGCTCAGCTGTACAATTTAACAGCCCAGCCACCGTTGATATTTGTCTTGAACCATAAATCCTTGCCAATCTCTATCTTCACTAACTCTTAATTTCATAGCTATGAATTATGATACTAAGTTTTAACAATGTAGGCTAACAACAATGTAACAATGCCAAAGCAAACTTGGTTTCAGGCACACAACACAACTGACAATAGCTGCACACGATTCACCAGTGTAACCAATATGACATTTGCTTGTTTCCAAAGCAATGAACTTCCCTCACTTATGCCTTACCCTCCTTGCTAGACATGTCGTGTACCTTCTTTAAAAAATCTGGCTGTAACATTGACTAATTTACTTAGTTATGTTTGGAACCGATACATTTTCTTTTTAGGAAAATAATGCACAAGTACAGCAAACATGACATAGTATGACATAATATGCACAATGGAGAGAGTCAACCTAAATGGAAAATAAAATCTGCTAAATAGGCAATGTTTTTCATTTTCTTCTTCTTGAGAAATTGAACCATAATCATATTAAGAACACATGAGAACAAAGTCAGTGTCTATGGTATAACAAGTGGTTACTAATTAACCTAAGCTTATATTTATTCCTCCCCCCCCCCAAAAAAAAACCAAAACTGAGTAACCCTAATCTGACCTATGAATCAGAACCCTAAGATTATATAAATAGCATACTAAGAAAGCATTCACGTGAAGTACGCATGCTTTGATATGATCCATAAATGCTAATTAAACTCATATATGTTCAGAAATATGGACATTTGTTGAGTACCACAGCTAGAAGTATAAGAGAATGTCAAAATTTGTTTTATTGTAGTTTAGAGAAAGTTGAAAAAGAGCAAAATATATCTGAAACTTATCAAAGTATACTGCAAAACACTATACTATTAGTAGTAACAAACAAAATGTTCATAACTATATACATTAATGACTTACCTGTAGTATTCTTGTTGTGAATGAAGTATCTTTGGCCAGAGCAACATTAGAGCCACAGGACTTTCTGTAGGACCCAGTCTTCGTTCTTTACATTCTTGTCCCACTGAATCTCCTATCACCTCTGCAAGTTCATAGCTTCCACCAGGACTATCTGCCAAGGATAGTCTCTCCACAATACAGGTAACAATTTCTTCCGACGTCGTCTGTTTACTAGCTTCCACTGAGAGTGCCTCATAATGTTGAGACAGAGCACCCACAAACACCTGTACAATGTAGCGGTTGTTCTCTGCTGCTCCAGACATTCTTCTTACACACTCAATCCAAAGGCGGTAATTCTTGCTTCACATCTTTTGCAGAGCCTTCTTTTAAGTATTGTATTATTGCACATGATTTTTAGCCCTTCTGTGAAGCATTAAAATTGCTCACTTGTGTAAGAATACTTTGTTATTGAACTTCGTTATACCATGAAAATGTGAGGAGTCCTCTGCAAACGTAGTGACCACTGGTGTGACAGCCCATGTTTCATACGAAGTATGTTTATTTGCTGAAAAATCGAAAATTAAACACAATATAAAACAAGACGGTCACCATAAATATTTGTCACATTAAGAGAATAATGTTCAAATGTCAGATTGGGGTCACATGTTGGTTTTGTTAATTATTTGAAAGGCACTGTGTAGCATACGTACAACGCTATTTCCTAATAAACTCTAAGCATCTTTCATTTAAACAGTGTGTATTATTCATACTACTGCTTTCTGGGAATAGTGCGATGAGTAAGACAATTAAAACAAGTTACAGAAATTGTGAATTCTCGCATTCGCAGCTGTCCAAAACATTTATGCGTAAGCTATCCCTGCCCAATAAACGAAAAAATAATAACAAAAATTACGCAGAACACTTACAGTGCACAATGTAATTCCTTAAATAAGAGCATTCAGAAACCTACCTAAAGTAAATGTAAGTATAATGTCAATATTTTCCAAACGATGTATCGCTAACCACCATTACTAACTGAACGGAACAGAACGGAATGAACAGTTACCATAATTCAATGCTCTTTGCGCATGCGTAGACAACTTAGCAAACCCAACTGAACATTAATAATTGAAATCCTTAGATATTACAAATAGCGTTAATAAATGGTGTCGCTGTTTAACACACAAAAGCAATCAAATGCATTTTAAAAATTATACTAATAAACAATAATGTATTCAGGGTTTCTTTCTATTCGGGAAAGAACTGAAAATGAGCTTCAAATTATAAATTTATAATTATTTTCTCTACTTATTTTAGACTGGCTAAATTCGGTGCTTATTAATCAAAATGACATTTCAGTTTCAGCTATCTTTAATAAATCCGTTCAATCTTGTTACATCTAATCCTCGGTCTTTCACTTCGCACCACCTGTAGGATCTGCATTTGTTTCAGATATAAATATTACTCTATGGTTCAGGAGAAATGGCCTGGAGATAAACATAGGAGGGGGAAAGATTCCCTACTGATGAATAAAAGTAAAAGCAGTTACTCAGAATCAGCTATAATGTATAACATTTTACTTTCATACATTTTAATACTTCATGATTACCGTCAAAGATGTTTTGCTATTTCATTCTTTCGATGAGATGAGAATATCAACTTTCCCAGTGACATCATACATATTGTGGGATTTGTGGGTGATAGCCGATTTATAAATGACTAGCTGACCCGACTGACGTCGTTCTGTCAAAAGCCATTTCATTACCCTTCTCACTCGTATAGGAATAATCAGTCCGTTATCTGAGAGGTTTCTGTTAACAAAGATAAATCCATGGTAACCGTTCCACCTGCGCGACTTTACACGATATTTTTGTTTTCCAACATGGAAACAGCTAACATAAAATTAGCCATGAGAGAAAGATGGGTTTTCAAGATTAATCCCGCAAACACTCAATGACTGCCCCTGGGATTTATTTATGGTCATAGCGAAAGCAAGCCGCACTAGAAACTGCCGTCGTTTAAATTAAAATAGTATATCAGTCGGAATCATTGGAATGCGTGGTATAAAAACGTCTTTTCCTTTATACTTTCCCTTTAGAATGGTTGCTTCGATCAAGTTGTTCAGTAATTTTTTTCACCAGTAGCCGTGTGACGCTACAAAGACGTGGTTGGTTGAAATTTTGCAACATTTGATCACCGAGCCGACCTTTAATTGAGGATTGTTATGCGGCAATCCTGGCAAATCCAGCGAGTTAAAAAAATTCGGGTGGATGGTTGAGGGCACCATCTTGGTTTGTGGCGGAATCATCTGATTTGTTAGATTAATTTCTTGTGTCCAATTGTGATGAAATACATTTGCAGGAATTTGTGGGTTTCATCTGACACCGGCAACAGCGAGCCTGCTCGGCGATATACTTATATTTGGCCTTGTATCTGTAAATTAAAAATTTAGCTTTATCGCTTTTGTTACAAAAATAAAGTAAATAAAGCAATGCAGGGGATGAGCCTGTTATATGTAACCTCGAAATCTGGTATGAAATTGTCCCCAATTACATGTGTTATCCCAGATAAAGTCATTTGGAAGCAGTTGCTATATATTAAGGGTTACCATATCACCCGTTTTTGAGGGCCACCCGTTTTTGAGGCCCTTCTCCGACCCTCCGTTCAGTTTTCGAATATTTTGAGAAACCACCCGTTTGTTTAGTTTTCCTTTAAAAGTAAATGAACTTATTTGTAAATGTGATGATGGAAATTTAGCTAAAGTCCTTGAAAGTATTGTTTTTATACTGTTATAATTGTATTAATAAGTGGATGAGCCAATTCAGTGGTATGTCTGTATTTCAATGGTTAACTATGGATAAAGAACCAAAGTGGCAAGCGGTGGAAAAAAACTGTGTACTTTTAAGATGTGTTGATATAGTTATTGATGACTCTATACTCTTTGATGAAATAAGTACTTTAAGAACTTACCACAAAATGAACTTCGCAACATTGGTAGGGAAAAGTGTTGCCGAGAAATGGTACGAATGCAAGAGTAATAATTTTGAATGTATAGAACTGTTGAAAGTAGTGCTGTATACGCACGACAATAAAGCAAGAGACGAATGAAGGGGAGAGGGGTTTGAACTGTTTATCTGCTCTTTTAGTGTATCTGTTTACCAGGAAATGAGTATATGAGAGTGTATATGAGTCACCCATGCCGTCAGATCTAAAGCAGTATGGGTATTATGCATGGGTGAGTTATGTGACAAATGAATCTATAGGTTAGCCGCGAACAAAATGTAGTTGAAGGCGTGGCTTACCAAAACTAAAAGCTCTAGCTTTCCCCAACTACTGTCCGTTTAGGTTGCCTTTCCTCTCCTCCGTGGTATAAGTTGCACAGCACTGGTCAACGTATGAAGGGATGGGAGTCGTGTTGCTGGATGGCGAGGAGGGGAGAAGACCCTGCTCGCGGTCTAGCTATAGCATCCTTGTCAAACTGGAAAGGCGAGCATAAACACTATTGGGACAGCAAACACATTCCTCTATCTTGCCTTCTTGTTGTGGGTCTACAGTACAGTAATATTTTGCCATACCTGAACATAATGCAGCTGTAGAAAGAATATTTTATCCGCTAAATGTTCAGTGGACAGTTGAGTAAAATAAGCTCACTGCTGAAAATATAAAGTTAAAGTTGATCATAATGTACAACATGAAAAATGTAACTTGTGCTCAATATTATGACAGAATTATCTGTAGAAAGGACTTACTGAAAAAAAGGAAATGGAAAGTATGTGAAATAAATGTCGTTAACAGAATTTCCGCAATCTTTTGGCATCATGATATGGTTACCCTATATATGTGTGTGTGTGTGTGTGTGTGTGTGTGTGTGTGTGTGTGTGTGTGTGTGTGTGTGTGTGTGTGTGTGTAAGGAAATGTGTGGAATCCCATCCTGTTCCTGAAACCAATGAGCACAGTGGCTCTGGCGGAATCAATGGCACTAATTTCACGTTGCCATTTGCACAACACAATCCAATAGCTTCTTCTTCTTTTTTTGTATTTCAATGCCTTATAAATGTGGCAAACCGAGTTCACAGATCCAATAACACATAGGTAGACGGTGTGCTCAACTGAAACATCGTAACTGAAAGCAACTCATTTCAAACGATGCATGATTATTAGCTGAATCATGTGTTTCTGATATCCTAGTCCTTTCAATTAACTGCACTCTTCATGTTGCTGTGCAGTCCGATTAGATCGAAAATTAGCTTGCTTTATAGCAGTCTTCGAACTAAATTGCTCCACCGGCGCCTTTTAGGCGGCATGAATCTTGAACTGAGTGTAAATACATAAAATAAGCCAATAAACCAGAGATAAATATAGGAACTTTGAAATAATATGCACTAATTGAGAGCTCTCAACAGTTTAACTTTATATCATAGAAAAAGAAACTGGCAATATTTCGGATGCATTAAAATAGTTTATATTAACTTTATAGTTATGCTCATAAACTATAAAGTTACTAACTAAATTTGAATTGTTCTTTCTTCATATTGTGATTTGGTTCTCTTTTGTTTTAACCTCCATAATAACCTTCCTGGGACTGCATATCAATTTCCAAAAGGAATAATGATGCTTTTCCGTGTTCTGCGCAACTTTACCAATTTTTCTCTTCATAAGAACATTCCTCGCAGTTAAACGAATATTTGAAAAAAATAATTAACCAAATTGGTCCAGCCGTTTCCAAGTTTTGTGGTTACGAAGATTTACAAATTCATTTTTATTATATAGGTATAAGTGAAATAGTTTTAAAGATTTTGGCAAGAAGTGGAATAACTTTCTAATTTGTAATGCTTCTTTTTGACGGAAATAAAAGGTGCATTTTTTGTTAATTGTCGATATACTCTACTGTATCCAAACACATTATGGTACTTATAGTTGGAGCAAATGTAATATTACATCACTTGAAGCGTGTGTTAGGATGCTGTTCAATAAGAGTCCTACATCAGTTACATTTAAATATCAACAAACACATTACATTATAATCACACAACAAAACAGAACACTTTATCATATATATACAAAACACATGATATTATATGAGCAGGTCGTTGCGTCGTTTTCTTTTTTGTCTGCTATTTTGCGGTTGTGGAGGAGGGTGTAGGAAAATGTCTTGTAGCAGTGGATTTGGATGATTGGCAAATGTTTGGTGTAGTCTGGTGTAGCTGGTCCTGATGACATCCTTCACTTCTGCTATGTTCAGATCCCTTGTAGTGTGATGTTGCTAACATACCATGGGACACCTGTGGTCAATCTTAGGTATCTGTTCTGGATTACTTGGCTTCTTTTTATTTGTGAGTCTGAAGCAGAGCCCCATATGGAGCAACCATATTGCTAAATATGTTTGATCAGTGAGTTGTAAAGAATGCGTTTATATGGTATTGCAAGAGGCGATTTTGAGTGTATTATGTGTTTGATTTGTTGGATTCGGTATCTTAGTCCTGAGAGAAGATAGGTGATGTGGACATTCAAGGTTAGTTTAATGTCCAATATGAGGCCGAGGTAACTAACTGACTGAGCGGTGTGTATAGAGATTCCTCCAAGAACTATGGGATAATGTGTTATCTGCTTTTTATATGTCAAATATACTATTTACGATTTCTGTGGATTCATCACTACTCTCCGGCTAGAATACCATTTTGTTATTTCAGTGCAGAACTTATTTAGTTTCTCAGCTGCTGATTCACAACTGTCTTTACTAAGGATTGCAACATCATCAGCAAAATGGGCCGCGCCATGGCTCAGTGGTTAGACCGCTTGGCTCTAACCAAGGCGGCCCGGGTTCAATCCCAGGCGACCGCAAAGTGAGATTTGTGGTGGACAACACGGCGCTGGGGTGGGTTTTCTCAGGGATCTCCGGTTTCCCCCGCCATCTCATTCCACCGGTGCTCCATCTTCATCTCATGTATCATCAGTGTCATCGCCTGCGGAGCCGTATGTAGTAAAAGCGGACGTTAAACACTACACATATCAGCAAAATGTGCAATGTTAGTTGAGCGTGTTCAGGAAAGTCTGAGGTATAAATAACTGTATAAAGAAGTGGGCCTAGAATACTTCCTTGTGGAACACCAGAGATGATCAGTTGTGATCTGGATTGTGGACGTTGATGTTTTACTGAAAAAGATCGGTTATGCAGATAGGATGCCATTATTCTGAAATATGTATCGAAGACATAATTCCTGATCTGCAGTAGTAATCCATTATGCCACACTTTATCAAATGCTTTCTTTGTATCAAGAAACAGACCTAAGCACACTTGCTTTTCTTCATTTGTCCATAATGGTGTCAATAATTCGGTGAAGTTGCTGTGGACAGGAGTACGATGGCTTAAATCCAAATTGAGTGGTTGGTATGATTTCCTCAAGCTGTACAGCAAGACCAGGCAACAATAGCCGTTCAAATACTTTAGATAATAGAGATAACAGACTTATTGGGCGATAGCTTTTAGGATCACATTTGTTTTTGTTGGGTTTAGATATCATAACAACAGATGCATGTTTCCATCTTTGTGGGAAGTAAGTCGAGCGAAGAATAGCATTGTAAGCTTGTGTTAAGAAGACTACAGCTTTTTTGGAAGATGTGCAAGTCTTCACCAGGAACTTGTTGTTGTTGTTTTCAAATGCTAGGCTTTGGCAATGAAGCCATTCATTTACAAGGAACTATTTTCGGAGGAAATCGATTAATAGCATTTTAACCTGTACAGGCATGAAGGGCTTACGAAAATTAGAAAGCTACGATGGTTGAGATATGCTGCTGTTAACAAAGATATTAAAATGTTTGTTGGCGATAGCATTGGGCTGAAACTGCTGTTGTAATTGTGCGCTAAAAAGCTCTACCTTTTCATCTGGTGTTGTGTACCAGTGATTGCCAATTTTTAGAGGAGGTATGATATCCTTGTATTGAAGTACACGTTTAGTTTTATTTCACAGCGATCCATCTTGACGGTTGAAGCTTTCCATTTCTGCTTCCAGGGAATCGTAGTATTATACAAATATAACTATTTGCAACAAAAACCTTCACTCATCTTAAGAAACATGATGTTGGTATTTCTTATTGCTTGAATTATTTGAAGTTATACTTCAACTTCAATCGTAGTGTTGTTTCTTTAGTGCTCTGTTCAGTTTCCTGGAGATGCTATTTAGTATTGTTTTATGAGCTGGATACCTGGTTCTTTCCCATAGCCGACTATATGCCCTTTTAGTTTGATGATGATGCTCGATGTGTGGGGTACAATGGAATGACTTCATTTTATATGTCTGGATATTACTAGATATTCGTACGGCATACTGTACATCTGCTTATGCTAGAAACTGCAACTTCTATGTCCCTAGGCATTTTGAGTGGAACTTTTGTGTCTATTTGTTCCATTGTTGATGTATAAAAACTCCAATTAAAGGGTACTTGATTAATGTGTGGGGGTGTTCTTTTAGATTTATATTCGATAACAGATTAACCACAACTGTATAATGGTCTGATGTTAGTTCGTGTAATCCAATGCGTCTACACACATATATGACACGTTTCTACTGGTGAAAAAGTCCAAAACATCAGGAGTGCTTCCATCGTGTGGATAGTGGGTTGGTTCATCTGCATGCAAAATTTCTTATTTAAACTGATATATTACCTCGTGAAACAGCTTCCCTCTTGGATTGGTAGTGTTGGATTCCCATCTCGTGCGTTTACTATTGAAGTCACCACCTAGAAGATATATATTTTTATAGGTTAAGAAAAATATGCGGGCCAAGTATACTACCTTGGAGCACCCCTGCGTTGATAAGATAGGGTTGGGAAGCAATGTCATCTCTGACAACGGAAAAGGTGCAAGGAGTAAGGTAATGATTGATAAGAAGAATTATGTAGGGAGGAAAGTCATATCTGATCAGTCGGTGAAGGAGGCTGGATGCCAGAGGGAATCAAAGGCCTTTGAGATGTTGAGTAAGAGGGCTGCAACATACGGTTGACTATTGATGGCACCGGTCAACTCGTCAACCAGACCTAAAACTTGGTGCGATGCGGAGTGGCACCGACGAAAACCAAATTGCTCTGGGCGAAGGATGTTTAGCTCATCTTGGAGATTCTGGACGCGATGTTGGAACGCCTTCTCTAATAGTTTACTAATAGCTGTTAGCAAACTAATTGGACGATGGTTTGTGATGTTTTTAGAATCCTTGCCAGGTTTGGGGATGGTTATGATTTTTTCATGCTTCCATTTTACAGGAAAATATGAGAGAAGGAGCAGGCTCTTGAACAGGTAAACTATCAAGGCTACCCAGTGCTGTGGGAGTGCCCTAAAAGCGGCGTATGGTATGGAGTCGCAGCCAGCAGCTTTGTAGGTCGGACTTAGGCAATTAAATCATTGACCTCGGCGGTATTGGTGAGGAGTACCTCTTCTGTGTTGTAAGGAGAGCCAAGAAAGTGCTGAACCACCCCTTCAATCTCGACGACCTGTTCATTATCAGAGGATTTTGCTGGATGGAAAGTAGCAGCCAGGTGTTCGGCTTGGAGTTCGACTTTTTCTCAGGAGGATTTAGCTACTCGTTGACCGTCGGTAAGTGGCGGGTCTGAGGTTGATAAGTGAAGCATAGCGTTGGACATCCTCCAGAGAGGAACATCAGTAGTATTGAGAGCACAAAAGTTTCGCCCCCATTCTTCATTGAAGTGGTCTGAAAGCTCCAACTTCACCATGGCTTGGAGGCGGTTCCATTCCTTCTTGTCTTGTGGTTGGCGCGTGTTCTGAAATTTGCACCGCGCTCTGTTTTTGGCAGAGATGAGATGGCGCAAGTGTTGTGGGAGGGGAATGAGGGGACTGGATGGAGCTTTGCGAGCAGGAGTTGTTTCACGCATGGCTGTAGCCATGCTATTAGTAATGAAGTTTTCAAGGTCATCAGTTGGCACAGGTGTTGTACATGGATGAATATTGGCAGGTTTTTCAGCCATGATTTTAGAGAATTTGCTCCAATTTGTTAGTCTAGGGGTAGAGTGGTGAAGTAATGATTTAGGCGTTACTTTTGCGTTATATGGTAAGAGTATGGGAAAATGATTGGAGGAAAGTTCAGGAATATAGAATATTGTTGGGTGACTGCGTATGTTGCGTGGGAGGGCTATATCCAGCCAATCAGGAGGTCCACGATCACCGTGTGTTAAGGTAGGAGAGCACAACCAAATGGTTGCGCTCTATATAACGCTTCAGGAGGCGTCTACGACTGTTGGTGATGCTGGAGTTCCAGAGGGTGCCATTTGCATTGTAGTCCCCCATGGCTACAGTCGGAGAGGCAGTAAAAATGAGGTCTATGTCTAGCTGAGAAATGGCTCTACTCGGAGGGATGTACACCACATAGATGTTGAGGGGCCCCTTGTCAGTTGCGACTTGGATTGCCGTTCCTTCAAAACCGTCAGAAGCTGGCAGGTGAAGGCGATGATGGGGGATGTTCCTTTCGATGTATACAGCAGTCTCTCCATAACCATACGGACGATCAGTCATATGACAAGTCATTTCTGGAAGGATGGCTTTATAATGTGGACCTAGATGTGTCTCCTGAAGAAGGAAGGTGTTAATTTTCTTCACAGCAATGAAATTGGTGACCTCGCGTAATTTATGCCGTAGCCCATTGGCATTCCAGGAACAAATGCATTGACTGGTGGGGTTGTATATGATATTAGTGATGTCCGCCATTGTTTCCCATAAAGATAAACACGTTGTGAACTAATATTGTTTGGTGGTATTGTTGAGGGAGGACAGCGACTGCGTCAGTCAGAGCTGTTGCGAAGTCAGCTTGCAGAGAGAGTCGATTTCTAGCCATAAGGCTGAGAAATTGCTCATAAGGAAAGAATGGCTTAGGGTTAGGATTCTGTGGTAGGGTATGGCTTGTGATGGGGCTAGTCAATAGCCGTTGTTGCATAGGGGCTCTAGACTCGACATTAGTTGCTTCTGATGCGCCCGCAGACCTGTTGGCTGATGCAGATGGAGCCCTCTCTGATGCTGTCCTGATGGTAGATGGACGTTGAAAGGGTGTTAGCACCTTAGGTGGAGCTGCTGTCATGCCTGGCTGGTGAGGAGCTTGTAGCTCAGGTTCAGGGGTTCGTCGAGGAGGACCTGCGTTGGAGTGTTGCTGGTGTTGCTGCGTTGGAGAAGCAGTAAGTGCTGCAGCATAATTTTTATACTGCGATCTTGTCGCTGGAGGTATTCCAGCATAGCGGGTACCCTTGAATGCTTCCTTGGGGATGCCTTGTGGATTGGGCATCTTAGGAGCAGCGTCAAATCACGTGCGTTGACCATTTTTGTTGAGCTCCATTTCTATTCTGGCTTCCTGCCAGACAGGGCACTTTGCGTAACGGCAGGAGTGTTCTCCTCCAGATTTGCAGCATGTTGGTTTAGAACCAGAAATACCTAGTACCTTTCTGTCTGGTCATTTATGTCCTGATTCACCACAATAAGAACACACTGGATCCAGTCGCCAGCCCGCGGCACTGTGCGTGAACTGCTGACAGTTTGTGCATTGCAAGGGACGTGCTGGTGGTCTATAAGGTTCAACCCTTGTGATGGCATCAAACATTTGAGTTTCCTAGTAGGTGTTATTTGAGCGGGAATCCTTCCGCAGAGCTACTCTGAAGTGCGGCAGCTTTTGCTGTGCCGAGGAGTGATATGAACCAAGCTTTCCAACACGCTCAACTAGGTATTCTAGTTTCTGAAGTAATTCATGGAGGTCAGATTCTGTGACATAGATTGGTAGATCTTTTTAAGTCACGTACATTAACTTCTCTTCAGGCAGCAAGGTGGCGAGGTACTGCACCTTGCAGTCAGTTAGAAAATTGCATATTAACTTAGGATCAGCAGGTGTGGCAGATAGGAATGCGATGGACCCACTCCTGATTTTAATAGTAAATTTTTTATCCAGATGACCATCGTGTAACGCTTTAGTAAGTTCACGGGCTTGTCCTGGATCGCGTAGGAAGATGGGAGTGGTCTTGTTGGATTTGTTGGCACCTTGAGCGCTAGTAGTTAGAAGGGAGGTGGGACAGACACATCTGCTACATCCTCATCCATTTTCTTAACAGGTGGAGGAGGTGTAGGGCATTTACGCCTCTTCTGATTTGTGTTTGAGAGTGCTTGGTAGTCCTCAGCCATGTCTGATTCTGAGAGGGCAACAAAACTGTTTGTTGTCTTAGGTGGTGGGGTTACTGTGGTGTGTTTAGACTCCTTAGCAGTCCGTTTTTGTGCAGGTGTTTGCCAGGAGTTACTTTGATGCTCGTCGTGCTGCATTAAGTATGTAGCAATAGCATCAAGCCTCAGACGATGGTAAGAATATATTCGGAAGGCAGTGGATGAAAGACAGACATCATCAGAGGTGGGGACGGAGAACATTTCTGCGTCTGTCTCATTAAGGTATTTTATCCTAGCTCGCATTTCAAGATTTAGCATTCGTATATCACCTCTAGATAGCGGAGAGCTTAGTTGCACTACCAGAGCTTCCCCCATGAAGCTTGTTATGTCACCACCAGTAAGATAGTAATCATCAGAAGTTGGCTCCAACGAGGTGGTTGGGATAACAGATACCTGCAGACCAGCAGAAGAATCGAGTCGTCCAGGTTAACCTGGACGGAATGGTTTCGCCCAGCACCTGGCGGCTTACTGCGGCTTTATCTGGGTAGTGTAGTAGTCTGTGTTTTGCCTCAAGCGTTTATGTCGGGGCATCGGTTTCTCTGATCTGTTGGGTTAAGCCGCTCAGGCTGCCACCTGGGGTATATATTCCCAATGCCGTCTTTACCCGAACTCCCCGCTTGAAGAAGGTCGGAGTGAAGACAGCACGATCAGAAGGGATAGGAAGATATGTGGGGAAATTATCTAAACCCATTTCTGGTTCTGGTGTTTTCGGTGTGATGGAGAGAACCCCTTCTGGCTAATAGCCCATGGCGTCCTTGGGGAGTTTGTACCTCCTCCTCCTGCGAGGAGCTCTGTGGTCATACCGACCCAGGGTGTTGACCAGCTGGTAAGAGAGGGTTCGAGATCTCTCTCTTACCATATCCTCTATGTAAGGGATTTGGGAGTATTCATGTAAGATGTGCGTAGGAAATCTACGCCCAGTACCGTAGATCATTCTTAATGCCCAATTCTGCACGATTTGCAGTCTGCGGATGGTGGTCGGAGCCGCCAATCCCCAGACCTCGCACCCATACAGAATCTTGGGTGGAATAATCGCCCGGTACAGACGTAGTTTGAGGTGTGCAGGCATATTGGATCTGAAAATGGGGTACAACTGCCTGAGTGCAACATGGCCTAGTCCCGCCTTAGCCCTGATATGGGGAGTGAAGTTTAGCCCGCGATCAAGCAGGACACCCAGGTATTTAGCCTCTGCCTAAGCCTCAGCGTTCCCATCGGTCGCCAGCGTCTGACCTTAGCCAGTAGAAGAGCTGAGCTCTTCCCTGGACTAATTGCCATCCTCCACTTCTCACTCCAGCGGCCGATCGCTCGGAGCTGTCGTTGCAGAGGCGGGAAGCAGAACTTGACATATTTATTACGCGCCATAATGAGAACGTCACCCGCATACTGGCACGTAACTGTCTGTGGCTCAGTAGGGAAGTCAGACATGTAGGCCGCGAAGAGCAACGGTGATAGTACACTACCCTACGGGACTTACGCAGCTATGGGTCTGACACTGGAAAGCTTTCCTTCCACTCTCACTCGGAACGTGCGATCCCGAAGGAAGCTGCTGATCAGAGCAAGATAGGGAGGAGGGATGTTAACTTCCTTGAGCATGTACAGTAGACCCTGGTGCCAGGTTGTTGCAAAGGCCTTTTCCACGTCCAACAGAACCGCAATGGTTTTGAAGTTCTCTTGGAATCCCAGGGTTACCTTCTCAACCAATCGAAGCAACTGCATGGTCGTGGAGTGCCCCCGTCGAAAACCAAACTGGTGATCCGGAAGGAGTTGCCTATCCTCAAAAAGAGGTGTCAAGTGGGCTAGGAGCAGTCGTTCAAACATTTTTGAGACAACTGGGAGACTACTAATGGATCGGTAGTTACAAGGAAAGACCGGATCCTTGGCGGGTCTCAAGAAGCACACCACCCGCGCCTCCTTCCAGAATATCGGGAAGTGGCGTAGGTGAAAGCATGCATTGAATATCCTCGACAAGTGGATGACAGCCCTCTTGGGAAGGTGCTGGAGCATGGTCGCTGTGACGCCATCATTTCCAGGGGATTTGTTTGGTTTTAGCTTTTTTATTTCGGAAGCCACCATTTTAGGGGTGACTATAGGGATATGGATCTCCGCGTATCTCAGTGGTGGGTCCTCGTAGAGGAACTCCACCTCCGTCTCCACGTGTTCAGTAAAGTCCTCGTCTTGGGGGTCCTCCCTGGGTTCGAATTGGCTCTCCAGATGGTCTGCGAACGCTGTGGCTTTCTCGTGTGTGTTCAAAGGCGAGCCTCCCACGAGTGCCATGCAAAGGATGCTGGTAGAGAGTTTTGTCTTTACGTAAAGACTTGATTATTCGCCATGGTTTCTTTTCTTGAAGGTTGGTGTTCTGCATGGTGTTTTCCCAGGTGGCGGCTCGATGAACTCGAAGCAGTCTTCTTACCAAGGATTTTAACTGCTGGTAGACTGCGCCTATCCTGGGATGGCGAAATCGTTGCCACAGCCTTCGTACGGTAGCTTTGGCTTTTATCAGCTGCCGAATCTCATTGGGAATGATTCCAGGATTAAGCTTGTTAGTCGGGATGCGGTAAGTGTGTGCTCTTATAATCTGTTTGATTTGTTGGGAGAAATGTGTCACCGCCAGCTCCAGCGCCTCAATATCATTGATACGTGGACGCGGGTCGAACGTTCGGTTAAAGGACTGTATGGCTGCATCCCAGTCAATCTCGTATTCCCAATCAGGGAGTATCAATGCAGGGGCAGTGATATCTGTGTCGACTGTGACAGGGTCATGGTCTGAGTCCATCTCATTGACAACTGAGAGGTCCAGATGGAATGGAATGTTTTTGGTGATCATGATGTCTATGATATCCGGTCTGCCGCGAGCCGGATCACACGTTGGACCTCTTGGTCCGTGCGCGATCAGATTTGGGTCTCCGCTTATGAGGCGGTAGAGCCCTCCTCCTCTCTGGTTATTGTTGCGGCTATTCCAGAGCCCATGTTTCGCGTTGAGGTCTCCTGCAATGCAAACCACTGGGTGTAGGTTCAGTAGGGTGGTGTAATCTGCCTCAGAGAAGTGATGGCCAGATGCGTCGTATGCAGCTATCATTAAAGAGTCTATGCCTCCAATGGCAAGTCGGATGGCACAGACCTCAATATGCTGAAGCGCAGGAAGAGGAAAGGGTGTATGTGTGATAATATTTTTGATGAAAATGGCTGTTCCGCCCCCCTGACGGCCAACTCTATCGGTCCGGTGGGTGACGTAGTTGGGCAACGAGAAATTTGTACCAGCCTGTAGATGCGTTTCACAGACCATTAGAATGTCAATTCCATAGGACTGCACTAACTCAAGCACAGCAGGATACTGTGTCCCTATCCCATTCGCATTCCAGAATGCGACCCGCAATGGTCTCCGAACAAGTCTGGGGGCCATTACAGTTGAGTGCTAGGGAACAGTTCCTCGAGTGTTTTGAGGAACATAGTGTATTTTTCCATGGAGTTGTAGTGTGGGTCGTTCATTGCCCGCTTGCACTCTCTAAGAGTAGGAAGAATCCTTTGGAGGAGATCGCCGAACCACAGAGATAGGTCCCTGATTTCTTCGATGTCTCTCTCGGATATTGCAGTTGCCGCAGTTAGTAGTGGCGAGAGAAGAACAGTCATCGAAGCTGGCGCAGTGCTGGGAGTTGTAGTAGACTCCGCCTCCTTTTGCGGGGCTTGCCGCTGCTTCTTCTGTGGGGCAGCAGTTGGCTTAGCTGTCTGCTGTTGTGGAGCAACAGTCGGTTTGGCTGCCTTCTTCTTTCTCCTCGGAGGTCTCTGAGGCTGAGGTTGTTCTTCCTCTATTGGCGTAGGGGTAGCTGCATGTTGAGCAGGAGCCTTAACAGATTGCTCTGCGCGCTCAGCTGTTTGTTCTGCCCTGGATAGGGCCACCGCAAAAGACACGCCAGGTCGGACGGTTGCCTTCCCGACATCTGTTCTGCGGTGACTCTCTATAATCTTCTGCCTCACCACGCAGCCCTTGTAGACGCTAACGTGGTCCTGCTGGCATTTGGCGCACCTCTTCTCGTCCGGGGCTTTATCACAGTCCCTCAGAAGATGAGGCCCAGCACAACGCAGGCATACTTGCTTACGCTCGTACGCCGCGCTAGAGTGGTGGAACCCCATACATCTGTGGCACTGGACTGGTCCACTTTGGCCGGCGATAAAAGATACCTTTGTTTGCAGAGGTGTAGTCATAGCAGTGTTTACATAATTCATGCTAGCCAATGATGGGTGACCATTTGAGGTTGTGTGTGCCTTCACATTAGCTGCAGTTGGTGTTTTTGTGGCTGATATGACAAGGTTTAAGTATTGACCAATAGGAGCAGCCAATACAAGACCAATCAAGAAAGGTAATATAATGACCAATGAGGGTGCAGGGACCTACTGTATGAAAAGATGATGGGAATGCGTGTTCATAGAAATGTTAAGTTGAAATGAAGAGAAAGAATATAAATGAGCAACTCAAGGGACCTAAGAAGCGCAAATAGCAGAGGGCCAACCCTTAAAGGGCGACTAAAAACCAGTCTCAAGGACTGCTGACTATGGTCTTGCTATTCTACCCAATCACTTTGCTAAAATAGTAGCTCCTGCGGGCTCTGATCCCTTTTTCGCGCCTCAAAGAGGCTAGTCGGGCTCTTCCTTTCTTCGGCGATGCTAGCAGCTCGAAGTCTCGAAGCGAAGTAAATGTGATGACCTTTCTACGTCACTAACCCCTCAACCATCCTCCCCGCCTGTTTAGAGTCCGCCGTGACTAGTCCCAAGCTATTGGCCTTGCCGTTGCTATGGCAGTTCAACACATTTTTATTGGTCCACGTTATATGTTCACCGAATAGCGTTTGTTAGCATATTTGGTAATCTTTTAAAATCTTTCATTTAAATCATTTCTAAACAATTTAACATTTAAAATAACATTTTTTAAAATATAGTATAATATTATCATTATTAAAAACAATAATATTCGATTTGCTTTGTTTTTTTTTTTTTCATCGATCAATGTTTCACTTTCATTTGTACTTTTTTAACCTCGTTCCCGTTTTACTGCTACTTCTTAATAATTTTCAATGCAATTCTATATAAAATAACAGATTCAAAATGCCTCTATTCAAAATATATGGACAATTTCTTCTTAAACTATTAAAACAATTAGTTTCCATATGTTTTGAGTACTGCCCCTATTATACAAATAGTGCCATCGTTCAACAGTAATTAACAATATTAGAAAATTCATAACAATGCCTAACATTTTTAAACTAACAGTGAATATAAATATCAAACAATGAATGGATTTTCAAATCAAAAATCTCTAACGTATATACAATTATTTACAAAAGAGCTTCTTTGTTTGTGCTTTATCTTGGGTGATTCGCCCACGTGATTATTTATTCATGTTGTCGTGTGTCAAAATCGTTGTTTACCATCTCATTATGACGAATTTTGGAGAGTCTTGAATAGTTCCCTAATATCTCCCACTCGGTTGGCTAATCCGTGTGTTTATATTACGGCCATTTTTATTGCGTCAGAAGTTTTGGCTTTTAACTTTTCTTTTGGGTACCTGTGAGTTTCTTTAAATAGTATATTGGTATTGAAATCGACATCATATCGTGAACCCAGTTCGTGGATCTTTCCGTTTGTGTATGTGTTGTGACACCGTTTGGAGGTTATGCTTATGTAGTAGTCATTTCGTTGTCTGAAATCTGTCAAGTTTGTTTCACGTAATGTTTGATATTTGTAGCTAATGTAATCTGGATTAGTCATGTGTGTTTGTGAAAACACATTAATTAGTACATACATGTTACATTTCACATTAAGAAATTCATTGTTTGAATCTGCAAGATACATCTTCTGATAACCATCTACATTATTACATACATTGTTCGGTAAGTCAACATCGGTTTCATATTTATCTATAATTACGTTCGGGGTTTCCTTTACATTATTTGGCTGTAATACCATCTCGTCGTCAATTAATTTCTCTGCATTGTCTTTCTTACAATTCTGTGATACTTTATTTATCTTTAATTCTACTTCCGACTTACTCTTACCTACATATTCTTTCTCAGTATTCTCTGATTCATCTATTTGTGATACTCTTTTGTCGTTATTTTCATCTTTATTCTGGCCCTCAACTTTTGTTAATATTTCTTTATCTCCTCTACACTTTTTTCACTAGATTCTAATTCTTGTATCACATTATTTGTACTCTCTTCTATTTTCTATTTCAATCTAGCAGAACTCCCGTCTAATTTCTGAGATAAACTACTACATATACTCCATGTATATTGTGCTAACCCATTTTTAAAATAATTTGCATTAATTCAAGATCTTGTTTTAGCTCTAGCCTCAAGTTACTCATATTCTGTATTAACCTAATCTCCAAACTACTGATATATTTGAGTATTTTGTGTTAACTCTTCCCTCAATTCATTTATATGATGAGTTAAATCATTTTAATTATTTTCTATTTTCTGTTATATATTGACAACTAGAATACTCATATCCTGTCCTAAATTATTTGAATTCTTATTTATTCACCTCTTAAACTATCTTATTACTAATTTTAGCTTTCAGTTCAGCATATAAATTACATATTTTAGTGTCAATATAACTCATATTATGTTTGAAACTACTCATAACTGCTTCAACGTTTCCATAATTGTCTCATTATCTTTACATTTTCCTACTTCCTCCCTAACTCTTTTGTCTACTTCTACCCTCTTGTCTTTACTTTTATTACCTACTTCTTTATTAACCTCCTTCTTTTTAAGTTTTTCTGATTTCTTAATAACACAATTAATTCTTTATACTCCTATTATATATATTATTCTCTTATTCTTATATTTTGCTCACATGCCTAAATGTTTTTTCTCATTACTTTTTGTACTCATTCATCTTTCTTGATACCTATCACCTTGCACCATGTACCCGTGCAGACTTTTCCATGTTCTACTTTCCTATTCTATTTGAGCTTCCCCATTGGTCGCCATTTGCAACAGGAATAAGTTGTTGTTTTGTAATTACGTCCTCCAACGTTGTCATATCGGACGATGAATGGAATGGGCGAAATGATGCTCAAAATAGTCCGGGGTCCATGGAGCTTAGAGTTACCCGACATTCGTCTTACAGGTTAAGGGAAAACCCCGTAAAAAAACCTTATACAGGTAACTCACCCTGACTAAGATTCGAACTTGGGACCTCTTGAATGCGAGGCAGACATGCTACCACTACGCTACCAAGGCGGGCAACAGAAATAAGGATGATGGGGATGAAGATGCAGCTACGACCTCCGGTTCTTGGCGTTGGCTGCGATACTCATGAAATTGTAGTTACCTCAGCTGCTCTCTTCTCTGTATGATGATCTTGCCTTGGGCGTGGTCCCGGATAGGAAGCGATGAGCATTTGTTTAAAAAATGAAATAATTGTTGTGACTTTCTCTTAGAATTTTATATTTTAATCACATTTAATAAACTACATTCCTCGTTCGTAGCACCAACTTAAAATACACTTTTGTAAACACGATACTTCTTTTAAAGAAACATTTTATTCTCCACAGCGTCTGTTTGCAAAATTACGGACCGAATAACGTTTGCGTCCAATCTTGTTGAGGTCTGTGCAAAGAAGAAGAATAAAAAATTTTGCGTCCGTTGTGTGTGGCGTCTATGTGCAGACGAAATCTTTTTATAGAAACATATTTTGCCTCCGTCAACTGTGGCGTCCATATCCAGAAGAACGCCAACTTCAGCTAGTCCCAAGTAGTCCAAGGCCTTGTCGTTGCTATGGCAATTCAACACAATTTTAGTGGCTCACGTCGTATTCTTACTGAATAGCGTTTGTTAGCTTATTTGGTAATCTTTTAAAACTTTTCCTTTAAATCACTTCTAAACAGTTTATCATTTAAAACAGTATTTCTTTAATATTTACAATAATATTACCATTATTAAAAACATTAATAATATTAGTTTTCGTTTGCTTTTATGTCTTTAATATTTCACTTTTAATTGCTCCTTTTTTCACCTTGTTCCCTTTTTGCTATAATTTCTTAAAATGTTCCATAAAATTCTATCTAAAATAACTCCATCATTAAGAGCTACCTGTTTACTATATACACTTGAATACACATTATATGGCAGAATAGTTCACATGGCGTGTAGTTCAAATCGCATAGTTCACAATAGTTCACAACTCTACATACTCATTTATTAAACGCAATATATGCAGTAGTAGGAACGAGTTTAATTGCTTTTTAAGGTGATGGACCTTGGAGACTTCTTCAATATTCTGAGGCAGTTTATTAAATAATTTTATACCTAATTTTTATGTTATTTTTAGCTATATTAGTTCTACAGAGCTGAATGTGCAAGGCTTTGGTCTGTCGAGTATTTTGTTGATAGATATTTTGATTTGTATCAAGTTTATTGTACACTTTTTACATGGTTTAATGTCACCAGTATAAATACACAGGCAGGAGGCAATATTTCTCTTTTCTGCAGGACGACCGACTACCCTTATCACTTATTATACTAATTGCCTTTTTTCTGCAGTTAATATTTGCTCACTTTCATATCACGATCCCCAAAATATTATGTCTAGTAAATAACACGCTGAACTCCATTTAGAGAATAATTTTTCAATGTGGTTGCTCCATTTTAGATTCTCGTTCAGTATAATTCCCAAAAAGCTTGCAATTGTTCATATTTTATGTTGGGGGTGTTTTAATAAATTTGCGGGTAAGGTTATAATTCAGTCATTACTTGATTTATTGTTTTTGTGGAGCCTGTTGATTGTGACCCTTTCTCAGCACATTGGTAACGTCAGCAAAAATAATCATATCTGCTTGTTTGACAGATAACTGTATATCGTTTATTTATGTAAATTAAAAACAACAATGGAACCAGGGTTGAACCTTGTGGCACTCATGCCAATTTAAATGTCTTTTGACCTATACCTGCTCATTTTATTGCCTTTAAGGAACATAAATTCTACACTTTATTTTCTATTTGTTAGATATGAATTTATCAAATCATTCATTTTTCCATGAAATCCAGATTTTTCTAATTTGGATAACAATATATCGTGGTCCAAACTATCATACACTTTTGGTAAAGCAAAACAAAAGAACCGAATACTTGACAGTTTCCTCTCGATATGCTTTTCTGCTATGTAAGAGAAACTGATCAATTGCTGATTCTGTTGATCTGCTTCATGAGTAATCATAAAGCTATGTCATACTATACGTTCTGTCTACCCAACACAAGGAGGTAAGCCAGAGGAAAGTGTATTGCTATCATTTTTGTTGTTTATACTCGCATTCCGGATATGATAAGGATGATAGTTTCATGTGTGTTGTCACATAACTCACCCATGCATAATACCTAACACTGCAGTTACTGAAACGAGCATTAGATCTGGTAGCATCGGTGACTCATATGCACCCTCACACTCATTCCGTAGTAAATAGATCCGCTACCAGAACCGATAAGCTGTTCAAATTCCTGTATCTCTGCACACCCAACTTTCCTTCTTGTGGTGGCAGACAGCATATATTAATAGTGATGAAAATGTATAACATCTATAGAAGTAGTGATGTAGTTTTATAATTTCAATGCCTCCATAAATTGTTCACGCTTTGACTGTTATATCTCAATAACATTTGCTACAAATACATTAAAAAATGTCGCACGGAGTTTAAGCGTTTCCAACTGGTTGATGAATTACTGTAGAGGGCAACTTCAGTATATCCAAACCTTTTGGAATGATCATAGTTCATGAGATACTATTCTTAAGTTTGTTTTGTTCCTGTTGTTATTATTAAGCATTTGGTTGTTCCTGTTATTTTGTTTCCTGTAATATAAGAAACAGTATCTGCAGAAGATTGTTAACGTAATGACTTTCAGTTCCTTATAAAGTGTCTGGCACGTCATATCTCTTTACTCACATGCATAATAATATTTTCCTTTTTGTTTTGAAAATTAAGTGGTTGTCTGTACTCCTTCCCCAAAATAAGAATTACCATACCTGGTTGAATTTATTTTTATTTATTTACGTCCATCAACGTTAAGTCATATCGCATTATATACCTCTTGAAATGTCTGCATATGTAAAGTACTGCATAAGGTCCCAATGTCACTTATGTTTAACTCATATTTTGTTGATTTTAGATATTATATTCAGATAGTTGAATTTATTCAGCCTTAATTACAATTTTGCATGTGAGTACCCAATTCAAAATTAACAATGAATGATGAATAATAGCAGAATATCTAAAATAGCCATACACTACAAACCCAAAGGTATAATAAACCAAAGAAGACCGAAGAAAAGTTGGACAGACCAAATTGTAACCGGAACGGATTGAAAAGTCGAAAGCCATTAATTACAAGAGGAAACAGAGATGGAGGAGTTGGTGGTGGAGGAGGGGGGATGAAGAGGAGTTCCCAGTTTAAATGTTGATCAAGTCAGATTTCCAAAACTTTTACTTCTGTCCCACAAGAAACCTCAGTGTTCTATAGCTCGACATCATACAGCAATATTTTTATTTCGAATTGTGACAGAATGAAGCTGCTGATTTATAAGTCATTTATTTGCAATAAACTAAGTTTTAAGTTGACTAGTTAATTGCCTTGCATTTTAATTTCTTATAGTTATGATATTTGTGTTATACCATACTTAAAGTTATGTATTCCATATCCTTTTATCACATATAAAGTATTTTCCATAATATTAGTTGACTTGTTAGTACTGTAAGCTCATGGTACGATGTGAATAAAGCACTAAAATTAGCTGTCTGTGTTCTATTTGAGAAAATAATAATAAAAAACAAATTAAAGCTGAGAATGACATTTTAAGTATTGTGACTTTGTGGGTTCATGAAATAAAAAGTCCAATTACACAAACTCAACAATGTTCTTTATTTTCACCGACTTACAGTTGAACACTTGCCAATTACACAAAATTACGTAATGCACACAATTACGATTCACCAGTTCGTCCGTTACCGTTCCGATGCACGTACACAATTACGTAAAGTCTTCCGTTGCACAGTCTTCTCGTTCATTAACACGGCGCTCCTTCGCTAGCACGTCAAGCACTGACTGACTCCAAGTCCAAGTCGTGTACTGACAGGCTGTTAACAGCCAGAAGGTTTTTGCTGCGTACCCACCCAGGTTTTGGGTCTGACCGCAGGTTGTTAATTTTGATGTTTGTAGGATGATGTGGTATTTTTGTTGAAGAAAATTTTGTTGAGGTAGCTTTTTGCTCCTCTTTAATTTTGTACAGGATGCCAAACCGCTTTTTTGTTTACACCCTGGTGTTTTATTTTTCTAAAATGGGGTAAATTTAGTAGCCAAACAGCTCTTTTGGAGATTTGTAATTTAGCTTATGCTGCTGTAAGGATTAACTCCTTTGTTACCTCGGATGCCCGCAAGCCATACGGGGTACCCGGTAAAGCCTGAATCGGCGGCTCGCAGCGTCGTAGTCTCCTAGAGACCGAACCAGGGCGCTTCTATGAGCTGGAATTTTATCGTAAAATTTTGTTGTCCGGCGTCTAATTTCGTCCTCCACGTATGGGAGAAGGGAAGCTTCGTGAAGTAACCTCACGGGAAAAGAACGGCCCACAGAATAGATGGATCGGAGTCCTCTATTCTGTGCACGCTGAAGGTATGCTATCCAGCTATCGGCAGCCATGCCCCAGACTGACTGACTGACTCGCTGCAGCCCTTTTTATAGGCATCTCACCGTCTTCTCGACTTCTCTAATTTCCACGCGAAGGTTCCAGATGATAGGAGAAGGGGAGAGAAACGTCCAGGGACGAGTGACAGTCCCCTAATCACCCCTCAGTTAGTGACAGACTAATGGGAGGCGTGGCTCGGCTGCCTCTGGTTTCCTCACAGCTGTTGCCGTCATGCCTTCCGCTAATTGGGTGACAGTATTAACGGTATCTAAACAAAAGCATGCCAAGAAAAAACTTGTAAAACTCATAAGATTTGAAAGGCATGCGCAGTGTTTAAGCACCAAGAAAAAAGCGCACCAAATTTCACAAAAGTCTATGAGTAAAGGGATGTCTGCAGGTAACAAATATGTATAATATAAAAATAGCATCATGACGTAATCTGAATTATACCTGTAATTATACATTTATACTTCAAACACATTGAATTTATGCAGCAATTGATGAAATGTCAGGCAGGGTTACTGTAGATGATTAACCTCTGAAGCAACTAGGGATGCTGGCAGAAATCCAAAGTGGGTATGTTTCTCTTTTGGTGATTTTCAGTGAAAACCGCCAGAGATATTAACGCTGTGGGAAGCTTTCACATTCACATATGCAGCGGCATACTGTGACAGGTCAAATATTTTTTTCAAATGTGGAATTAGTTTCAAAATCAGTGACACAATTAATCACAAATTTGAGGACTTCTAAGTGCCTATAGAGGTTTGAAACTTTTAATATAATTTTAAGCTTAATTTAGTAATTAACATTCCATTGTCCAGCTCAAAACTAATGCCCGATTTCACCAACAGATGGTAAGACTTAGCACGAGTTTAGCAATAGTTAAAACAAAATTTGCATTTCACCAACAAGTGTTAGCCTAACACTCGTGTTTAACCTCTTCTTAAACTAACAAGCCAAAGCTATGTTGTTTGTTTTACGTCCTCCAACGTTAATTCATATCGGACGATGAATGAAATGGGTGAAATGATGCTCCAATGTGCCCGGGGTCCATGGAGCTTAGAGTTACCCGACATTCGACTTTAAGGATAAGGAAAAACCCCGAAAAAACTTTATCCAGGTAACTCACCCTGACCGAGATTTGAACTCGGAACCTCTTGAACGTGAGGTAGACACGCTACCACCACGCTACCGAGGCGGGCTTATGTTGTTAAGTCCTTAGAAATTGTAAATAGTCAAGATGGTGGGCGTGAACTCAGCTATTGATGTCAATTTGCTATATTTAAGAACGTTAAATGGCATTCGTAATAGAGTAGTGCCTATGATGAGAAATGATTTTTAGGAGCCATCAGAAGAAAATTTTCTACAGAGGCATAGACTGTTGAGACAAGCTGCTATTGGGGTAACCGCGGAAGTACAAGAGAAGTTAGATCATGCATCGAAAGGAATATGTCGATCTCACCCTTGCTTCCAGCATTAATAAATATATTTTATAATTCACTGAATTATGTGTATAGTACACTGTTCAACTCCTTCGACACCTGTGCCTCTTCGCACCTATTTTTAAATTTACGTAATACTGAGTTAGAATATGCATTGAAAGGAATATACCGATCTCGCCTTTGCTTCAAGTATTAATAACTTTGCGATTTCATAATTCGCTGAATTATATGGTCCAGCACTGCCCTGCTCCTGTCTTGAAGCGTTCAAGTTACTCGTCACTTGTCCCTCTTAATCTGTGGCTGTAACATTTACAAGTCTGTTGGCGTTTACACGTGTTCGTTAACATTTTCAGAAAACAGGTTTGTGGAGTACAAGAAATTTAACAGAAGTGTTAGCGCTGCGACAATTGTTACGTTACATTTGTTAACATGGATTTTAACATCTATTGGTGAAATCGGGAATGAGTGTGTTTTTCCGCTGTTAAAAATTGCTCAACATATGCAACTGACTAAAATTTTTACGAAATCATATTACCGACTACGGTAGCATTTAATTAAGCTAAGGCCCGATATCACCAACAGATGTTAAGACTTAACACGAGTTTAGCAATAGTTATAATAAAAATTGTGTTCCTCCAGCAAGTGTAAGCCTAACACTCGTGTTAATCCTCTTGTTAAACCAACAAGCCAAAATTATGTTGTTAAGTCCTTAAAATTGTAAATAGTCAAGATGGCGTGAACGCAGCTATTCATGTCGAATTGCTATATTTAAGGACGTCTAAATGGCATTCGTAATAGAGGAGAAATGATTTTGAGGAGCCATCAGAAGAAAATTTTCTACAGAGGTATAGACTGTTGAGACAAGTTGCTATTGTGATAACTGCGGAAGTACAAGAGAAGTTAGATCATGCATCGAAAGGAATATGCCGATCTCACCTTTGCTTCCAGGATTAATAACTTTGATATTTTATAATTCACTGAATTATGTGGATAGTTCACTGTTCAAGTCCTTCGACACATGTGCCTCTTCACTCCTCGGTTTAAATGTACGTAATAGGGAGTTAGAAAATATATCGAAACGAATATGCCGATCTCGACTTTGCTTCAAGTATTAATAACTTGGCAATTTCATAACTCGCTGAATTATGTGGATAATACACTGTCCAGCTCCCGTCTTCAAACGTTCAAGTCACTCGTCACTTGTCCTTCGCACCTATTTTTAAATTTATGTAATACGAACAAAGTTGTTTCTTGCTTCTAATAGTGACATGCATTTGAATGAAATTCGTTTCCAATTTTTCCCACGTGACATGTTTCTCTTTTACATTCACCGCATCCATTCTCTTATTTTCCACGATATCCTTATATTTCGTCATCAATTCAATTAACAATTCTTTCTCCATCGATGAGAACTTGTCTCACAGCTTCTGTTTACGATTTTGTTTACCCGCCATTTTTACAGCTGTGTGCGGCCGAAAACGAAAACAAAAGCGCATGGCAGTCCGTTCAGAAAATAATACGATTTATCCATAGCCTTCTATAGCTGTAATATTTACAAGTCTGTTGGCGTTCACACGGATTCGTTAACATTTTCAGAAAACAGGTTCGTGAAATGCAACAAATTTAACAGCAGTGTTAGCGCTGTGGCAACTGCTACGTTACATTTGTTAACGTCGTTTTCAACATTTGTTGGTGAAATCGGGTATAAGTGTGTTTTTCCGCTGTTAAAAATTGCGCAACACATGTAACTGACCAACCTTATTACAAAATCATATTACCGACTGCGGTAGCATTTAATTAGGCTAAGGTCCGATTTCACCAACAGATGTTAAGACTTAACACGAGTTTAGCAATAGTTAAAACAAAAATTGCATTTCACCAAGTGTGAGCTTAACACTCGTGTTAAACCTCTTGTTAAACTAACAAGCCAAAATTATGTTGTTAAGTCCTTAAAAATTGCAAATATTCAAGATGATGGCGTGAACGCAGCTTTTGATGTCGATTTGCTATATTTAAGAAGGTCTAAATGGCATTCGTAATAGAGTAGGGCCTATGAGGAGAAATGATTTTGAGCAGCCATCAGAAGAAAATTTTCTACAGAACTATAGACTGTTGAAACAAGTTGCTACGGAAGTACAAGAGCGGTTAGATCATGCATCGAAAGGAATATGCCGATCTCACGTTTGCTTCCAGCATTAATAACTTTGATATTTTATAATTCACTGAATTATGTGGATAGTTCATTGTTCAAGTCCTTCGACAGCTGTGCCTCTTCGCTCCTCTGTTTAAATTTACGTAATGAAGAGGTAGAACATGTATCGAAAGGAATATGCCGATCTCGCCTTTGCTTCAAGTAATAATAACTTGGCGATTTTATAATTCACTGAATTATGTGGGTAATTCATTGTCCACCGCCTGTCTTGAAACGTTCAATTCACTCGTCAGCTGTCCTTCGGTCCTCGTTTTAAATTTACGTAATACTCAGCTAGAATACGTATCGAAAGGAATACGCCGATCTCGCCTTTGCTTCAAGTATTAATAACTTTGCGATTTCATAATTGGCTGAATTATGTGGATAATACAAAGTACACCTCCCGTCATGGAACGTTCAAGTCACTCGTTACTTGTCCTTTGCTCTTCGTTTTAAATTTACGTAATACTGAGTTAGAACTTGCTTCGAAAGGAATATGCGGATCTTGCCTTTGCTTCAAGTATTAATAACTTTGCTATTTTATAATTCATTGAATTATGTGAATAATACACTGTCCAGCTCCCGTCTTGAAACGTTCAAGTCACTCATCACTTGTACTTCTTCGAACCTCGTTTTAAATTTACGTAATACCTACTGAAGAAGATATCTCATGTTTCTAGTAATGACACATACATTTGAATTAAATTTGCTTCCAATTTTTTCCCATATGACAAATTTCTCTTTTACATTCACCGCAGCCGTCCTATATCCTTATACTTCGTCACCAGTTCAATTAATTCTTTCTCCATCGATGAGAAATATTTTCACGGATT
Source organism: Mantis religiosa (assembly GCA_030765055.1). Taxonomy (NCBI): domain Eukaryota; kingdom Metazoa; phylum Arthropoda; class Insecta; order Mantodea; family Mantidae; genus Mantis; species Mantis religiosa. Next base: position 130,361,331 of record CM060951.1, read on the forward strand.
TTGTTTACGATTTTGTTTATCCATTTTTTTAAATGCGTGCAGACGAAAATGAAAAGAAAAGCGCATCGCAGAACGTTCAGAAAACAATGTTGGCGTTAACACGTGTTGTTTAACATTTTCAGAAAGCAGGATGGTGAAATGGAAGAAATTTAACGGCTTTGTTAGCCCTGTTACAAATGTTACGTTACATTTGTTACGTCGATTTTAACATCTGTTGGTGAAATCGGGCATTAGCATAACAAACGACCATTACAATAAGTGGCCTCTGGGCACAGAGTAATACCAGATTGTCAACTCCGTGTTAAAAACTGAAGACGCATAGGGCGCTCCTCCTGTACCTTTCGATGCCAGCTATGGTACATTCGCCTCCATCCACCCTTTACTGCCGTGTTCAGCGACTGATTGAATGCAACATCTTTCGAAGCCTAATCTCGTGCAGCAACGAATAATTTACGGCACAATATTTATCACATATTAGCATAATACGCGCTAAATATGCTGCGTAAATGTGCGTAAATTATTCATTCATTGTGAGTTGTGACTTCGAAAGAAGTTGACCAATTAAATTCGGAAAAAAAGGTCTCAGAAGCCACTTCCAAACTTGATCTTTTTCCTGTTGCCACTAAGTATTATAGCTTTTATATTCATGTAATAAATGAATAAGTATATCTTTAAGAAACAATTGCAACTTTGGCAGAGTGAGATTACTCAAGATGCTGTCGAGGTTATACATAACACCTGTACTTCCTTTCCCTGAAGTGTGAATTCCTAAGCTTGTTACTGTGATAATTACAAGAAAACCTGACCTATATCAATGCATTCTACAGGTCCTCGAAAACAGGAAAGGATATCACAAGTAATGCAATTTCTTTGTACACAGAATAATGTTGAAAAGTTCCCTGGAAGGAAAGTGTCAAAAAGAAAAAAAAGAAAAACAATAAACGAAAAACATTATTAAAGAAATGTATATATAAATTGTAAGTGAAGATACAAACAACTATGTACAAAAAAATAGCACTATCTCTTTAAATAGAAAACAAAGAAGCTCTGTTAATAGCTTATATTTACTAAGAATTTCAAAAGCTCTATAGTACATACATCATTTTCAGCACAAGTTTACATAAGAATATTCAAAGAAAAACCTGAAATTTTTGATTGAATCATATTAGTAAAACCTCACAAATTAGGTCATGAGGCAAAGACATACATTGAATAAAAGACACTATTTTATATAGGTACTTCTAATCACTTTGGTTAGATTATCATTCACAAATGCAGTATAAATGATTATGATATGAATGAAAAATACAGTTCAATGAATCTAAGAAGAATATTAAGTACATAAAAACTGTATCATTTATTTAAAATTGTCCTAAGCTTAACTTTGTCTTTGAAACACAGGAATATTACAGCCTTAAATTTGTAAATGCTTTAATGACATGTATAAGCACACTAATAAATGCTGAAAAACAAAATAAGCAGTTTTAAAAATAAATTTTAATTCAAAGTGCATCTTCCAACAGGACAAAATTTCATGTAATTATCTGACTGTGAAGTATGATTTGCTTGGTACAGCAACTGTTTTGGTAAATGGCTTAATTTAAGTTGGTAAGACTTTAAGCTATATATGTACTAAGATGGCAATTGGTGCTATCTGCATAGTATAAACCTCTCAAGCTATGACATACAACTGAATGTGTGTCACATAAGTAAATCAATGAAAGGTTACACTCAGAACTATTACTGCTGTTTGTGGTCTTAATTATGCTGTGAAAGTGCTGGAACTGTGTGAGTCATTAATAGGCCTAATTAAAATGCTTACACATCTCAGCATTATTTCTTTTGACAGCCCATATTCCTTATCTGTTCAATGGAATGAAACAATAATTGCATTATATAGGTGTGGCTATATCTGCTTTTCAAAATTATGTGGCTTTGCATCATTGCATGTAACGCATGTTGGCTGTTAAGATCAAATACCCAGAGTATGCCCGAGTAGCTCTGCAATATATTTGGGATGCATTCAACAGTGTAGATGCTGAAAGATATTTCCGTAAATATAATTTGTCTGTGACAGGACTCAAATGACAGAACAGAATGTTGAAATATGTTCCGTGCCTTCATTCAACAGCATTACTGAATCATAAACTAGGCTAATTTAGTGCATTTTCTTTTTATTGTGTTCTACATTAGTATGGACTTATCTTTTTTGTGTTATGAATATGCTTTAGTCTGTATGACACTGTTCTATATTTCTGTGTATTGCTTTAACCTATATTAATGTGAAATAAATTGACACTTTATGCACTTTTACCTCACCGTCGTTAATAAACCTCCATAAATGTGTTTTAAATTTCATATAAATAATATTAATATTCATCATTTAACAAAATTAACTCAAACTTTCTTCAAAATGCTATAAAATGCTAAATATCACCACTCCTACCTATTGTTTATTATGATTTGATTTATTGATTCATCCATTAAAACATGTACATGTTATGAAGCTTTACTAATTTGAGATCATGCCATTCTCTAGCTCCTAGCTGCAGCTGACATTGTACATATTTTAAGAATAAGTGGAATACTGGAAATAATTGTAAAAATGGCATATAATGATGATCGCACAATGACATTTTAATAATTTCTTGCAATGCACAATTGCACTTAAAACTTGTTAAAGCTTTTACAAGATCAATTATAATCAGACTAGATCTCTTCTAAGATGGCTATTCAGGTACATTATTTGGTGTAGTGTGTACAATATTACATAGTGATTAATGCATTAAACAAGAGACAACAAACTGAATTTATGATAGAGAACCTAATTCTTCAAAATATCATTGCAATTTAAAGAAAAAATTTATGAAAGTTCATATCCAAGCATGTTGCCCGAAGATTTTGATTTAAGTCCCCATATTATATGGAAACACTGATAATGCCAATTATAAACAAAGAGATTCTATAGAAATCAAAGAGAATTGAATTCTGTACAAATCCACAGCCACAGTTTTGGTATATCTGAAAATTCACATACTTGGGTTAGAATGACACAGCGAAGCATGTAATACACAAGACAAACAGTCTAACATTATCAAAAACAGATGCTGCCACCAAACATTGCAAATACATCCTTATAAACAATTCGTTTAATTTAGATTACTTAAACCAAGAAGAGTTGTTTCATCTAAAATGTAGTCTGAGATGGAAGAATTCTTTTGATAATCTTTGTGTATAAGTTTGTTGTACACACGTTAGTACAAACAGCATGAGAATTAAAGATATGTAACAACATGCAAAGAGATATGTCTATAAAGCTAAGAAGCAATTGTTTAAATATTTGTCTTTGATTACAGTTAATTATATGGACTAAATTAACCCCACCTCCAGAACAAAACTTATACGAATGAAAATTACAAAATAGCTGTAATTTAAGGAAGCTATTTTTGCAATAATTTAAACTGGAAACTACTTACCTTACATGGACTGTTATATATGACTCAAATATTTTAAATTTAAAACTTTTAACACAAAACAAATGAATATATCCAATCAACTGCCTAAAATAACTTCAATTTTCCTGGAAATTTAGAAATATTGGCTACAACACTCCTCAAACTTTTTGTTCATTTTCCACTGATATTGAAATGAAACACAAACTTTAAAAAATATCTGATAAGGCACAATAAATTGCTGTATAGGTGAGAAAGAAAGCTTTGTTCTACACTAATAATGTTCCTGAAGATCACTGCACATCACCAAAACAATAAACACATAATTTCTAATAATGCGGCACTTTTGATTTCTGCCATCGTATTCCTGGTTGCCTGAGATGATGAGATAGCTAAAAAAAAAAAAAACAGAAAAACATTGTTTTTGCATTAATAATTAAGTAACAATGTTGATGAAACTAATGCTTTTTCATGTATGTGGTACATAATCTAAAGAATTTAATTACAAATGAAAGTGTACAATTCAGGTTAAGTTATATTAATTTTCGATATTTAGCTATATGCTAACATCTTACTTACCGATAGGTCTTTATAAAAGTCCATTCCCTTCCTTCTTGCTGCTCATATGCCATCACAGGCCTTACAAATCTTACGAATTTTACAAATCGATGACCAGATGACGTTTAATTTTGCTTAGCTTAGACCACTTAGACACCGTTGGACACCGTCCACCGTCCGACAGATTTTAAACTTGGGTGAAGAGAGACATCTGTTGACACCGACAGATTTTAAAGTTGATGTGCAGCGCTCAATTTGTCGGACGACAGTTTCGAGAAGCTTAATGTGGATCACAGATGTGGATTCAGTGATTCGGAGTCTGTATCCCAGTTGATCCCAGTTGACAACCCCTGCCTCTGGCTGTAATATTATTGTGTTGTGAAGACAGAGTTAAGCTTAGGACATTTTTAAATGAATGATACACCTTTAATGTAATTATTATTTTTCATAATTTATTCTGCACTTGTAAATGTTAATTCAACCAAAGTGATTAGAAGTATATAAAATAGTGCCATTTATGAAATTTATGTCACCAGTTGCTAATACTGACTTCTGTACTAATTTGACATTATTAATCTTATATGAATCGATCACAAATTTCAGGTTTTTCTCTGAATATACTTAGTATACTTGTGCTGAAAATAATGTATGTACTATTGAGCTTTTAAAATTCGTATTAAATATAACCGTTAACAGAGCTGCTTTGTTGTCATTTTAAAGAAATAGTGCTATTTTTTGTACATAGTTGTTGGTATCATTTCAAATTTATATACATATTTCTTTAGGTTTTTTTTTCTCACTATTATTCCAGGGAATTTTTCAACATTCTGTGTACAAAGAAATTGCATTACATATAACATTATGGTATCCTTACCTGTTTTCCTGTATCTACAGAAGCATTATTTTAGTGTTAAGTTATCTTTATTTTAAGTATTACACTAAGAAGCTTGAGGGAAAGGGGATAGCATCTTAAGTGATCACACTCTCTCGTTTTTAAAATTTTAATTGTTTTTAAAGACAAAATTATCAATTTGCAACAGGAATAAAGATATAATGCTTTGTGGAAGTCAATTATTCGTATTTAACAGGAAAAGTTCAAGTGGATTTTTTTACATTTTTTTCACAAATTGGACAACTTCTTTCGAAGTTACATCTTGCACACTGATGAATAGTTTACCGCATATTTCCTCAACGTATTTGACGCGTATTATACTAATATGCGATAGCTGAAATGCGCGTAAACTATTCATGTGTGGCGAGATGTGATTTCGAAAGAAGTTGGATTCTATCAGTCAGTAAAAATGATAGCATTACAGGCCTTACCAGCCGTACTTCCCAAGGTCGCCGGAGTCTAAAGGTTCTGGAAAGAGCGCCCTATGCGGCTTCAAACTTTACCACGGAGTTGAGAATCTGGTATTCATCTGTGCTCTGGCATTTCCATGCAGAGCTGCGACTGGTCTGCTAGCCGCATTATAAGCTATATATCAGGAATTGCTGATTTTGTACCACTGTAATGTGCTGTACCATATGCGAAAGTACATGCATAATATTCAATCATCAAACTTCACTCTGTGATTTACTATCATTTGGTATATCTAAGTATAAGCATGTGTTGCAATATGCTTGACGAAATGTAGGTTATGACATTGACATACGCGTATCAACATTTGCAAACGCAATTAATGTGGTTTTTTATATTGGTCTGCGTAAATGGCAAAGTGATTTGCAATGTGATTACGTGGCTTTAGTGAATATGAGTCTTCCATTTGTTTTAACCACTTCATCGAGAACTTATATCTTCACGTCGAAGACTTATATAAGCGCCATCAGATATACAGCATATAGTTATTTATTTTGCGGCGTTATAAGTACTTTAAGTAGAGGATTTTCAGCACTGTGGAGCGGTTCCCCTCCTTGTGGGTTGGATTTATATCACACGATGCGGTGACATATCTGAAGAAGAATTTGCCCCGTCGTGAGGTCTACGCCCACACGCGCACAAGTTTCGCGTTCCCTCAGTGTGGCGACGCGTGTAGAAGCCAAACCTTACCTTGATGTAGGAGCGATGAACCTTTCGTCTAAAAGCCGTGAAGATGAAGTTCTCGAAGATTTCTATAAATCCTCTTTCCGGCAGCTGCGGCGAGCGATGAGATGTGAAACTTCTCAGGTGTGGTATCGATACAAAAGGGATTTCACTTTTAGACAGCTATGGAATAAAATAACTAATGCAGTTTCACTTTACTTGGAATTATATTTCTCGATATCATTTTCTTCTTTACATGCGACTTTTTCCACTGATGTATGTAGCCCTTTACTATATTTTAATTTTCTCCTTTTATTTATAAATGATGCAACGGTTTTTTTACTTAAATTATTTATCTTAGCGTCGCGTATTCGATGTATATTTTAAACGTTTACTAAACGTTCATAAATGAACTCAAATAACTTATAATAGTTTCAAGAAGTCTTTTACCGGAAACGCGTCTACCCTCTTCGAGAGTTCAAAACAGAAGAAACAATTTAAGAATAAAATCATTGGTTCTTTTTTCTGTTTTTGTTGCTAAGCCACCGCAATACTTAATTCTGATTGGTTCTACGTCACAATTTGGGATTTCAATAAACCTAAACATTTGTAGCATCATCTATATGGCCTGCTTGGTTATTAACTTAAGTTTAATTACAGATGGCCATGTTTACCTAATATGTCCATGTATGCAACTGTTTATCGAAAACGTAATGATGCACTGACGTCATTGAATTTCGTATAATTTCCCTCCTATAGTATTGATATTTTGATACTCTGTTTCTCTCTACTGAAGCGTCACTGTAGGGAGAATGCAACGGTTTATGTTCTCACGAAGAAAACTATTTGTTTTATGATCGATTGTTATTATAAGCAACTTTTCGTAGGTTCAGAGCTCAAAGGTGTCCCTTGTTAGATTTTTTTTTTGTAATTGTACATCTTCCAACATTAAGTCATATCGGACGATGAATGGTATGGGTGAAATGATGCTCAAACGAGCCTTGGGTCCATAGAGCTTAGAGTTACCCAACATTCGTCTTTCAGGATAAGGGAGAACCCCGGAAGGAACCTTATCCAGGTAACTCACCCTGGCCAAGATTCGAACTAGGAACCTCTTGAAGGTGAGGCAGACACGCTACCGTCTACGATACCGAGGCTGGTGTCCCTTGTTAGTATTGCTATCATTTTTAAAACAAAAATCCGAAATCATGCCTGAAGTCAGTGCATAGACACTTCCGCAATAATATATATACATTTTTTAATTTTACCTCCTGCAACGTTAAGTCATATCGGATGTTTACTAGGTTCTGGCTTGTGGTTGGCAGATACTGGTATAACGGAGATATCTGCTCCACTATCCTCCAGAAACATTTGTACTGAAGTTCTTTAACAAATTGGATCGATTATCCCTTGTTCAGCAGAACATTGGGCCGCTGCGCTGTCTGCCGTGTTAACTATGTTTTACAAATAAGGAGAGTTCTGTTCTGCAGAGAGGGAGATGCGTTTGGTTTTCAGTGTTACCACCTCATTACCCCTATTCTTTTCATATTTCCTTTTCTCTCGCACACTATCCTAGAGTAAGCAGGTTTGTTTAGCGCTAAAGATAAGGAAAACGAGATTGAAATTTACAAACTTTTGTAATACTATTGAAATAAACATTTGAATAGTGAAATTCGCATATTATGTATTTGTTTTAAATGCTGTAATTACAATTATTACTTATGAATTACCTGTGTTTCTCATGCAATGAAACTTACACTGGCTCATCCGTATATCTACCAATATCACTACATCAGAGGAAAATTTGTCATTGCCACTCTTTTTATCGCCTGCTTGTTGCAGATTTATGATAATAGGCTCCAAAATTTGGTCACATACTGCTTAGTTCCAAAACTCCTTCTCTTGCAGTTTTTCATGTCTCGCGTAATTTTCCCTGTCTTGTTGTGTTACCTTGCCATTTTTTGTATGAATAAGTCGTTAGACGTCAGGTTGTCTACAACAGTTATTTCTGTTTTATTTTAGCCAATACCAATTTCTACTGGCAGTAGGATTACCTCGTGTCCGATTCCAATATAATGTTGATCTAGCTGATAGTTTTTCCTGGCTTTTAAAGGGATGAGGAAATGAATAATTTTAATTGAGCTGACTTTGTCTATGGTAAATAAACACCGTCCCCTATTCGAAGCAGTCATATTTTTGACGGCTCACGTTCTGCAGATAAAACATTCCACAGGCTAACAGGAAGTAAACTGTCTGCTCTCTGTCCCGCATTTGGCATTAACAACTCGAATTCTTCAAAGTAATTCTTACATCACATACCAATCGTTTACATTCTAGTTGTGGGTAATTAAGAATATATATACACGCATAAGAAAAACTAATGAGGGCTATTATTAGGCTTATACCGCTATGCGTCGTTATAATATATGGTAGTATAATGAATTGTATTATGAAAATTATGCGAGTTAAAATGAATTTTTTACGGTTGTGTTGGAACCGTCGCTATTCTATCTACCCTCGCTTTGCAAAATTTATTTTTTCTTAGCACAAATAGTATTTACTGGAGATGGATTCACTGGGCGCTCGTCACACTCCACTTAAGCGGAACGAAATATGACAATACCACTGGACTCCAAATGATTGGTAGTCTGATAGCATTCAAGGACAAAGATAGATTACGCAATTTGAAAGTCACGGTAGTGTGCCTTATTCATCCATTGACAAGGTTGGGTACATTTTTCAGGTAGGAATGGTTAACCAAACCAAGCATGATATGTCAACATTTGCCATTCTTGTCAAATTTTAGGCAACTTCTATTTCTGCTGCAAGTTTGATTTCGGCTTACTCTAATCCCTTTTTCTAGCACGAAGACCCTGAATCATTGGAGCAGATAACGTTTGGTGCAGTATTACTGCTGCTACAGAAGCTTCATCTGAATGTGTCATCTAGTATTTTCTAATTTTATCGGCGTTTTCGTCTGAAAAACTTTGAATTCTTTTTTGATGTTGTTAGGGAACGCATCAAGCTAGACAGTTTTTAAAATGTTCTTGGGGACATTTCTTCTAATGTTATCCGGGGTCTTCCAGTGGACATATCTGTAGGGGATATTGAGGATGACCTTCGCCGCCAGGGAGTAACACCCTGCCTGGTAACGCAACTGACAAAACCCTCTGCACAGGGTCCTATCCCCATTCCCCTATTCTTAGTAATAGTGGAGCATCCCTGAGGCTAAACTAGATGGTGTAAAAGCTCTCTTTTACTTCAGGGCAATATTAGAACATGTGCGAAACTCTGGCGTTTCCCCCAATGCCATAGCTGTCTATGTTTTAACCACTCTAGCGCCTTTGTCGCTGTAACTTTCGTTTCTTGAGGTGCGGCGAATCCCATCCTAAGGAGGCATGTCCAAGGTCCATCACAGATGTACCCAGGTGCGCTAACTGTAAGGGCGAACACGTAACATGCTACGGGGTCTACCTGGCCCGGACCCCTTTTATCGTCGCCAGAAGGACGAAGCAGACCCCTAGGCAACAACAGCCACAACAACCTGCCAGAGGGGAGCAAGACTTGCTTCCCTCCAACAACTACAGGGATTGGCCAAGGCTCAGGCCAACGACTGATCAGAACACATCTGAACACCAGGCAAAGGAAGACAGATCTACGCTCGCCCAAGTGGTGGAAAGTCTCCGGGAGGCTCTAAGGCGTCTCGAGAAACACACAGCAACACACAAGTACACAAACAGATGTGCTGATGCTTGTGAGGCAGAATGTGGTCCACAGATCCTTCCAGCTTCTTTGGCTTGCCTTGGTAGCGTGTCTGCCTCACTTTCAAGAGGTACCGAGTTCAAATCTTGGCCAAGGCGAGTTACCTTGATAAGGATTTTTCCGGGGTTTTCCCTTATTCTGAAAGACCAATGTCAGGTAACTCTAAGTTCTGAGGACCCTGGGCTCATTTGAGAATCATTTCACTCATTTCATTTATCGTCCGATATGACTTAACGTTAGCGGACATAAATTATAGAAAAAGTCCAGCTTCCTCCCCTCTAAACCTTAGAGTCTACGGCAGTGTGCCTGGACCTCGGCGGATTGGAAGTCATGTTAGTGTCTTTTTATCACCCCTGGTAGATTATTCGTAAGGAATAATCCACTCCACTCTAACCATATATCCTAGCGTTATCATGGCGGGTGACTTCGTTGTCAAGCAGCAGCGCTGGCTTTGCCGCCGTGGAGATTCAAGGGGCAATGAAATTATTCGCCTTATTGATGCGGAACCACAACTTCAAGTACAGGGCTCCTGGCAACCCACTCATCATCCGCGAGGTGGAGGAATGGCTTCAGTCATCGACTTAGCAGTCACCAAGCATTTTTCATTTGATCTAAGTCTCACACCATTAAACGTATTTAATTCTGATCACAATCGATAATTGACAGAGATCAATACTAGGGTTACCAACCATCACATCTCGTTTAAAACACAGGAATTCGAATGGGAAGGCGTAAGGAACTGCCTCCGCACCTCCATACCGCCAAACCCTAGGATAAACAATATCCGTCCCCTTGAGGCTGCCGTATCATCCTTCAAACTCACAGTTACAAGAACTGCCAATAACTTGACAGTTCATGTGCCTACTGCTCTACAGCCTGATGTACTTCCACTGAACATCGTCCTTCTAATCCGCCGCTATTGGCTGGCAAGGAGACACTACCAGCGTCACCGCACGCCACATAATGGCGCGCTACTCAGACGACTACGTCATCAGGTTAGTGTGCGACTACGGAAGCACAGAGTGCAAACGTGAGAGGACATAATGACCAGGTTGCGTGTTGAAGATGTGGATGTGTGGAGCATTGCTAAGGCTCTCAGGATTCGTCGAGGTCAATATAACTCACCACTCCAGGGTACTCAGGCCCTGGCCATGATCCTAAATCCAAGGCAGATGTATTCGCAGTCTATCTTGAGCGTATTCTGTGCCCAAGAGAAGACCCCCAGGACAAGGTATTTTCGGAATATATACGAAGGGAGGTGCGTCGATTCTTTCGCCGACCTACTGAGGATGCGGATCGAGCTCCTATCGTCTGTCCCAATGAAGTTCAAGGCGCACTCCAGCATCTCAAACCCAAAAAGGCGGCGGGACCTGATGGTCTAACCCTAGGTCACTTTCTGCGTGAGTGGAGCGCCAGGGTGATCTGCATATTGAAGCCTGGGAAGGACCCGATACATCCCTACAACTACCGATCCATTAGTCTCCTTTCTACCCACTCGAAAGTTTTCGAGATAATAATCGTGAAACGCTTGTCTCCAATTCTGGGTGACATTCAGGCCATACCAGACCACCAGTTTGGATGTCGTCCTAGTCACTCGATATTCCAACAACTACTGCGAGTTGTGGAGGCGGCTGCCCTGGGTCTCCAGGAACGCGCTTTACGGCGCGGTGTCCTTGGAAGTCGAGGAGGCCTCTCTACTACCTGGCACGCCGGAGTCCTTCATAAACTAATCCAACTGGACCTATGAACTCAGCTCATCAACATTATACACAGTTTCCTCGGGCACCAAACTTTTAAAGTCACAGTCGCAGGGAAAACATCTTCTCTTAGACCTGTGAGAGGCGGAGTCCTCGAAGGCTCTGCACTATCTCCCACACTATTCAGTACATATGGCAGACTTCCTAACTCAGCCACAAGTTGAAATGGCACAATACGCTAAGGACAAAAGTCGCGCCATTCTAAGTGCAACACTCCCACAGACGGTCCCAAATTTAAAGTCAGAGGTCAGAGGATAGAGTGGGTACCTTCTATAAAATACCTGGGAGTCGAGTTAGACAGAGGTTTGACTTTTCGCCAAAACATCAGGGACCTCTCAGAAAGGGTTCAGGGAGCTATTGCTTCTTTGTACCCTATGATGAGTTCTGGTTCGATGTCAATCCGCATGAAGTTACACCTCTTTCGAACACTCATAATCCAGTTGATGCTATGCTAGATCTGGGACATGGCCGCAGAGAGCTGGCTGTTATGGCTCTAACGTGCTCAGAATAGAGGACTTAGGCCCATCTATTCAGTAGGCCGATCTTTCTCTGCAAGGTTGCTTCACGAAGCCTCATCACTTGCATACGTGGAGGATGAAATCAAGCGCGAGTAACAAAATGTTACGCCACTTAAAGTTTGCATAGAAGCGCTCTGGTTAGGTGTCTTGGTGATTATGACCCAACTAGACGTCGGCTTTGACTTTACCGGGGGCACCATTACTTACGGGCACCCGAGATAACCACGGAGTAAATCCACCTGCAGCAAAATTGAGCTCCTACATAATCAAACCAAAAGCTTTTTGGCCTCAAAATTATCTAAATTATTGATTTAACCTTCTTAATCACCAGGGTGCATTGGGAGTATCATCCTGTCTTCCTTCAGAGGAGTAAAATTACTACCTCACAATTTCTACCACACTAAAACACCACACCCCATCCTTAATAAAAAGAAACTCCTTCCAGTGGTTAAACCCAATCCTAGGTGGGCACGCAGCAAAAATCTTCGGGCTGAATATAGCCTGCCTGTACCTCGTCGTCGTCATTTCGCTTCATTAGACTCCTGACTTTCACAGCGGACGCGTCACCACCCTGATGATGCTAGGTTCAGTTCCTGGCGAAACGCCAGTTCCCTCTTCAAGAACTACTAGACCACGGCCCATAAGCCCGCAATATAATCTATCTTCAATACGCCGGCTGTGAAAGCCGCGGCTTATATACACATTATATCTTCTGTAACAATCTTTTATACAGTACAAGATATCTTTATTAAATGTGACAATAAAGGTAACATGGAGATAGCAATAACAAGTGAAGTCGGCATTGCACTTATAAAAATTAACATGAAATACTAAATATATGGACACCACAAAATGGCACTCCTCTCCCATTCATTTGTCTCTTGCCTTCTTGTGATGGGCAGTTAATACTTTTGTAATCTGTTGCAAGTCACGTTAACACATGTGGATCTCAAAGAATACATTCGATGTGAATGTGGACTCCGGGGTGGTATCAAATATACTGATTTTGCTTGCCCTCTACCACGATATTTATATGCAATATAGCAATATATACCCAATAGATTAGATTAATTTGCATGTTGTGGGTTCACTTGTAGCCAGAAAACGCTGTGAACATTGAACATATCCAGAGGTATACAGTTTATTAGCATATAAATATATGAACCTGAAAAGTTAACATTAGGCGCTATATATACATGCAATATGAAAGCAATATGGAAAACAAAGAAGGGATAATTATAAATATGATACAAAATCAAAAACTTTTTAATCAACTTTCACTTGGCTTTTGCCATTACGTTTCTACCTTTTTGCAATGGATATCAATTATTGTCATATCTTAAATACATATCCATTGAAATTTACCTTTGTGCACGCATCAAAGGTTTATTGGCAATGATTTGTCATTGGAACAGTTATATTCCATTTACAGAGCTACATAAGCATTATCAGGATAATTTTCATTCAGATAATCCTGTACAGAATAAAGTTATTTTGAGCATATGTAGGTGTTCTCTAGCAGCATTTTTAAAATACCTTGTCAACTGACTTCATTACTTATTCCGTTTACCAGCCGATCTGTAAAGCCACATTTACATTTATGACCAGAACACAAATGAAACTATAATCTGGTGGTACCTCACCCCACCTATTTCACACCACTTACATCAAAATCAAAGCTTCCTGTGTTCACCATCATGTTCATACGCAGTAGCCATCTCGCTAGGCTAATTATGCTAATATCGTGTTCAAAATTACCTACTGAAAGAGGACAACAGAACAAAACCTACCTGAGAATTAGAATGGAAATTTTTCTAAATTAACTCTTCCTAAATATTTTCACACCAGCGGTGCACAGGGGCGTTGCACCCGAGTTGGCAACCGTTGAGGAGCTACGGCTACCTCCTTTCTTTAATCTACCTAAATCAAACCCGCCAGCCTAAAAAACTCCACAAAACCGTCGTTAAGTGGTTAAGTCCATCTAGGACACTGAACATATACTTATCTAGGACAAGTACACGCACTAGTGTACACGCATGACACACAACGCGCTGACCACGCACTGATCCTCCATCAGCCGCCAACAGCCAGTGACAACCACAGATTAGTGACAACAGATCTGTGCAGGAGTACCAACTGTATGATGTTAAAAAAAAGAGAGAAAAAAATGTTTCTGTTAGGTATGAAATATGAACATGAAGCTGACATGGAGTTTTCATAAGTACTGCAGATTTTGTACTGGTGTTCTATGAGTACAGAGAATTGTGACGTTTGCTTATCGTGGTAAATGTGCAGTATTTTATGATCATTTTATGTACAAAATGTGGAATAAACTGATCTGTAAGAAATCTGAACTTGAACTTCACTATACATTATGTGGAGGCCAGTCTTTCAGGTGATTAGTGAAAAATGTAATTTCTTTTCAATTGTGTCCTGTGAAGTATTATTTTAACCATTTAAATTTTACCACTAAATTATTCCTGTGATGTTTTGTATTGTTTTCAAAAGGTCCCTATGAGCCATATTTTCCCACCCATTGACTATGAAATAAATTTTCACTTAAGTTAAAAAAGAAAAGAAAAAAAAACTTTGCTTGTTTGTTGGATCCCCCACCATGAACAAAGCTCAAGGAATTTTTAAAACGTTAATCAGTAACCTCAGAATATCATTCCAGTAAACAAATAAATCACTGTCACATCCACTCTGCTCTATATATTGAACACCTTAGACAGTAAATGAGCATCTGGACTTGTGGGCCGTGGTCCAGTGGAAGTTCTCCATACTATAGGGAGTGAGTGTATAAGAATGATTTAAACATTTCTTGAAAAAGTTATGTTTACTGGGGTTACCTTATACTTTCAGGTACATGGAACGCTATTAGAAATTTTCATTTCAGAATAGCAACATCATTTCTGGGACAGTTTTAAGCTATTTGCTGGTCTGTGCAGATCACCTACATTCCTTGTGTGGTCATGCACAGCAAGATTTGTTGTGAAGTTATTACTATCATCTGCAAGATTGCTTACATCCATTATTCACCAGCAAGAGTAAGAATTTTTTGTGTTTTAAATAAGGCATACAAGAATGATGTAGTCCCTCAGTAATATAAAAATGTGACAAAGTGACAAAAAAAGTTCTGACTACAGTAGTTTTTCAATTAATTTTGACGTCGCTGTTACTAAATTCCTCCAATCACACATAAATATTACAGTATTTATAGTACCTGCAATGTTACATGCTATATTATTCGAATACTTCTGTTGGCCTCTGTAGATACAAAAATAAATACTTCCCTGCAGTTAGAAGGCTAGCAGATATATATACAAATACAATTTGGCAGTTTCATTTTTGGAATTTTCACTTGTCTTTTGGCAGTACATTTCAACATTTTGTTATATTAGATTTGCAATGGATAGCATCTGATGTCAGTTCTTAAATACACATATATTTAAATAGCTTTTGAAGAAGCCTCAATGATAATTGGCAGTGATTTGTTATTAGAACAGGTAAATTGTACTTACAGAGCTATATAAGTGTTATGATACTATGTCTTTCAGATAGTCTTGTATAAAATAAAATGAAATGATTTTGAGTGTAAGTACTCTAGCAACAACTTTTAAAGCACTGTAATTGCCAATTTTTTGTTTAAGATTAAGATCATTTGGAAGAGCATTAAATATTTTATTGGTTTCATAATACTTATATAAAACTGTTACTTTAATTTTGTATCTTTTTGACAGCTATAGCAAAATACATTCCATAGGTACCAATTAAAGCAATTAGTCACCTCAAAAAATGTACAGGTGAGGGTTTAGTATAACACTCCTGAAGTTCTATAGAAAATTTAATTTTCATCATTTTGACATGCATCATTTTAAGCAATTATAAGTTCTGAGAATAAGAGTTTCAGAAACATAACATTTAATTCCAATGTGTAAGGACTATGATACAATGAAGCACAAAATTATATTAATAACATTTAATGTTGTAATGTGTGCTGATTGCACCTTTCCTTCACGACGCGTGTGCCTCAGTTTCGTGTTTCCTTTTTTCCCCGTGTGAGCGCATGAAGGTTTCTTTGGTTCCTCTCTTGGAAAGCTCTCCGAGCTGACGAGTCAAAGGAGTCGGGGTTCTCCTTTCACAATGCGCACACGGTGATTTATAATTGTCTTAGCTCCTGGGTGCAGTTCAAAATCATATAATAACAGGTGTTAGAGTGAAACTATAATGTATACAAAGTTTAACTTTTGAGGAAGTTTAAGTTAAGGCACTGTAGTGTAATTTTGCAAGTAAGCTGTCAGTGTGAACAAGAGATTTATTAAAGCTTTTTAATTATCAAAGTAAGTTGTATAGTTGTCCTTAGCCTCTGGGTACAGTTCAAATGTGTGTATGATTATTACAGTACAGTAGTGATGAACTAGTTGTATAGGACATGCTTAAAGAAGTTAAACTTGCATCACCAAAATGTAAGGTGCAAACATGATTGAGATGAAAGAAAGCCAGAATGTCATTTTGAGTTTTCACCCATTCTCATACTCATTTTGCCTTATTTAAAAACACAAGTAGTTTGATGTTTTTACTGTAATCTTGTGTTACATTGAGCTAGTATTTGCAAATGTTCATGATGGTTATGTTTTATTTTCTCTTGTTTAGATGGCAGAAACATGGCACTAACGTATGGAGAGGAGTCTTTGCACATCGGGCATGGGAACTATCACAGGATGAAGACCATATTTTATATAAAGTATATGTAAACAATATTGAAAATGGAAAACTGCAGAAGAGTGCAAGACTGAATAAATCCACCGATAAGAATGAAGAAGAATGTCTCTTAAGAAAGTATTTTCAGTTAGATGTATCGCTTCATAAACATTATACAGCTTGGGGAGAGAGAGATCCATATTTTAAAGAGGCAGCATTGAGATTTCCTGGTGTACGCATATTAGCACAAGACCCAGTGGAAAACATATTTTCTTTCATTTGTTCATCTAATAACAACATAGCAAGGTTTGTATAGCCACCAGCTAACTTAAACGGAGAATATTAGATATAAAATATAATTTTATGAATCATTTTAGTGCAGCCACATAGCACCTAACTGCTCTTCAGCAATAGAACTTCTGTGAAGGAGGATAATTTCGTAAATATTTTTGAGGTTATCCATAGTTCTGATTAAGACTAACAGTAATCACTGTTGAGAATTTAACTTGATTTGTAGCACATTATTTCAGTGAGCGCAAAAGAAGGTAAATCTACACATATGTAATATGCCTAGTTTATAATTATATAGCGTCACTCATCTTTTTAATGAATAGTGTAATATAATTTTATTTTATTTTATTTTGGTCTACGTTGTTGTACCATGTGGAATAAAATGTTCTAAGTTCCACGTTGAAATTTTTATACTTTGAAAATTTGGTTATAATTCATTTTGAAATTTGAATTTGATCTATTAATTTTGCTTTTGTTTGTATAGAGCAATGATTAGTTTCCAAAATTATGTAGATGTAATTGATTTGTAGCCATTTGAATTTTCTTTATTCCAGTTTAGACCCAGTCAGGGCATGAAATTCTTAACTCAAGATAGTCTTGGATTGATGCATTGTTTGAGGACCAGTTTATTAAAATATTGACACAAATTCTTTTCTTCACTTCAACAACACTTATTAAACACTATTACATTCATAATCTTTTTTAAACAACTCTCTTACAGGTCTACTCCTGTGACTATCAAACTTCTTTTTCGTAAGCGTCTATCTTTCATTCTCTTAGAAACCGTTTGTTTCTACACACACAAACATCCATAGCCTATCATGTATTTTGCTTATCTTTCACTCACTGATCTTACAATCCCACTTTCATAATACAAACATTTTAACTTTTTTTTTGTAAACATTTCCAAATCTTTAACAATACTATAAAATAATATAAACAATATCACAAAATCTACAAACAATGATTATGTTCAGGCCAACTGTTTCAAATGTCTCTCATCAGAATATATGGAATTTGTTTTTTTTAACAGGACTATAATAATTGTTCTCCATATATTCTGATGATAGCTCCTGATTTGAGGAATCATTTATTTAAATTCAAAACAAACAGACTTAATCCTACATTTAAAAAAAAAACACACACACACATGCACACAAAAACACACACGCATGCACACGCACACGCATGCACAAACTAAAGTGTACTACCACCGATTTAAGATAAGTGACAATGTGTAAGTCCAACCAAAACGAACTGTGGACCGTTTAATCTCTGACTGTAATCTGTTAGACAAAGAAAGGGAAAATCTAAAGAAAGCAATAACAATGGCTGGTGGACGCTGGACACTAGAAAAAAAGGAACTTATACAAAAACACACCATAAGTTTCAGTATATTTGTAAACAGTATCAACTTCGATAATCTGTAAATAGTCAAGTAAATAAAAAAAAAAAACACACACACACACACAAAATTAAAATTAGCTAATTACAGGAGAGAGTTAAAGAGAGAAATAGAAAACATGGACATCATAGGAGTGGTAGAAAACTGGCTTGAAAAGAAAGTAAATATAGAGCTAGAGAAGTGTAAATTTATAGGAAAGAGAGCAAGCAAATAGTGATAAAAGTAGGGCATCAGGAGAAATAGGAATTCTGATTAGCAAAGATCTAGAAGTGATTGTGGACACAATGGCATTAAGGGATAGGGACAAGGAAATGTTGTGGCTGATAATTAGGCAGATAGGAAAAATTAACACGAGAGTAGGGCTAGGGGTAGTATATAACCTTCCAGATGCATCAGCTTTTCATAATTCCAGATTATATGATGACCTAGAGGAAGATATGGAAGAATTGAAAAAGAAGTTTATAGATATAGAATATATAATAATGGGAGACTAATGCAAGAACAGGAGAGGAAAATAGTAGTTTATGTGGAGAAGAATATAGGGAAGGAGGAGAAAGAGATGTAAAAAGGCCAAGGAAAATTAGAGATAAAATAACAAATAAGGAGGGTAGTAAGCTGTTAGGTTTCTGTGAAACAATATGTAATGGTGATGTAGGGAAAGACAAAGAAGGGGAGTTTACATTTGTAAACACAAACGGCCAAAGTGTTCTAGATTGTATACTATGCATCGAAAAAAGGAGGAGAAAATTAGTAATTTTAAGGTTAAGAATGTGATTATAACTAGTAGCCACTTCCAATTATTATCAGAAATCGAAGGATCAGAGGTACAGGAGGGAGGGAATGAGGCAGTACAGTTAAAAAGAAATGGAAATATTTAAGTGGAGAGATGAAAAGGAGTGTTTCTTAGCAGATATAAACCCAAAAGTGGGCCAAATCTTAGAATGTGGAGTAATGATTGCCACAAAAGAAGGAACATATGTAAAGCACTTGAATTATTAGTAACTAGTATCTAAAGCAGGGAGAGAAATGAAAATAAAGTAGGGAAGGAAACAAATAAAATGATATGATGAAGAATGCAAATTAGCAAAAAGAATGGTATTCAGATATTTAAAAAGATGGAGGAACATCGAAGATAAATTAGATAGGCAAATTTTGTTGAAAATAAAAGGGATTATAAATGCTTGTTAGAGGAAAAGAAAGAAGAATGGCAGGAAAACAAAAAAGAAATGAGATGCAATAGAAGAAAAAGATAGTAAAGCAATATGGGAAGCAGTTAAAAAGCGAATAAAAAGGGAGGGACAGAATTTAAAATATTGCCTCAGGAATGGTTTAAGTATTTTAGATGCTTAATATGAGGCGATAAAGGAGTAGTTAGGGATATTAGATTACTGCGAAGCGAAATAGTAAAAACTAAATACTAGATGGCAAAATTACACTGATAGAAGCATACCAACAGTTAAAAACCCTAAAAAAGGTAAAGCAGTGGGGATAGATGGGATTCCAGGATACTTTTAGAAAAAAATATAGCAATACTAGGAAGGGCCTAAATATGACAAATCTGTTAAATAAAATTAAAGAGAATGAAGAGATACCAGAGTGCTGGAAAATAAGTATAAGGGAAAAGGAGGAGAAAATAATTCAGGAAGTTACAGAGGAATAACCTTATTATCTGTACTGAGTGAAGTATACTCAGGAATGTTAGCAAATAGATTAAACGATTGGACAGAGGCAGAAGGAAAGATTTTGAGGTAGGATTCAGAAAAGGTAAATAAACATTAGATAATATGTATGTAAAATATGAAACTATTAACAGTGAAGCAAATATAATAATTTGTAACTTAAAACTTCACTTATAAGAAATGATGACACTTTTCTTATAAAAATTATAATTTGTATAAGAAAAGTGACATCATTTCTTATAAGTGAAGTTTTAAGTTACAAATTATTATATTTGTATATATTAGATGATATATTCAGTATAGGGACAACTATTGATAAATATCTCAGTGGGAAAAGAGGTAGAGTATGTGTTTTGAACCCTTTGAAACAGCATTTGATACTATAGAGATGCATTAATATACAAATTGAGAATAAAAGGAGTAAGTGATGAATTTATAAAAGAAATAACTAAGATGTGAAAGGAATAAAATCACAGAGATGACAGAACAGGAGTTAGGTTTAAGACAAGGCTGTAAATTAAGTTCCATTTTATTTAATTTGTTTATTGATGATAAAGTGCATAGAGTGAAAGGAAGAAATCAACACAGTCCGATAATAGGAAATAAAGAAATACGAGGTTTGTTATATGCAGACGATCTGACATAGGAGCAGTAACATCAGTAGGATTACAAAGAGTAATAACTGAAATTCAAAAGTTCTGTAATGAGTGGGGAATTAAAGTAAATACAAAAAAGTCAAAAGTGATGGATTTCAAAAGAGGAACAAAATTCAAGAAAGAGGAGCAAGGTATTTTAGAGGGACAAAAATTAGAAGTTAAGAATGTATTTGAGTACTTAGGAGTTGGGATTAACAATAATGGAGAATGGGAAGCACATGACAGGAAGGTGGTAGCAAAAGGAAAGGCAGCAGTGTCATGAATAAGGATATGCAAAATGAAACTTGATGTGTCAAGCAAATGGTTAGAGAGTATGTATGAAACACTGGTAGAATCCAGGATGTTGTATGCTGCAGAAATATAGGGATGTCAAAAGTAAGTAATAAAATAGATCAGTTATGGAAATTAATTATTCTTTCACACTGGCCGTGTGTAGGCTAAATTGTGGAAACATAGAGTCAGACTGAAAAATTCAATGCCATAGCCGGGATTTGAACCACGGATCTTCTGGTTTCCGTCCAGCCGCACTACCATTGTGCTACTATGGCCAACGTGCCGATATGACATTAAATTCTCCAACTGACTCGTATTTTCCCGGTAAACCACTTAGGAGTTCTCATAACACATGAGACAACTACCTTAATGGCGACTTACTACTTGTAAGTACTTTAAGGCCCGGGCTTTATAGTTATCCACTATTAGGTTAATTAATGGAAATTAATTATTCTTTCACACTGGCCGTGTGTAGGCTAAATTGTGGAAACGTAGAGTCAGACTGAAAAATTCAATGCCATAGCCGGGATTTGAACCACGTCAGTTATACAAACAATTTGCTAAAGAGATGTTGGGATTGCCTAGATCACTTCAGGAGAGCCTTAGTAGAATTAGGAAAAACTAAAAGAAAAGATACAATAATTGAAAGAGTCTAAAAATTTTGGTACAAATGCTTGATAAAAGAAGATGATGATGAAATCCTAAATGCAAGTATGAATCAGCAAAAGAAAATAGGAAATAGAAAAAGTTGGTCAGAGGCATAAAAAGCTGTGGAAGAAGCAGGATTGGAGGATTTATGGAGACTAGAAAATAGGAATGTAGCAGGCTTTTGGAAAATAGTCAGAACCAGAATAGAGGATATAGAATTACAAGAAATGTGGAGAGGATTAGAAAACAGAAAAATCATGAGCCGGAATGGAGGATATAGAATTACAAGAAATGTGGGGAGGGTTAGAAAACAGAAAATCATTCAACCTTTATAGGTTAATAAAGAGAGAATGGGGAAGAGAAAGATATGTAGACCAATGTAACAGGCAGGAGAGGGAAGGAGTGGCTTGGATTAGAACAGAATCAATGTTCTTAAGGGGACTAAGAAGTAGCAGGGTAGAAATATGTGAGAAAGAGAAAGCACAGTTCATATTCTTACAGAGTGCAAAGATCTAGCAGTATGGAGATAGAAAGTATGGGTGAAGAAATGGGAAAGGATGCCAAGCGAGTTGATAGCCTTAAAAATGGTTATGGGGAAAATGAAAGTAGAAATAATGTGGTACCTGTTTTGGAAAGCTAAAGAGAAATGGATGAGGAAAGTAGAGAGGAAAAGAAAAATTGCTGGGACAACAAGGGGAAACAGATAGCAAACTAGAGTAGATGACGGAAGGGTGACTATGCTACTTGATACCGTCCCTGTTAGGGATAACATTGTCATAACAATCCTGATATATATTATCGAAAGCACGAGAACCCAAACAGCGAGGTGAATGAACACCTTCCTCACAGGTACTTTCATTGTGTAGCTTGCCGACAAAGGTGGCATTGTCCAAGGTTAGACCCTCGTCCCCAGCCGTGTCTTGGTCTGCTCATGCTACGTGATGATAGAATAGACACCGGGATTTAAGTTACACATTTTTAAATATGCTTATGCATTAATTAGCTTGACTGTGGGAAAGTGAAAATCGCATAGAATACACGTTTCAGACACGAGAAATTGCTTTTAGATTTAAAGAGTAGGGATGAAACACAACCTATCAGAAACAAGTAACGGGTCACATGACCTCTAAAGTGTCCAAAGTTCGGCGAAAGGAAGGGGAAATTTGGGCAATGGCGACGTTTGATCGTCGCTAGGAAAATCACTCTCTGTTTCGGCGAGTGAAGGGGTCCACAAGTGATGAAAATTCATCAAAGTCTGTGTTCGCGAACACTCTGTTTCGGCGAGTGAAGGGGGCGACAAGTAAAGAAAATTCATCAAAGTTCGTGTTCGCGAATACTCTGTTTCAGCGAGTGAAGGGGTCCACAAGTAATGAAAATTCATCAAAGTCCGTGTTCGCGAAGGCACAAAGTAATACCACCAACGTTCACAAATAATGCGTACACAGATACATACATAACATCAAGATAACGGTGACGAGTGGAGAGGACTATGTATATCAATAAACTTGACATTCAACGGTCGTGGTGTCTTCTATATGATAATACCCATACCCTGTCCGGACGCACCCACCCCCTGAAACTCAAAAGAGATAATTCATGCAGATCTACTCTGAGAAAATCCCCGACCTGTTGGAAACCTCCCATTCGTAATCCTCACCCATCACCTATCTTCTCATATGAGGTGTTGAGTACCGGGAGGGCTCAACGAGGTACCTAACGGGCAAGGACCGCCTCATACTCAGCAATACTAGAAGGCCTGGGAGTAAATAGCAAGTTGTATAAATAAATTCTCTATATAATTAAATAATCTTTTGCAACATATTTACAAAGGGGTTTCTTATGTGGGTAATTCAGGTTGGATAGTTAGTACACAGAAAACTCCTTTTTATTTTTTAATTTGCCTGGTACCAATATCTTGTTAGCTTCATTGTTATGATTCTTTCTTTTGAATCTTGGACTGTTAGTGAAATAACTTGTACTCTGTTGCACATTTCGCCCCTCAAAACCCAACCTCTGTGGTCCTCGTCCCGAGGGGTGGGCAACAGGAAGTAGGGGACTGACTGATGGGGTGATGTACGGTGGGGACTTGGTGTACCCCAGGACCGCTACGGCTGCCGAGAAGGCCCATCAGTAACCCTGAAAACTGGCAGAAGAGGCTCTGGTATTTTCCCCCAGGGACCTACTACGGTAGGTACGGGATTGGCGATCCCGGGGTCCCTAGCCATTCACCCTCAATTCATCCCCTTCATCTCCATCAACTGTGCCACGTGTAGCTACTGCTTGTCAGTAAGCATCACCTTCTTCCCCTTCTAGTTTTTTATTATAATTATTAGCACTTAAGGTCTTAGGTTTATAACTCCTGTCTCACCAGCAGGGATCTTTCCTATCTCCGTGGTTCTGTCCCACGGTTTTCAGCGCGGCTTCCGACATGTGTGCTCTCCGGAGGTCTCAAAAGTGAAGGTTGAGCGGACCCTTCGCACTGCCCCTATGTGTAGCCTTAGGTGCGGAGCCCGTCCACACCGTCAAGTACACCCACGTAGCTCCTTGAGGGCCCGGTCTGTGGTAATCTCCCGACGGCCGCGTTTGCCGTTGGGTTAGTATCACGGACCGGACGTGTTACCGCTGACGGAACCCCGGTGTAATCAACCACAAGTCCCCTGAATCCGCGTGTGCCTATTACACGCATGCGCGGCCTAAAGTGGGGAGCCACAGGCGGTTATTCCTGTGGTAGGGGCATAAAGCCGGGGTGTGCGTGGTGAACGGTTTACCCATACGGACAAGCAGTGGATATTGAAGGGTAGCTTTTCTGAGGTACAAATGAGATCGGTCATGGGTGAGGTCCCCATGACGGCACAGACCGTGAAGATTCGGTGTCTTTTTTCTTTAACCCCCGGATGGCAGGCTGACGCCGACGGTTCCGGATGGGGGTCTCTATCATCATGTCTCCGCGCAAAACCTCCTTCATTGACCCTTATTTATTGATGACCTTGGCATGCGATGGAAAAACGTTTAAGGATATTAGCCCATTCTACATAAAGCGTGAAATAGATAAAATCAGTGGCCCTGTCAAAAACGCTACGCGTCTCAGAGACGGCAACCTACTATTAGAGACCACAACTGCAGAGCAATCTAAAAAACTGCAAAAGGCGACTTTGTTGGGCTCCTACCCGATCCGGGTAGCCCCACACAAAACACTTAACACCTGCAGAGGAGTAGTCACCACCTCCAGCCTAGATGGTCTAGCGAACGAAGAAATAGTAAGTTGCCTCTCTGATCAACTTGTTTGTCAGGCGTACCGCTTAACACGGAAACAAGATGGCAAGGAGTACCCACTACGTACGGTATTTCTAACTTTTGCTGGGACGAAGTTACCCGAATACATATATTGCGGCTACGAACGTGCTAGCGTCCGCCAGTATGTCCCGAACCCCATGCGCTGCTTCCAATGTCAGCGGTTCGGACATACGAAGGTCACATGTACCAATCCTGCTCTTTGTGAGCAATGTGGCCTACCGAAGCACGACGATCCTAACTGCAGTCGAACACCTTGTTGCGTGAACTGTGGCGGTAGTCATCCCTCCAGCTCGCGACAGTGCCCTAGATTCATGGACGAAAAAAGCATACAGGAGCTACGTGTAAAGGAACGCCTGACTTTTCCAGAGGCACGACGGCGCTTTGAACAACTGAAGCCTGCGACTACTGGATATGCATCAGCAGCTCGCCGTACTCCTAACACCACTGTTGCTGTTCAACACGTCCCTGTCGCCCACGCATCCACGCAGACTGACTTTCTAGCCGTTAAACCTTCGTCTCAGACTGTTAGTATATCCACCAGCACTACCTCCGCTTCAACCGTACAAACTCCAACCACCAAGCCATCACCGAGTAACAACAATCCAGTAGTGAATGTGAAAAACCGATCCCGGCCACAACATCGATCACGAAGTCGCTCGCCTACTATTAGATCCCGGTCTCGTTCTACGAGCCGTAGGAGTTCTGACTCCCGAACATCAGCGGAGTCACAGGAGGCTAACGATTTTCGAGTCGTAGGGCCCAAGTCAGCCAAGGTCAAGAAAAAAGTTAAAACGGCCCGTTAAAAACTCTTCATGGAAATAATCCAGTGGAATGTCAATGGTTTTCGAGCTCGTGCTCAAGACCTACAATATTTAGTCTCTCAACGGTCACCGTCAATTATTTGCCTCCAGGAAACCCACTTACATCCCAATCACTCGTTACACCTTCACTCTTTCTCTGCCTTTAGAAGCGACTCTCTTGCAGGTATGCGTGCAAGCGGTGGCGTTGCTACCTTAGTGGCGCCTAACATCTCAGCCGCCAACGTTCCTCTCACCACACCATTGCAAGCTGTGGCCGTTCGGATACAGCTGGAGAGCATCAGTTTTACCATCTGCAACATCTACCTGCCGCCGCTCAGTATAGTTCCAGAGCGTGATCTTCAAGCTCTGTTGGCACAGCTCCCCTCACCACTACTCCTTGTGGGAGATTTGAATGCCAAGCACACGCTCTGGGGATCAGACACTGATGACGCCCGTGGATGCCTCCTCGTAGACGTCTTCGATAAGTCTGACCTGCTTCTGCTAAATACTGGTGACCCGACATTCCTATCATCCGCTTATGGTACACATTCCGTACTAGACCTTTCTTTCTGCAGTCCGTCATTAGTACCACTACTTGAGTGGTCAGTACTTTCCGACCTCTTTGGCAGTGATCACTACCCCATTAACATACATTTTTCTGGCCGCCAATGTGTACCGTCTCGACATCCTCGCTGGATTATTTCCAAAGCTAACTGGGGAAAATTCCAATCCCTGATACACCTCGACGATGGTTTCGACGCCATCGACGAAATGGTGGAATATTTTACTTGCTCGATCCTGCTCGCAGCAGAATCCAGCATTCCTCGAGGTTCACCTACACCACGTCGTATCCCTGTACCGTGGTGGTCCGAGGAATGCAGTTTGGCTGTCAAAGCACGCAAACGTGCTTTGCACGTTTTTCAGCGGCACCCGACGGAAGGGAACTTCGTCGCCTTCAAACGTTCTCGCGCTAGGGCACGCTTCATACTGCGCAACGCAAAACGTAAATCCTGGGAAGCCTATGTGTCTTCGCTTTCCCGGCGCAGCTCTACCCAACAAGTATGGTCAGCTGTTCGGCGGATGTATGGCAAGTATCGCCGGACGGTAATTCCCGGCCTTGCCATCAACGGTTCCATGTACACCACCGAGCAGGAAATAGCTGAAGCCCTAGCTACCACATTTGCTGCTACTAGCCAAACTGCCCGCTATGACGCTCTCTTCCTGCCTATTAAGGAAAAGGCGGAGCGGGTACCACTGAATTTTAATAGTGACTGCACCGAGCCGTACAATCAACCTTTTACCGCAGCCGAGCTCGCCCATTCTCTGGCATTAGCAAAGGATTCTTCTCCAGGTCCCGATGACGTACACCGACAGATGCTGCTACATCTTCCATCCGAGGCGCTATCTTTCCTTTTAAACATCTATAACCGCATTTGGCATGAGCGGGTTTTCCCTTCCTCCTGGCGAGAGGGTATTGTCATCCCCATCCCTCGTCCTGGAAAGGACCGCACGCTCCCAGCTAGCTACCGCCCCATTTGCCTGACGAGTGTCATCTGTAAGACGTTGGAGCGAATGATAAACGCTCGGTTAAATTGGTGGCTAGAAAAGCATAACCATCTGTCCAACTTGCAATGCGGTTTTCGTTGCCATCGCTCAAGTGTCGATAATCTAGCATGCCTTGAGGGGTATATCTCCGACGCCTTTTTATTGAAACAGCACGTCGTGGGCGTGTTCCTGGACCTGGAGAAGGCCTATGACACCACCTGGCGGTACGGCATACTCCGTAACCTACATGGTTACGGCATGCGTGGTCATCTGCCCGAGTTTTTATGCAATTTTTTAAAACTTCGCCGTTTTCGTGTGCGGATAGGGAAAACGATATCCCAGGAACGGATGCAGGAGAACGGTGTACCTCAAGGGTCGATTTTGAGCGTCACCCTTTTTGCCGTAGCGATTAACGGCATCACTAATGCCGTTAGAAGTGGAATTCCATCATCCCTCTATGTTGACGACTTCGCAGTCTATTATAGGTCTGCCAACATAGATCACATCGAGCGCCAACTGCAGCTGACCATTACCCAGCTAGCAGCTTGGGCGCTTCAAACCGGCTTCCGTTTTTCAGCTGCGAAGACGCAGTGTATCCACTTTCACCGCTTACGAGGTATTCACCCGCCTCCTGATCTTCATTTGAACGGCACACCCCTGCCATTTGTCTCACAACTGAAGTTCTTGGGCCTCTACTTGGACCGACAACTAAATTGGGAGCACCACATTCGTCACCTTCGAGCCTCTTGCGATCGTTCTCTTCGGGTGCTGAAGGTATTATCTGGAGCATCTTGGGGGGGCGATCGCACGGTAATGTTGAGGCTGTACCGCTCTCTGGTTCGGTCCAAGCTGGACTATGGCAGTTTTATTTATGGCGCAGCGACCGCCTCTAAACTTCGCCTTTTAGACACCGTGCATCACACCGGCATCCGCATTGCCACAGGAGCTTTCCGCACCAGTCGAGTCGACTGCCTGTATGCAGACTCAGGCGAACCTCCACTCCATATTCGTCGCTCGCTGTTACTCTGCTCATACGTTTCGAAGTTGGCAAGTTATCCCAATCATCCTTGTTTCAAACCAGTTCTGCGTCCAGATTTAGCCCACCGTTATATGCGCCCTGGTTCTCACACACGCCCCGTGGGAATAAGATTTCGGGATCTCCTACATTCCCATGGCCTCCGAATGCCTCGCGTGGAGAGGTCGTCCATCTGCCCCTATCCTGCATGGCAGCTCGATCGTGCGGTGTTCGATCTCGCTCTTTCAAGCAACCCTAGACTCGCTACTCCACATTCGGTGTTCCAACAACTTTTTGCCGAATTACTGGGCCATTACCCTAACTATGTTCCGGTCTTTACAGACGGTTCTCAGTTAGGTAACGCTACGGGTTGCGCGTTCTTCGTTAACGGTGAGGCTCATAAATTTCGCCTTCTGGACTCCACTTCAGTTTTTTCCGCAGAACTGTATGCCATCTTCTATTTGCTCCTTTTTATTTGCAAGTTAGCTCCCGGCTCTTTTATTGTCTGCACTGATTCTCTGAGTTCGCTTCAGGCTTTGCAACAGCACACTGCCGCTCAGACCCTCGTTTTAAAAATACAGGCCCAGATCTCGCAAATGCTCGGGCGTGGGTACAATTTTGTTTTTACTTGGACCCCAGGCCATGTGGGGATTACCGGGAACGAGGAGGCGGACGCGGCTGCTAAGTCCGCTTGCCGTTTGCCCCGGAGTTTAACATCTACGGTGCCATACCAGGATGTGCAACGTTTATTCCGTCGCCATCTCCTATCTGCTTGGCAGCAATCCTGGACAGCTATAGAAGGCACACAACTACGGGGTATAAAGGAGAGCGTACAACCCTGGCAAACATCCTGCAGGGATAACCGGCGAGCCGAGGTGATACTCACCCGGCTGAGAATTGGGCACACACGAGCAACTCATGGCCATCTGCTAAGAGGGGAACCGGCCCCTGTGTGTGCCTCGTGTTCAGTACGCCTCACTGTGCGGCATGTACTGCTTGATTGCCCGCAGTACGCCCGCGTTCGCCAGTCAATAGGCTTGGGAGCTAACTTGCCCAGTATTTTAGGTGACGACCCAGTGGCCGTGGATAAGGCACTGCGGTTTATTTTTAAAATAGGTTTTAATAAACAAGTGTGACTTTTATTTTATATTTATTACTTTTAGCGTTTTTATAGTATTAGTCTTTAGGTCGTTTTTTAATGTTCTTTTAACAGGTGAGTGTTTTTAATATATTTTAACGTTTTAGCTAAATTTTTATAGCTTTCAGGTTTTTAGTATTGACATAGGGCCCAAATGACCTTGATGTCGACGGGCCCTAAAACCACTCACTCACTGTTGCACATTTCTTGCAATTTGAATTGTTCAGATTTCTGTATACTGTCTACTGTTATGATTCTGTTCACACGTCTTATTTTTGTGATTATATGCCTCGTCTCTGTATTTATTTAATGGAGAATTCAGTGAATTATTATTTCTGCTGACTTGTGTCATGAGTTTAGTCTATGAATTCATCTTATCTTTGCGTGTGTCATTATTGTGATGTTGGTTTGAGGTTAGGCCTGTGTTGAGATAATTTTCTTGTTTAAAATGTGGTGAATTTACACCACGTGTATGATTTGTGCAGCCAATGTGACCTTGAATGTTGCAACCAGTGTGACCTTGACCTTGTATATGCGTGCACACACGTACGCTTGTTATAATTTACAACAATATCTGGATTAAGTGAATCTACCCAATCACTTCTCTGATAACCATCAGCATTATTATAACCATTACCAGTAAGTCCACCTCTGTTTCATTCTTAGAACTAATTAAATTTTGAGTTTCATTTATCTTATATCATGAATTAATTTCCTTATACTCTCTTTCTCTTTCTTACAATTCCTTTATTTGTGATAGTCACTATTTTATCATTACTCTCCTTTCCATTCTGTCCTACACTATGTGTTAATATTGCTATATCTCTCCTACATTCTTTCTTAATTCTTATTCCTTTGTTACTTTATTTACACCCTTTTTCCATGCTTGTAATACATTTTGTAGTAATTTACGAGGGCCGTTCAGAAAGTAACCTCCAATCGGTCACAGTGCGGGTAGTGGGGGGAGTAGCGATGCCATCTGTGCATTCACGCACTCAGCAGGTCAGTCGGCATCAAGCCGTGGTCGAGTGAACGTCGTATCTGCGCTAGTTTAGTGTTTGTGGCCGTTTGAAATGTGTGCTGCAATATAAAACTCTGCCAAATGTGAAGTGCGTGCTATTATAAGGTTTTTTACAGCCAAAGGATATTCTACAGCGGCTATTCATTGTGACTTCCGGTATCATTTTTTTGCAAGATAACGCCCGTCCTCACTCTGCTCGCAGAACAACAGCCCTTCTTGAGTCCTTCAAGTGGGACGTTGTCAACCATCCAGCTTACAGCCCAGATCTGGCGCCAAGCAATTATCACCTCTTCATGCATATGAAGACATGGCTCTGGTCCCAGCGGTTTGATGACGAAGAGCTCAAAGATGCGGTCACAGGCTGGCTCCAGGCACAAGCGGGTGATTTTTATGCAGAAGGAATTTCAAAGCTTGTGAACAGATACGATAAGTGCCTCAATCGTTATGGAGACTATGTAGAAAAATAGTGCAAAGATGTAGTTGTAAGATGTATATATTAAAATATTTTTATTTAACTTGGTGAATTTTTTTCAATCAACCAGAGGTTACTTTCTGAACGGCCCTCGTTCTTGTAGTATTATCCATTTTGTGTATTAAATTATTTGTACATTCATCCATTTTATGTGTTAAATTTAGTCTTAGTTATGTAAAGTATTGTTTTATATCTTGTTTTAAATTAGCCTCTATATTACTTATATTCTGTGCATTCTGTGCTAAATCTTGTTTTATCTCAACCATAAACTACGTTAACTTTTCCATTATAATCTTATTGCCTTTATTCCTTCCTACTTCTCCCTCTTTCTTTCCAACTCTGCCTTTTTGTTCCTTAACAACATTAAATACTTGTATTATTTAATAACGTTATATATATGTTTCTTTAACTAATTATGAAAAGTTCTTATTTGGCACGAAATGATTCATTTCTTCTCTCATATTTTCTGCTCTATTACCTTCTATCATTCTTTCTTCTATGGAAAGATAGTCAGACTGAAAAATTCAGTGCCATAGCCGGGATTTGAACCACGGATTTTCTGGTTGCCGTCCAGTCGCTCTAACCCTTGAGCTACTATGGCCAATGTGCCGACATGAAATTAAATTCTCCAACTGACTCGTGTTTAACCTGGTAAACCACTTAGGAGTTCTCATAAACACATAAGACAACTACCTTAATGACGACTTACAACGTGTAAGTACTTTAAGGCCCGGGCTTTAAAGTTAACCACTATTAGGTCAATTAATGGAAGTTAATTGTTCTTTCACATTGGCTGTGTGTAGGCTAAGTATGGAAAGATAGAGTCAGACTGAAAAATTCAATGCCATAGCCGGGATTTGAACCACGGATCTTCTGGTTGCCATCCAGCTGCTCTAACCCTTGAGCTACTATGACCAACGTGCCGACCAGCCGCTCTGTGGCTCAGTGGTTAGACCACTTGTCTCTCACCAAGGCGGCCCGGGTTCTATCCCAGGCGATTGCAAAGTGAGATTTGTGGTGGACAACACGACGCTGGGGCGGGTTTTCTCCGGAACCTCCGGTTTCCCCCGCCATGTCATTCCACCAGTGCTCCATCTTCATCTCATGTACCATCAGTGTCACCGCCTGCGGTGCCGTATGCAGTAAAAGCGGGCGTTAAACACTACACATTTCACATTTCACCAAGTGACCAGAGGTGTATGCCATCTCGAACCAGGAGGCAAAAACAATCACAGACTGCCTCATAGAGCAAGTGTTCTGGCGATTTGGGGTGCTGTTAGAGCTCCACAGCATCCAGGGCACCAATTTTGAGTCCAACCTGATGAAGGAGGCACTGGAAAGACTTGGGGTGAACAACATTACCCTACATCCCCAGTCAGATGGCGTGGTCGAAAGGTACATCAAGACCTTAGAAGAACACCTGAGGAAGGTTGTGGCCAGCCATCAGCGAGACTGGGACGTCAAGGTGCCACTGTTCTTGCTGGCCTACCGCTCGTCAACACACGACACCACTGGGATGATGCCAGCCAGCTTAATGTTCGGCCGAGAGTTACGCCTGCCTTGTGACGTGGCCTTTGGGAGCCCCCCAGACACAAAACAGCCAGCAACTGAGTATGTGGAGAATTTGGTGGACCATCTCCATGACATGCATGAGATGGCTCGTCAGAGCATCCAGAAGGCGAGCGACCGCATGAAGACCCGATACGACAGGAAGCCAACAGCCAAGGGTTCCAGCGAGGTGATCTGGTCTGGTTGTACCGCCCTACATGGACCAAGGGACGATGCCCGAAACTTTAACAGCCATGGCAAGGACCGTACCAGGTAGTGAAGACGTGTTCTACCGCATCCAGAAGGTGCCCCGAGGGAAGATGGTGGTACACCTGGATCGTCTGGCCCGCTACGATGGTGCTGTTCGAGACGACCAGCCTTGAGGAGGAAGCAGTGTTGCGATGCGCATAAAAGGCTCGCGCAGAGCGATAACGCGGCTTGTTTACACAAAGGAACTGATAAAGATAGCATTCAGATAAAGGTCTGCCGAAACAAACTGAGATAAATGGAAATTTCTGGTGATATCTTGATTAATAGAGATTATTCGGTTTCTTGATTGTTCTAGAACAGTCTGGAATTATCAGATGAGGTACTTAAGGAAGCGACGACTCGCCAAGAGTCAGTCGTAAGCAGTAAATAGTCGTGAACTGATGTTGTAACGAGAGCTGATGCAAACAGAGCAGTAGTAGTAAACAGCAGTGAAGTGTTGTAACGAGAGCTGATATAAACAGGTGTAATCAGAATTCTGTTATTGTGATCATCGACCTTGGTAGATTGTGTATGTGATGTAATACTGCTACTGTGAGTGTATTTTGATGCAAATAAAGAAAATTTGGAATATCTGCAACTTGGACTTTTAATTCTACGAACCCACAAAGTCACAATATGTTCTAGTTAGTACTACCAAAATCTGAAAATAAAACAAATTTATAAACAGAATCGACTGCCAGTATTTCAAAATTCATTATGCGATGTTTGTTTTTTAAAATAAATATCTTTTCCCAAACCATTAAATCTATCGGACCATTTAAGTGTTTTAATAGTTTAACTTCTGGATTTATTTCATTGTTAAATGACAAAAAATAGTCTGCTACAGCCGATTTATCAGATCATTTTTGGTCATTTAACCATGAAATAAGTCCAGAAGTTAAATTATTAAAAAAAATTAAATGGTCCAATAGATTTAATGGTTTGGGAAAAGATATTTATTTTAAAAAACAAACATCGCGTAATGAATTTTGAAATACCGGCAGTTGTTTCTGTTTTTAAATTTGTTTTATTTTCAGATTTTGATAGTACTAACAAGAACATAACATCTAGCATTCGTAACAATGGCGACAGCTTTGTTGTTTCCGGCTGAAGATGTGTAAAAGTTTTAAATGAAATCACGATCCCGGACAATTTATAAGAAAATTATCATAATTCCTTATAAGATAAGTGAAGTTTTAAGTTACAAATTATTATATTTGTATATAAGTAGATTCATGGTTTCTCCTCTTGTTCTTGTTCTTCGAGTATATGGGCTGTCAGCACAGCATGTGGAAATTGTGGGACTAGTTAGATGTTATGTTTCTTTGAACTTCAAAGTGATGTGAATATAACTAATTCCAACTCACCTGGAGTCATTTTAGTGTAAGAAATTAAAAAATCTAGTGTGGAAAGGGACATATTACTTGCCCATACAACGATATGGACACAATTCACACTTTTTATGACTTTGTAAAACAATTATTTAACATACTTTATTGACATGTATTGAAAATGAACTATAATGCCAATGTTACATTACAGAATTTCATCTATGGTGCAGAAACTCTGTGCATTGTATGGGAATCAGATTACCGACATTGATGGCACATCATATTATGACTTTCCAGAAGTGTCATCACTGACAGGATCCTTGGTGGAACAGACCCTTCGAGGAGCAGGCTTTGGTTACAGGGCTAAGTTCATTAGCCAGTCAGCACAGAAGATACAAGAGTTTGGTGGCTTAAAATGGTTGCAAAGTTTGGGAGAGCTTCAATACCAAGAGGCAAAGCTGGAGCTTATGAAGCTTCCTGGCATTGGAGCAAAGGTTACTTTTCACATTTGAGAATAATATTGTGGTTATACAAACTTAACAGTAAAATGGTCACATTTTTATGAAAATAATATAAATGAAGCGCATCTGCAAAGGTATACCTAAGTCATCATTCTAAGAATTTAGAGCATTAATTACTAAAGAAATTATGCTTTTATAAGTGGAATGAGCTCTAGGCTTGATTAAGGCTGTGTAGTCTATTTGTTCTATGGAATGAAGGAAATTGAGTTTTGTTATTTATAGATACTTTTCAACTGCTTTAGTTCTTATTATGTGTTTCAAATGGGAAGGTGTTTTGTCCTTGAGTGCTACTAGGTGAGCAACCAATCAGAGTCCTGCGGTGTTGTCGTATTGCATTCCCGCTAAATGGTGTGTGAGGAGCACCAACCTAATCAATCTGTATGAAATACTATTCGCACTAAGACAAAAATTCAGATTTTTTCAAAACTGATTCTGTGGAAGGTAGAGAGTAATGTATCTAACAACCATGAAAACCCCGTATTTTTAGCTCAAATAGTTTTTCTAATACAAATAAAGCACTATTATCTGATTATAACAATACATTGTGATGTAAGCAGTGTAATGAATAGCATTATTGGTTGGCATACATACATGTACGTACATTTGTAATTACTCAGAACTGAAATGCAAATGTTTGACATGACGTGATAAAAGAGTTACTTTGAATAAGCCAATTCGAGCCAATTCTGCCCTGGCAGAACTTGTCTGGTCACATTATATCTTTGTTTATGAATGGTTCGTAATCTCTATTTAAGAGAGTTCAAAGGGGTTGGTGTGTATGTATGTACATATACTTTTAATTATTCAGAACTGAAATTTAAACTACTGACATGACATGATAAAAGAATTACTTTGAATAAGCCAATTCGAGCCAATTCTGCCCTGGCAGAACTTGTCTGGTCACATTATATCTTTGTTTATGAATGGTTCTTAATCTCTATTTAAGAGAGTTCAAAGGGGTTGGTGTGTATGTATGTACATATACTTTTAATTATTCAGAACTGAAATTTAAACTACTGACATGACATGATAAAAGAATTACTGTGATTAAGTCAAGGTGTTAAATCCGAGAAAGAGCAAAAACTTCATTTCCTATAGATAGAGTCAACATGAAAAATTCAATGCCATGGCGAGGATTTGAACCATGGATCTCCTGGTTTCTGTCCAGTCGCTCTAACCCATTGAGCTACCATGGCCAAGGTGCGGTCCTGACATTAAATTCTCCATTTGACTCATATATTTCCCCGGTATACCAATAGGGGCTCTCGCATCTGAGATACACTGTTTGTGGCTACTTACTATCATAAATACTTGAGTCCCAGGCTTCATCATTTAACTCTTATTATTTCAGTTAATTGATGGAAATTAATCATTTCTTCATACTAGCTGTATATAGGCTAAGGTTTTTGATAGATATAGTCAACATGAAAAATTCAATGCCATGGCTGGGATTTGAACCATGGATTTCCTGGTTACAAATTTAAGTGATTTTGACAAGGATGTTGTACGTAGAACTGTGTTTCAGTTTTATGACCAAGGTGAATTTCCAACTATACAGAAAATAACGTGTGCTCTTAGAACCAAAATTTCATACATTGGGTCAAAATCATCGACTTACAGAATTTTGAGGGGATTAGAGTTCAGGTACAGAAAGACAAATAATGGACATCAATTTTTAATGGAGAGGAGTGACATTGTGGCAAGATTAAAATTCTTATGCAAAATGCATGAAATTAGACATTCTGGTGATGCGAGACCTATCTTTTACTTAGACGAGACATGGGTAAATAGAAACCACATTTAAAGGTCAATCTTGCAAGACTCCTCAAAAAGACAGTCGGCTCATCATTTGTCATGATGGATCTGCTAAGACAGGGTTCCTGCCAGAGAGCAAATGGACTTTTCTCTCCTAAAGTACCTCAGACTATCACGAAGAGATATGGAGCAGTTCCCCTCCTTGTGGGTTGGATTTATATCACACGATGCGGTGACATATCTGAAGTTGGATTCAAGTATAAGTATAACAGTTGCGCCTATACAATTAAATGTTGACAGCAACTTGATAAATAGTGTTGACAATGTACAACTACTTGGGGTCACACTGGACAAAAAATTATCTTTTACACCCCATGTTGACCAATTAGCATTAAAACTAAGTAAAAATTTATTTCTTTTAAAGTGTCTAAAGAACTATGTCCCAGAAGCAACTATTAGAATGATTTATTTCTCCCTCATTCAGTCACACATCTCATATGGTCTGGAGATCTGGGGCAATACTTAGAAATTAAATTTACACAAAATTTTTACTTTACAGAAAAGAGCAATTAGATATATATCTAATTTAAAAACTAAAGAATCATGTAGGGAAGCCTTTCGTCAGCAAAAAATAATGACGCTGACAAGCCTGTACATCTACAAAACAATTTTATATATGATAAAATACATCCCATTGCAAACAAATTCGGATATTCATGACCACAACACAAGAAACAAGAATAATTTCGCTACTATGATGTATAGACTCCACCTGTGTGACAAGTTGCCTAGTTACATGGGAGCCAAGCTATATAACAAACTCCCAGCAGAAGTTAAAGTATCTAGTAACTTAACAAAATTCAAATTTTTCTTGAAATCATATTTAATTAATAATGTTTTTTATTCACTTGATGAATTTCTAAACTAAGACAACTTCAGAATTTATTGTTTGAGTGCTAGTTTCTTATTTTACAATACTTATGACTAAAACCTAGACATTGTATTAGGTGTACAAGACATTATACATTTAGAATAACATTACCTAAGTTTTAGTTTCTTCTAATATCTGTATATATATATCAAAATATCCAGCAACTTTAATTGTATATAATTGACGACTTGCCTGTTTTCAACAATGCCTGTAAAACATAAGGTGATAATAAAGTATTATTATCATTATTATGACTAATTGTCTCATCTTTTGATTTACTTACTTCACCAAGGTTTAACTTAATTTCTTCTTGGTGAGATTTTACCTCTTTATGTTGTAATTGCATCGCAGTTCTAATTATAGCAATTCTTTGATCTAATTTTTCCTCAAACTCATCTTTTTGTTTATCTGCTACCTTTATTTGCTTTTTCATAAATACTTCTAATTCTTTGCTCACTTCTAACCTGATTCCCTGTTTTACAATTTCCTGACCTAACCTAGTTTCTTGAATCATCTCTTTTAATTCCTTAACGTCAACCTCAAATCTTTCTACATTTTCCCTACACTCTTTCCTACTTTCTCTCACTTCTTGAGCTAGCTCAGAACCTATCTCTATCTTTAATTTCTGTGTTAGCTCAACCTCCAATTCATTTATATCTCTAGTATTCCTATCAATTTTCTCTGACAGATTTGTTTCTAAATTACTAATAGTCTATGCAAAACTATCTTTTAAACCTGATTTTACATCGTTTAAACTAGCTTCTTACCCTGACTTCATATTAATCATCATTTTCGCTAACCTATCCGTCATTTCATTATCTTTAATTTTCCCTACTTCCTCCGTACTTTGCTTTTCAACCTCTTCATCTCTACACTTGTCTACTTCTTTTCTACTCTCCATCTTTCTAATTACTTCTGATTTCTTAACAACATAAATTTACTAAAAGAAAAAATTGTTTTTCTACCACTCTTACTTGGAATTTGCAGTCTTCCCTTTTCTCTTCTTTTTAATACACGTATATGTACACTGCACTTCCTGGGATTTTCTTCTTTCCACTCTCCCTTTTGATTTATTCAGGTCCCGCGATGGTCGCTGTATTTGGAGCAGCATCCCCTCCTTGTGGGTTGGATTTATATCACACGATGCGGTGACATATCTGAAGTTGGATTCGCCCCTTCGTGAGGTCTATGCCCTCACGCGCACAATTTTTGCATCCCCCCGGTGTGGCAACGCGTGTTAAAGCCAAACCTTACCTTGATGTAGAAGCGATGAACCTTTTGTCTAAAAGCCGTGAAGATGAAGTTCTCGAAGATTTCTATAAATCCTCTCTCCAGCAGCTGCGGCGTGCGATGAGATGTGAAACTTCTCAGGCGTGGTATCGATACAAAAGGGATTTCACTTTTGGGCAACTATGGAATAAAATAATTTACACCGTTTCAATTTACTTGGAATTATATTTCTCGACATCATTTTCTTCTTTACATGCGACTTTTTCCACTGATGTATATAGCCCTTTACTATATATTAATTTTCTCCTTTTATTTATAGATGATGCAACGGTTTTGTACTTAAATTATTTATCGTAGCGTCACGTCTTCAATGTGTAGTTTAAACGTTTACTAAACGTTCATAAATGATGAACTCCAATAACTTTTCGTGGTTACAAGAAGTCTTTTACCAAAAACATGTCTACCCTTTTCGAGAGTTAAAGCCAGAAGAAAAAATTTAAGAATAAAATCAGTGGTTCTTTTTTCTTTTTTTGTTGCTAAGCCACCGCAATACTTAATTCTGATTGGTCCTACGTCACAATTTGGGATTTCAATAAACCTAAGCATTTGTTGCATCATCTATATGGCCTGCTTGGTTATTAACTTAAGTTGAATTACAGATGGCCATGTTTACCTAATATGTCCATGTATGCAATATCAGCTTCAGATGAAGGCTGATACATTTAAAGAATGGTTTCTTAACAGATTCTTAAATTAGAGGAAAGCATTATTATAATGGATAATGCACCATATCATTCGGTTATTGCAAATAAAATACCAAATTTGGCCAGCAGAAAAAACAAAATTGTTGAATGGTTACAAAAAAGGGGGCTTGAATTTTCGGAAACAGAAACTAAAAATGAGTTATTCCAAAGAGTACTTCTGTTTAAAAAACACAGGAAAGTGTATCAGCTGGATAAACTTGCAATTGAAATGGGACACGAGGTAATACGCCTCCCACCTTACCACTGCCAAATCCAATTAAGTTGGTGTGGGCTCAAATTAAAAGGAGGATTGCAAACAGAAATAATGCTTTTAAACTGATGGACGTTGAATGACTTGTTCACGAAGAAATTGACAAGGTAACACAACAGGACTGGAAAAACTGCTTAAGGCATGCAGAAAACCTTCAAGAAGATGATTTTAAGAAAGAAATAGCACGTGACGAGATTTTGGAACCTATAATCATAAATTTGCAAGACTCAGACGATGAAGACAGTGACAATGACAAACTGTCTCTTAATGGAAGTGACATTGACAGCGATATTGATGAGCCACTGGTAGTTCCACTGGATTAGAAAAATAGGTAATTCATAAACTATAATTATAGTTATAGTATTTAAAAATATACATAATTTGCAAAAATGCTTTTTCCAATTTTGATTTTGGCAACTGCATCATTGTAAAAGTTTGTAAAATATAATTTTCTTACTCTTACGTCTGCGCCAAGCAGACCTGCATGTTGTATGAGTGTGCGAGAGAGATGGAAATATAAAAGGAGTGGGGTAACAAGCTGGCAATGCTGAGTGTGATACGGATCTAATTAGCTGGACTCCAGAACTCTTCCCATTTGAAACACATAATAGTGACCCATTCTATATTGAACATGAAAGACAGCAATTATGCTGAGGTGCCTTATCAGGCTTGAGGTTCTTTTATGCGCCATAAATCTATAACACTGCACCACAGGCTTTACTTTCCTACAAAAGTAAGCTGTATTAAAGATTTTTATTAGCATTAAAATTCATTGCCCTCCGCCGGATTTGTATCTGCGATCTTGGGATTCAGAGACTAGCATGTTACCCCTAAACTCAGTTGTTCACACTATTTATGAATGATTAATGACTGAATTTACAAATGAATGTCATTATGCCTCCATTGTAAATAATAATTACTGCCGTTATTTCTTGTGCTTACATGTTTATGGAGGAATTTATTTTATTTACTTAAAATGCTAAAGCTAAGTGTGCTATATAATGTTTAAATAATGGGGGGAAGATGATTATTTTCTCAAAAGAACACGAATAACAGAAGTATATTTTGTTATCTGTTGAGTGATCCCAGCTGATTAATTTTGAAAACATTTTTGTAGTTGGTTATTAACACTTCATCACTTACATTTTTGTTACTGAGGGTCTAGTTCTGGAAGCTGTTACGTCCATTATCTACCTCGAAGGTTCAACTATCGTCTGTTGTCTGCTCTCTTCTCTCTGGTGGAACTGTCAAATTATCCACTGGTGGGATTTTAAAGTTCATTACTCTTGCCTTAGTTTTCCATATTAATATGTTCTCCCATGTTGTCAGGCCACGCCGTGGCTCAGTGGTTAGACCGCTTGGCTCTCACCAAGGCGGCCCGGGTTCGATCCCAGGCGACCGCAAAGTGAGATTTGTGGTGGACAACACGGCGTTGGGGCGGGTTTTCTCCGGGACCTCCGGTTTCCCCCGCCATCTCATTCCACCGGTGCTCCATCTTCATCTCATGCATCATCAGTGTCACCGCCTGCGGTGCCGTATGTAGTAAAAGCGGGCGTTAAACACTACACATTCCATGTTGTCAGTTTGTTTTGGTTTATCACCCCTATTAGTAATGTTGGATTTGGGTCAGTTTCACGATGTTTGTTGCAAAAATGAAATTCTACTGCTGACTGATCTTTTTACTTTAATTTGATGTTTTTAAAGTGCTTGACTCTGGTTTTTAGGTTTCTTTTAGTTTTACCTTTATTTTTTAAATTTTTATTTTTATATATCAGCATGCCCCATTACTGGAGTAATATTGCATGCTTTAAATTACATTATCTTAGATGTTTACAATTTTACGTATGTTTCTTTTGTCATAACTGTAATTTATAATGACAGTGAATGTATTAATTACAATAGTTTATGAGAAGCGTAACTCGTTCTTGAGTTCCGTGCACTTGCACTAATGTTTGTTATAGTTTATTATAAAATCACATGTTAATAGATAGTCAGCATGAAAAATTCAATGCCATGGCCGGGATTTGAATCTTGGACCTCCTGGTTTCCATCCAGTCGCTCTTACCCATTGAACTACCGTGGTCAACTTGCCATCATGACATTAAATTCTCCATTTGACTCATATATTTCCCCGGTAAACCACTAGGAGAAACATAAATGGAGAATTTAATTTCATGATGGCAAGTTGGCCGTGGTAGCTCAATGGATAAGAGCGACTGGACGGAAACCAGAAGATCCGTGGTTCAAATCCTGCCCGTGGCATTGAATTTTTCATGTTGACTGTATCAAAACCCTTAGCCTATATACAAGCTAGTGTGAATAAATGATTAATTTCCATCAGTTAAATAAAATCACATGTTAATACTTAGAATGAACTGCTGAAATGCTTGTGTCTTGTTATAAGTTGTTGGTTGTTAAATGGCAAAATGTCTCCCTTCCTTTTTTGTTTATTAGCTGTCTTCTCTGTTCTGTGTTTGGGCATTAGATGATGTGGTTCACGGTTTGCTGTTGCATGGGTATGTTGGGTAATCAATGATGTGAAATCAGTGTTATGATTATGGTCATACAAGGTATGATCTTGTATATCCATGTCCTGAGACTTGCTTTAAATTCTGGGATTATGGGGAGTTTTATTTAGAGCCTCTCCTTGACAGAAGGGAAAGAGGACTTAGTTAATGCACCTTTTGTAGTATTGTTCCATATGTCTTGCCATTTCTGTAATCCTATTTCATTTAACATTGTGTTAATTTTAGTTTTTGAAGTTCTATTGTATACAATTTCTTTTTCTTTGTCTTCAGCTGCTTC
This sequence comes from Mantis religiosa, assembly GCA_030765055.1. Taxonomy (NCBI): domain Eukaryota; kingdom Metazoa; phylum Arthropoda; class Insecta; order Mantodea; family Mantidae; genus Mantis; species Mantis religiosa. The sequence continues at coordinate 130,403,723 of CM060951.1, forward strand.
TTTTGCCAGTTTATCTGCTAGTTCATTTCCAGCTATATCTATATGTGCCTTCACCCAGTTAAACTGAATTTTCCATTGGTTTCCATTTGTTCCAAACTCTTAATTGTTTTGTGGATATTGTCTATTATTGAATTGTGTTTTTGACTATTTAGTAGTGAAAGCATTACTTTACTGTCTGTGTACATTGCTATTTGCTTGTCTTCATTCGGCATATCTGGCATGATTTACTTTGACCTATGTTGCATTTTGAAACTAAGAGAAACCTAAATACCAGATGTCACTGTTATTAAATTCCACCAATCTCGCATAACTGATTAATTTTCTCTAACATGGAGCAGCTTATAGCTGTGATGAAAGCTGGTCAGTTTAGTTTAGTTGGAATATTAAACTGGCAACATAGGATAACAGACGTGTGGTAGAGTTGCTCCTACAGAATGACATGGCAACTGCAAAGCAGACGGGAGAAGTTATAAGAAATATTGGTTTGGCAGTTAGATTTAAACAAGAATGGAAGAAGTGGGTTAACATAGTGTTAGAAATTATAACTAAGGTGCTGGAGAAGGTAAAATTGAAGATGGAAAATATGTAAAGAAGAATGGAAAGTATGGAAGACTTCATGGGAAGATACAATCTAATCATTTCTGGTAGAGAAGAGCGAAAACAAATCGGAGCATTTCAGGAGAAATAGGAATTATTAATGAAGAAATTAGGGGTGAATATGAGAGGCTTCGAACTGTGTGACACATTTAGAATTGGGAGACTGGAAGGCAAAAGAAATATATTGGTGAAATTCAGCAATACGGAATTAAAACAAGCAGAACAAGCAGAAAAGCTAAGAGGGATATCTATGTATATCAATAAGGATGTATCTTATGAGCAAAGAGATCAAAGAGGAAACTAATTGAAGAATGGAGCAAGGCTAAGGTGCAGTTATACAAAACGGCAAATTGTGGATTGTTGAGTGAGTAGCTGAGCAGAGAAGCGGCATAAGCAATATCCAAGACGTGGAACATACGAATGGTGATACAACAGCTTCGATATCCGGTGTAAATGTCCGGAAAACGCGTGAAGTAAATGCAGTTAGCATTGACAGAGTGGAGGTGATGAACAGTGTAAATGGAAGAGAAGAGGGGGAAATCTCAGTAATTGCAGACGGTGGAACAAAGAAGAAAATTAGAAATAATAAATTGCATTACGGTGAGTACAGAGTGAAACAAATGTGAGAATCGAGGTGATCAAGAAAAAATAAGAGTGAAGCAAGTGTTTAGTGAAAAAAGTGTAGGAATACAAGGGATAAACGAAAAGTAGAGTGAAATAAGTGTGGGGATCCAAGGGATTAGAAAAGCGGTGAGAATTAGGAGTGGATATCGAGATACAGGGCATAACAGCAAGGCAAAAATTTGACTATTATGGGTAAATTGCATAAAGTAAAGAAAAGAATGGAACTGTGAGAGGTATAGAGGAAAAGATATGAACAAATGTGATACAGCTGTGCAAATTTTAGAAAGGAAAGAGAGATTAGAATAAGGTGGTGAGAAGCTAAGGAGAGGATATGATGAAGTGTGACATAGAGATAGATAAGGAAGAATGATTGAAAACGTGCTAGTGAAGTTAAATAGCTTTTATTAGGGAAAAGGGATGCCAGAAATGGGGTAATGTGTAAGTGAGAAATATTGAAAAGTGAGGTTAAGTGAATACAGCACCTGTGAAACAGTTCCAGTATGAAGCTGAAACAAGTGATAATAATTTGCAGGGATAGACAAAACTTTAATAAATAGAAAAAACCAGTGCAGGATAGAACAACGAAATTAAATGTGTAGTGTTTAACATCCACTTTTACTACATGCGGCACTGCAGGTGTGAACACCAGATGGAGCACCAGTGGAATGAAATGGTGGAAGCTGGAAATCCCGGAGAAAACCTGCCCTGCACCATATTGTGCACCACAATTTCACTTTGCAGTTGCCTAGGTAGAAACTTGGGCCACCTTAGAGCTAAGCAGTCTAACCACTCAGCAATGGTGTGACCCGTCAGGTTAGAAAAGTATATGGAAGCCAATATCTTTTAAAAGGGGAAAGCAAGTATAAAGTATACAATTGCATTGAAGGGCTGTCCTGTTAGTAAAGGGGCCAGGGTCCAGCTCAGGGGTGGTCAAGAATAAATTGTATCATATAGTTTTGTTTTTCTAACGATACCTCTGTATTAAGTTCTAGTGGCATCATATTAACTATGTGCACTAAAGATAACTATGCTAAGATTGAGAACTGGGAGAAAAATAATATTCTATTAAATTTCCTATTGGCATTTCCAGGCTTTGGAATGTAAGTGAATGCTTATATTTAAAAAACAAGTGCTTTAAGATTTGTTCCTGTTCTGGTCGCATTTGTTCCTGGTCAGTTGTGCTCTGGTTTTAACAATAATGAATCACGTTTCCAAATCTGTAATGACATTATAAGCTTAAATGCCCAATTAATTTGTTATTAAGCCAAATCAATGGCTTCTTTACTTGCTTATCAGTGAAAAAGTTTCTTGGGTGGGTTCAGTAAACACACAAGCTTGAGAGGCATTACAATTTTGTGTGTTCCATTCTGGCTAAGAAACAAGTGCATCAACTTTTTGAATATCCACAAATTCACTTGAGTACTGCACGTATGGCAAAATAATTTGAAGTATCAGACAATATTGTTGCGAGGCATTGTTTTGTGGTGAGCTATGGCCCACACGTATGCGACTATGAGAGAGAGAGAAGCGGGGAAAGAAAGAGACAGAAAGTGCCCCAAGCCATGCCCAGGCCCGCGCGCGCTAGTGCTTTTTTTTGCCATCGTGAAAGAGTGATACTTCGACACGTTTCGAGAAGCGATGGTCGGTTATAAATAAGAGAGAGGCCAGCTGAGCGGCCAGTCGAGAACTGTTAATCGTGCAGTGTGGACGTGTGGCAGGTGGCCTTGAAGATTGCATTCGTATATGTTATGCCATTCTGCTGATATCAGAGTTGTATAGGTCTTTTTACTTAAAATAAAGAGTGTTTTGAATATCTGCAAACTACTTTTAATTTTACGAACCCACAAAGTCACAATATTACCATTGTTAAAAATTGAAAGAAGCATAGAGACAGTGAAGCACAAGCTAAAATAAAAGTGATTGAGGAGGTATTGACTCAGCTGATGATGTCAGCAACAGCTCTTGAAACATGTCCTATGAAAAACATTCTGAGTGAAGTAATGTGTCAATATCTTCTCAATTCAGTTTTATTACCACTGTTACCAATAAATTTTGCTTCCAGAAACATGATCATAAGCTCAGATATTTAACTAAGAGAAATTATAATCCATTAAAATGTAGATGTATTACTCACACATTATAAAACTGAATAAGAAGCTTTTGTGTGTGTGTGTGTGTGTGGGTGTGGGTGGGTGTGTGCGCTTGCGTGCATGTGTGTGTGTGTGTGTGTGTGTGTGTGTGTGCGCGAGCGCGAGCGTGGGTGCGGGCGTGGCCATGGGCGTGGGCTTATGTGATCAGATTTGCAAGACTTTAAGAATACGATCACAGTAAAATACAATTTCTATTGCACAATGATTTTAAACTCGTAAGATATATTCACATTCAGCAACAATTTGGTATTTTGCATTATTCGTGAAATTTAAATTTTTACTGGTATATGTTGAATTATATGTATTGCAGCAAAGAGCTTTTAGTATTAAGTTAATTTTCCATAATGTTACCAATTTTAAAAATGTACTTTTGAAATATTGTGGAACATAAACACTTGAAATACTAATTTTCAGGCTTGACTAGAACAATTACTCTTTCCCTCACACACAACTCTCCCAACTGCTACTTGTATCACTTTCAGGCTACAATATATTGTAGCAGATAGTAATAATATGTTGTTCTTACTGCATGTTTTAAATCAACTTTACTTTTCTTTTGGAAGGTTGCAGATTGCATTTGTCTGATGTCACTTGGTCACCTTGAGGCCATTCCAGTTGATACACATGTTTATCAGATAGCAGTGAAGCGCTATCTCCCACATCTTGCTGGATGTAAAACTGTAACGGATAAAATATACAACGAAATTGTGCAGCATTTCCAATCACTTTATGGTCCACAGGCAGGCTGGGCACATACGGTTAGTATCATCTTCCCCTCAAGTGCTTTCTTGTATGAGCAACAAAATGAACTGCTGAAGCTAAATGTGAGCTAAAGTAACTAATTACTTTGTATAGTGAATAAATGAATGAATTCTTGTATTTCCTTAAGTGGAACATAGGACCTTTTGAGCTGTGCAACCTCGAGGCCCATAGGCAACAGGTTGAGGATCTGAGGTTTCCTGATCAGAGAGATTCTGGGATGAGTGATCAGGCCAATGCTGGAAGTGAAAGTACGAGAGATGAGGTGATAGGAAAGATGATAATAGAGCAATCAGTGGAATGCTGGTGGGGGAAACCGGAGGACTCTGAGAAAACCTGCCCCAATGCCATGTTGTCCACCTCAAATCTCAGTTTGTGGTTGCCTGGGATCGAATCTGAGCTGCCTTGGTGAGAGCCAAGTGGTCTAACCACTCAGCCATGGCACGGCCTTGTATAGCGAAACTTGGGTAATTCAGATATGAGGGGTCCAAGAAAATATTTGGAATTAAAACATATGGTATAGATATTAAACATTGTTAATATAATTTTGTGCTTCATTGTATCATAGTCCTTACTCATAGGAATTAAATAATTATTGTGTTTGTTAATGATACTGTGACTTTTTGGGTTCGTAGAATTAAAAGTCCAAGTTGCAGATATTCTAAATGTTCTTTATTTCCTTAGAAATGCACTGTTCAATTCTGACGTAACAGAATTACGTCAGATACACAAAGTCTACCAAGGTCGATGACAATAACAAGCAGCGTTCTGATTACATCAGCTCTCATTACAACATCTGTACAGCTATATCGAGATTTAACTCTATTGGAACACCACAGTGAAGCGAAATAATTATTTATTTTTAGATGAGTCGTATTTATTACACATCTGCTTCACTTTCATGAAAGTGAAGCAGATGTGTAATAAATACGACTCATCTAAAAATTAATAATCTGTACAGCTGTTTACTGCTTACGACTGTTTGCGACTGACTCTTGGCAAGTCGTCGCCTTCTTAAATACCTCATTGATAAATTCTAGAGGTTTCTGGAAGAAATAAGAAAACAACTTTTCTCTGTCAACCAAGATATTACTAGAACCCTCCAAACCTGAAATCCTATCTATGCCAGCAGCTCAGCTATCTCAGCTATCTTTATTTGCCAGCTCTTTGTGTACACAAGCTGCGCTATCGTAGATGGCTGATGTGCTGAAATGTTGTCCCACAAAGTTTTTACATGACATTAAGACCACTGACATGAAACTGTTGCTTTTAAACTAAAAAGTCATTGGTTTGGGTGGGATTTGAATCATGGCACTGGGATTAGTAGGTCAGTTCCTAACCAAATGAGTATCCCAGACACACATGTGGTATGGGCAATTCTAACATGTATTTACCAAAGAATATTACAAAATGACACAGTACAATAGTAACAATACTCAGTGACAGGCCTAATGGTGTCATGAATCATTCTAACACATGAGTACATCATCTATAGAGCATTACAGACACAAGAGCATATGTTTTCTAAGATATATGTTAAGTCTGTTGATAAATGAATCTGAGCCGTTTTCAAGCTTTTCTGTTGTAGCTACTGATTCTAAAATTCTTCTCAGAGTGAGTGGAGCATAATATGTAGTCATTGTTATCTGTCTTACTTTTTGAAAGCAAAAGAGACACTAACTGCACAACACTTGAATCTTAGAATTAGAAGTTAACCTATCGTCATAGTGGAATTCCTTTCTGTCCTGCTACCCTCTGTAACTTTGCTCTTTTCCTCAAATTAAACAAAATTATGTTTTATCCAAAATGTTGGAAGCAGTTCATAAAATATACTTAATAAATGGTGGAGTCAACTTGAATATTTTTAATAACTTCACTTTATTCATGTAGAACATGCATTATGATCTTATCTCATGTGTTCTATTGGTTTGTTTCATAAATTCGTTCGCTTCTTGTTACGTGTTTGCGACAAAGAACGCCTGCACTGTATGCCCGTATCACAACTACGGCAACGAAGTTGCCTAATTATCTAGGGGTAATCTGTTTACATACGCAAGTTCATCGAAAGTAAACAAGGCAATGAACTTTTCAAAACAAACTTTATTTTGTGCAGTATGCACCATTATTATCAATAACATATCTCAATTTCTCAGGAAGCTTGTCAATTCCATCTTTCCAAAATCTTGCAGTTTTATGGTTGACGAACTCTTCTACGGTGAGTCTGCAATCCTCCAAGGAAGTAAGGTGTTTGCCATTAAGGAAGTTTTGCAGGGATCGGAATAAATGATAGTCGGATGGGGCAATGTCTGGAGAATAAGGCGGGTGAGGTAATACATCCCAGTTGAAATCCGGTAATTTCTGACGAGTTACCATAGAAGTGTGTGGTTTGACATTGTCTTGATGAAAGATGACTCCACCATTAGATGCTAATTCTGGCCTTTTCTCTCCTAGGGCAACCTTCAGACGATCCAACTGAGAACAGTATTTCTCTGAATTGATGGTCTCCCCAGGAGGAAGAAATTCGTAATAAATAATTCATTTCCAGTCCCACCAAATGCACAGCATAATCTTCTCAGGATGAAGCCCTGGATTAGGAATTGAGAGTGGTGGTTCCTCTTTCTTACACCATGAATTTCTCTTTCGGATGTTGTTTTACACAATCCACTTTTTGTCTCCTGTAACCAGCTGTTTCAGAAAAGGGGCAGTTTCATTGCGTCTTATCAATGCGTCACAGATGGAAATGCGCTGAACTAAATTTTGTTCACTCAGTTCGTGCGGAACCCATACATACCGAAGATTTACGTAACCAACTTTCTTTGGGTGCCTGACTACAGTTGCATGAGATAAGTGTAGCGCCTGACCTACCTCCCGAGTTGTTGTTCTGGGGTTGTTCGTAATCATGCCTTTATCCTTTCCTCATCCGTAACCACAGGTCGTCCAAAACGAGGTTTATCTTTCACAGAGAAGTTCCCAGCTCGAAATCGAAAAAACCATTTTTGACATGCCCGATTCGTCACTGCATCTTCTCCGTAAACAGCATAAATTTTCTGTTGAGTTTGTGAGGCGGTTTTACCTTTACGGTAATAAAACAGCATTAAATGTCGAAAATGTTCCTTCTTGCCTTCCATATTGACATTCGCAAGTTACAACTCCACACTGTTGCATCCACAAACTCGTTCTGAATTCTTACATAAGTTGACCTATTTACCTTTGGCCGTGAGGTTGCTGTTGTTTGTGATCATAGCATTCTTTTCAATTATTGTATTTGTAAACAAACCCCATATTGTTAGGCAACTTCTTTGACGTAAAAGTAATTTGGGCATGCAGTGTTCTCAGGAGTTCTTAGTCGTAAACACATAACAAGAATCGAACAAGTTTATGAGACAACCCGATACTAAAGCATTTAAGGGTGTTCAAGTTGACTTCACCTCCCATTAAGTGTTTTTTAAATCTGTTTGATAAAATCATTTATACACTGTTTACATAGAAACTCAAGCAGGAAAAAGAAAAGTTAGAATTCAAGAATTCAAGTTGAAAGCATTTCATTTACCCAAGTTTCACTATGTATAGCTTCATATATGCACTACCCAGTAGAATTAAATGGCACTGTTGTGCTGATATCACAGATAAATATTGTTAATTCTTTTTTCATTATAATGAAATATACCTGTTTAAGATCTGCTTTGTTTATTGGTGATTTTCCTATTAATTTTATAGAATAACTTTTTGACTTCTTCAACAGCAGTGTGCACAGTTGGTATTTAGGGTCATTAAGCTTAAGCACAATCATTCTTGTAGCCATTTGATAAAACAGTAGTTGGTGTAAAACTTGTGCCTTTCTGTACACCTGCTACAATAGGCTTACCATGCTAATTAGTTGTTCAGTGTCAGAGTGCATTGGTGGATTGCAATATGTGGAGATTTCACGCATGTTGCGGAACTCAGTGTAATGCACCATGATTGTTGTGTGATTCTTTAAAACGTTTTGTTCAACATTTAAAATATAGTTAGCACCCACTTCTGTGTTTCAGTTATCTTTAGCAATTGCTTCAACATATTTCATAGAAATGGATAAAGACAAATATGCAGTGATAAAACATTTTCCCCAGGTACAAACTGAGCTGAAAACATTTAATGGGCACTTAAAGACTATGTGCTACTGGTTAAATTTATTTAAGTGTGGCTGTATGAGCATGCATATGCTGCACCTTCTTAATGCCCAATTCAGGTTCCTTTTGAAAAAATATGTATATTTCATGGTGAACTGCACCCGTGGACTAAGGTACAATTATAAATAGGGGTAGGGACTTAAGTTGTCAGGACCAAATTTTGACCAAGGTTTTGCCCCTACTTCCTAAGTCAATTAAACAGATCGTCTGAATAACATATCTTTAATTGCAAAGGGGAAGTTACAACTCTTGCCTTTCAGGCATTACAAATTGACAATCGGCTTTTACATAACAAACCCACACGGTTTCAGTCTCACAGAAAACTTGGGGAGGTGTCCCAGCCTATTTGACACTTAAATATAGAACAACAAATTACTCACCATGCACGCACCATGAAAGCAGAGGCCCGCCTCTCTTGACTCGCCTCCCTGGAGTTACTTCGAGAAGAAAGCCAAGGCAACTACCACGCGCCCATACAGGAAAAGGGGGAAACATGAAACAACTGAGACAAAAGCCTCGTAAGAAAGTGCAATCAGCACAATACTCCCCCCATCTGACTACACGCGCTCGGCATCCCGGAAAGAGACAAAGATTAAATATCGGAAAAGGAAATCTCATTGAGAAAAAGGATACACCTTACACCACCAGATTATTGTACAGGTCACTGCAATAGCACTGGCACCAAACACTGTCACCACAGCCACCACTACTGCCACTGACACTATAGAGCCCAACTCGTGTTCAAGGGCCGGCATGGATGATGTTCAGCATCCTGAGTGGTCAGGTCCCATGTTGCTCCAGAGAGGTTCACAATACTGGATCTGGGCGTAAGAACACCTAACCCGTCCATGTCTGGGATTCAGGAAGTCGGGAAACGCGGACAGCAAACCAAACCAGTTGTATTCCAACGTTGTTTCCCTGAACAGCAGAGATCTCCCAGAAGATGGCAACGCTCAGGCTAGACGCCTAAATGCGGAGGTCAAATGCTTTCCGAACAGGAAACAGCCAGGCTAAACAACTTATAGTGCCAAATTTACTCAACGAATCTACCACGACTAATGCATACGGATTCCCCTGGGCTGAATAGGAAAGGGACCGACAAAATCCACAAATAATTTCTCCAAAGGTCTGCTTGCCACCTCCGATGCTAAACCCTTCCATGCGGTACATTGCGCAGGTTTCGCCATTTGACAAAGCTGACACTTTCTAACTCGCGAGGCTACTTCTTTATTCATATTTGGCCACACAAAATATTCACAAATCTTGTTTTTGGTTTTAGCTATTTCCAAAAGCCCGCCTACAGGGGATGAGTGGAAATATTCAAACAACATAGGGATTAAGGCACGCGGCAAAACAACCTTGGTCTTACCGTCAAAGGTAGCCTGGGTCATCAGAACACCCTTCTTCAAACTATAAGGTGAAATAACCTCACCAGCCTCGAGCTGATCGATAAGGCCCTGCAGATCCGGATCTTTTCTTTGATGTGTGGACAAACCTTCGAACAATTTCGGAAATTCACAGATTGCTAAAATATTTTTATTACCGGGCTTATGCCCCCTTGGCTCTTAGAACACTTGGGTCAAGGCATCAGCCACATAATTTTCTGTACTACGTATATGTATCGGTACAAACTTAAAGGCAGATATATGCACACCCCAACGCGCTAACCTGCCTGTAGATCGCGGCGTACCCAATGACCACGTAAACGCCTGGTTATCGTACTCGAGGGTGAACTCAACATGCTCCAGATATTCACGGTATTTTTCCAAAGCAAATACCACAGCCAAAGTTTCAAGTTCGTAAACAGAATACTTCCGCTCGGCAGGTGTAAGGGTACGCGAACTATACCCAATAGCCCTTCGCCCCAGGGGAAAATCCTGGAGTAAAACGGTAGCCACCAACCCTCTACTTGCATCGGTCTGCAGGACCAACCTACGCGAAAAATCCGGGAAAGCCAACACCGGGGGATTCATAATTGCCTGTTTAAGGTCTTCAAAGGCCTGCTGCTGTTGCTCGCCCCACCTAAACGGAATCCCTTTCCGTCGAAGACGGTTCAAGGGTTCCGCACGCGCCGCAAAATCCAGAATGAACTTACTGAAAAAGTTTACCATACCCACATACCTAGCCAATGCCCTGACGGTTTTGGGACGAGGAAAATTACGTATTACTTTAGTACTTTCCGGATCGATAGCACTGGAGAACAAAAAAAAAAAAAAAAAATTATTTTCATATACTCGAAACAAAATAGGCAAATTGTTATGTAAACTGATCTGCTGATTCCAAAAATGCCCCTCAAAATGCTGTATCATGTAACATTTTTTAGTTATTCATAATTTTTTATGAAAACTTACAGAAATGCGATGTGATAACTCATATTTGATTAATTGAAAATAATAGGTATTTTATTGCCAAATTACATTGAAAATAATAATTATTATTAATTATTATTATTAAAATAAATAAATACAAGATAATGATGAAAGTCACATACCTGAATTATCTCAGAAGTGTTTCACTGTTGATTTTTTTTGTATTGACATGTACTCTCCCGTTTGAGGAACCAACAATAGTCTCCCAACATGGCTGAATCCCAGCGACCCTGGTAACGTCTTTCCATCTCAGAAATATCCTGGTGAAAACGACCACCTTGCTTATCACTTACAGCTCCTAGGTTTGTAGGGAAACTATCAAGGTGAGAGTGAAAAAAGTGGATTTTAAGTGACATACGGCAACCCATTTCTTTGTAGCTCCTTAATAGTTCTGAGACTAAAGTTTTATAATTTTCTTCTTTGTTATTGCCTAGGAAGCCTTCCACCACTGATTTAAATGATTTCCATGCTGCCAGTTCAACATGTTTAAGCTTTGATTAGAAAACACTGTCTTTAAGAAGTAGTCTTATTTGAGGACCGACAAATATACCTTCCTTCAATTTAGATTCACTTATTTTGGGAAAGATACTTCTTAAATACTCAAATGCACTTCCACTTCTGTCCAAACCTTTAACAAAATTCTGCATTAAGCCGAGCTTTATGTGAAGTGGGGGGAGAAGAACTTTGTTTGGGTCTACTAGAGGCACATACTTAACACTGCTTGCTCCAGGGGTATAGTCTTCCCTTTTCCCCCCACTCTTTCACTATAAAATGCCTGTCAGTTGCCCTGCTGTCCTATAAGCGCAAAAAACAGAAATATTTTGTGAAACCTCCCTGCAGTCCCATTAGCAATGCAACTACCTTGACGTCACTATAAATTTCCCAGCCATGGTTTTGATAACTAATAGCATCTAAAATGATGGACATGGAATCGTATGTCTCCTTCAGTCCTATGGCATGAAATAAAGGTGTTGAAGGTAGTAAATTGCTATTATGAAGTAACACTGCCTTTAAGCTGTATTTAGAAGAGTCAATAAAGAGGTGCCAATCTTCGACACAATGCTCTATACCCAATTCCTTCATTAAACCATTAACATTAACACAGAAACACATGTTGTCTTTTGTTGTGAAATACTGTGAATACTGTGAATATTACAAACATGGCGTCGTGTAATATATTAACGCGAAGCAAGATGCAGAAAAAATTAGAAAATTCAAGTTTCAATATAAATATGGTTGAAAAGAAGAATGACAACGTGCAAAAGAAGTGCAAGGAAAGATGTGAAAATGAAGGTAACATTAAAATTGCCACAGAAATCATGAAAACAAAATATAACGAAAACCATACTGGACCGCCAAAACAAAGCTTAAAAACACGTGACGAGGATACTATAACATCGCTTCAGCTGGTGATAGATATCCTAAACAAAGATCTAAAAAGAGCAAGAGAAGAAATTGCCTTCTTAAAACTAGAAAAAGAAGGTGAAAAAGAACAAATAAGGCTATTAAAAATGGAAAATGAAGGGCTAAAGAGTCAAATAGGGAACTTGATAAAATCGCGGGACATAACCTCAAACGGTATCATCTTGAAAAACAGTTTTGAACTATTAGATCAACTAGAGGAAGAAAAATCTTCCCAAAACGTGGAATCAAGCAAAGAAACTTCCTGGAAAAATTCGCGGTATAAATGGAGCAACACTTCCCAAAACGTGGAATCAAGCAAAGAAACTTCCTGGAAAAATTCGCGGTATAAATGGAGCAACAAACAAACACCACAACAGAAGATACAGGATAAAGAGAGAAGCAAGAAGGAAGAGAAGAGAGAAGAAAGAAAAAGTATACTAGTGTGTGGTGACTCAATGATAAAAAACGTAGTGTTAAGCAGAAATGATACAACAGTGAAAGTGTTTAGGGGTGTGAAAGCTGAATACATGACAAACCTACTTGACAAAGAAGAAAGCAAGGACAAAATAAACACATTAGTGCTACATGTAGGCACAAATGACATCTACAAGTCCTGGGGACCAGATGATGTCATGGGTGAAGTGTATAGTGTGATAAGACATGCAAAAAAGTGCTTCCCATCTGCAACTGTAGTTGTAAATGGTATAGTAAGAAGAAGAGATGTAGGCAAGAGATACATAGATGACATAAATGAGGGAATACGTTGGGCTTGTGATGCCCTCAAAGCAGTTTTTGTAGATGTGAATAAATTTTTGGATGATAGTTGTCTAGGAAGGGATGGCCTTCATTTAAATAGGAAGGGATCTCTTATATTAGGAAAAGTAATACAAGATACTTTAAACATAATATTCTCATGCAAGGGAAACTGAAAGTGGTTTTAGGTGATGACAAAAGAGACCCCATAAGAAAAATTGAAGAAAGAAAATCTTTTGACAAAACAGGGAAACAAAACCCTGAAAATGTTATTGTAGAATGTAATTTTCACAACAGTGTAAAGGTAAACAAAGGTGGATTAAAACAAAAGGACAGTAATATAAAAATATTTCATCAAAATTTTCAATGTTTAAGGAATAAAAAAGCCAATTTGGAAACATTGCTGCATGACCACAGGGATTTAGATGTAATCTGTATCTCTGAGCACTGGTTAAATGAAAACGAAATTGAATTTTTCACAATACCTAATTTTACTTTAATAACTGAATTCTGTAGGAAAACTATAAAGCATGGAGGTACATGTATATATGTAAATTCCAATATAGTGGCTAAACCTTGCACATATTTCCCAGATTTAAATATTGAAGGAAAATTTGAGTCTTGCACAGTAGAATTAACACATTTTAATTTATTAATTACTTGTATATATAGGCCCCCTAACAGTAGCCTTGACCTGCTTATTGACTGCTTGGAAATAATAAATCAAACAGCATTAAACAAAGGAAAGAAACATGTAATCATAGGTGATCTAAATGTAAACTTTCTAGATAGCACACCAAAACCAGAGCTAATGTGCATGCTAAATTCTTTTGGAATGGAGCCAGTAGTATTTGTGCCCACTAGAGTAACACCATATTGTCAAACAGCACTAGACCAAATTATTATAAACAAAAACCTATGGGAATATAGCTTGCAGGTAATTGAAACAGGATTTTCAGACCACTTAGCACAGATTATAAGTATTAAAAGCAAAATCAGATGTAGGTTACCAAACAAAAAGCTCGGCTATAAATACATAAGGATGATCAAAGAAAATAACTTAGATTATTTAAATTACTTACTACAAAAACAGTCATGGGATCTAGTATACCAATACCACTCAGTAGATGATGCATATAATGAGTTTTTTAATACTTTCAATTATTGCTTTCAAACAGCATTACCAAAAACAAGAGTGCCAATTCGGCAACCAAAAAACAGATGGATAACACCTGGTATTATAAATTCAAGTCACAGAATGAAATTTCTTAGTAGAATCATAAAAGCTGGAAATGTGTCGGAACAATTCAAAACCTACTATAAAAAATACAAACATATATATACCAAAGTATTGGTTGAAGCAAAAAAACTGCATAATGCAAGGTTTATACATGAATCACAAAATAAATCAAAAGCCATGTGGACTTTAATTAAACGAGAAATTAAACAAGATAAGAATATCCCCGAGAATATACACCTCAGACACAAGGGAATTAAAATAAGTGACCCAAAACAAGTAGCCAATCTTTTTAATAACTATTACACAAATATAGTTCAAAATAGTTCGAATGATAGCCTGAAGAAAGATTTCCCACAGCCAAATAGATATCCAAAACAATGCAATAGTATGTATTTAACCCCAGTCACAGAAATGGAGCTGGAAAGCATAATCAAGGGTTTGAAATGTAAATCATCTTGTGGTATTGATGAAATTCCTGACAGTGTTATAAAGAACTGCTACCAAAATTTAATAAAACCCCTATGTTACATAATAAACCTCTCACTATCAACGGGTGAATTTCCAGAAAAATTGAAGGTGGCTAAGGTGAAACCTCTCTTTAAGAAGGGGGAAGAATTTGATGTAGGTAACTATAGACCTGTATCACTACTATCCGTTTTTTCAAAATTAATAGAAAAAGTAATGTACGTCAGACTTACATCATTCCTCGATAAACACAGTATAATAACAAACAAACAACATGGATTTCGTAAAGACAAGTCAATAAACACAGCAATAGCAGATTTTGTTAAACGTATATATGAATCTATGGATAAAAAAGAAGAAAATATTGGTATATTTTTAGATTTGTCAAAGGCATTCGACTTAGTAGACCACAAAATTTTATTGGAAAAACTAGCTGTTATTGGTATACGTGGAACAGTGAACAAGTGGTTTAAAGAATATTTAACATCCCGACAACAGATGATAGAAATCACTTATACACATGTAAATACAAATGAAATTACAACATATTTATCATCTATGGCAGTAATAAAATATGGTGTCCCCCAAGGTTCAATTCTTGGACCTGTTTTATTTCTGATATATATATAAATGATCTAGAGTGTTCCTTAAAAAATAGTTATCCAACATTATTTGCTGATGATACAAACTTATATATTTCTGGTTCAACTTGAGATCCTTAAAATTTAAGATAGAACAGACAATGTCTGAATTGCTAAACTGGTTCAACATTAATAGATTATTAATAAATACAGAAAAAACAACAGCAATAGCTTTTCATCATAAACAAAATACACTTGCCAGTCATCCCTTTATAGAGTTCCAGGGCAAATATATCTCATACACAGATAGTACAAAATTTCTAGGGGTATGGGTGGATAATAATTTAAAGTGGTCGGCTCACATTCAAAAACTATCTCAAAAACTGAGTAAAATAACTTATGCTATCACAGTCATTTAAAAAATCATGGACTTGAAATCGGTCATATCTTTATATCATGCATATTTTCAATCTGTTCTTAGCTTTGGAATATTATTTTGGGGTAATTCAATAGGAGCAAAATCTATTTTTAAAATGCAAAAACGGGCAATTAGGATAATACTACATGTTAATAAAAGAACCAGTTGTAGGCCATTATTTAAGGAATTAAATATATTGCCCCTTCCCTGTATTTACATATATGAAACATTATGCTACATAAAAAATAATCTCAGTATGTACACAACAAACTCACAGATACATTCTCATGATACCAGAAGAAAAGATAACCTTCATGTAATCACACATAGCACTAGTTCTTTTGAAAAAAGTTTTGTATATACTGGCCTCCAGCTTTATAATAAATTACCCAATTATCTGAAGCAAATACCTGCACTGCATCGATTTAGAATTTGTCTCAAAAAACTTCTTTCACTCCATTGTTTTTATAGCATAAAAGAATATTATGATTACTTTGACAATTGATTTTGTTAATGTTAATGATGTTAATGTTTTATAGTATAGGTGAATTGTTTGAATATTTTAACTACAAGTGAACTGTTTATTATTATTATTATTATTATTATTATTATTATTATTATTATTATTATTATTATTATTATTATTATTATTATTATTATTATTATTATTATTATTATTATTATTATTATTATTATTACTATTACTATTATTATTATTATTACTATCATCATTATCATCATCATTATCATTATACTGTACATACAGTTGAATTTTCATTCCAAACTTGTGTTGTATATATGTATATTGTATAATTTTTAGTTATAAGTACTTGACGTGTCCTATATCATGTAATATGATCAAAAGGATGAATAAAAACTAACTAACTAACAAGATAGGAATCTTTTCCATTAGAGAAAACAAAATAAGATGTATTTAGGTCTTCATGATAAGTTATGAAATCCAGCATCAGTAGTTTATGTCAAATTAATTTATTTTGAGTTGGGCACACCCATGTAAATACGATTTTTATAGTAGATTCTAACATTAATTTTACTGATAAATCTTACATGATGGAAAATTTGTTCTAGTTATTTCGAACAGTATTCATATTCTTTACAGGTATAAAAATATTATTTAATAATAAAATGGCTATTATTTTAAATGAAGTCAATATGAGTTGGTATCATACCATATTTCTGTAATTTTATAAGAATATCTCAAAAACGTTACGTGATACAGCATTTTCAGAGGCATTTTTGGAATCAGCGAGTCATTTTGCATAAGAATTAGCCTATTTTGTTTCGGGTACAAAAAACGTGTTCCCTAGTGTAGTTATCCCAGCAGGAGATACGATATGACCTGAAAAGGAAATCTGCCCCGTAGCAAACTTACATTTCTCTTTGCGCAAGGTAAGACCCGCACTTTTGAGTCCGTCAAAAACCTCCGCCAAATGTTGGCAATGGGTCTCAAAGTCGGGGGAATAGACAACTACATCATCTAAATAGTGATAGACGTATTTAAATTTAATATCCGAAAATATTTGGTCTAGTAACCGCGAGAGCACCTGTGCTTCTGTCGCAATTCCAAAGGGAACCCTTTGAAATTCATATAGTCTCCACGGAACGGCGAATGCAGTTAATGGTTTAGACGATTCAGATAAAGGGATCTGGTAGTAGGCAAAATTTAAGTCCAGACTCGTAAATACTTTGGCACCCGTGAAATAATGCGCCGCGGAATTTAGATGCGGCATGGGTTGTGACTCAGTTTTTATCTTTTTATTTAAATGCCGATAGTCCATCACTACCCTGAAATCGTTCTCGCACTTAGGGACCAAAAATACCGGACTACTATAACTAGACGTGGACGGCCTGATCACCCCCTTTCGTAACATCTCATCGATCTTTTTTACGAAGAATCGCCATTTTAGGAGGCGTAACACGATAGGGTGGTAACTGCACAGGGGTGTCATCTGTTAATTGGATATCATACTCCAACAAATTCGTTACTCCTAAACGGTCGGCGAATAACGACCCGTGGTTTGCATATAGTTGGTCTAGCAAACGGCTCTGCTCTTCTGTCAAATGGCAGAAAACTTTACTTACGTTGCAAACCTGAGAGTGGAACCCTCCGCTTTCCACTAAAGGTTCCTCATTAATTAAATGGTCGCTAATAAATGGGATTCGCACAGAAGGAGCAAACGCGAAGGTAATCTCTCCATCCCGAAAATCAATCCTTAGGCCGACTTTAGACAAAGTCCGAGCCCAATATCAGTCAAAATGGCAAGTCCAGGAGAAGATAAAAATAGTGTTTCCACGTAAAATGCGGAAAACGCACGGTTAACTGAACCTTAACATTCATCTGAAATTTGTGGCCATTTACCGACACGCACCCGATACTACACTGCCGCGGTTTCCCGAGAATTTAGTAAGGTAGCGATAATAAAACCCTTCGTGTACCAATGAGCAGGAGCTTCCCGAGTCCAAGAGAGCGGTTAACTGTCGCTTTCCTACAGTCACCTAAACTGCCAGTTTCAAATTAAAGAGCTTGGCGACTATCCGACGGAATCTCTGACAACAGGCAGAAATCCTGCTGGTGGCTCGTTGTCAATCCTGACGCCCTTGATGATGATTTGTGTTTTAGGGCGCTCAACGTCAAGGTCATCAGCGCCCGCTGACGCCCTTGCACGTTTACGCGCGCAGGTGGTGAAGCCCCACCATGCCCCCTCACTACTGGGCACTGTCTGACTATATGCTCACGTGAACCACACCTAAAACATGTCCTAGCGAGCGAAAATTATCCCGAGCTGGATTTGCCCGGTTAGTCTACTGCGGCTCAAATCGAACACCACGCAGAGGCACTTGCAATGGCTCGTAGTTTCGTGCAGCATCTGACGCCACATACTCTGCCAAACTCGGTAAAAGCCCCTCCAAGTCTTTAAACATAGTGGGACGAGGTCTGAATAACAAAACAGACTGTACTGCCGGCTTCAAGCCCGTAATCATAATATCGCAGATCTACCCTTCACTATTTGACAATCGCAGCACACGCGCATATAGCTTAACCCTGCTCATATATTCGGAAAAGGACTCTCCCAACCCCTGGAGTTTCAAAACATGATCTTGAGTTAATGCATGTAACACCAGACGAGGTATGAAACATTCCAACACATTGTCATGCAACTCCACCACTGGATCTACACTCCCCTTAAAATACCCAATTATACCATGCACCGCGTCTCCCCCTTTTGACATAACTACCTCAAGCAGCTGTAGATCGGGAACCTGGCATAACTTAGCACAATCCTTGGCTCTTACCAAGAACTTAAGAAATTCAAGAGCTGTAGAAACATCACAAACCCTAAAGCTTTGATATGACTTGACCAACTGTTGTAATGGATGAAGTAACTTTAACGGCTTGAAAGCCGAGACCTGAGCCATCCCAGGTTGTGTGACCATGCCCGACGCGGCCCGTTCCCCTTGGGGTGCAAGCACTTCCAAATATCTCATAAACTGCACCCTCAGCTCGGCCAACCCAACCCCAAACTAAACCTTAGGGCAATATTTCTGGGGGTATTCAATCCGTTGCACATAGTGCAAAATCCTGGCAGTCAAACGCCTCACCTGGGCCTTGGAAAATCCCGAAACCGTACTCGAATCAGAAAACAATTCATCAAATTCCAATCGCCCGGCCTCACATAATGACGGTGATTCAATTACCAACAAATGTGTATCTGGCAATGTTACAAAATCGTTGTCTTTCGCACTACGAAGGGAATCTTAACAGGGCAGGAACATCGACTGACGACAAGTCGTCGAGCCCACGAATCCCCAACTCAAATAGAATTTCATTTTTGCACAAAAGCTGAAAGTCACTCGACATGGTTATACGAAATAATATCCAATGCCCAATTTGACCGCCCCCACTTGACGATAGGAAAACCACGCTCTGCTACCGCAGAACTGCACCCGGGGGCTAAGGTACAATTATAAAAAAGGGTGGGGACTTAAGTTGTCAGGACCAATTTGTGACCAAGCTTTTGCCCCTACTTCCTAAGTCAATTAAACAGATTGTCTGAATAACATACCTTTAATTGCAAAGGGGAAGTTACAACTCTTGCCTTTCAGGCATTACAAATTGACATTCAGCTTTCACATAACAAACCCATATGGTTTCAGTCGCACAGAAAACTTGGGGAGGTGTCCCAGCCTATTTGACACTTAAATATAGAACAACAAATTACTCCCATGCACGCGCCATGAAAGCAGAGCCCCGCTCTCTTGACTCGCCTCCCAGAGTTACTCTGAGAGGAAAGCCAAGGCAACCACCACGCGCCCATACAGGGAAAGGGGGGAAATGCGAAACAATTGAGGCAAAAGCCTCGTAAGAAAGTGCAATCAGCACAATGGATAATTCAGTTGTGGAAGTTAATCAACATTCTGCTCACAGTCCGATGACGAAGTGAGCCATTGTCAGAGAATTGCAAATTTTTCATCATCAAAACAACGAATTGATCAAATTGTTCAAGATTGCATTGGATTGGATGCCATCCGACAGGCAAAATATTGTCATCAGGCCTGTGGGTGAGCACACAAGAATTTTCAGTTTGCCTACAATCAAAGAAATGGCAGTTTTATTGTTGGAGAAAATTTGCAGTCTAGAGTTATCGTGCTTCATCATTGTAACAATGAACTGAAATGCTTGTTTGAAACACACATGATTTAACATGCATTGCAATATATATTGATCTTTTGGCAGGGTAGGACCTATACCACTTCAGCATCAATATAGTAATTGAATAACAGGTACTGATACCAATAAAGTAAATGTTGTGAATATTTATTCATACAGACTTATGATCCGTGAAGGTGAAATAAATCATATTTTGAAAACTGTCACCATGTTTTCCATCATTTCGCAGTTGACATGTATTTCAGAATTTAGACTGAGCAACTAACATGCATTCATGTGAACCAAAAGCAACTTCATTCTGAAGAATACATTCATCCGTATGGTGCGATTAATGCCTGTTAATGCCGACAGTTATACAAACAACATGGGAAGAATGACAATTTACCAGCTGCTTACATTGGAAGCCCGCATTTTTTTGTGATCTTGTTGAGCTCCTCCTTTAATGCCGTCTTTATCTCAATTGTGGCATAGTGTCGTCCTTTCATGGGCCTGTTCAGTAAGTGTGTTGTTTTTGCTCAAAAATTTGTGCACAAGTAACAATGTTGTGAGCAGGAGCGTTATCATGGTGTAAAAGCCAATTTTTATTATTAAATTTTAGATGAGTCGTATTTTTTACACATCTGCTTCACTATTTCAGCAAAGAACACATCCCTAGACAATAATTTAAGTCAAAATAAGAAACTAAAACATAATCATAATCATTGGCAACCAAAACATAACAAAATTTCAGCAAAGAACACATCCCTAGACAATAATTTAAATACGAAAGTGAAGCAGATGTGTAAAAAATACGACTCATCTAAAATTTAATAATTTTTCGCTTCACTGTGGTGTTCCAATACAGTTAAATCCCAATTTTTATTCTTCACAAATTTGGGCATTTCTGGAAGATTACTTCACGCTAATTACACAAAACTTCCAGATAATATTCCTTATTGACTATTCTACCCTGTGGCAAGAACTCATGATGCCACGCCCCTGCAATCAAAGAAAACTCTATGAAAACCTTCACATTCCACAGAACTTGGTGCATTATTTTTGGTCTTGGCTTGTGTAGCAGCATCCATTGGGATGATTGAGCTTTAGTTTCCACGTCATAACCATAAACCCATGTTTTGTCACCAGTTATGACCCTCTGGAGCAAAGTTGAGTCGTTGTGCACAGAGTTCAACAGCTCCTTGGCAATGTTAATGCGATGGTGTTTTCAGTCGAAATTGAGTAATTTTGGAATGAATTGTGTGGCGACCTGTCTCATGCCCAGATCATTGGTCAAAATCGAATGACACAAGCCAATCAATATGTTTAGGTACTCAGCAACTTCTCTAACAGTGATTCGACGATTGGCCAATACTATTTTCTTCACTTCTTCAATGTTTTCGTTTGTTGTTGACTAGCTTGGGTGTCCGGGACGCTCTCCATCGTTCACATCATCTTGACCCTCTGAGAACCTTTTGTACCACCAGTAAACGTTGCTTTGGTCCATGGTAGCATCACCATATGCCAATCTACATATGGAATGCATCTGCGATCTTAATTTTGTTTTTCACACAACATTTGATGCAGATTCTTTGTTCCATTTTTTGGAATAGGCAAAAATTGAAGACAAGCCAAAACACATCCAAGCCAAATAGCTGTCAACAATTAACTAAACATTCAAAGTGGTCGAGCTTGTCAGTGTAAGTGAAGGACATGAGTACCAACATAACATCACAAAACAATCAAAAATCGAATATATGTAGTCTGAGAAAATTCAAAATTTGCTATATTTTTTTAACAGGCCCCTGCATCTTCTTTTTATTCTTGAGGCTGAAGAGAACCATGAAAGGACAACATTTTGCCAGCACAAAAAGTGAGTTTCAGAAGTGATTCCAAAATTGGAATAAGTTCTGGCTCAAATTCATTACATCTGAGAGAGATTACTTTGAAGGCAACAAAGTTGATTGAGGAATAAATATTGCTTAAGAAAAAATTCCCAATTTTTTTATCACACCTTGTATGCTGCATAGGGAGATGAGGTAGGTCTTCGGGTGGAATGTCGTTTGCTTGTACCAAAGTACTGTTAAAAGAAGAAAATTTAGTTACAGTGAAAATTAAAGCAGCAGTGCCAACCGAACACATTATCAATTACATGACAGGTTCTCAAAATGATTCCAAAGATGGAAACAATAATTATTCCAGGAGAATTTAACTGTTCTGAAGACAAACCCGACAAAAAGACAGAACAGGCGGTGAACTTCATAGTTGGGAAAGACCGGAATTTACATTTACAATGGATAAAACATTTGCTCAAATGGAGGCAGTGCAGTAGATCTTATATTTATTGGAGGCTTCAAAATACATAAGTAATAAGTGGAAATGATGGTTCGATAATCTGTCCCTGTCATAACATTATAAATTAAAGACACACACATGCACACCCGCACATGCATAATGCCATATTAAGCTGAATAGGTACCTAGATAAAAAAGCAAAGGAAGTGAGGAATGGAAAAATTAGAAAGGAAGAAGGGGAATAATAACTATGATAAAAGGAGCAGCAGTGAAAAACTAAGAAATGGTTCAATAAAGAGGAGCTGAGAAGGAAGTATCAAAACTAAAACTCCAGAGAGCAAGGATGATGAACAATAATATTGTTCTTTCACACTAGTCATGTGTCAGACGCTATGAAAGGGTAGAGCCAGACTGAAAAGTTCAATGCCATAGCTGGGATTTGAACCATGGATCTTCTGGTCTCCGTCCAGCTGCTCTAAACCATTGAGCTACTATGGCCAACGTGCCAACATGATATTAAATTCTCCAACTGCCTCGTGTTTTTCCTGGTAAACCACTAGGAGTTCTCATAAACACATGAGACAGCTACCTTGATGGCAGCTTACTATGCTGTAAGTACTTTAAGGCCCAGGCTTTATAGTTCGGACCACTATTAGGTTCAATTAATGGAAATTAAGCGAAGTGAAGCCGATGTGTAATAAGTACGACTCATCTATAATTTAATAATAAATAGAAAAGTTTGGAACTTGCAGACTTCTATTTGTATTTCTATAAGTTTTTGCCCATGTTTATGTTAACATTAGTGAATTTGAATGCTGGATTAAGAAAATATTAAACAAGAACCTTATGCTAAAATCTAAGTTTCATTGGATTGACTCCATAATTTAATGTCCCTCGAGCTGCTTTTGTTAGTAGTATTAAGAAGCACAGAATAAAACTGACAACACTATCTGACTCTATAATATATCAATCCTTAAATAATATGAGAAATAAAGCTATATATCTTACATAGGTTTTAAATAAGTTTTGTATTTTATCTGCTTCTCACTGATACTTCAATGTTTTCTATAGGTGCTGTTCTGTGCTGATTTAAAGATGTTCCAGCAACCAGCAACATCCAAGGTTAATAAAGTAAAAACAACTTCAGAAAATAAAACTGGAGCCAAAAGGAAAAAGCAATCTTGGTAGGGCATTCTCTGAATTTAAGCAATAAATTGTATTATTATATTATCAGTTAAAAATCCCACTGGTTATTTTTATATGTAAAATTTATGTTCTTCCAATAAATTCAAGGCTTTTACTTAAAAAGTGTTTTATTTTGTACTTAGAGCAGACCGACAATGTGAATGAAACTGTTAAAGGAAGGGTAGCAGAACAGTTGTTTTTATTAAAAAATATATATTGCATACTGTTACATTCACATTTTCTCTACTCACTCTTCCACAAACTTTTTATGAAAGCTTGCCTTTCTTCTATTTAGTTGTAATCAAGATAAATGTACATTACACATTTCAGTGTAGTTGTAACAGGAATAGAATAGGATAAAGCACTAGTCATACCTTTTCAGAGGTGATTGCTGTGTGATAACTTCGAAATTTCAGGTTACATTTAAGTTATATAGAATGAAGAGGACTTCATTGGCTATTATCAAACTATTCAAGATTTATTTTTGTCATACAGATATCTTAAACATATAGTATTTTAATGAAAATCATTAGTCATTTTTAAGAAAACAAAGAACAACAAAATGTTATCTAATTAGGGGTAAGAGTTTAAAGTATGTGTGTCACATACTTGGAAGAGTGAGTGAGTGTGTAGTGTTTTAGGGCCCGTCGACAACAAGGTCATTTGGGCCCGAAGTCAACTCTAAAAACTAAAAGCTACACAAAGTTAAAAAGTAAGATAAAATAAAAACACTCAACTATTAAAAGCACATAAAAAACTCATCCCAGTACTAAAAATTAAAAATCTCTAAAATTAATAAATATAAAATACAAGTCAGACTTGTTTATTAAAACCGATTTTAAAAACAAACCGCAGAGCCTTATCCACGGCCACTGGATCGTCCCCTAAAATACCGTGCAAGTTAGTCCTTAGGCCCAAAGACTGGCGAACGTGGGTGTACTGCGGGCAATCCAGCAATACATGCCACACAGTGAGGCGTACTGCACACGGAGCACACACAGGGGCCGGTTCCCCTCTTAACAGATGGCCATGAGTCGCACGTGTGTGCCCAATTCTCAGCCAGGTGAGCATCACCTCGGCCCACCGGTTTTCCCTGCAGGAAGTTGGCCAGGGTTGTACGCTCTCCTTTATCACCCGGAGTTGTGTGCCTTCCAAAGCTGTCCAGGATTGCTGCCAAGCAGATAGGAGTTGGCGACGGAAAAAACGTTGCACATCCTGGTATGGCACCGTAGTTGTTAATCGGCAAGCGGACTTATCAGCCGCGTCCGCCTCCTCGTTCCCGGAAATCCCAACATGGCCTGGGGTCCAAGTAAAAACAAAATTGTATCCGCGACTGAGCGTTTGCGAGATCTGGGCCTGTATTTTTAAAACAAGAGTGTGAGCGGCAGTGTGCTGTTGCAAGGCCTGAAGAGCACTTAGAGAGTCAGTGCAGACAATAAAAGAGCCAGGAGCTAACTTGCAAATAAAAAGGAGCAAATAGAAGATGGCATACAGCTCTGCGGAGAAAACTGAAGTGGATTCCAGAAGGTGAAATTTATGAGCCTCACCGTTAATGAAGAACGCGCAACCCGTAGTGCTACCTAACTGAGAACCGTCTGTAAAGACCGGAACATAATTAGGGTAACGGCTCAGTAGTTCGGCAAAAAGTTGTTGGAACACCGAATGTGGAGTAGCGAGTCTAGAGTTGCTTGAAAGAGCGAGATCGAACCACGCACGATTGAGCTGCCATGCAGGATAAGGGCAGATGGACGACCTCTCCACACGAGGCATTCGGAGGCCATGCGAATGTAGGAGATCCCGAAATCTTATTCCCATGAGGCGTGTCCGAGAACCAGGGCGCATATAACGGTGGACTAAATCTGGACAGAGAACTGGTTTAAAACAAGGATGATTGGGATAATTTGCCATCTTCGAGACGTATGAGCAGAGTAACAGTGAGCGACGAATATAGAGTGGAGGTTCGCCTGATTCTGCATACAGGCAGTCGACTCGACTGGTGCGGAAAGCTCCTGTGGCAAGGCGGATGCCAGTATGATGCACGGTGTCTAAAAGGCGAAGTTTAGAGGCGGTCGCTGCGCCATAAATAAAACTGCCGTAGTCCAGCTTGGACCGAACCAGAGAGCGGTACAGCCTCAACATTACCGTGCGATCGCCCCCCCAAGATGCTCCAGATAATACCTTCAGCACCCAAAGAGAACGATCGCAAGAGGCTCGAAGGTGACGAATGTTCTGCTCCCAGTTGAGTTGTCTGTCCAAGTAGAGGCCCAAGAACTTCAGGTGCGAGACAAATGGCAGGGGTGTGCCGTTCAAGTGAAGATCAGGTGGAGTACTTGGAAGATGTTGAACTTTAAACCAAGTTTGGTATTTTACAAAATTTTTGTTTTGAGTTTTGCTGTTCACACTTATATGCACTTGTTAAATTTAAAGGAAGTCGAACAATGACACCAAACAACATTACTTTATTAAACATTATTAAACATCTATTGGCGAAATTAGAAAACTATGGGATAAGAGGCATGCCATTAAAATGGTTAAGCTCGTACCTGCAAAATAGGGTGCAGTGTGTCGAAATAATCACAATTCAGGAGGACGTTTGAAAAAAACTTAAATCAGCATTCAAACGTGTAACACATGGAGTGCCTCAGGGGTCAAAATTGGGACCATATCTGTTTATACTATATATAAATTTTTTATTTAAAATAATACAGGATGCAGGAGGATTAGCCATTGGATATGCAGATGATACAACTGTAGTGGTAATAGGTAAGACAGAGGCAGAAGTTCAGGAAAAAGCAAACTCCTTATTAGAATCAGTTAGCACTTATTTAGAAGCACTGGGAATGGTACTAAACACAAGCAAAACCGAATGGATGCAAATTCAGCTCAGTAATAGAACAAAATCTGACATCACATTAACAGCACAAAATAAGCAAATTAGCCAAATAGCACAGACAAACTTTTTAGGATTAGTTATAGATAGTAGTTTAAAATGGCACAAACATATAGAAAAGATCAACAAGAAAATAAACAAGGGCATATATGTATTAAAACAGACAACACAAATTATGGATGAAGTCAGTGCACTGAAGGTTTATTATGCATTTATACATGCACACTTAAGTTATGGGATCATTTTATGGGGGGCAGCAGGTAAGAAAAATATGTTAAAAACATTTAGGCAACAAAAGAGAGCAATAAGAATAATGGAAAAAATTCCTAGGAGACAGTCATTTAAAAGTAGCTTTAAAAAACTTAAAATACTCACATTACCCTGTTTATATATATTTGAATGTCTCAAACATGTAATAAGAAACGACATAGAAGGA
This sequence comes from Mantis religiosa, assembly GCA_030765055.1. Taxonomy (NCBI): domain Eukaryota; kingdom Metazoa; phylum Arthropoda; class Insecta; order Mantodea; family Mantidae; genus Mantis; species Mantis religiosa. Next base: position 130,430,723 of record CM060951.1, read on the forward strand.
AAAAATAGAAACATTCATGAATATAATACAAGAACAAAACAGAACTACTTTAGAAATAGGTTCAGGGGAACATTAGCTGCCAAATGTATTGAAAGTACTGCAAAAGATTTATACAACCTCACTCTATCAAGGCAATAAATGAAGAAGTGAAGAAAATTTACGCAATAAAGACTTACCTAGTGAAAAACGCTTTCTACTCAATTGAGGAGTACAAAAAGGGAAGAGAGACTTAGTTTATTAAATTTTGTTATCAATCTATTGTTTATATCTAGAACTGCTAATAATTTGTAAATAGATTTATTTGTTTTATTATTGAACTGTAAAAATGTGATTGTAGTGTTACTTTTTACGATGCTTTGTAAAACATGTTGCAAATGGCAGAATAAAATCTGAATCTGAATCTGAAAACTTATAAATTTCCCAGAACATATTTCAGAGGCTATTTTCCTCCATTGTCAACCGGACAGCAACTGGTTCTCGGTGGTGTAGCTGGCAATATTTTGTTGTAGGTCTCCTCTGGTGGTGGTTCGAGGAACTTGCTGAACAAATCTTGCTGGGGATGTCAAAATTGAATACTTTGTTTCTATTTTTTGAAATGAAGATTTGTTCCCATGTGGACAGTTCTTGTTTTCCTGTTGTGTGTCTAAGTAGTTTTGGTTTTGGATTTATGTTATGATTTTTGTCCCTAATCAGCAACTGCTGATTTTTCTAATTTTTTGTATTTTATGTTCCTAAAGTGTTCCTTTGCTCTTGTTTCTAAATTTCTTTTGGTTTTTCCAATATACATAAATTTGACTACAGTCACACAATTCAATTTGATATATACCAGATTTTTTGTTAGATGGAATGGCATCTTTGATGTTTGAGCATATTAGGTTTTTTTAAGGAGTAATGGTTGACTGGTACTGGTTGAATATTTTGTTTTTTGAAGACTTTTTTTAATTTATCAAAGGCCCATGGATTGTAAGTAAATGTTTTGAAGGCTATTTTAGTTTCTGTAGCTGAGAGCTTTGTGGTTTCCTTTAGTAGCTTCTTTTTTGCTAAGTTCACTTTTTTGTCTATTAATGAGTTGGGAAAGTAATTTTTTTGTGCTATTTCAATAATCGTTTTGTATTCTGTTTTGTATTCTTCGGCTGTGAGAGGAATGTTGACCAGTCGGTGTGTTAAACTATTGAAGATAGCCTGTCTGTGTGGTCATGGGTTATAGCCATTAGCTTTTATGTAGTTGTCTGTGTTGGTTTTCTGTAAATGCCAAAGTTTATTCTGTTTTTATTTCTGATTATTTTCAGATCCAAAAATGGTAAATACTGATCTTTTTCTATTTCTACAGTGAACTTGTTTTCAACACTTCCATTAAAGAGACTTATATGCACCTTTGGCTTTTTGTATTCATAGCATCTAAAACACAAATTTCTGGTAAAATCTTAGTATCAAACTATTTGGATGAAATGCAGAACTTCTATTTACTGTAGATAAGCAGTAGGGAAAGTTAAACATGTTTGCATGGGTTTGACCTTGCAGTTCTGAAACAGGCTGCAAATTCACACATGGAGAGATACATAGATGTATCTATTCAGTCAGCTGTACTCAGGACATTTAGCATTTGCATTGGATTGACACCACTGTTACATTTACATGCAAGTAACCTGTACTCACTATACACAAGAGGGGTAGTTGCTATGTTAGCTCCAAGTAAACAACTAGAGATGGGAATTATTTATTCTTTCACACTTGTGTTAGGACAACATTGGAAAGGTGGAACAAACTGAAAATTTCAGTTTCATATCCAGGATTTGAGCCATAGATCTTCCGGTCCCCATCAGTAGCTCTAGCCATTGAGCTACCATGGCAAAATGCCAGCACAATGTTAAATTCTCCAACTGACTCTCTTGTTTCCCAGTAAATCCCAAGGAAATCTCATATGAACTGATTTTATCTTTCCAGCCCTAGAGATGTACATCCCAAGTAGTAAACAGAGCAACTTTCATAATTCAATTCATACTTACACCAGGCAGAATAGCAAGAGATACTCCACTTTATAGGACTTAAGTTATGTTAATCAGGCTTACTGGCTGACCTCACAGCGTTGGAGTTTAGATTGGGAAATTGGCAACACAAGATACTAACTCTGTACATGAACACTGGGAGCACTAATGTACTGGAGCAGGAAAGGCAATGATTCTGATTGGCTAATTCAAGTTATAAAGTGCTTAACCAACCAAGTTACTGGTAACAACAAATGAACCATCTTAGATTTAGCTAAAGAAAGTTTTCTATCTGATGGATTTTCACCAGGAACAAATCAGATAGGTAACTACATATTCACATTATTTCTACTTGAATGTATAAATAATCCTGAAAATATCCTCAACTGGAAAATCAAAACATCAAAATTCAAAAGAGAAATTTTCTGTGCAAAAAGGAGCTCTTATAATAAATTCATGAAAACTATTGACTATAGGACTATTGACTATATATAAGTTTGTTTCAAACATATAAAGATGACAATGTCCCTAAACATCCTGTTATATATAGAGAGACAAAGAATTAATGAATAACCAAAAAACTATAAATGAATTTTAATTCAAATTTACATCATCTAAAATGTCTAGAATATATAAAAAAACTAGATAAGGAAAGAAAAAAAAAAAACTCCCTAATCATTTAATTTTAGCAAAAGCAATATTCTAGCATGAATTCTTGATTCTAAACTTGATATATCTATTTGAAACCATCTTAGCACCTACTAATAGATAGTTTTAAAATTGCTAAATTCAAAAACAAAAGATGAAATCCCATCAATTAACTGATCCGGAATATACTAAAATGTTATAAGAATTCTGAAAAATGCTGCATAGGTCAAAATAAAAGAAATATAAAAACCAGAGTCAAAGAGCACTTTAGAAACATCAAAATGAAACAAGATAAGTCAGCAGTAGCATTTCATTTTTGGAACAAAAATCATGACTTTGATCCAAATCCAAAATTACAGAAAGGAGTGATAAACCAAAATAAAGAAATAACATGGGAGAACATATATGGAAAAATAAGGATGAGTAATGAACTTTGAAATCTCATCTATAGATAGTATGACAAAGAAGTTCATAGTTCTACCGCCAGAGAGAAGAACAGACGACAACAGATGCTAGTTGGAGAGAGGTTGAGAGTGGAAGAGATGGCTTCTGAAACTATTCTCTTGATAATATAAAAATGTAAGTGACAAAGTGTCAATAAATGGCTGCAAAGAGTTTTTTTTATTTTTTTTTTTTTTATTTACTGGGTTTGAGATCTTCTGGGATGGCTTTGACTTTTTTCACTATTATTGTACTACTACAGTAAAAAAAAAAGGATAAAATATTAGGAATCAATAGGATCAATACGTATTCATTGAGGCAAATTTAGAATGAATTATTGTTAATTTCAGGGTATTCTCCAATTTCTAGTACATTTGTTACTTTTTTCATGTAATAATCTATTTCTTATATGATAATTTTGTTGACTATCAGCTTTCATGTATATAATGTCATGGATATTTTCGAGATGTAAATGGAAATTCCGTATAAAATCAAAACACACAGCTGAGATTGTTGTTTTTTATCTTTCCAAAACCTTTTACTTTCTTTGAGAGCATTATAAAATGTCTTGTGAACCATCAGATCACAAACTGCAGCCTGTCTATATAAATGCTTCTTCAAAGTTTTGTTTGTAATTTTTACCATTAACTACTCACAATCACATCAAGCGTCTACTGTGGTCTGCCCAAGTGAAAATCAAAATCCTGGTGAAATATTTTCACACAGAATTCATATTTGACAAGAGAAAGATGATGAACTTCTCTTTTTTTTTTTTTAATTAACATCATACATATGTCAGACAATGAATGAAGTGGGTGAAATGGTGCTCAAATGAGCCCATGTTCCATATAGCTTTGGGGTATCTGGCATTCATCTTTCATGATAAAATAAAAGCCCAGAAGAAAACATATCCAGATAACTCACCGTGGCCGAAATTCAAACTCGGATCTCTTGGACCACCATGCTACAGAGGCGGGCAATTCCTGTTTTAAAACCTCACACATTAAGTCCACATTCAAGTAAAGGTGTAATTTGCTAGCATCATGGGATTCATTTGTTGAAAATGATGATATGTGTTTATGAACCTTAGCAATTTCAAGTTCTTGAATTGAGCTGTCACTTTTTCGTTTGCCTTGCTCACCTTTAAAGCTTTTGCCTTGCAGAAGTAGTCTTATTCTTCTTATTTTTTTTTTTCACTGACTGCAAATAAGCCTAGAAATGCTTCGAGATTTAACTGTATTGGAACACCACATTCAAGCGAAATAATTATTAATTTTTAGATGAGTCATATTTATTGCACATCTGCTTCACTTTCGTACCTATTTTGAGGACATGTTTCGCAAATCATCGTTTCCATCTTCTGCTCTTATGCGACTAAAGCTTGATCCAGTGGTGTGGGTAATTCTGGAGTTGCTGCTGCCATCTGTTGATTTAGTGATGAACTTAAATGTGGGATTCTCTTCTGGCGGGATTTCAAAGTTCATTATTTGGTTTTTATGCATTTCTATGTATATTCTCTCCCATATGACAAGTTCACTATGTTTTTGTACGTATTTTAGTAATTCTGTGCTATCTTCAATTTCATGATTTTCAGACCAGAAATGAGCTGCTATTGCGGACTTATCAATATTTTTGTATCTTAAGTGCCTGAAGTGTTCTTTCTTTCTAGTGCCTATGTTTCTTTTTTTCCTCCCTATGTAAATTTTTTCACAGTCTTTACACTTAATCTTGTAAATGCCTGACTTTTCCTCTGGTTTTATCTTATCAGTATTATTACTGTGAAGTAGGTTTTTAATGTTGTAATTGTTTTTTGGTGCCAATGTTATATTGTATTTCTTGAATATTTTTTGGAACTTTTTGTGGCCCAGGGGTGGTAAGTAAATTTAGCAAATCAAATTTCTTGTTTTATTGGTGTGAGAGCTGTGATCTGTTTTAATCTCTTTTGAAGTTTGAATGATTTTAGTTTTTTATCTACAAGGTTTTTTCCATATCCATTTTTAATTGCAGTTTTTAAGATTTGATGGTATTCGTTTTGATATTCTTGCTGGCTGAGGGGTAGATTTACTAATCTGTGTGTGAGACTGTTGATGGTTGCATGTTTGTGTGGAATTGGGTTGAAACTATTTGCTTTGATGTAATTATCTGTGTGTGTTGCTTTTCTATGGATACCAAATTCTAGTTTTTCATTGCTTTTTGTGATTTTAAGGTCCAAAAAAGGTAGAGTACACTCCTCTTCAGTTTCCACTGTGAATTGTATGCTGGGTTCTTGCAGTTTGTGTAGTTTCAAAGCATCATCTATTTGTTTGTAGGGTACTATTGCAAAGAGTGAGTGAGTGTGTGGTGTTTTAGGGCCCGTCGACAACAAGGTCATTTGGGCCCTATTTGATGTCGTCTACGCATCTGTACCATGTTTTAAAAATATGAGGGAAGGCTTTAGTTATATGTGTTTCGAAAAAGCTCATGTATAGATTGGCCAAAAATGGTGATAGCGGGCTTCCCATAGCTAGTCCTGAAATTTGTTTATAATATTTCCCATCGAAGACAAAATAATTTTGATGTATACATATTTCAGTCATTGCCAAATATTCTTCTATTGCATTGGCATCTAGGTTTATAGAATTTAGCCATTTTTTCAGTTGAATCAAAAGTTTGTCTAATGGAATGCTAGGGAAGAGGGAGCGGACATCAAAGGATACTAAAGTGTCATGAGGCTTTAGTTTAAGATTTTGAATTTTTTTTACCAGATCTAAAGAGTTTTTTATGCTCAGAGTATGGAATTGTGGAAAGGACTGAAATTTTTTGGACAGCTATTTTGCCAGAAGGTAGGAGTGTAGGAGTGTTTATATTATTTACAATGGGTCTCATGGGTATGTTGGGTTTGTGTATTTTAGGCAAACCATATAGTCTTGCAAGGGTAGGGTTGTCCGGTTTGACAGTTTTTTGTTCTGCAGTTAACAAAAATTTTAACAACTGCAGTACAACTTTAACTTCTTTTGACTATCTTTTTTGTAATCAACAAAGTCTAGCTTACATTTCACTTTCTAATATGCACTCCTAAGACTGGCTACAGCAGTTAATAAGTGAGAGGACCCATTGTATTGTATTTAAGTCATTAGTACCATTAGAGAACCTGTTAATTTTGACTTGCATCATGACAGTGACCTCAACCAGAGGGTAAGAGTGGGTAGGCTGGTTTCATTGCAGTTGCACAGTTTGTGAAAGAAATCTTGGCCGCAAACATGCCAGTAAACTAAGGCTAGTAAAGCATCTTTACATCCTTTTTTTCCAATCTTGAAAACCTTTCTGGGATATTTTTAGATCTTTTTAAAGGTTCTTTTAGACAATTTAGGGATTACGTAGAAAATGAAGCTAGTTACAGTGAAGCAATAAGTATTATACAAATATAACTACTGGTAACAGAAAACTTCACTTATCTTAAGAAAATGACTAAAAATCATTTTTGTAACATTAAGTATAAACAAACTGTTAAATCGGCCGTAGCAGATCATTTTTGGTCATTTAACCATGAAATAAATCCTGAAATTAAATTATTAAAACAATTAAATGTTCCGATAGATTTAATGGTTTGGGAAAAGATATTTATTTTAAAAAATAAACATCGGTAATGAATTTTGAAATACCAGCAGTTGAATCTGTTCTTAAGTTTGTTTCGTTTTCAGATTTTGGTAATACTGAAAAAACATGGTAACATAGTAAACTCCTTGGCGACGAAGTGTGTGTTGACTGAGGACACAAACAAGGATTCGTGAAATCAATTTCAACTATTCAACTAATAACAAAAATTGACATCATTTTCTTAAGATAAGTGAAGTTTTTTCTTACAAATAGTTATATTTGTATAATTTAGAGATCCTCAACTTCCTAGCCCTAATAACACTGGGCAACAAAAAAATAATTTTTGAATGTTTCGAGCACTTTATGAGGCAATTCCTACTAATTTTGGGTTGAGAAAAACAAATATGACAATGAAAAATTTTTATTAGCTCTAGTTTCTATGACATACTGAAGGTGGAAGTATTACATATTAACGGATTGAGAGAAAAGGATACATTTTAATTACATACATGCTAACAACAAGAAAGTGCATTTGATTTTTTTAACTGGTAATTACATGCTAAGAGTTCTAAATTGCTGGAAAAATACTTCGCAGATAGTTGTGTCTGAAGAGAATCATGTGCTGGCCTATTGACTTCATCGTCTTTTAGCTTGCCTCTTGTATTGGAGTTCCGTAGAATCCCTATACAAAGACCAACAGTAATCCACAAGCATTACTTCATTCCAACGGTCCTGATATCTTTGTTCCATAACAGAAATGTCCTGATGGAATCTCTACCCATGTTCATCACTAACAGCTCCACAACTAGGAGGCAAAAAGTCTAGGTAGGAGTGGAGAAAATGGCTCTTAAGGGACATGTTGCATCCAAGGTTACAGTATTTTTGCAGGAGCACTGTCACCAAATGCTTGTACTTGTTATCTCTTTTGTTGCCTAAAACGCCATGAACAACACCTTTGAAGGCTTCCCAAACTTCCTTTTCTTTCCCCTACAAAATTTGGTCAAATCCAGGACCCTTTACAAGTTCTCTTATTTGTGGTCTGACAAAAATGCCTTCCTTAACTTTTGCATCAATTAATTTCCAAAATTTCTCTCTGATTGTGTTTTTTATTTGACAGGTGTGCCAACTCCAAAAAAAGTTCCCCCAAATTTAAAATCATCACTCTAAAAATGAAATGTCCCTTTATCTTCAAAACAAGAGCTAATGTATCACTTTTATGGTGATTTTTGGATTCAGCTGATGGAAATACATATAAATTCACTATTTCTAAGCCCGAAACATTTTCATTGTTGCCCAGTGTAATCAGTATGCTCCAATCCCTTTATTTTAGCTGTTTTCATCATATTTCATTTGTATTGCTCAGGATGGCACACACTTTTTCTCCTCTTAACACGTTCAACATCTTACTCTGTTTTACCTATATTAGTGACATAAAACGTTAACACAAGGATGCAATCATATCTTTACTTTTGCTCTGAATAACAGCTTTTAAATTAACTGTTGATTGTTTCCACTGTTTTGCTCCTTCCTGCAAATTGCTGTTTTTGTGATACAAAATATTATGACTTTGTGGGTTCGTAGAATTAAAAGTCCAAGTTGCAGAAATACAAATAGTTCCATATTTCCACCGAATTACAGTTGGTACACTTACAAATCACAGCAGGATCATGTACCACATGCTATTACAATTACGTAACTCTTACGATTACGTAACACTCGCAAATACAATTCACAGTTCGCAGGACGCAAGTCCACACTGTACTCGAACTCGGCACCTTGCAGTACAACTCTCTCTAGAACCAACTACTGACAACTGACTGACTCGTCCAATGCATCGCTTATATAGACAGATCACTGTTTCTGGAAATTTCTGTACCCGAGGTGAAGTTGTCCCAGTGTTTCGCAATCCTTCTAGGCGAGCAGAGAAGGGGAAAGCAGTGATTTCTGTTTGCTTCCCTCCACGAGCCATCTCTCCTCGGCACGTCATTGGTGCTGCATGTTGGCATAGGAGTGCCTTTTACGCTGTCCATCTCTCTTATTCCTAGCAAGAGCCATTCCGTCACACGAGTAGGCATAGCCTCCATGCTGTCTGTTTCCCTCTCTTTCTGTCAGCTGGTCTTGTACGTTTGGGTGACAATATGCATTCAACGACTATGCATTTTTTATAATGTTGAAAGCAAAGGTACCCTTTCTCCCAGATATAGGGCTCTTCTGCAATCAATAAGAAGTTCTCAGTTGTATATTGTGGCTATTTGATTAAAATATGAAGGCCTTGTTTGCACTCAAGTGATGGGTCAACTATAAAACAAATGCTCTTAAATAATTTAAAAATTCTCTCAACTGTTATGTGCCTGCTGCTCTTCCTTCAAGTTATAAGCTCGCCAAACTTATTTCTGTAGATGAACTTTTTGATGAGCTCAAAGCCTTCTGCAAAAAATGATGTGCACCATATCAGTTTTTTTGCCGCCCTTTTGCCATTCCCATACCTATAGCATACCTGCATTGTCTTTGCTTCTAATCCTTATTCATATAGCATTTATAGCCATTTCAATGATAAAGTAGGTATTTTGTATAAAGATGTGATAGCTTTCACTAGGGCAGCATTAGCCATGTCCTTCAGCTTCCATTGCTTAAATATCATATACTCTAATAATAACACTCTATTAATACCTAAGCTACTCTTTGTTTATGAGCCATTCTCTATCTGTTATTAGCTTTACTTCCCTTGTGAAAATTATTTTTGTTCTCTTACAATTAAACTTTAAATCCATCCATCATGGACCATATTATTTACTTAATATCATGTTGAAGTCCTACTAGCTCTTGAAATTGGTTATCTGCAGAAAGCATACATTGAATTTCCTTCTTTCCAATAACTGGAGCAATGCTATTACTTTTCTTTATCCTATTTACGATACAATTTATAAATATGTTGAACAACATTGGCCTCAGTTTGCAACTTTACCCCCAGACCTAAATTTTGCCCTGTATAATTTTTTGTATTTCTTTCCCCTCATACACAAAATTTGATTCCATCATGTACGTGTTATGTCCCTTTAAGAACATTCATGAATATTCAAAAATTTACTGACAAATATGGAAAATGCCAACAAATTACAAAGTTGCATTGTATAGAACTTAAAGCAAAACACATATACAGTACATTTGCCCAGCTTTGAATAAACAATACTTACACCTATTGCCGATATATCATAGAGATATTTCAGGGTGCTGATGACATTGCAGTTGAGTGCCCTTAAATATCCCATATACGTAATCTTGCAGTTACAACTTCCTTCCTTCCTTCCTTCCTTCCTTCCTTCCTTCCTTCCTTCCTTCCTTCCTTCCTTCCTTCCTTCCTTCCTTCCTTCCTTCCTTCCTTCCTTCCTTCCTTCCTTCCTTCCTTCCTTCCTTCCTTCCTTCCTTCCTTCCTTCCTTCCTTCCTTCCTTCCTTCCTTCCTTCCTTCCTTCCTTCCTTCCTTCCTTCCTTCCTTCCTTCCTTCCTTCCTTCCTTCCTTCCTTCCTTCCTTCCTTCCTTCCTTCCTTCCTTCCTTCCTTCCTTCCTTCCTTCCTTCCTTCCTTCCTTCCTTCCTTCCTTCCTTCCTTCCTTCCTTCCTTCCTTCCTTCCTTCCTTCCTTCCTTCCTTCCTTCCTTCCTTCCTTCCTTCCTTCCTTCCTTCCTTCCTTCCTTCCTTCCTTCCTTCCTTCCTTCCTTCCTTCCTTCCTTCCTTCCTTCCTTCCTTCCTTCCTTCCTTCCTTCCTTCCTTCCTTCCTTCCTTCCTTCCTTCCTTCCTTCCTTCCTTCCTTCCTTCCTTCCTTCCTTCCTTCCTTCCTTCCTTCCTTCCTTCCTTCCTTCCTTCCTTCCTTCCTTCCTTCCTTCCTTCCTTCCTTCCTTCCTTCCTTCCTTCCTTCCTTCCTTCCTTCCTTCCTTCCTTCCTTCCTTCCTTCCTTCCTTCCTTCCTTCCTTCCTTCCTTCCTTCCTTCCTTCCTTCCTTCCTTCCTTCCTTCCTTCCTTCCTTCCTTCCTTCCTTCCTTCCTTCCTTCCTTCCTTCCTTCCTTCCTTCCTTCCTTCCTTCCTTCCTTCCTTCCTTCCTTCCTTCCTTCCTTCCTTCCTTCCTTCCTTCCTTCCTTCCTTCCTTCCTTCCTTCCTTCCTTCCTTCCTTCCTTCCTGCCTGCCTGCCTGCCTGCCTCCCTCCCTCCCTCCCTCCCTCCCTCCCTCCCTCCCTCCCTCCCTCCCTCCCTCCCTCCCTCCCTCCCTCCCTCCCTCCCTCCCTCCCGCCCTCCCTCCCTCCCTCCCTACCTCCCTCCCTCCCTTCATTCCTTCCTTCCTTCCTCCCTCCCTCCCCCTCCCCCTCACTTCCTCCCTTCCTCCCTTCCTCCCTTCCTTCCTGCCTGCCTGCCTCCCTCCCTCCCTTCCTCCCTTCATCCCTTCCTCCCTTTCTCCCTACCTCCCTCGCTCCCTCCCTTCCCCCGTTCCCCCCTTCCTCCCTTCCTTCCTTCCTTCGCTGCTCATCTTGAAGTTCATTCCCAGTTTTACTCCTCACAGCTTCATGTTGGTCCGCGACGCTATTCAGGTGTCGCTTGTCCTCTGCTTCACTGCCTACTGTCGCTGCTTGGCTCTGCTGCTCATTAGTGCTGGTTTTGAATGCCTGGAGGAGTTTGGCCTGTCATGCAGAAATAGGGCCTTCACCAGCTCCTGAAGCCAAGTCTGGTACTGGATGCAAAGCATCAGCAACTGCAATCTTTCTCTTTGTCTTCGTTTCCTTGCATTTGATGCATAATTCTCTCTTTCTGGGAAGATGAGGTATATATACAAGTATTTTCTTTCGATTATGACTGAGATATTCTGTAGCTGGCTGTCTGCTCATCACTAACCGATACCTCAGATAGGGAGTGATTTTACGCCTCACTAAGCTTGGGATTCTATCATCCCTTTCATTGTGTTACTCTTCTCTCTTGACTTCCCTGAATTAGCATACTGTGACTTGAACTCGTGCTTATTCATCCGTACAACTCTTCTTTATGTGCATGCAAGTCTGCTGAGGAGTTCATATGATCGATTTCTTCCTTCTGATGCAAGTCTTTGCAATTTCAAATGGTATGATCAGTATTTGTTACTGGTTCCTGCATATTCTCACAACTGTCTTTCAACCTCTTTTGTAATTATCCTTATGTCCGGAGAACCTTATTAAATATTATAGATTTCTGCATTCTATTACAACAAGCCGCACGAACTTTCGAATTTCTCTCAGCAAACTTTATGCCAACTTACTCTTTTGTTCTGCAAATATTCTGGCTCCTCCCGAATCTCGAGGTCCGATGAGTCATCATGCCTAGTTCCACGATCTTCTGTACTTCCATTGGCTACTGTTCATGCATGAGCTTACCTATCACTAATTAGTATCGTTTTATACTGGTATTATGACAAATATTAGCTAGCCTCGTAAGTAATGCTGTTTTTTTTTATTTTGAAAATTGTATGGGTTTCTTTGATTTGACAATGCTATTTACAGGACGCTATGGCTAGTGTTGCGTACATTGTGAGCATGTAGTGGACTTCATTTGTTAATAAACAATCACAAAATGAAGATAACGAAGTTTGAACTAAGAGTTCTTCTAAAACACTATGGAAACAAGATTATAAGGCCGCTGCTGCAGCTTGAAGAATATGTGAAGTGAAAGGAGAGGGTGTGGTTAGTGAGCGTGTGGCACAACGATGGTTCCAACGTTTCAACAATGGAGACGAAGACACTAAAGATTAACCACGTTCTGGAAGACCTAAAGTATGGAATATTGAGGATACACGCCAAGTTTTGCGAGAAAATCCGCAAAAAAAGTATCCTAGGCTTTCAGAAAAACTTGGTGCATCAAAAGATACCATACATTGCAAAATTAAGACGCTTGGAAAATCATACAGAAGCTGTAGATGTATACCTCACGAACGGCTACGTCAACGGGCTGAATGTAGAGTGGATATCTGCCGTCAGCTTATCCGTAGCTAACATGGATTTGTCAGGAGAATTGTCACTTGTGATGAAAAATGGTTATATTACCGAAACCCTGATGCCTCGAAACAGTGGCTTGATCCCCTCCAACCTGCCAAACTCATCATTAAAAAAATAAGTTTGGTCCCAAAGTAATGTTGTGTGTTTGGTAGAATTCTAAAGCTGTGATTCACTGGGAGTTTGTTCCAAACGGGTGGGCGATTGATGCGGATCTTTACTCTCAACAACTGGAACGAGTTCATGAAAATTTTTAGACGGAGATACCCAACATCAGTTAACCGAAATAGAGTATCACTGAGTTACTCTAGATAACATAGAGTTGCAACAGTACAATGCACCACCCCATACTGCACGGACCATAGATTTTTCCGGATCATGGAAAAAATATAGGAATTGGGAGGTATCGCACTGCTACCACAGCCAACATATAGTCCTGACCTCGCACAATCAGATTATAATCTTTTTCAATTCTTGGTTCATTTTCTACGTGGAAGAAATTTTGACAATATTGAAGCACTACAAGTGGGTGTCACCGAATTCTTCGCATCAAAAACCAGAGACTGATGCCATCGTGGTATAATAAACCTCGCTGAACGATGGTTCAAGACCATAGAATCTAATGGTCTATGCTTTGAAAATTACTGAATTGCTTGTCAGAACACGTTTGAAATAACTGTTTTTCTTAAAAAACGACATTACTTATGAGAGAGTATCTATAACATACACACAAGAATATGTTACATCTTACTCCATGTTCACTAGTAATTTACCCTTCTTAGTTCCAGTAAATGCCGGAAAAATTTCTCGAAATAATTCCGAGTTTGGAATGGGAGCGGCGGCAACTCCGATAAAGGATAAGTCGAGCTATATTCATCAATTGACTTCGGATTTTTAGGTCTTTAAAATATAGCTAGGGGCCTAAAATAGGTTTTATAATGAAAGAAATAGTCTTAAAAATAGGCTTTCAAAATAATGTTCTTTAAAAACGTGTCTGAAATGGGGAATTCTGCTTCTAGAATTTAATCATTTAAAACGCTCCCTCCGATAGATCCACTGCTTCTAGAATTAAAAGGACACATATTTAACTATAGGTAGTTGTACATGAATTTAAGCAAAGAAATGTGAGTTTTGAACAATTAAGTACACAAACAAGTCAAACAAAATTAACAATTTTTACAAATCCTTGTCCATTAATGTCCGTAATTATTAGCTTCACAACAAATTACTAATAATTTTCCTAGATTTCCAACCAACACGCAATGCTATCTATCACTCAACACTAATTTTTAAGTTGAAAATAACGCTCCACATCCACCGAAGTAACAGGTGCGTATTTCAACTTAAGATGGACGGTTACACATCCGTACTGTTTACTTCTAGGATATCTGAGGCACTACCAGGTTCTTCAACCCTACATTCCTCTGCAGAACTTATCCCGTACTTTATCTCCAATAGAACCAGGAACAGTTTTGATCCTTTCTTGCATAGTATCAAATATTTGCATTTGTTCATACAGAGGGTTTCCCGCTGCTTCAAGTGATGCAATAACGTGCACCAGGAAGGTGAAGTGCGACTTTAAAAATACCAAATACGTCTTTAAGACCAGAATCTTCCAACACTCGCTTTGCAGACACAATGCACGCAGACACGTCTTCTACACTTGAAACAACGTCTTTCACTTCACTAAAGTGATCGTTGTAATATTCTGCAGCTTCGAGCCATGTTTTCCAGATTTGGGAGGCAGAGGAATTTTGGGTAGCTTCTCGCGGAAAATGTGTACCCTTGTTGCCGCCTTGATGAAAACCTTTTTACTGTAGAAATCAATTTGTTGACATTTGGGCACTGTTGTCTGGTATGTTAACTCCATGTGCATGACAAGTAATGTAAGTGGCGGAAAGGTAACAAACTTAAAGCAACTGCACTGCAGCCATGTATGAAATGTGTATTAGTAGTATTTTATTCTCATCAAGACTATTTGGGTACATAGCTTGAGACCATCATTAACCAATTTCACTATCGTTTGAGAGTTCGCCTCTGGCCAGTTGTCTGCAACAGATCAAATGTGCTACTGTGGAAGTATAAGAATTCAACTTCCCAACAATTAAATGTGCTATGTAGCGCCACATAGTTTCATCTACTGATAGCCAGTCGTATGTGAGTTGCCCATGTCCAAGCGAATTCTGCTCAAAGCCTCTACATATGTATCGTCAACATAACTTTGCCTTGTGGTGGATTCTGAGAGAGTATTTCTGTGGCAGTATTTATCTAAGAAGCCTTTGAAACATGGATTTTCCGGTGAATTAAATGGGATATTTGCTGCGACAATTGCTCGGCATAAATCTTAATGAAATTCATTTTTGTTTGAGGAATGGTTTACTGTCAGGGTTAACAGAGCGTTTCAGTTTTCTTTTCTGTTAAGTGTTAATCTGATGTGCAGCTCATTGTACATGTTGAGTTAAGTGCGACTTTTTGTTGCTGGTTACCAAAACACACGGAAGAAACAAGTGTGGTAGGTAAATAAATCCATATCTTTTACTAATTGCAATTTTATTGAATTTCCAGCAAAATTTTAGTTATATAAATTCAAAATTTAATTTTCTGAAACAGGCTCTTCAACACGCCTGCGCCAAAGCATATCAAACTGTTATTTTACGTAAGAAGATAACGAACGTTATATCAATTTATATAGCAAACGGTCACTCAGTATAAGTTTAGAAGAAGGAAAACAAATATAATGTGTACATTTAATTTGCTCACTTGTTTGCTACATGCTTGACAGAATATTTTTTGTCCATCGGTGGTAAAGTCTGGAAACTCTTAAGCCACTGACGTATCAGCGAAGCCTTGAAGTTTTAATTTTCGGCATTGCACTCTCACTAAACGAACATTTTAAACACACAAGACCGAAAGTAAAATTTCCAGGGAGAGGGAAGATATGACTGACTGAAGATGCACCAGGTAGGAGGGTGGGAAGGTGTGCTTTCTCTTTTTCCAGGAACGGATTCAGTTATTGTGCACTGCAGCCATCGCTCCCAAGGTCATATAAGGGCAACCCCATGAAAGTTACATGTATAGTCTACTTACAAAATTAATACACACAAAATACGTTTTGGAATTCAAAACATATAGTTTTGGAAAACAAAATAAATAGAGTTTCTGAAAAAGAATTAATGTTTTAACCTTACAGAGATTAAATATGCATAATAAGTAAAATTAGGTTTTATTGTCAAAATAAGCATTTTAGGCGCTATTAAAACTAATTTTAGGTATGGTTTCGTATGAAACGTGTATTTGCAAGTTTTTATGAAGTTATTGTTTAAGGATTAAAAACGTTTTTACCTAAAATCCGAAGTCTATTCGTCAGTGGTCGGTCGACCCACCACTTAAGTTTGTTTTAATTGGTTTGTTTATTTGATACCAATAGTGCCAAGAAGCAGGCGCCTTATTATTTCCCTCTCCCCTCCTTTATATCGTATCAACAGTAACTCCGCAGATGTAGCCTCCATTAGCCACTTTAAGAACAATATATCTTTTCCAGTAACGAACTAGGGCATATGTCTTCAAGAGCTGATTCTGAAGATTAATATTTTAGGTAATAATGCATTAGCTAGCTGAATGCCGAAACCTCTTTGTGCAAAAAAACTTATTGTAATGATATGATTATGTAATATTATGTCGTAATATTGTGTTTAAGAAAGATTAGTTAAAAACACTGTGTATAATAAAATCTGGATTTTAACATTCGCCAGTCTTTTGTTATTGTTCTCAGTGACTGAGTTCTACCTTTGCTTTTACATGAAACATATCTTGTCACATGCGTGCTAAATATTATGTGATCATATCGTTTCTTGTGTACCTACAAAGTGATATGGCTCTCTTTAGGAATTAGGCATATCCTGAATAATAATTATATTACTCATTATTCAATGTGAATTAACATTGGAGGACGTAAATTAAAAAAAAAATGCTACCCATTGCTATCCACATACAACTGCTTGATATTGTCGCCGATCATATTGATTGATTGGAGCCGCCGCAAAGCCAGAGCAGTACATGTGGGCAAGAACGTAAGAGATAGTGGCACGCAAGAGTTAGACGCTTGCCGAGAGAGAGAGGAAGAAAAAAGAAAAGAGACAGGCTCTGGAATGTTCCGTCTTTCTCTTGCCGCCGCGATTTTTCTCGGTAGTTCTACTGCATTCTAGAACAATGACTGGGAAATATAAATAGCGGCAGAGTGTGGGAGTTGCAGTTATGTGAGTTGTGCGAGGGTTATTAAATTGTGACGCAATTAATTATTTTATTTGTTTACGTGTGGCGGGAGTAACGAGACGACCTTGAGGACTACTGTTTGTCAATGTTACGTCATTTTTCTTGTGTATCAACCACAACTAAGGAGATCTACTAGATTAAGACAAAGAAGACAAGTAGAGCAGGAGGAGGAACATCATCTACGTTCCCAATAACCAGTCAGGATCAGGACGATTGAGAATTAACAGACGAAAGCAACTGGATTTTCACGGGCAGGATTGAAGCAGGCAGCAGGGGGAGGATGGTCCAGTTAGACGAGAAAAAAGATATTTCAAATTAATAAAGGTAAGGAATGAACAAACGACGAAATGATGAGCTGCTCCTTTTCCTGATGTCAAATCAAGTAACTTGTTGAGGAAGGGTGTGGATACCAGGCTAAAATTGTAAACCTTATATAGTGTAGTACCAACAGTCTAATTATTATTCAGTAGAAACAAATATGTGATGATAGTTTAATTTAGATTGAATTGTTAAATGTCTTTTGTTAGAGGACTGTTGAACAGAAATAGGATTAGATTTTATTGTAAGCTACTGGAAACAGAGCAGTGGATTAGTTTAGATAGGTAGTTAAGTTTCATAATATAATCTGTATCTGCAAAAATTGGATGTATTTAATAAAGTATAAAAATGAGAAATAAAATAAGTGGATATTATGCCTTGGTTCAGAAACTAGATACCAAGGCATAGTAATGCAGATTTTTTTTTATTGTTGCAAGGGTTGTACAAGGCTTCTGTTTACTGCAATAAAGAGTGTTTTAAATTTCTGCAAACAAGATTTTTTTTTTGCTTCTACCAACCCACGAAGTCACAATATTTACTTGTGATCTTTTGTTTTAATAATACTCTACAGAGGTATTTCTTAGACGTGGCTTGTGACGTAATGTTGCGCAGTAGTTTATGGTCGAGTCCACTTGTTTATTTGTAAGAAAAAGGGTGTCAGGTTAGTCATCTTGCCATTTAACTCACTAGCTTTTTCAGCAATCTACTAGTGAAAGCAGAGATCTTACCCTCGTTGATTCACATGACGTTACTCGCGCACATCCGAGCAAGGTCATGTGCTACGTCTAAAAGATTCATTTGCTTATACTTATTCATCAGTACAAAAAATTTTACTCTTTAGATCCCCTTCCATTCCGTCATTAGTAATTCTCTATTGCCGTGCTCATGCACTACGGGGATTTAGTGTGTTTGTATATGACAAGATTGTATGAGTTAGTGGTATTTCGCGGTCCTTAAGCCCGTCTTCGGCAACATTACTAAAAGTTGTAGTCTTGAACATTACATATATGCATCCACACAATGTGTATTAACTATTGAATTGTTAATAGTTATATTCATATAACTTCAACTCTACCATTCAACTTACAAAATATTATATGATGACCAAATCAAAAAGTAACAGGCACTATTATGACAAAATAGCTATTACAAATGAAGCAAAGAAAGCAACGGAATTTCAAAATCAAGCAGCAGTAGTAAGTATTATGTACACCCTTAAGAGTAAAAACAAATTAATCCTCATTCATAACATTAAAAGCACCATGTTCTATTTTCTATCCCAGGATTGCCTTTAAACATGCTTTGTTACATAAGCTGGTATAATCCTTCAGTTATCGTGTTGATCCAAGATGCGGGATATCTTGCATTATATGCTGTTAGACGTTACACAAAGAACGTTGGCAGTATATTTCTTCTCATAGCACAATATAAATCAGTTAAGTAAATTCAGGTAGGTGAAACAAGTGATATTCGTCATTCTTGATGCTTGAAAGAGTTTTCTCCAACCCTATTAAATCTCATTTGTATAGAAGAATTAATTACATGCTAGCTGGCTTGGTTGATTTTATTTGCATAAGCTTCAGGGGTGACTAGTCCTTTGACTAAGTAGGTTGGTTCCAACAAATAAATTACATCTGCAACAACTGGCTACCAGTTAGGTGTGTATTCTAGGATACTATAGGGATAAAAGAAACTCATTAATCTGTTTTTATAATCACAGCAGTGTGAGGCAATTTGCGCACTATGTAGAAACTAAATAAAAGTGGATGGCTCAATTGGTTAGGCGTTGGCCTACTTATCCCAAATCACCTGACCCACACCGATGTTTTTAAATACACTTAAAAGCGACAAGTTCCCAATTAAATAGTTAACTGACACGATTAGATTAGATTGATTTGCGTTCACGTGCAGCCACAAAGGACTGTGAACATTGAACTTCACCAGAGGTATACTGTTTATTAGCATATATACTTGAAAATTTAACATAAGAGACACTTTATATACAAGCAATATGAAAAGCAATATGGAAAAACAAGGCAAGATTACTTGATTACTTTCAATTGGCTTTGCCAGTACGTCTCAACATTTTTGCAATGGATACCATTTATTGTCATTTCTTCAATACATATACATTAAAATAGCTTTTGTAACAGGCATCAGACTTATTGGTAATGATTTGTTATTGGAACAGTTATATTTTACTTACAGAGCTACATATGCACTATCAGGATACTAAATTTATCATTCAGATAATCTTGCACAGAATAATAATATATAATGTAATAACAAAGGTTATATTATTTTGAATATTTTGTTTAAGTAACGTAGAGAGTCAATTCAATCTACTGATGAATCAGAACGAAAGCTGGCTTAAATGTTAGTTTCCCAATTTCCCGCAGCTTCCCTCTCGTTTGTGATCGAGCAGGACTATCTGGAATACGGACCTGACACTGGCTTTCAAAATGGAGGCCGAAATTGGTGCAAAATGCGTACAAACAACTCTTGGCCACAAACTATGATTTTGATGCAGTAAAATACAAATGTGGTGTAATAACAGACTATTATGTTTATTCTAAATACCAAACATGTTAAAAGTGAGACATAGTGATCAATGAGCAAGTGACTATATAACCTTAACCATTCTAGAAGGTCCTGAATCGAGTAGCTACGTTTGTGATCAGCCGACAGATACCTTTTAAATGTAGAATTAAAATATAGAATCATTACAACTAGGAGTGCCAGCAGCAGAAGACATATTTCTGAGATTCATTATATTTAAAAAGGAACTGAATAAATGATGCATACATCGTTTAAAACAGGCATTTTGGGTAACAAATTTGGTATAGAATTATTTAAATTTGCAATTTATAATATTTGCGATACTCAGAAGAATTTTATGAACGCCACATTGTTTTATTCGAGATGGTTAGAGATATAATTATTGCTGGATAAACCGTTGCGATTTCATAACTTTTAAGATTTTTTGGTACCTAAGATATTCTATAAACTGCATAATTTTGCAGTTTGTAAACTTTAACATGTTATTAACTGTAAGCTTCAATGTTAGGATGAACGTAGTTTGTTTGGTCAATATCTGTTAGTCCACAATCACTCGTTTAAAGAAGAAAAGTTAACAGATTTGCTCCTGTCCAATTGGACAACAATAATAATTGTTTATCATTTTGGTTATATATAAGTAGTATGCTTTAGGTGCTCATTTGGAAATAAAAAGTACATCTTGGAACATGGATACACTGCTTAGTTGATGTACGTGTTCTACCAGCTGGAA
This sequence comes from Mantis religiosa, assembly GCA_030765055.1. Taxonomy (NCBI): domain Eukaryota; kingdom Metazoa; phylum Arthropoda; class Insecta; order Mantodea; family Mantidae; genus Mantis; species Mantis religiosa. The sequence continues at coordinate 130,451,253 of CM060951.1, forward strand.
GCTAGATATGTAAAGCCGGCTGGCTGTTATTTGCAAGCAGACTTTCTAAGCTTTAAATGCTGTTTTTACCAGAAGCCTCGTAAATTACAGTTGATATTGTATTTTTATTTAAATTTACACTCTCACGCGAACATTGCGATTAATAATAACGACCGGCTCGAAATAGATGTACTATCTGGTTCTGATTTGAAGTTGTCTTGAATCATTTATTTAAACTGGATGCAACAGAAGTGATTTTGACACAAATGCTGTTTTAAATTGTAAGCTAAACTTAAAAATACTATTGTTTTGTTACATTTGTGGAGTATTTGGCATTCTAAGCCCAATAATAATATTTATGCCATATTTTCACATATGCTGAATTATAAACAATTAAGTTATAGTTGTAAAGTTTCACGCGTGGGAGTGTTTAAAATACAACGAATGTTATCACTTTGAAAGTCGAAATAGATATGAAAAGTTAAGATCCACGACCAGATTCGAACTCTAGATGTTTATTCTCCTATTTTAGAACGATCTCCGATCAGATACTGATTTAATATTCTTAACATACTGGTTATGTAGCAGTTAACGAAAGCAAATAATATGGAAAGTCAGTCTACAAATCTCCTTGCACTGGTCACCACTGACAGCAGGAAGCCAAGATTTCATTATAAGTTTAATGTATGTTCAGGAGCTCTTATTAAGCCGAAGCCTACGGGTTTTCTTTTTGTGAAGCTACCGTGTGACGCAGATGAATGCGAAGAACTTTCGGTAAAGCCTGAACTTATTTTTCTTTTCTTTAGTAACTGCCGTGGGACAGCTGGCTCAACAAAGGAATACTGACCACAGAAGATCCTTGAAATTTTATACTTGTAATAAAATGGAGCTGTCATTACGCACTTGAGATGTGTAAAAACTCGTTTTCTTATTAAAGAGAAGGGATATTAAATGGGTTAATGTGCACGTTATCAAGCCGTAACAACGCAGAAACGTTCATTGATTACGATATAAATATTAATTCAGAAAGTCCAAATGAATTGCTTGATGGCTGATTTATGTAAATTGCCTTGATGATAAGTGTTTTGGGATACCTATTGTCGGAGGCAAGATTTTGTGGTGACAATTATTTATAAAGTTCGCATTAATCATTTTAATTGGTGGTGTTTTTTGGTGAATATTTTACCATAAATTCGCATTAATTTCGCACAAATTTTCGGGGAGAATTAATGAGTAATGACATGGCTGAAATGAAAAGTAACAGGTAACTAGAGTAACAACTGTTAAAATCCCTTTTTTCCAAATTAAAATATTTGATTTGAAATCAGCAGACAGTAGGTAACATGAATAAAATCAAATATCAGATATTAGACATCGCCATACTGCAGCAAACAACATGTTATGATATGTTCGCTTTTCATACTTGTTCTTTTGTCTGTCACAATTAAGTTATATGTAGAGGAAAATCTCTCACTGTCAACGTTTGACATCGACAACCAAAGGGACTTTTCACTGAAATTGCAGTAAGAATCAGCTTTTGCCTTCAATGTCAAGAGTGCTGTTACTATATCTAATCTGTTATCGTTACCACCATGGCTTTGCTGTTCAACAATGTCACAAAGCTCTTTGTAACAAAGAAGTAGATCAGAATCACAAGTAATACCACTGGTTTTAAATGAATTTAGTTGTTTAAATGTTGCATTATATGATTTAAATTACCTATACTTGATTTAGTAACTAGCCTAGAAGGCTAAACAAATGGACTAAGCTTTTATGGTTATTACATCATCAGTTTCTTTTGCCATAATCGAGTTAAATTTATAACAGTCATACGGCAGCAAACTTTTTGGATTTTCTTCTACTGCTTCGCTAACACTGGGATCTATGATATGATCTACAAGTGCACTTAATCTGTTTCCAAGTCACCACTCTCTAATAGTTCACATTTGGCTCTCAGCGAGTTAATTTGGGATAAAATAAGATGAGCCACAGGCTTTTGTGTAGATCAAAATTCCAATATTGGATCTGTTATCAATCTGCAATTTTCAGAAACAAATTTTGCCTGTACCTTTACAATATTGCATCACTTGGCATTGCAGAAATGATCTTTTAACAAATTTTGCGCAGGAACTGAAAGATTTTCCCTTTTAGAAAAGAAATAGACAATTGCATCAAAATAGCTGGAAATGTAAACTACTGAATTAAACCAGCTAGACCAGCGTGTCAGTACAGGCAATGGGAACAGTTTTAGCTTATAAATCTGGGCGGTTTCCAGTGAGGTATTGTTTGTATCCATCATCTAAATTTCGGGCATTTCGGAACACATTCCTAAGCCCCGATGAACAATATTTCCATGTTAATGTAATGTCTGAGGGTAGCGTCCAAGAAGTACAATCTTCTCAGTACATCTTAGTCAGCATAATAGTTTTTTTTTTTTCTTTTTTTGCTGTGCACGGTGTGCTATCCAATAAATAACATTTCCAGTTAGGTTGCGACAAACAGTTCTCAGTATCACGGACCAACCCGGTGCTGAAGTGTAAGTTTATTGTTGCACCACTCAGTGCGCATGATTGGCTTTGTTAAGTGTTAAATTTTATCTTGCTTTCATTAAATTTGTAAACATTTTTTCATGACTTCTAGCTTCATACTATGAAGACATGAATGTTAAATTAAAGTTATACTCATGTAATTTATAATAAATGTAAATTTTTCTATGCAGACTAAAAATAATAGAAATTTTTTCATATATCGCTAAAAAATATATTATTCTCAAATAAAGGAAAATATCGCAAAAATTCGCTAAAAACAAAAACTCTTGCCTCTGACAATTATCATTTCAGTTTCCGGCACAGTAAGTCCTTCACGACCTTCATTTGAATGGATCGTCTCATATTTTTTCCTTTCTTCCTTATTTAGTCTTTAATGCATTGAGAGTGCAAAGGATTCTCACAGGTGTTTTGACAGCATAATAATAACAGAAAGCAGAAGCAAGCACGCACTTGGCATACTAACTTAAACACTTTTATTTAAAATGTGTGCGATATCTCCATAAAACAAACTTTGTCCACTTTATGGGAAAATGGTGGTGCACTGACTTGATGTTAACTGTTCGTCCATCTCATACAATAAATAATATTCAGTCGTCTGCAAAGGATAGTCTTGTGAAGAACAGAGTTAATTGTCAGTGATTAAAAGGGTCCTGAAAATCAATGGATTAAAAAACAAAGAATTAATTCCATGGTATATATTTACTCTTTTAAACAGGATTTCTGTAGTACATTTAATACAGACAAGGCTTAACTGTGATGTATAAAGAGGACCTTTCAGGCAAAAGAGTAAACTAATCACCACTTTATTATATTAAAATTCTACATAATTAGATCATGTTTTATGTAATCCTCAAAATTATATCTAAGAATATGAAACATGATAAAATTTGGTTTAGATAATATCCCAAATATTTTATGAGAATTATGTTTTCTTAATGTTATAAAAATATAGTGCACGAGACGGTCATTCAAGCCTGCTATGATATATTCTTTAGTAGTGCATTTTATTGTATCTGTGAGTGGCAACTATTGCATGTGCTAGACTCTTTTCATGACAATAATGACATTTCTGCTCATTGTTGAAAACTGTAGAAGTGAAAGGTGCTGCTCTTATAGCTCTCAGATATAACAATTATCTACAATAATATTTCACGCCACCTGAAACGAAGTCATGCTAGATGCGAGAGATTCTAACTTAAATATTTGGACTCAGAGATGATTTGATTGTTGTGAGATGTGTGCCAAAGAAAAATAAGAGTTTTATGCTACCAATGCACCATAACACTAAAATGGATGAAACTAACAGAAAGAAAAAAAGGAGCGATGTGTCCATTTTACCTTATAACAAGTAAAATTAGATGTGCATTCTCTTGATCAGAAAGTACATATCTACACCTGTATAAAACCACATAAGTTGACCGTTTATTTGATTGGCTAATTTAATGAATGTTGCAGCTGGTACAATACTTTATGTTCATTCAGAAATCAGCATCACAATCTTCCCAATGTCACAATGGAAAATCACAAAAAGAAGAATTTGCTTGATAGAACTGATCCTAGAAACTTATTTGTCCGCATATGTCCAGAGTCAACTGTCCAAATTTACAAAGAAACATGCTACAAACAATGGCCATAGGTGGTGAAAAAAATGCCAGGAAATGAATAGCATCTGACCAAGGAAAACACTTGTCCACATCAATTGGAAAGGAAATTTGCTGATTTTTTCAAAATACTCTATAAAAGCTATAATATTTATGCAATGAGAATGAAGGTATTTAGCACCTCGATCTATTGAATATCTTTGATATCTATATCCCCGGGGGATATAGAGAGTGGCTGTTACTAAAAGACACGATAGCAGGTTCTTGCAGTTTTCAGATATGCACTCTCCGGTAGCAACACTTACAAGCGGCTGCTCTCCGCAGGCTTACACATTCCAATTTCACGTAGATCACTGCTGATCCGAAGGACGAAGATTTACGCAGAGTATTTTTCTCTGCTACGTAACGCCGAGACTTAAAACCCGAAACAGCCATACAAGTGAAGTGAAAGGAAAAGTGGAGTGAAATGGAGGGACAAAGTATTCAGAGGATATAGTTAACCTCCCCAGCATTCATAGCTACTCGGGCAAACCACCGTAGAAAACGATGAGCCAGGAAGGTTGGCCGGGCAGGTCTTTACCCACAACGTTCAAAATGTTATTGTACTTTATTTAGATAAAATGCTGTTCAGCTTGGCTTTCGTTGGGTCCAAACAAAATACAGTTTGCAGTCGTTTTGTATTCGGATAAATATATTATGCAGACTGACTTTCCTTGTATCTTATTAATGAAAGTACAATTTCCAATTTTACATAAAGAGTAGATTAAGTTATTATGCGAACAAAAACATTAAAGCTCAAATATAACTTTTTGCCCGCTTCGGGTAGCGTGGTGGTAGTGTGTCTGCCTCACGCTCAAGGGGTCCCGAGTTCGAATCTCGGTCACGGTGAGTTACCTGGATAAGGTTTTTCCGGGGTTTTCCCTTATCCTCTAAGCTCTATGGACCCTGGGCTCATTTGAGCATCATTTTACCCATTACATTCATCGTCCGATATGACTTAACGTTGGAGGACGTAAATTACAAAAAAAAAAAAAAAAAAAAAAACTTTATTTAATTTAAATTAATTTCTAAAGCTCTCCTTTAATGTGTAAATTAGTTTAAACAAACTACAGACAAATATGCTTTATAAGACTGCATTCTCTCCATTATCAATTAATTTTTCACAGTAAACTTACTTAATAAAGCTGAGAAACTAAGACTATTTATTGAATTTCCAACACGCCTTTCCGAGGCGCCCGTTATGCATTTTTAAAAATATGATTAGTTTTTTTTCTGCCTTTCTTATCTGATTACTTTGCTCCATTTATTGGTACTCAAACAGTCACGGCTAATGCAGCACTCCCTGCGCTGAGCACTTCAACAGGTGCGGCCATTGGATGCTATGAATTGTCTATCACCAGTATCATGTATCCGAGGGTTAACATAGTTTTGAGACCTCATTTCGTTTAAAATGAATTAAAATGGTTCTTGTGGCAAACATTGGAACATTTAGAGCATAATTGTGTCAATGGCATAAAAATTGGACAAGAATCTTTTTGGCTACAGGGGATATATTACACTGTCGTAAAAAAATATTTTGAAATGTAATCCTATATCAGTACAATAAAAGTTTAATGTTTATATCAAATAAAAATTAATGTAAAACTATAGATGATATTTTTATATTATATCAGTAATTGAATATTTTAACTTATGCAGGATGAGTATACTAAATGAATACAACTAATATTCAAGGCCATTAAACCGAAAAAGATGGATAAGGTGTTTCGTCTCTAAATGCTCTATTAGCATACATTTGCTTTCTTACTTGCTTTAAAGCCTTTCCCACTTCCTAGCAGTTGCCTTTTAATCGCGTCTCCAACCATGACGGTCTGGACTGGGAAACGTAGCAGTTAAAGTTTTAAAAGATGGGGTTGCCGGCTCTAAGCTTAACCCGATCCTTTCCTTTTCAAATAAAAGCAATAACAGCCCAACTGCTGCAACAACAAAGAAATAATCGGTATATGCGGATGTCTATTGCGTTCATCACCGTGGAACTTGAAAGTTTCCCATCAGCCTACGTGGCTTAAGAAAGGTTCATTACAGTTTACTTTTGGTTGTTTACTAATTGGTCAAGAGATCCGGAGTTCAATTCCCAACTGTAACTGGGGAAGGTTTCATGATGCTTGTATTCCTGCTCAAGCAGCAAAGATAAAATATGTTCCAATGTCTTTATGGTGCGGAACTAACAGAAATGAACGCGGCTAACGAAAACATCGCCGAGAAGGTGGAAGAAATGAAGGTCGAATTAACAACGTAAACAGAGGTGGCAAATAACAACCTGGCCGCAAAGTTGGAGACGACAAATCACAATCTGACCGTGAAGATGGCAGAACTGACCACGGAAATGAAGGCTGCGATCGAGGCACTCGCCGAAATATTTGAAGAGCAATTGGCCGGCGTGAGTAATGACGTCACAGAGCTGGGCAAGCGGATGAGTCAAATGGACGAGCACATTAACGACCTAGAGGGAAAGGCCAACAGCAACACAAGGTCCCTGAACGCCATGGTGGAGGACATCGTCGGCAGGAAATTGAAGGACTTGAAGGCCGACGCGGCGGGACGCGACACAACATCTGCGCGCGCCAAACCTCCTAAATACGACAGTGCGACAACTTTCGAAGTCTTCCGCCACCAATTCGACGCAGTGGCCAAGCACAACAAATGGTCACCAGAGTAAGAGGCCACACAGTCAATAGCCAGCTTCCAGGGACGGGCCGCAGAGGTTCTGAACGCGGTCCAGACAGTGGTGACGCCCGAGGTCATCTGGGAGGCCTTGGAGAACCACTTTGGAAACCACCGCTTAGCCGCAGCGTACCGCAGCCAGCTGAAGTCAAGGACACGGCACCCAGGGGAAACGCTGTAGGAGTTCGCCCTCAATCTAGCAGCTGGTCAGTAAAGTCTTAGTCGACCTCCCACCAGAGTTCGTATCCCAGGAAGCCACCTACACCTTTGTTGACGGGGTACAAGTCACGGATATTCATCAGCGCCTAATGCCCGGCGACTACAAAACTATCCATGAGGTGCTAACGGCAGCATTAAGGATGGAGGCGGCCAACGTGACGGCTACCCCGACGTCATGAACCAGGAGTATCCGCTACACGGGAGACCGAAGACCAGTCGAGGGACGCCGGCGAAGACCTAGTGGCCTGTGTTGGGGGTGTGGCCAGCCGGGACACCTAGAGAAAGACTGCCGACACCAGGAAGAGCAGCCGGAAGAACGAGTAAGGCCCGGCGTGGCGAGGGGCAAATCGGCGGCGACTTCACCATCCCCTCGAATGACACTGCGTGCTGTCAGCCGGCGTATGCATGACAGCCTCATCGCGGACGGTTGGGTGAGATGGAAGCCGTGCCGCGTGCTGGTAGACACCGGAGCAGCCGTGACTATCATCAGACCTGACGTGGCCAAGGGTTTGCCGACGAGGAAGCCCAGCCGACCATAATAGCTTGTGACGGCATCGGGTGACACCTTGCCTGTGGAGGAGGCCCTACTGAAGTTGACCTAGGGACGGAGTGCCGTGCGTCTGTGGGTGTTCGTCGCGAAGGTGGCTGAGGAGATGATACTGAGATTGGATGCCCTCAGGAGCCACGAGACGACGGTCGACGTCGGCAGGGTGGTCCTGCGGCTCAATGGAGAAGAGGTGATACTCCGGCAACCCAACGAGCGCATTGGAATCTGCAGGGCGATCTTGAAGAAAGATGTGGCTCTCCCCGATGACGGCGCGATTGGAAGGCCAGCGAAAGAAGAACAAGATGCTGGACCAGAAGACGCCTGTGCATGGACTCTGTGTAGCCAGGACATTATTGCCATGCCGAGAGGAGCTGCCAGTTAGGCGGCTCAATCTGACGGACATCGATAACGACATCCAGGCCGTAACGGAGTTGGGGACGTGCGAGCCAGTGGTCAGCGTAACAGCAATCGACAAGATACAGGAACCGGTGCCGATGCAACAATTGGGGCCCTGGCTGGAAGGCTTATTGGAGAGTGCGGCCGATCACCTGACCGGAACAGCTGGAGAAGTTTGGACAACTGACGAGACTATACCAGCGCGTCTTCAGCCAAGGTAACACTGATTACAGCTGCACGGACAAAGTGCTTCACCGCATCGACACCGGAGACGCCCAACCTGTTCGGCAACCACCTAGATGCGTTCCGCTGGCAAAACAACCGATGCTACGGGAGATGCTAGATGACATGAAATGCAGGGGAGTGATTGAAGAGTTTGACAGCCCTTGGTGTTTCGCTGTAGTTCTGGTGACGAAGAACGGCGAGCTACGCTTGTGGGTGGACCACAGGAAGTTGAACGCTGTCACCAGGAAGGATTGCTTCCCCCTACCCCGAATTGACGACACCACGGACACGCTAGCTTGTGCACAGTGAGTTTCGACCCTGGACCTGAAGACGGGTTACTGGCAGGTAGCTCTGGACCCTAGAGACAAGGAGAAGACCGCATTCTCGACAGGCCAAGGGCTTTGGCAGTTCACAGTTATGCCCTTTGGCTTCTGCAACGCACCAGCCACCTTCCAACGCCCAATGGAATCAGTGATGAGAGGGCTGACTTATGACGCCTTCCTGCTACACCTGGACGACATCATCATCGTCGGCAAGACTTTCGAAGACCATCTCGAGAATCTGAGTAAGGTTCTACAGAGACTGCAGGCGACCAACTTGAAGTTAAACGCAAAGAAGTGCCAGCTTTTCCACAAGGAACTCAAGTACCTGCCCAAAATAGTCTCACCAACCGGAGTGGCCACATACTCGGAGAAGACACGGGCTGTGAGAGATTGGCCTCGGCCAAAGGACAAGAGAGAATTGCGCAGTTTCCTGGGGTTGTGCAGCTATTACCACCGTTTCACAAAGGGCTTCTCCAACATCGGCAAGCCCCTAACCCACCTGACGGAAAAACACAGGCCATATGTGTAGACGGAGGACGCCGAAGTCGCTTTCCAGGAGCTGAAGAAGACAATTTGCAGTGCTCCTATTTTGGGATTCCCACAACCAGGCGGCACCTTCCTTGTGGACACCGACGCCAGCTACCATTGCATTGGAGGCTTCCTATCGCAAGTTCAGGACGGCCACGAGTGGGTGATAGCTTACTACAGCAAGACACTATCCAAGGCAGCGAAGAACTACTGCGTCAACGGCGAGAATTACTGGCGATAGTAAAGACCTTGGAGCACTTCCACAAGTACCTGTATGGTCAGCCATTCCACCTGTGGACTGACCACTCCGCCCTATCCTGGCTATTCAGCTTTAAAAACCTGGTAGGCCAGACAGCACGTTGGGTCCAGAGGCTGCAGGAGTACGACTTCACCTCTGAACTTCGTAGAGGGAAGAGCCTGGTAACGCAGACGCCATGTTCCGAAGAGTGCGGCCAGTGCACAAGAGTGGAAGAGAAGGAGCGTGCCGCAGCAGTCCGAGTGGTCACGGCAGTGCCTGCGGATGGCTGGGATAGTGCAGGCCTGAGGAGGGAGTAGCTGGCGGACGCAGACTTGGGACCACTCTTGAGAGAATTGGAGGCAGGGACAAGACCGACCTGGGAGGACATCGCATCAAGGAGCGCCACATACAAGTCCTATTGGGCCCATTGGGACTCACTGAAGATCAGAGGAGGCATGCTGTTCCGGTTATGGGGATCACTGAATGGGAAGACACAGAGGGAGCAGGTGGTAGTTTCCCGAAGTAAGGTTCCGGAAGTCTTGGAGGAAGTGCACGCCAGCACTTCAGGAGGACTCCTGGGAGCAAACCGGACGATTGACAAACTCCGATAGCTCTATTACTGGCTGAGGCTCCGAGCTGACGCTGAGAGATGGTGCCGTCAATGTCACGTGTGCGCGGCGAGTCGCGGCCCCCAGAATAGGAGCTGGGGTCGCATGCAGCAGTACAACGTCAGAGCGCCATTCGAATGGATCGCCGTCGACATAGCCGGATCTTCCCAGGGTCCGAACGAGGCAACAAATACCTAATGGTGGTCGTGGACTACTTCACCAAGTGACCGTAGGTGTATGCCATCCCGAACCAGCAGGCGAAGATGATCAGAGACTGTTTCTTGGAGCAAGTGTTCTGGCGATTTGGGGTGCCTTTAGAGCTTCACAGCGACCAGGGTACCAATTTTGAGTCCAATCTAATGAAGGAAGTACTGGAAAGTCTTGGGGTGAACAAGACCCGCACAACACCCCTACATCCATAGTCGGACGGCATGGTCGAAAGGTACATCAAGACCTTAGAAGAACATCTGAGGAAGGTCTTGGCCAGCTATCAGCTAGGCTGGGACGTCAAGGTGCCACTGTTCTTGCTGGCCTACCACTCGTCAAGACACGACACCACTGGGATGACGCCAGCCAGCTTAATTTTCGGCCGAAAATTACGCCTCCCTTGTGACCTGGCTTTTGGAAGCCCCCCTGAGGCAAAACAGCCGGCAACCGAGTGTGTGGAGAACCTCGTGGACCATCTGCACGACATGCATGAGATAGCTCGTCAGAACATCCAGAAGGTGAGCTAACGCATGAAGACTCGAGACGACAGGCAAGCCAACAGCCAAGGGTTCCAGAAAGGTGACCTGATGTGATTGTACCGTCCTACACGGACCAAGGGGCGCTGCCCGAAGCTTCAACAGCCATGGCAAGGACCGTACCGGGTGGTGAAGAGGATTAACGACGTGGTCTACCGCATCCAGAAGGTTCCCCGAGGGAAGATGTTAGTGGTACACTTGGATCGTCTGGCCCGCTACGATGGTGCTGTTCGGGACGACCAGCCTTGAGGTGGGAGCAGTGTCGCGGACTCATTATTTACGATAGGCGGCGACGCTAATTAAAGGTTCGGCGCAGATTGATAACAGACGGATAGTGTATCACGGAGATAAAGAGCTTGTATAAGCAGATAAACATAGCGCTGAGATGAAAGGCATGCCAAAGCAGATAAAGTTAGAACATTCTGGTAACATCTTGACTGATGGAGAGTGTTCGGTTTCTTGATTGTTCGGGAACAGTCTGGAATTATCAGTGGAGGTATTTAAGGAATCGACGACTCGTCAATGGTAAGTCGTAAACAGATGTTGTAACAGGAGTATTGTAAACAGGGAAGTTGAGTAAGCCCTTTGTTGTGGTCATCGACCTTGGTAGACTGTCACTGTGTATGTGACGTAATTCTGCTTCTTTGAAAATTGAAGAGTGTATTTCTACGGAAATAAAGAACATTTTGAATTTCTGCAGATTGGACTTTTAATTTTACGAAGCCACAAAATCACATTATGTATATGCGTACGCTTTCAAGGCCAGCATTGATCCAATAGAACACATCCAATTGAACCGTCATCCAGACAATGAATTTTCATCGGACGTTTCGCTCAAATGTTTACCTTTTGATTAGGTCAGTAGAACCAAGCATCCTTGCACAGGTAGGTGACAACACAACTGTGTCACCTAGAGTTCTGTACGTTGCGCTATGTATCGCATGACCCAGGCGCCTCTGTTTTTCTAGCGCGCGCGCTCTCTCTGTCTCTCTCTCTCTCTCTCTCTCTCTCTCTCTCTCTCTCTCTCTCTCTCTCTCTCTCTCTCTCTCTCTTTATATTAGATATTTATTATTCACATAAAATATATATTCTCTTCATGTTAATCGTAATAAACGAGTAAAAGCGGTTCTTTTCCCTCGTTCAGCCCTTAATATAAAACGTTGATTTTCTTAAAAACTGAAGTGATATAAAAAGTATATTTTAAAAATATCTATTAGATTAACCATTACATCTCAGAAAAACATACACATATAACAATTAATGTTTCCAAAACGACTAATGTTTAAGAAAAATTAGTTTTAAGGGCTTCATACTTTTACAATAACTTTGTCCCTTTGTCTTATGGTTTTCAACTTATATAAAATTCAACTAGAATGCAGAGTGTTTCACGAATTGTTTATAATAACAATATCTAAGACCACATGGCATTTACTTAAACTAGTTTAGCTATTCTCGAGTAAATTGAAACGTAGCAATACTTTTTATTTTAAAAGGGTTTTCTGAAAGGGGAAAATTTCATGAGAATCTTCGCCTTAGATCCCTGAAATATCTGTAAAGTTTAGTATTTTTCCGACCCTGTTTAAACACTTAGGCGCGAATACTTAAAGCTTTTCGGACCAATAGTTTTATACATATAGTATATTATTCCTCAGATACAGGGAATCCCAACGGCTGTTATCGATGAAGACTCGATATAGGATGTTTGCAAGAGCAAAAATATCCCTCTACCGGTCATAGAATTTTAAATTAAATAAAAACCCACGAAAATCAATTACCAAGGAAGCTGTTAACAAATGAATATTATTGCATATTATAAGACAAGAATATGCGTGTATATTTAGCGTTTTTTTTAAAGTTCCTTGGTAATGATTATCTTTCCGTGTGCTTTCAAATGTAATATGGTCTGCTGGGAGCACACCGCTTGGAGTACAACAAAGAAATAAAAACAGTTGAAAAGGAAAAGAAGGGGAAACATAGGAATGAAAAGAACGACAGAAAAGCAAATAACATATTTACCCTTTCTAACATATAGATATTCCGAGCGGGGTCTATGGCCTGCATTCAGGAGGTCCAGGTTCGACTCCCATGGCCGGTCTACCTGACTCATGGCTTTTTGGGGGTTTACCCGGGTCGCCAGGCGAATGCTGGGTAAATTAATTATATCCCCCGAATTTCCTGTTCGTCCATTTAATCTCCATTATCATTTTATATCATCTGT
>CM060951.1:130469150-130473859 GCA_030765055.1 Mantis religiosa
AATAATAATAATAATAATAATAATAATAATAATAATAATAATAATAATAATAATAAGCATTTTCAGAAAAGGGTGCGTGTGTGCTTGGGCGCGCACCTGGATGTGTGTGTATTCGCATGTGTAAATAGCGTACATAAAAAACGAAAAGTCGGAAGAATAAATTGCAAATAGTTTATTTAAATTCAGCATCTTCCAAGGATGCGATATGAACATTTCCAAGAAATTCTTCCACCCTAAACCACCATTTACATGAAAATTGTTTCGTGATTTTGAATGTTCTTCAAAATGCCTCCAACTATGTTGACTAAAATGCCACATGTTTAAGAAATTTGTGTGACAGGTATCTTACATTTTCTGCAGATAGCTTGTGAAGCCTGTTTAATTCTGAATGAATTGTCTATGCGAGAGGTTCTCAAAGGATGTGTCGCGGGCTAATGTTGCCGTGAAATTGTTGGACTGTGACGCGGAAAATCTGCTTGCGTATTCAATATTTTAGAAATACTATTATTAGTATTACAGTATAAACCTACATGCTGTAAGAAATCATTAAATAAGATGCTCAGTCAATAATATTACAATATTGTAGAAAGTTAGTGGGAAAAGCAAGCTTGTTTACTTTTTCGCAATTACTCGATGCAGGGAGGAATCACAGGCAAACATATCTGTAATTATTGGTCTACAGAGAGAAGTCGCTCAAGTTTCTTATTTTATATGCAGGTCAGTACCGAAAAGACCTGTTCCTACAGATATATTGCTAAAAATATGACACACTCTGATAATAACCTGAGAACTCTCTTTTCACTGAATCCCAGAACTGAAAGAGCCTTACTTCCTTAAATTTCAGCTTCAAAGTTCGATCGGCTTGAAGTTCAGCCGGTTCTTCTAGCGCTTCTAATGGTAGATGTTTTGTATCCTCAACAATAACGACAAAAGGACTTCGAATCCGGTAGCATACGCTCACGTTAAGGGAAGAAAAATATTCTTGCTGTTTATTCTCCAAAACAGTAACCTTCTAAAGTCAGACTGAAACAGATGTCGCTTTCAGCTGTGAGAGGAAATATTTCAAGATTATTTTTTAAACTTTTGACTACCACAGTTGAATTTGTCTTAAGAACCCATTTAGCTTGTCAGTTGATGTAAGAATATTCTCTTCCTTTCTCTGCATACTGGCATTGAAATTATTCAAATATCAAAAAATGTCAGCTAGGTATGCAACTTTAAGCGAAATTAGCCATTTCAACAATCGAGCTCACTACGTTCCTCAGATCGAAGAAATGCATTTGCCACCAAAGCTTCCCGATGTAAAAAACTATATGCGGAATAGCGCGGAATATGTGCGGAATAGCTTGCTTCAATTCAGAAATAAAACCTCCAATTTGACCTGTATCCTTGCTGGGTTTCAAAACGCACACCACTTTTGCCCCTTTCCAGCATGCTGGGAAGTGGCGAAACTGTAAAATTGAATATCCTTGTCAAGCAGATGGTGGTCCATTTAGGAAGATGTTGGGAGCATGGGTGCCGTGACGCCGTCATATGTACTTGACTTAATCGGGTTTGGCTTTTAGATTTCGAAAGTCCCAGCTTTCGGGGTGACTACGTGGAGGTGGAGCTCCTCGTGGAGCTATTGTGGGACTTTATACAGGTATTGAAAAACTACTTCCAAAACCTCCACAGGAATTCCACAAAGTCAGTGAAGTTCTCGTCCCGGGGTTCTTCCCTCGGTTCATATGGACTTTACAGATGATCTGCAAATATTGTGGGTTTTTCGTGAAACTAGAACGCGATTCTCTTGCGAGTGTCATGCAGTAGATGTTGGTATTGTGTTTTGTCTATCCTTAAGAACTTGATTATCCACCAGGGGTTTTTCTATTGTAATTTGACGTTTTGTAGGGTGCTTTCCCAGGCTCTGATCCTACGCGCGGAACAGTCGTGTTGTCAGGGCCTTGGATCTTTGGTATACTGCTCCTATCCTGGGATGATGGAAGTGCTGCCAAGACTTAAAGACAGCTGCTTTGGCTTTCAGCAACTGCTGGATCTCCTTTAATATGATTATGGAATTGGGTTTGCTGGTTGGTATGCGGTAGGTGTGCGAACGCACCGCATTGCTGATCTGTTGGAAGAAACTCATCGCTGCAGTTTCCACCGCCTCGATATCATATATATTATGAGCACGGGTCATTGAATAGAATAGAATAGCTGCATCCTAGTTAACCACATTTTCCCAATCTAAGCTTACCAATGCTGGCACAGCGATGTGTTAGTCGACCAGGACAGGATCTTGGTTAGATCCTGCTCTTTCACCATCGAGAGGTTCAAAGAAATGTCACGTTTTTGGTGAACATGACGTCTTTTATATCCGGTTATGAAATGTTTGTTCTGCCCGTGCGTGATGAAATTCGAGTCTCCACTTATGGGGCGGGAGATCTTGCGTCTGCTCTGGTTGCTCGTGTGGCTATTCCAGAGTCCGTGTTTCGCGTTGAGGTTTTCTGAAATGAAACCACCAGATGAAGTTTCAGAAGAGCAGTGTTATCAGCTTCATAGAAGGGATGATGGGTCGTATGCCGCTACCAGCAGTATGTCTAATCCACCGATGGCAAATCGAATGACACTGGACTGCGCATGCTTTATTGCAGAGAGAGGGAAGAGTGTATGAGAGATGATGTGCTTGAAGACCGCTACCCTGTCTGCCGATACGATCTGACCGATAGTGATGTTACCTGAGAGCAAGAAATTAATACCAGCATGTAGATGTGTTTTGCAGATGATTAGAATGTCCATATGGTAATTTTGTACAAACTTAAGTACGCCAGGCTACTGTACGCTTACTTCGTTTGCTTTCCAGAACCCAGCTTACAGTGGTCCCCTAATAAGCCTGGAGACCATTACAGGGCGGAGTTCGTGAAGGGATCCTCCAGTGTTTTGAGACATACTGTGTATTTTTCTAATGCACTCAAACGCCGGGTCAGATGGCTGCAGCTTGCAGTTTCTATGTACTGCAGGAACCCTTTTATTTATTAGTTCACTGACCAACAAGGACAGGCCCCGGAATTCTTATATATCTTAGGTTGACGTCTCCCCAAAGTTGAAGGTGAAGGCAGTGGAATGCCTTGAGATGTCGGAGCTGCCTTGGTAGCCGTCGTGAGGACCTCAGTGGGTTAGAGTTTGCTCCGTTCTATGGTGACGAACTACTGTTTGTAGTGCTGCATTTGCCTGTATCGGTCCCGGATGTGGTACGGTTGTAGAGTCTTCTTCTATTCGATTTTCCTTCGTTTTTTTCTAATGGGCTGTGTCTGTGATGCCTCTCCTGCTGCTATGACCACCGCTGCATGTCAGCTGTCGTGGGTGCAGCTGCGGCTTCTTCTGCCTATTGCGTTGTTTGTTCCGTCCTTAGAAAGGCAGCTCGGAAAGGAGACGCCAGGAAAGCCGGTTGCTTTGTCTGCGTTTCCCTTGGGATGACTATATATTTCTCCCTTGCCACGCAGCTCTTGCAGGCGCTTACGTGGCAGTTAGCACACTTTTTCTCTTTGTGTACTTTGCTTCCTTCAGAAGGTGGGTCCCAGGACACGCAGGCTTGTAAGCTTGTGCTCACAGGCCATGATGGAATAATGGAAACCCATGCACCTGTGGCATGGGACTGGTCCTCCCTGCACACAAAGTGCTCAACCTTTACTACGGCGTGGAGCAGCAGAACAGCGTCCATAGGGAACTGTCTCTTCACATAGCTTGTCTACCACGACCATGTAAAGAGGCATGAGAACTTTAAAGGACCCTTCGTCTATTTCATGGCTTTTATGAATAGTAGCGCAGCCGAGGTAGTGATACCGTGCTTCTTCTGAAGCACGGTCTTTACATCATCTGGAGAGAGTGGTGCTTGGCTGAGCCCCCCAAATATATGTGGGTGGAAGAGAGTGCCTAGCATTTCCTATTCGTAGCTCCTAGGTGACTATGTTACTTGGGGAACTACCATATTATTTGCTCAGTTTTTGGGGAGTTTTGATTTTTCATTGCGTAGCAATGGCACCCAAGCTTCGTGTAAACGCGTTACTTCATATTTTCTATTAAAATTGCTTTATTTTGTGAGCGTTTGTAAATCGCAATGCCTTAGTTGGTTTAAAGATTTTTTGAGGTATATTGTCTGTCTGCAGCAGGTTGCCAGTGTACTCTGTAACATCCATGACATAGGACAAGAATGGTTTATACTGCTATGGTTTCAATAAAGCTTTCTGTTGTCCTTTTTAGGATGTGAGGTCGATTTATTTATTTTCTTGCATATCCATTAGCCTGTAGTTCCTGCTGCAGGTGCGTCGGTTCCTGATCTAAAGAGTTTGATCCAAGATATACTTAACACGTTCCGTTAAAGTCTATATCATGGCTATCTTCTGCCAGTGTTTTGAATGCTTTTATAGATACCGGTTGATGTAGGTTGATTTCTGTAGACTGTATCCCTAGCATCCAATCCGGTTTCCTGGTTAACAACGCATCTAAAAGAGGGGATGCTTTCAACTCCTTCCTTTGCCACTGTAAAATGTACATTATGCTGATGTTGAGATGTTGGAGGAATATTCCCAGTTTTTCATTTCGATGTTACCAGATTACAAACGTGTCATCTACTTGTCGCTATCACACATTTGGTTTGTGAAGGACGTATTAAAGGTATATTTCTTGAAACTTTTTCATGTAGAAATTGCAAACCGAGAGAGTTAGAGGAC
>CM060951.1:130474859-130577359 GCA_030765055.1 Mantis religiosa
GAGAGAGAGAGAGAGAGAGAGAGAGAGAGAGAGAGAGAGAGAGAGAGAGAGAGAGAGAGAGAGAGAGACGTGATAGGAGGGGACAGCCTAACTACTCGGTTACGGCACCGCCCTCAAACAAGAAATCAAGGAGTAATAATCAAATTGTTATACACCTATTATGATGTTGGACAAGATTACCTTTTTTTAAAAAAAAATCAAGTAAAGTTTAATGTATATTAAATGCATTGCAGATTTGCAATGGAGTTTTAAATTTGGGTTTGGACTTTAAGAGAGAACTAAAACAAAGATCTCTTATATTCTGGTGTACATAAAAAGCTCACAAACAAAATTCATTTTGATGTATTACTATTGTAACTTATATTATTAATCTTAATAAAACAAACTCAAAGAAATAAAAATATTTTAAACAATACATACTTTAAAATGAATGAAGCTAGATTACCTTATTTCCTATATCATTTCAATCCAGAAGGAGTGGAGTTCGACCAGAAAAATCCCGAGGAAATAGCTTTGCAATTTGTTTGTAGCCGGAACAAGCCAATTGACCCAAAACATGAAGAAAAAGATGAAGAAGAAGACAATGATGGCAATTACGATGATAATGGGATGGTGGTAGCCTTAAGATTTTGATAAGAGCTATGTCTTAAATCTTCTTAAAGCACAACATTTATGTTAACTAAATGTTGTGGGGTTGACCATTTCCTAGAAATTCCTTGCAATTGGCTTGAAATGTTCAATAATTTATACTTTTAACACATTTATCTAAGTCTACATAAAGTATAGACAATATTGCACTCTGCCCATAAACTTATATGTGCAATTTTCAACAGAAATACATGTTTTGAAGCCCGTATAATAAAAAAAACCGTTACAAAAAACACTGCGTGAGCCTGTTTGTGTGTTTGCGAAAAATATAATTCAAATATGAAAAGTATGATACACCAGAATGCTGAGTGAATTTCGTATGATTTTTTTTTTTTGGAGGCGGCCCCACCCCGCCGCCCCCGGTGACGATCGTCCGCCTTGAAGAGGCTACATCGTCCCCCCATGCACGTGCAGTTAGTAAGACTAATCATGCAAGGGCAAGGGGAGGGTGCTTGTCAGTCTAATCTATCTACTGCAAGTTGTCAGGTTCCGCTAAGAGCACCCTGGTTAGTAGTAGGTGAAATTGCGGGTGAGCATGCGATGCATGCAAGCGGGTGACGGGAATGCAGGCCAGGGCTGCACCCATGACCGAGGTCCTGAGTGGAGCCGTGGAGCGTGAAGGGGCCTCTTTGGGTCTTGGTGATGTTTTGGAGTAGAGGAGAAGTTTAGTTTGGGGGGATAAACAAGTGAGGTGGAATGGGCGACAAGTTAAAGAAATGCATAGGTGGGCGAACTACTTTGGTTAGTCTACGGCATGCAAAGTGATACTTAGGCTATTTGCAGGCAGCTGGGCTATGTGAGTCGTGGCGTGGCTTCGTCAAAAGGGCGAGATGTCGTGTTCCTTGTGCAGGTCCGGTATCCATTGCGTGGTCTATTATGGTCACAGTTGGGGGGGGCCCTCTTCCCCCCGGTCCGCCCTGTGTAATCAGGGACTTGGAGGGCAACCTGTTGGGAGATGAGACAGAAGAAGTGAGTAGTTGCAAAGATGGCTTGTGCTAGGCGTCTGAGTCAATCGGGAACGAGGAGCTCCAGGTAGTCATCTATATCTTCTTGTGTAATAGTCTCGGTCATGTTTCTATCAAATAAGTATAGTGGCCGTTTGTGTTTATTGTGTGTAGTCTCGTACTGTCCTAGGTCCCTTACAAGTGGATTATGGCAGTTGGCCGCCCGGTCATATAGATCAGCGGCTAGTTTTTTAATGAATTGTTCTATGGTGTGGATCTTGAGTTCCTTATGGAGTATATTTGCAGGGGTGATTGCTGGGACTTTCGTTATGACACGTAAGACTTTGTTCTGGAGCATTTGTAACCTTTTGATGTGAGTAGGGGCTGCATAACCCCAGACAGGAGAGGCGTAGGTAAGTAGCGGGCGCAGGAGTGTCTTGTAGAGGGTGAGACCCATTTTTAGTTGTAGCGACGAGTTCATGTTAATGAGGGGGTATAAATTAGCTACTTGGGCGTTGGCTTTACAGCGGATAGACTGGACGTGGTGATTCCAGGTGAGGCCTGGATCGAGCACCACGCCCAAGTAAGTAACTCTGTCTTTCCAGCGAATTTGGTTTTGGAATAGGCGTAAGGGAGGGAGAGATCTTGCGGTTGCACGGTGGTGCGTTCTTTTACTGAAGACTATGGCTTCGCACTTGTCTGTATTTACTCGGATGCGCCATTTGGTGAGCCACGCTTCCAGTGCTGTCAGGGCAGATTGTAGTCTATTAACGATGGGGTGCATCTGTGTGGATTGTGCCATTATTGTAGTATCGTCTGCATAAATGAAGTATTCAGTTGAGGCATTTTTGGGGATATCGTTGATATACAGGTTGAACAAAACCGGACCAAGCAGGCTTCCCTGGGGTACTCCCGCACAGATCGGCTTTGGGGTGGACTTTGAGATGTTTACTTTGGACTGGAAGGTCCGTTCTGAAAGGTAGTTGGCAATTAATTTCAAAATGGAGTCTGGGAAGTTGTAGGTATACATTTTACGTATGAGACCCGAGTGCCAAACTCGGTCGAAAGCGCGCTCTATGTCTAGTAGTACAGCAGCAGAAGATTTACGGGTGTTGAAACCCCGGGTGATGTATTCCGTGGCTCTCATGAGCTGTAGGGTGGTGGAGTGGTGAGCTCTGAAACCAAATTGTTCGGGAATAAGTATATTGTGATTTTTAATAAATGCATTAATACGTTTGAGTATTATCTTCTCAAGGAGTTTGCTTATGGTGTTTAGAAGGCTTATGGGGCGGTAGCTGCCAGGGTTGGTAAGATCTTTGTGTTTCTTTGGGAAGTGTAGGACCAGGGCATTTTTCCACCTATTGGGATGATAGCCTGAGTCCAGGATGGCGTTAAACAGTCGGGTCATTGTCGTTATTGTCGTGTCGGGAAGCTGTTTGAGGACCGCGTTAGGGATATCGTCGGGGCCGGGGGCTTTCTTATTGGGGAGGTGGCGGATTAGCCAGCGGATTTCCGAGTCACAAGTCTTACGGGTGTTGTTATGATGCGGGCGAGAGAGCAGTTCTCGTGTTAGATCGTCGGTTTCGCGGATGAATCTTGGGCAGCTTGGGATGAGATTGGGGGTGAGAGTGCTTTGGAGGTGGGAGGCGAGCGCCTCGGCTTTTTCAGTGTCTGTGGTGGCGATTGCGCCATTGTGGTGAATGGGAGGGATGGTCGAGTGGTGTTTAGTTAGGTGTTTGGTGATGCGCCAAACGTTATCGCGCTCCGGGTTTAGGGTTTGGAGAACGCCGTTCCACTGTGCAGCGGTGTCTTCGGCCGTTCTCCTGCGTACTTCAGTGTTCAGATCACGGAATCTTCTGTAGTCGAGGGGGTGTCGGGAGCGCTGCCATTTTCTGCGTGCTCTGTTTCGTTCTGCGGCTAGAGCTTTTAAGTCCGGTGGTAGGGTTTTGGGTCCTGGTCTTTTGGAGGCAATAGGAGTGGAAGTTGTTATGGCGTATTTAATGGAGGTTTCCAGTGCAAGTGTTACGTCTTCTATTTCTTCAGGTGTGACCCTTGGGGGGACTGGGAGACTTTCCTCCAGGGTGGCACGGAAGACCTCCCAGTTCGTCTTGTTGTAGTTATGTTTCGGGAGATACGGGGTTGGGGAGAGAGAACCCTGCAGGGTGAAAACTACCGGGAGATGGTCAGACGATAGCGCATTGTAGGTCGCTGCATGTACCTGTTGTCTGCCAATGTTTTTGGCCAGTGCAATATCTAGCGTGCTGGGTTGCTGGTTAGGGTTAAAGGGGATATGAGTGGGGGAAGATGGAGCAATGACTATATAATTTGCGTACAGTGCATGCCGGCATAATTTTGTGCCTGCCCGGTTATTTTCACGGGCGTACCAATCTGTGTGCTTTGCATTCAGGTCTCCCGCTATGAAGACGGCTGGATGAATGTTAAGTACCGCGTCTAAATCCTGTAGATCTAGGTCCTCGGGAGGATTGTATGCTGCTATGAGGAGGAGTTTGGTAGGTCCAATGTGTACGTATACACCTGTGGCTTCTAATCGGTTAAGGGGGGGAATGTCATGCATAACTTATGAACCATAATACGAAAAAATTTACCTCAGAGAAAATATGAGTCTCGCAAAGACACATCATATGCATAGCTTTTCCGTATGGCTTTGGCTATATGTATGGCTTTTAAAAGCCACAATACAGTGGGCCACTTTTCAAGATTGTCAATCCCTTTAGGCTCCTTTATACATATTTTCCGGCTGAGAAATACATAAATGTATCCGCGAATGTAAATGTAAATGCTCATGCGAATGCAAAAAATCAAACCTTTAATTCCATTATTACATAATTCATATATAAAATGCTTGTTTATTGGGACTAGTATATTGCTTTTATACTAAAAATATGATTTTCGTGTAATTTCAGCCTTTTGTTCTCAATTATCTAACCACAGCTTTGATAAATTCATACAAAAGAATGCGCGCGCGCGCACACACAATCACACTCACACACGTACGTACACACACAACAGATACACACAAAAACACATTTACTCTCTCACTCAACGACCAGATTCTGAACAAAAAATTCTCTTGAGGCGTTTCCTACATTGCCAAGTTATGAAAATATTTTTAAAAAATGCTGAATTTTCTATTTTTTAGTAAGTTTTATTTCTTTTTTGTTATTTTAAAAGATGCCTTCCCAGCTAGAACATGTAGACAATTATGGCAAGGCTTAGTCTTGCATGAATGTCTTTCTTCCTTCCACGGAAATGGTTCACCAAAATGAAATACACTATTCAATTTCATTTTTCAATAAACTGAATTTAATTCATGTTTAAATATAACACAAGTAGTTGGAACATAATTCAAGTAATATTGCTTCACTTATTATCACATTAGAAGGCTCCATTTTCTATAAAATTCAAGATAAAAGTTTTTACGTATTTGCATTATGAAAGTTGAAATCATCCTCTTTCATCTACTTTCTCAATAGCGTTCAAACTTATTCTCTCTTCTGTCCTTCTTCCATAGCGTTCGAACTTATTCTCTCTTATGTCCTTCTTCCATAACGTTCAAACTTATTCTCTCTTCTGTTCTTCTTCTATAGCGTTCAAGCTTATTCTCTCTTCTGTCCTTCTTCCATAGTGTTCAAACTTATTCTCTCTTCTGTCCTTCTTCCATAGCGTTCAAACTTATTCTCTCTTCTGTCCTTCTTTCATAACGTTCAAACTTATTCTCTGTTCTGTCCTTCTTCCATAATGTTGAAACTTATTCTCTCTTCTGTCCTTCTATAGCGTTCAAACTTATTCTCTCTTCTGTCATTCTTCCATAACGTTCAAACGTATTCTCTCTTCTGTTCTTCTTCTATAGCGTTCAAACTTATTCTCTCTTCTGCCCTTCTTCTATAGCGTTCAAACTTATTCTCTCTTCTGCCCCTCTACTACAGCGTTCATACTTATTCTCTCTTCTGCCCTTCTTCCATAGTGTTCAAACTTATTGTCTCTTCGGTTCTTCTTCTATAGCGTTCAAACTTATTCTCTCTTCTGTCATTCTTCCATAACGTTCAAACTAATTCTCTCTTCTGTCCATCTATAGCGTTCAAACTTACTCTCTCTTCTGCCCTTCTTCCATAACGTTCAAACTTATTCTCTCTTCTGTCCTTCTCCTATAGCGTTCAAACTTATTCTCTCTTCTGTCATTCTTCCATAACGTTCAAACTTATTCTCTCTTCTGTCCTTCATCTATAGCGTTCAAACTTATTCTCTCTTCTGTTCTTCTTCCATAGCGTTCAAACTTATTCTCTCTTCTGTTCTTCTTCCATAGCGTTCAAACTTATTCTCTCTTCTGTCCTTCTCCTTTGGGTTCAAACTTATTCTCTCTTCTGTCCTTCATCTATAGCGTTCAAACTTATTCTCTCTTCTGTCCTTCATCTATAGCGTTCAAACTTATTCTCTCTTCTGCCCTTCTTCCATAGTGTTCAAACTTATTGTCTCTTCTGTTCTTCTTCTATAGCGTTCAAACTTATTCTCTCTTCTGTCATTCTTCCATAACGTTCAAACTAATTCTCTCTTCTGTCCATCTATAGCGTTCAAAATTACTCTCTCTTCTGCCCTTCTTCCATAACGTTCAAACTTATTCTCTCTTCTGTCCTTCTCCTATAGCGTTCAAACTTATTCTCTCTTCTGTCATTCTTCCATAACGTTCAAACTTATTCTCTCTTCTGTCCTTCATCTATAGCGTTCAAACTTATTCTCTCTTCTGTTCTTCTTCCATAGCGTTCAAACTTATTCTCTCTTCTGTCCTTCTCCTTTGGGTTCAAACTTGTTCTCTCTTCTGTCATTCTTCCATAACGTTCAAACTTATTCTCTCTTCTGTCCTTCATATAGCGTTCAAACTTATTCTCTCTTCTGTCCTTCATCTATGGCGTTCAAACTTATTGTCTCTTCTGTTCTTCTTCTATAGTGTTCAAAAATATTCTCTCTTCTGTCCTTCATCTATAGCGTTCAAACTTATTCTCTCTTCTGCCCTTCTTCCATAGTGTTCAAACTTATTGTCTCTTCTGTTCTTCTTCTATAGCGTTCAAACTTATTCTCTCTTCTGTCATTCTTCCATAACGTTCAAACAAATTCTCTCTTCTGTCCATCTATAGCGTTCAAACTTATTCTCTCTTCTGTCATTCTTCCATAACGTTCAAACTCTTTCTCTCTTCTGTCCTTCTTCCATAATGTTCAAACTTATTGTCTCTTGTGTTCTTCTTCTATAGCTTTCAAACTTATTCTCTCTTCTGTCATTCTTCCATAACTTTCAAACTTATTCTCTCTTCTGTCCTTCTCCTATAGCGTTCAAACTTATTCTCTCTTCTGTCCTTCTCCTATAGCGTTCAAACTTATTCTCTCTACTGTCCTTCTCCTATAGCGTTCAAACTTATTCTCTCTTCTGTCCTTCTTCCATAGTGTTCAAACTTATTGTCTCCTCTGTTCTTCTTCCATAACGTTCAAACTTATTCTCTTGTCTATCCTTCTTCCATAGCGTTCAAACTTATTCTCTCTTCTGTCCTTCTTCTATAGCGTTCAAACTTATTCTCTCTTCTGTCCTTCATCTATAGCGTTCAAACTTATTCTCTCTTTTGTCCTTCATCTATAGCGTTCAAACTTATTCTCTCTTCTGTCCTTCTCCTATAGCGTTCAAACTTATTCTCTCTTCTGTCCTTCATCTATAGCGTTCAAACTTATTCCCTCTTCTGTCATTCTTCCATAACGTTCAAACTTATTCTCTCTTCTGTCTTCATATATAGCGTTCATACTTATTCTCTCTTCTGTTCTTCATCTATAGCGTTCATACTTATTCTCTGTTATGTCCTACAACTATAGCGTTCAAACTTATTCTCTCTTCTGTCCATCTATAGCGTTCAAACTTATTCTCTCTTATGTCCTACATCTATAGCGTTCAAACTTATTCTCTCTTCTGTCCATCTATAGCGTTCGAACTTATTCTCTCTTATGTCCTTCTTCCAAAACGTTCAAACTTATTCTCTGTTCTGTTCTTCTTCTATAGCGTTCAAACTTATTCTCTCTTCTGCCCTTCTTCCATAGTGTTCAAACTTATTCTCTTTATGTCCTTCTCTCATAGCGTTCAAACTTATTCTCCCTTGTGTCCTTCTTCTATAGCGTTAAAACTTATTCTCTCTTCTGTCGCTCATCTATAGCGTTCAAACTTATTCTCTCTTCTGTCCTTCATCTATAGCGTTCAAACATATTCTCTCTAATGCCCTTCTTCCATAACGTTCAAACTTATTGTCTCTTCTGTTCTTCTTCTATAGCGTTCAAACTTATTCTCTCTTCTGCCCTTCTTCTATAGCGTTCAAACTTATTCTCTCTTCTGTCATTCTTCCATAACGTTCAAACGTATTCTCTCTTCTGCCCTTCTTCCATAACGTTCAAACTTATTCTCTCTTCTGCCCTTCTTCCATAGTGTTCAAACTTATTCTCTTTATGTCCTTCTTCCATAGCGTTCAAACTTATTCTCCCTTGTGTCCTTCTTCTATAGCGTTCAAACTTATTCTCTCTTCTGTCGTTCATCTATAGCGTTCAAACTTATTCTCTCTTCTGTCCTTCATCTATAGCGTTCAAACTTATTCTCTCTTCTGTCCTTCATCCATAGCGTTCAAACTTGTTCTCTCTTCTGTCCTTCTCCTATAGCGTTCAAACTTATTCTCTCTTCTGTCCTTCATCTATAGCGTTCAAACTTATTCTCTCTTCTGCCCTTCTTCCATAACGTTCAAACTTATTGTCTCTTCTGTTCTTCTTCTATAGCGTTCAAACTTATTCTCTCTTCTGCCCTTCTTCTATAGCGTTCAAACTTATTCTCTCTTCTGTCCTTCTTCCATAACATTCAAACTTATTCTCTCTTCTGCCCTTCTTCCATAACGTTCAAACTTATTTTCTCCACTGCCCTTCTTCCATAACGTTCAAACTTATTGTCTCTTCTGTTCTTCTTCTATAGCGTTCAAACTTATTCTCTCTTCTGCCCTTCTTCTATAGCGTTCAAACTTATTCTCTCTTCTGCCCTTCTACTATAGCGTTCATACTTATTCTCTCTTCTGCCCTTCTTCCATAACGTTCAAACATATTCTCTCTTCTGTTCTTCTTCTATAGCGTTCAAACTTATTCTCTCTTCTGCCCTTCTTCTATAGCGTTCAAACTTATTCTCTCTTCTGCCCTTCATCTATAGCGTTCAAACATATTCTCTCTTCTGTCATTCTTCCATAACGTTCAAACATATTCTCTCTTCTGTTCTTCTTCTATAGCGTTCAAACTTATTCTCTCTTCTGCCCTTCTTCTATAGCGTTCAAACTTATTCTCTCTTCTGCCCTTCTACTATAGCGTTCATACTTATTCTCTCTTCTGCCCTTCTTCCATAACGTTCAAACATATTCTCTCTTCTGTTCTTCTTCTATAGCGTTCAAACTTATTCTCTCTTCTGCCCTTCTTCTATAGCGTTCAAACTTATTCTCTCTTCTGCCCTTCTTCTATAACGTTCAAACATATTCTCTCTTCTGCCCTTCTTCTATAGCGTTCAAACTTATTCTCTCTTCTGCCCTTCTTCTATAACGTTCAAACTTATTCTCTCTACTGCCCTTCTTCCATAACGTTCAAACTTGTTGTCTCTTCTGTTCTTCTTCTATAGCGTTCAAACTTATTCTCTCTTCTGCCCTTCTTCTATAGCGTTCAAACTTATTCTCTCTTCTGTTCTTCTTCTATAGCGTTCAAACTTATTCTCTCTTCTGCCCTTCTTCCATAACGTTCAAATTTATTCTCTCTTCTGTTCTTCTTCTATAGCGTTCAAACTTATTCTCTCTACTGCCCTTCTTCCATAACGTTCAAACTTGTTGTCTCTTCTGTTCTTCTTCTATAGCGTTCAAACTTATTCTCTCTTCTGCCCTTCTTCTATAACGTTCAAACTTGTTGTCTCTTCTGTTCTTCTTCTATAGCGTTCATACTTATTCTCTCGTCTGCCCTTCTTCCATAACGTTCAAATTTATTCTCTCTTCTGTTCTTCTTCTATAGCGTTCAAACTTATTCTCTCTTCTGCCCTTCTTCCATAACGTTCAAACTTATTCTCACTTCTGCCCTTCTTCTATAGCGTTCATACTTATTCTCTCTTCTGTTCTTCTTCCATAACGTTCAAACTTATTCTCTCTTCTGTTCTTCTTCTATAGCGTTCAAACTTATTCTCTCTTCTGCCCTTCTTCTATAGCGTTCAAACTTATTCTCTCTTCTGTCATTCTTCCATAACGTTCAAACTTATTCTCTCTTCTGTCCTTCATCTATAGCGTTCAACCTTATTCTCTCTTCTGTTCTTCTTCCATAACGTTCAAACTTATTCTCTCTTCTGTCCTTCATCTATAGCGTTCAACCTTATTCTCTCTTCTGTTCTTCTTCTATAGCGTTCAAACTTATTCTCTCTTCTGCCCTTCTTCTATAGCGTTCAAACTTATTCTCTCTTCTGTCATTCTTCCATAACGTTCAAAACGTATTCTCTCTTCTGTTCTTCTATAGCGTTCATACTTATTCTCTCTTCTGTCATTCTTCCATAACGTTCAAAACGTGTTCTCTCTTCTGTTCTTCTATAGCGTTCAAACTTATTCTCTCTTCTGCCCTTCTTCCATAACGTTCAAACTTATTGTCTCTTCTGTTCTTCTTCTATAGCGTTCAAACTTATTCTCTCTTCTGTCATTCTTCCATAACGTTCAAACAAATTCTCTCTTCTGTCCATCTATAGCGTTCAAACTTATTCTCTCTTCTGTCATTCTTCCATAACGTTCAAACTCTTTCTCTCTTCTGTCCTTCTTCCATAATGTTCAAACTTATTGTCTCTTGTGTTCTTCTTCTATAGCTTTCAAACTTATTCTCTCTTCTGTCATTCTTCCATAACTTTCAAACTTATTCTCTCTTCTGTCCTTCTCCTATAGCGTTCAAACTTATTCTCTCTTCTGTCCTTCATCTATAGCGTTCAAACTTATTCTCTGTTCTGTCCTTCTCCTATAGCGTTCAAACTTATTCTCTCTACTGTCCTTCTCCTATAGCGTTCAAACTTATTCTCTCTTCTGTCCTTCTTCCATAGTGTTCAAACTTATTGTCTCTTCTGTTCTTCTTCCATAACGTTCAAACTTATTCTCTTGTCTGTCCTTCTTCCATAGCGTTCAAACTTATTCTCTCTTCTGTCCTTCTTCTATAGCGTTCAAACTTATTCTCTCTTCTGTCCTTCATCTATAGCGTTCAAACTTATTCTCTCTTTTGTCCTTCATCTATAGCGTTCAAACTTATTCTCTCTTCTGTCCTTCTCCTATAGCGTTCAAACTTATTCTCTCTTCTGTCCTTCATCTATAGCGTTCAAACTTATTCTCTCTTCTGTCATTCTTCCATAACGTTCAAACTTATTCTTTCTTCTGTCTTCATATATAGCGTTCAAACTTATTCTCTGTTATGTCCTACATCTATAGCGTTCAAACTTATTCTCTCTTCTGTCCATCTATAGCGTTCATACTTATTCTCTCTTCTGTTCTTCATCTATAGCGTTCATACTTATTCTCTGTTATGTCCTACAACTATAGCGTTCAAACTTATTCTCTCTTCTGTCCATCTATAGCGTTCAAACTTATTCACTCTTATGCCCTACATCTATAGCGTTCAAACTTATTCTCTCTTCTGTCCATCTATAGCGTTCGAACTTATTCTCTCTTATGTCCTTCTTCCAAAACGTTCAAACTTATTCTCTGTTCTGTTCTTCTTCTATAGCGTTCAAACTTATTCTCTCTTCTGCCCTTCTTCCATAGTGTTCAAACTTATTCTCTTTATGTCCTTCTCTCATAGCGTTCAAACTTATTCTCCCTTGTGTCCTTCTTCTATAGCGTTAAAACTTATTCTCTCTTCTGTCCTTCATCTATAGCGTTCAAACTTATTCTCTCTTCTGTCCTTCATCCATAGCGTTCAAACTTGTTCTCTCTTCTGTCCTTCTCCTATAGCGTTCAAACTTATTCTCTCTTCTGTCGCTCATCTATAGCGTTCAAACTTATTCTCTCTTCTGTCCTTCATCTATAGCGTTCAAACTTATTCTCTCTTCTGTCCTTCATCCATAACGTTCAAACTTATTCTCTCTTCTGTCCTGCATCTATAGCGTTCAAACTTGTTCTCTCTTCTGTCCTTCATCTATAGCGTTCAAACTTATTCTCTCTTCTGCCCTTCTTCCATAACGTTCAAACTTATCCTCTCTTCTGTCCTTCTTCCATAACGTTCAAACTTATTCTCTCTTCTGTCCTTCATCTACAGCGTTCAAACATATTCTCTCTTCTGCCCTTCTTCTATAGCGTTCAAACTTATTCTCTCTTCTGTCTTTCTTCCATAACGTTCAAACTTATTCTCTGTTCTGTTCTTCTTCTATAGCGTTCAAACTTATTCTCTCTTCTGCCCTTCTTCCATAGTGTTCAAACTTATTCTCTTTATGTCCTTCTCTCATAGCGTTAAAACTTATTCTCTCTTCTGTCCTTCATCTATAGCGTTCAAACTTATTCTCTCTTCTGTCCTTCATCCATAGCGTTCAAACTTGTTCTCTCTTCTGTCCTTCTCCTATAGCGTTCAAACTTATTCTCTCTTCTGTCGCTCATCTATAGCGTTCAAACTTATTCTCTCTTCTGTCCTTCATCTATAGCGTTCAAACTTATTCTCTCTTCTGTCCTTCATCCATAGCGTTCAAACTTGTTCTCTCTTCTGTCCTTCTCCTATAGCGTTCAAACTTATTCTCTCTTCTGTCCTTCATCTATAGCGTTCAAACTTATTCTCTCTTCTGCCCTTCTTCCATAACGTTCAAACTTATCCTCTCTTCTGCCCTTCTTCCATAACTTTCAAACTTATTGTCTCTTCTGTTCTTCTTCTATAGCGTTCAAACTTATTCTCTCTTCTGCCCTTCTTCTATAGCGTTCAAACTTATTCTCTCTTCTGTCATTCTTCCATAACGTTCAAACGTATTCTCTCTTCTGCCCTTCTTCCATAACGTTCAAACTTATTCTCTCTTCTGCCCTTCTTCCATAGTGTTCAAACTTATTCTCTCTTCTGCCCTTCTTCCATAGTGTTCAAACTTATTCTCTTTATGTCCTTCTTCCATAGCGTTCAAACTTATTCTCCCTTGTGTCCTTCTTCTATAGCGTTCAAACTTATTCTCTCTTCTGTCCTTCATCTATAGCGTTCAAACTTATTCTCTCTTCTGTCCTTCATCCATAGCGTTCAAACTTGTTCTCTCTTCTGTCCTTCTCCTATAGCGTTCAAACTTATTCTCTCTTCTGTCCTTCATCTATAGCGTTCAAACTTATTCTCTCTTCTGCCCTTCTTCCATAACGTTCAAACTTATTGTCTCTTCTGTTCTTCTTCTATAGCGTTCAAACTTATTCTCTCTTCTGCCCTTCTTCTATAGCGTTCAAACTTATTCTCTCTTCTGTCCTTCTTCCATAACATTCAAACTTATTCTCTCTTCTGCCCTTCTTCCATAACGTTCAAACTTATTTTCTCCACTGCCCTTCTTCCATAACGTTCAAACTTATTGTCTCTTCTGTTCTTCTTCTATAGCGTTCAAACTTATTCTCTCTTCTGCCCTTCTTCTATAGCGTTCAAACTTATTCTCTCTTCTGCCCTTCTACTATAGCGTTCATACTTATTCTCTCTTCTGCCCTTCTTCCATAACGTTCAAACATATTCTCTCTTCTGTTCTTCTTCTATAGCGTTCAAACTTATTCTCTCTTCTGCCCTTCTTCTATAGCGTTCAAACTTATTCTCTCTTCTGCCCTTCTTCTATAACGTTCAAACATATTCTCTCTTCTGCCCTTCTTCTATAGCGTTCAAACTTATTCTCTCTTCTGCCCTTCTTCTATAACGTTCAAACTTATTCTCTCTACTGCCCTTCTTCCATAACGTTCAAACTTGTTGTCTCTTCTGTTCTTCTTCTATAGCGTTCAAACTTATTCTCTCTTCTGCCCTTCTTCTATAGCGTTCAAACTTATTCTCTCTTCTGCCCTTCTTCTATAGCGTTCATACTTATTCTCTCGTCTGCCCTTCTTCCATAACGTTCAAATTTATTCTCTCTTCTGTTCTTCTTCTATAGCGTTCAAACTTATTCTCTCTTCTGCCCTTCTTCCATAACGTTCAAACTTATTCTCACTTCTGCCCTTCTTCTATAGCGTTCAAACTTATTCTCTCTTCTGTCATTCTTCCATAACGTTCAAAACGTATTCTCTCTTCTGTTCTTCTATAGCGTTCATACTTATTCTCTCTTCTGCCCGTCTTCCATAACGTTCAAACTTATTCTCTCTTCTGTTCTTCTTCTATAGCGTTCAAACTTATTCTCTCTTCTGCCCTTCTTCTATAGCGTTCAAACTTATTCTCTCTTCTGTCATTCTTCCATAACGTTCAAAACGTATTCTCTCTTCTGTTCTTCTATAGCGTTCATACTTATTCTCTCTTCTGCCCTTCTTCCATAACGTTCAAACTTATTCTCTCTTCTGTTCTTCTCCTATAGCGTTCAAACTTATTCTCTCTTCTGCCCTTCTTCCATAACGTTCAAACTTATTGTCTCTTCTGTTCTTCTTCTATAGCGTTCAAACTTATTCTCTCTTCTGTCATTCTTCCATAACGTTCAAACTAATTCTCTCTTCTGTCCTTCATCTATAGCGTTCAACCTTATTCTCTCTTCTGTTCTTCTTCCATAACGTTCAAACTTATTCTCTCTTCTGTCCTTCATCTATAGCGTTCAACCTTATTCTCTCTTCTGTTCTTCTTCTATAGCGTTCAAACTTATTCTCTCTTCTGCCCTTCTTCTATAGCGTTCAAACTTATTCTCTCTTCTGTCATTCTTCCATAACGTTCAAAACGTATTCTCTCTTCTGTTCTTCTATAGCGTTCATACTTATTCTCTCTTCTGTCATTCTTCCATAACGTTCAAAACGTGTTCTCTCTTCTGTTCTTCTATAGCGTTCAAACTTATTCTCTCTTCTGCCCTTCTTCCATAACGTTCAAACTTATTGTCTCTTCTGTTCTTCTTCTATAGCGTTCAAACTTATTCTCTCTTCTGTCATTCTTCCATAACGTTCAAACTAATTCTCTCTTCTGTCCATATATAGCGTTCAAACTTATTCTCTCTTCTGTCATTCTTCCATAACGTTCAAACTTATTCTCTCTTCTGTCCTTCATCTATAGCGTTCAACCTTATTCTCTCTTCTGTTCTTCTTCCATAACGTTCAAACTTATTCTCTCTTCTGTCCTTCATCTATAGCGTTCAAACTAATTCTCTCTTCTGGCCTTCATCTATAGCGTTCAAACTTATTGTCTCTTCTGTTCTTCTTCTATAGCGTTCAAACTTATTCTCTCTTCTGTCCTTCATCTATAGCGTTCAAACTTATTCTCTCTTCTGCCCTTCTTCCATAGTGTTCGAATTTATTGTCTCTTCTGCCCTTCTTCCATAGTGTTCAAACTTATTGTCTCTTCTGTTCTTCTTCTATAGCGTTCAAACTTATTCTCTCTTCTGGCATTCTTCCATAACCTTCAAACTAATTCTCTCTTCTGTCCATCTATAGCGTTCAAACTTACTCTCTCTTCTGCCCTTCTTCCATAACGTTCAAACTTATTCTCTCTTCTGTCCTTCTTCCATAACGTTCAAACTTATTCTCTCTTCTGTCCTTCATCTATAGCGTTCAAACTTATTCCTTCTTCTGCCCTTCTTCCATAGTGTTCAAACTTATTGTCTCTTCTGTTCTTCTTCCATAACGTTCAACCTTATTCTCTCTTCTGTCATTCTTCTATAGCGTTCAAACTTATTCTCTCATCTGCCCTTCTTCCATAGTGTTCAAACTTATTGTCTCTTCTGTTCTTCTTCCATAACGTTGAAACTTATTCTCTCTTCTGTCCTTCTTCCATAGCGTTCAAACTTATTCTCTCTTCTGTCCTTCTTCTATAGTGTTCAAAGTTATTGTCTCTTCTGTTCTTCTTCTATAGCGTTCAAACATATTCTCTCTTCTGTCCTTCATCTATAGCGTTCAAACTTATTGTCTCTTCTGTTCTTCTTCTATAACGTTCAAACTTATTCTCTCTTCTGTCCTTCATCTATAGCGTTCAAACTTATTCTCTCTTCTGCCCTTCTTCCATAGTGTTCAAACTTATTGTCTCTTCTGTTCTTCTTCTATAGCGTTCAAGCTTATTCTCTCTTCTGTCATTCTTC
Source organism: Mantis religiosa (assembly GCA_030765055.1). NCBI lineage: Eukaryota > Metazoa > Arthropoda > Insecta > Mantodea > Mantidae > Mantis > Mantis religiosa. The sequence goes on from CM060951.1 coordinate 130,490,712, forward strand.
CATAACGTTCAAACTAATTCTCTCTTCTGTCCATCTATAGCGTTCAAACTTATTCTCTCTTCTGCCCTTCTTCCATAGTGTTCAAAGTTATTGTCTCTTCTGTTCTTCTTCTATAGCGTTCAAACATATTCTCTCTTCTGTCCTTCATCTATAGCGTTCAAACTTATTGTCTCTTCTGTTCTCCTTCTATAGCGTTCAAACATATTCTCTCTTCTGTCCTTCATCTATAGCGTTCAAACTTATTCTCTCTTCTGCCCTTCTTCCATAGTGTTCAAACTTATTGTCTCTTCTGTTCTTCTTCTATAGCGTTCAAACTTATTCTCTCTTCTGTCATTCTTCCATAACGTTCAAACTTATTCTCTCTTCTGTCCTTCTTCCATAGTGTTCAAACTTATTGTCTCTTCTGTTCTTCTTCTATAGCTTTCAAACTAATTCTCTCTTCTGTCATTATTCCATAACGTTCAAACTTGTTCTCTCTTCTGTCCTTCTCCTATAGCGTTCAAACTTATTCTCTCTTCTGTCCTTCTCCTATAGCGTTCAAACTTATTCTCTCTTCTGTTCTTCTCCTATAGCGTTCAAACTTATTCTCTCTTCTGCCCTTCTTCCATAACGTTCAAACTTATTCTCTCTTCTGTCCTTCTCCTATAGCGTTCAAACTTATTCTCTCTTCTGCCCTTCTTCCATAACGTTCAAACTTATTCTCTCTTCTGTTCTTCTCCTATAGCGTTCAAACTTATTCTCTCTTCTGCCCTTCTTCCATAACGTTCAAACTTACTCTCTCTTCTGTCCATCTATAGCGTTCAAACTTATTCTCTCTTCTGTCATTCTTCCATAACGTTCAAACTTATTCTCTCTTCTGTCCTTCATCTATAGCGTTCAACCTTATTCTCTCTTCTGTCCTTCTCCTTTGGGTTCAAACTTATTCTCTCTTCTGTTCTTCTTCCATAGCGTTCAAACTTATTCTCTCTTCTGTCCTTCTCCTTTGGGTTCAAACTTATTCTCTCTTCTGTCATTCTTCCATAACGTTCAAACTTATTCTCTCGTTTGTCCTTCTTCTATAGCGTTCAAACTTATTCTCTCTTCTGTCCTTCTCCTATAGCGTTCAAACTTATTCTCTCTTCTGTCATTCTTCTATAGCGTTCAAACTTATTCTCTCTTCTGCCCTTCTTCCATAGTGTTCAAACTTATTGTCTCTTCTGTTCTTCTTCCATAACGTTCAAACTTATTCTCTCTTCTGTCATTCTTCTATAGCGTTCAAACTTATTCTCTCTTCTGCCCTTCTTCCATAGTGTTCAAACTTATTGTCTCTTCTGTTCTTCTTCCATAACGTTCAAACTTATTCTCTCTTCTGTCCTTCTTCCATAGCGTTCAAACTTATTCTCTCTTCTGTCCTTCTTCTATAGCGTTCAAACTTATTCTCTCGTTTGTCCTTCATCTATAGCGTTCAAACTTATTCTCTCTTCTGTCCTTCATCTATAGCGTTCAAACTTATTCTCTCTTCTGTCCTTCATCTATAGCGTTCAAACTTATTCTCTCTTCTGTCATTCTTCCATAACGTTCAAACTTATTCTCTCTTCTGTCATTCTTCTATAGCGTTCAAACTTATTCTCTCGTTTGTCCTTCATCTATAGCGTTCAAACTTATTCTCTCTTCTGCCCTTCTTCCATAGCGTTCAAACTTATTCTCTCTTCTGTCCTTCATCTATAGCGTTCAAACTTATTCTCTCGTTTGTCCTTCATCTATAGCGTTCAAACTTATTCTCTCTTCTGTCCTTCATCTATAGCGTTCAAACTTATTCTCTCGTTTGTCCTTCATCTATAGCGTTCAAACTTATTCTCTCTTCTGTCCTTCATCTATAGCGTTCAAACTTATTCTCTCTTCTGTCATTCTTCCATAACGTTCAAACTTATTCTCTCTTCTGTCATTCTTCCATAACGTTCAAACTTATTCTCTGTTATGTCCTACATCTATAGCGTTCAAACTTATTCTCTCTTCTGTCCTTCTCCTATAGCGTTCAAACTTATTCTCTCTTCTGTCCTTCATCTATAGCGTTCAAACTTATTCTCTCTTCTGTCATTCTTCCATAACTTTCAAACTTATTCTCTCTTATGTCCTACATCTATAGCGTTCAAACTTATTCTCTCTTCTGTCCTACATCTATAGCGTTCAAACTTATTCTCTCTTATGTCGTTCATCTATAGCGTTCAAACTTATTGTCTCTTCTGTCCTTCATCTATAGCGTTCAAACTTATTGTCTCTTCTGTTCTTCTTCTATAGCTTTCAAACTAATTCTCTCTTCTGTCATTATTCCATAACGTTCAAACTTGTTCTCTGTTCTGTCCTTCTCCTATAGCGTTAAACTTATTCTCTCTTATGTCCTACATCTATAGCGTTCAAACTTATTCTCTCTTCTGTCCTACATCTATAGCGTTCAAACTTATTCTCTCTTATGTCGTTCATCTATAGCGTTCAAACTTATTCTCTCTTCTGTCCTTCATCTATAGCGTTCAAACTTATTGTCTCTTCTGTTCTTCTTCTATAGCTTTCAAACTAATTCTCTCTTCTGTCATTATTCCATAACGTTCAAACTTGTTCTCTGTTCTGTCCTTCTCCTATAGCGTTCAAACTTATTCTCTCTTCTGTCCATGTATAGCTTTCAAACTTATTCTCTCTTCTGTCATTCTTCTATAGCGTTCAAACTTATTCCTTCTTCTGCCCTTCTTCCATAGTGTTCAAACTTATTGTCTCTTCTGTTCTTCTTCCATAACGTTCAAACTTATTCTCTCTTCTGTCATTCTTCTATAGCGTTCAAACTTATTCTCTCTTCTGCCCTTCTTCCATAGTGTTCAAACTTATTGTCTCTTCTGTTCTTCTTCCATAACGTTCAAACTTATTCTCTCTTCTGTCCTTCTTCCATAGCGTTCAAACTTATTCTCTCTTCTGTCCTTCTTCTATAGCGTTCAAACTTATTCTCTCTTCTGTCCTTCATCTATAGCGTTCAAACTTATTCTCTCTTCTGTCCTTCTCCTATAGCGTTCAAACTTATTCTCTCTTCTGTCCTTCATCTATAGCGTTCAAACTTATTCTCTCTTCTGTCCTTCATCTATAGCGTTCAAAATTATTCTCTCTTCTGTCCTTCTCCTATAGCGTTCAAACTTATTCTCTCTTATGTCCTACATCTATAGCGTTCAAACTTATTCTCTCTTCTGTCCTTCATCTATAGCGTTCGAACTTATTCTCTCTTCTGTCCTTCTCCTATAGCGTTCAAACTTATTCTCTCTTCTGCCCTTCTTCCATAACGTTCAAACTTATTCTCTCTTCTGTCATTCTTCCATAACGTTCAAACTAATTCTCTCTTCTGTCCATATATAGCGTTCAAACTTATTCTCTCTTCTGTCATTCTTCCATAACGTTCAAACTTATTCTCTCTTCTGTCCTTCATCTATAGCGTTCAACCTTATTCTCTCTTCTGTTCTTCTTCCATAACGTTCAAACTTATTCTCTCTTCTGTCCTTCATCTATAGCGTTCAAACTAATTCTCTCTTCTGGCCTTCATCTATAGCGTTCAAACTTATTGTCTCTTCTGTTCTTCTTCTATAGCGTTCAAACTTATTCTCTCTTCTGTCCTTCATCTATAGCGTTCAAACTTATTCTCTCTTCTGCCCTTCTTCCATAGTGTTCGAATTTATTGTCTCTTCTGCCCTTCTTCCATAGTGTTCAAACTTATTGTCTCTTCTGTTCTTCTTCTATAGCGTTCAAACTTATTCTCTCTTCTGGCATTCTTCCATAACCTTCAAACTAATTCTCTCTTCTGTCCATCTATAGCGTTCAAACTTACTCTCTCTTCTGCCCTTCTTCCATAACGTTCAAACTTATTCTCTCTTCTGTCCTTCTTCCATAACGTTCAAACTTATTCTCTCTTCTGTCCTTTATCAATAGCGTTCAAACTTATTCTCTCTTCTGTTCTTCTTCCATAACGTTCAAACTTATTCTCTCTTCTGTCCTTTATCAATAGCGTTCAACCTTATTCTCTCTTCTGTTCTTCTTCCATAACGTTCAAACTTATTCTCTCTTCTGTCCTTCATCTATAGCGTTCAAACTAATTCTCTCTTCTGGCCTTCATCTATAGCGTTCAACCTTATTCTCTCTTCTGTTCTTCTTCTATAGCGTTCAAACTTATTCTCTCTTCTGCCCTTCTTCTATAGCGTTCAAACTTATTCTCTCTTCTGTCATTCTTCCATAACGTTCAAAACGTATTCTCTCTTCTGTTCTTCTATAGCGTTCATACTTATTCTCTCTTCTGTCATTCTTCCATAACGTTCAAAACGTGTTCTCTCTTCTGTTCTTCTATAGCGTTCAAACTTATTCTCTCTTCTGCCCTTCTTCCATAACGTTCAAACTTATTGTCTCTTCTGTTCTTCTTCTATAGCGTTCAAACTTATTCTCTCTTCTGTCATTCTTCCATAACGTTCAAACTAATTCTCTCTTCTGTCCATATATAGCGTTCAAACTTATTCTCTCTTCTGTCATTCTTCCATAACGTTCAAACTTATTCTCTCTTCTGTCCTTCATCTATAGCGTTCAACCTTATTCTCTCTTCTGTTCTTCTTCCATAACGTTCAAACTTATTCTCTCTTCTGTCCTTCATCTATAGCGTTCAAACTAATTCTCTCTTCTGTTCTTCTTCTATAGCGTTCAACCTTATTCTCTCTTCTGTTCTTCTTCCATAACGTTCAAACTTATTCTCTCTTCTGGCCTTCATCTATAGCGTTCAAACTTATTGTCTCTTCTGTTCTTCTTCTATAGCGTTCAAACTTATTCTCTCTTCTGTCCTTCATCTATAGCGTTCAAACTTATTCTCTCTTCTGCCCTTCTTCCATAGTGTTCGAATTTATTGTCTCTTCTGCCCTTCTTCCATAGTGTTCAAACTTATTGTCTCTTCTGTTCTTCTTCTATAGCGTTCAAACTTATTCTCTCTTCTGGCATTCTTCCATAACCTTCAAACTAATTCTCTCTTCTGTCCATCTATAGCGTTCAAACTTACTCTCTCTTCTGCCCTTCTTCCATAACGTTCAAACTTATTCTCTCTTCTGTCCTTCTTCCATAACGTTCAAACTTATTCTCTCTTCTGTCCTTTATCAATAGCGTTCAAACTTATTCTCTCTTCTGTCCTTCATCTATAGCGTTCAAACTTATTCCTTCTTCTGCCCTTCTTCCATAGTGTTCAAACTTATTGTCTCTTCTGTTCTTCTTCCATAACGTTCAAACTTATTCTCTCTTCTGTCATTCTTCTATAGCGTTCAAACTTATTCTCTCATCTGCCCTTCTTCCATAGTGTTCAAACTTATTGTCTCTTCTGTTCTTCTTCCATAACGTTGAAACTTATTCTCTCTTCTGTCCTTCTTCCATAGCGTTCAAACTTATTCTCTCTTCTGTCCTTCTTCTATAGTGTTCAAAGTTATTGTCTCTTCTGTTCTTCTTCTATAGCGTTCAAACATATTCTCTCTTCTGTCCTTCATCTATAGCGTTCAAACTTATTGTCTCTTCTGTTCTTCTTCTATAGCGTTCAAACATATTCTTTCTTCTGTCCTTCATCTATAGCGTTCAAACTTATTCTCTCTTCTGCCCTTCTTCCATAGTGTTCACACTTATTGTCTCTTCTGTTCTTCTTCTATAGCGTTCAAGCTTATTCTCTCTTCTGTCATTCTTCCATAACGTTCAAACTAATTCTCTCTTCTGTCCATCTATAGCGTTCAAACTTATTCTCTCTTCTGCCCTTCTTCCATAGTGTTCAAAGTTATTGTCTCTTCTGTTCTTCTTCTATAGCGTTCAAACATATTCTCTCTTCTGTCCTTCATCTATAGCGTTCAAACTTATTGTCTCTTCTGTTCTCCTTCTATAGCGTTCAAACATATTCTCTCTTCTGTCCTTCATCTATAGCGTTCAAACTTATTCTCTCTTCTGCCCTTCTTCCATAGTGTTCAAACTTATTGTCTCTTCTGTTCTTCTTCTATAGCGTTCAAACTTATTCTCTCTTCTGTCATTCTTCCATAACGTTCAAACTTATTCTCTCTTCTGTCCTTCTTCCATAGTGTTCAAACTTATTGTCTCTTCTGTTCTTCTTCTATAGCTTTCAAACTAATTCTCTCTTCTGTCATTATTCCATAACGTTCAAACTTGTTCTCTCTTCTGTCCTTCTCCTATAGCGTTCAAACTTATTCTCTCTTCTGTCCTTCTCCTATAGCGTTCAAACTTATTCTCTCTTCTGTTCTTCTCCTATAGCGTTCAAACTTATTCTCTCTTCTGCCCTTCTTCCATAACGTTCAAACTTATTCTCTCTTCTGTCCTTCTCCTATAGCGTTCAAACTTATTCTCTCTTCTGCCCTTCTTCCATAACGTTCAAACTTATTCTCTCTTCTGTTCTTCTCCTATAGCGTTCAAACTTATTCTCTCTTCTGCCCTTCTTCCATAACGTTCAAACTTACTCTCTCTTCTGTCCATCTATAGCGTTCAAACTTATTCTCTCTTCTGTCATTCTTCCATAACGTTCAAACTTATTCTCTCTTCTGTCCTTCATCTATAGCGTTCAACCTTATTCTCTCTTCTGTCCTTCTCCTTTGGGTTCAAACTTATTCTCTCTTCTGTTCTTCTTCCATAGCGTTCAAACTTATTCTCTCTTCTGTCCTTCTCCTTTGGGTTCAAACTTATTCTCTCTTCTGTCATTCTTCCATAACGTTCAAACTTATTCTCTCGTTTGTCCTTCATCTATAGCGTTCAAACTTATTCTCGCTTCTGTCCTTCTCCTATAGCGTTCAAACTTATTCTCTCTTCTGTCATTCTTCTATAGCGTTCAAACTTATTCTCTCTTCTGCCCTTCTTCCATAGTGTTCAAACTTATTGTCTCTTCTGTTCTTCTTCCATAACGTTCAAACTTATTCTCTCTTCTGTCATTCTTCTATAGCGTTCAAACTTATTCTCTCTTCTGCCCTTCTTCCATAGTGTTCAAACTTATTGTCTCTTCTGTTCTTCTTCCATAACGTTCAAACTTATTCTCTCTTCTGTCCTTCTTCCATAGCGTTCAAACTTATTCTCTCTTCTGTCCTTCTTCTATAGCGTTCAAACTTATTCTCTCGTTTGTCCTTCATCTATAGCGTTCAAACTTATTCTCTCTTCTGTCCTTCATCTATAGCGTTCAAACTTATTCTCTCTTCTGTCCTTCATCTATAGCGTTCAAACTTATTCTCTCTTCTGTCATTCTTCCATAACGTTCAAACTTATTCTCTCTTCTGTCATTCTTCTATAGCGTTCAAACTTATTCTCTCGTTTGTCCTTCATCTATAGCGTTCAAACTTATTCTCTCTTCTGCCCTTCTTCCATAGTGTTCAAACTTATTGTCTCTTCTGTTCTTCTTCCATAACGTTCAAACTTATTCTCTCTTCTGTCCTTCTTCCATAGCGTTCAAACTTATTCTCTCTTCTGTCCTTCATCTATAGCGTTCAAACTTATTCTCTCGTTTGTCCTTCATCTATAGCGTTCAAACTTATTCTCTCTTCTGTCCTTCATCTATAGCGTTCAAACTTATTCTCTCGTTTGTCCTTCATCTATAGCGTTCAAACTTATTCTCTCTTCTGTCCTTCATCTATAGCGTTCAAACTTATTCTCTCTTCTGTCATTCTTCCATAACGTTCAAACTTATTCTCTCTTCTGTCATTCTTCCATAACGTTCAAACTTATTCTCTGTTATGTCCTACATCTATAGCGTTCAAACTTATTCTCTCTTCTGTCCTTCTCCTATAGCGTTCAAACTTATTCTCTCTTCTGTCCTTCATCTATAGCGTTCAAACTTATTCTCTCTTCTGTCATTCTTCCATAACTTTCAAACTTATTCTCTCTTATGTCCTACATCTATAGCGTTCAAACTTATTCTCTCTTCTGTCCTACATCTATAGCGTTCAAACTTATTCTCTCTTATGTCGTTCATCTATAGCGTTCAAACTTATTGTCTCTTCTGTCCTTCATCTATAGCGTTCAAACTTATTGTCTCTTCTGTTCTTCTTCTATAGCTTTCAAACTAATTCTCTCTTCTGTCATTATTCCATAACGTTCAAACTTGTTCTCTGTTCTGTCCTTCTCCTATAGCGTTCAAACTTATTCTCTCTTATGTCCTACATCTATAGCGTTCAAACTTATTCTCTCTTCTGTCCTACATCTATAGCGTTCAAACTTATTCTCTCTTATGTCGTTCATCTATAGCGTTCAAACTTATTCTCTCTTCTGTCCTTCATCTATAGCGTTCAAACTTATTGTCTCTTCTGTTCTTCTTCTATAGCTTTCAAACTAATTCTCTCTTCTGTCATTATTCCATAATGTTCAAACTTGTTCTCTGTTCTGTCCTTCTCCTATAGCGTTCAAACTTATTCTCTCTTCTGTCCATGTATAGCTTTCAAACTTATTCTCTCTTCTGTCATTCTTCTATAGCGTTCAAACTTATTCCTTCTTCTGCCCTTCTTCCATAGTGTTCAAACTTATTGTCTCTTCTGTTCTTCTTCCATAACGTTCAAACTTATTCTCTCTTCTGTCATTCTTCTATAGCGTTCAAACTTATTCTCTCTTCTGCCCTTCTTCCATAGTGTTCAAACTTATTGTCTCTTCTGTTCTTCTTCCATAACGTTCAAACTTATTCTCTCTTCTGTCCTTCTTCCATAGCGTTCAAACTTATTCTCTCTTCTGTCCTTCTTCTATAGCGTTCAAACTTATTCTCTCTTCTGTCCTTCATCTATAGCGTTCAAACTTATTCTCTCTTCTGTCCTTCTCCTATAGCGTTCAAACTTATTCTCTCTTCTGTCCTTCATCTATAGCGTTCAAACTTATTCTCTCTTCTGTCCTTCATCTATAGCGTTCAAAATTATTCTCTCTTCTGTCCTTCTCCTATAGCGTTCAAACTTATTCTCTCTTATGTCCTACATCTATAGCGTTCAAACTTATTCTCTCTTCTGTCCTTCATCTATAGCGTTCGAACTTATTCTCTCTTCTGTCCTTCTCCTATAGCGTTCAAACTTATTCTCTCTTCTGTCCTTCATCTATAGCGTTCAAACTTATTCTCTGTTATGTCCTACATCTATAGCGTTCAAACTTATTCTCTCTTCTGTCCATCTATAGCTTCAAACTTATTCTCTCTTATGTCCTACATCTATAGTGTTCAAACTTATTCTCTCTTCTGTCCTTCATCTATAGCGTTCAAACTTATTCTCTCATCTGTCATTCTTACATAACGTTCAAACTTATTCTCTCTTTTGTCCATCTATAGCTTCAAACTTATTCTCTCTTATGTCCTACATCTATAGCTTCAAACTTATTCTCTCTTATGTCCTACATCTATAGCGTTCAAACTTATTCTCTGTTATGTCCTACATCTATAGCGTTCAAACTTATTCTCTCTTCTGTCCATCTATAGCGTTCAAACTTATTCTCTCTTATGTCCTACATCTATAGCGTTCAAACTTATTCTCTCTTCTGTCCATCTATAGCGTTCATGCTTATTCTCTCTTCTGTCCATCTATAGCGTTCAAACTTATTCTCTCTTCTGTCCATCTATAGCGTTCAAACTTATTCTCTCTTATGTCCTACATCTATAGCGTTCAAACTTATTCTCCCTTCTGTCCATCTATAGCGTTCATGCTTATTCTGTCTTCTGTTCTTCATCTATAGCGTTCATACTTATTCTCTGTTATGTCCTACATCTATAGCGTTCAAACTTATTCTCTCTTCTGTCCATCTATAGCGTTCAAACTTATTCTCTCTTATGTCCTTCATCTATAGCGTTCAAACTTATTCTCTCTTCTGTCCATCTATAGCGTTCAAACTTATTCTCTCTTATGTCCTTCATCTATAGCGTTCAAACTTATTCTCTCTTCTGTCCATCTATAGCGTTCAAACTTATTCTCTCTTATGTCCTACATCTATAGCGTTCAAACTTATTCTCCCTTCTGTCCATCTATAGCGTTCATGCTTATTCTGTTTTCTGTTCTTCATCTATAGCGTTCATACTTATTCTCTGTTATGTCCTACATCTATAGCGTTCAAACTTATTCTCTCTTCTGTCCATCTATAGCGTTCAAACTTATTCTCTCTTATGTCCTACATCTATAGCGTTCAAACTTATTCTCCCTTCTGTCCATCTATAGCGTTCATGCTTATTCTGTCTTCTGTTCTTCATCTATAGCGTTCATACTTATTCTCTGTTATGTCCTACAACTATAGCGTTCAAACTTATTCTCTCTTCTGTTCTTCTTCTATAGCGTTCAAACTTATTCTCTCTTCTGCCCTTCTTCCATAGTGTTCAAACTTATTCTCTTTATGTCCTTCTTCCATAGCGTTCAAACTTATTCTCTCTTGTGTCCTTCTTCTATAGCGTTCAAACTTATTCTCTCTTCTGTCGTTCATCTATGGCGTTCAAACTTATTCTCTCTTCTGTCCTTCATCTATAGCGTTCAAACTTATTCTCTCTTCTGTCCTTCATCTATAGCGTTCAAACTTCTTCTCTGTTATCTCCTACATTTATAGCGTTCAAACTTATTCTCTCTTCTCTCCTTCATCAATAGCGTTCAAACTTCTTCTCTGTTATGTCCTACATCTATAGCGTTCAAACTTATTCTCTCATATGTCCTACATCTATAGCGTTCAAACTTCTTCTCTGTTATGTCCTACATCTATAGCGTTCAAACTTATTCTCTCTTCTGTCCTTCTTCCATAACTTTCAAACTTATTCTCTCTTATGTCCTTCATCTATAGCGTTCAAACTTATTCTCTCTTCAGTCCTACATCTATAGTGTTCAAACTTATTCTCTCTTCTGTCCTACATCTATAGCGTTCAAACTTATTCTCTCCTATGTCCTTCTTCCATAGTGTTGAAACTTATTCTCTCTTATGTCCTACATCTATAACGTTCAAACTTATTCTCTCTTATGTCCTATATCTATAGCGTTCAAACTTATTCCTCTTCTGTCCTACATTTATAGTGTTCAAACTTATTCTCTCTTATGTCCTACATCTATAACGTTCAAACTTATTCTCTATTATGTCCTACATCTATAGCGTTCAAACTTATTCTCTCTTCTGTCCTACATCTATAGCGTTGAAACTTATTCTCTCCTATGTCCTTCTTCCATAGTGTTGAAACTTATTCTCTCTTATGTCCTACATCTATAACGTTCAAACTTATTCTCTCTTATGTCCTACATCTATAGCGTTCAAACTTATTCCTCTTCTGTCCTACATTTATAGTGTTCAAACTTATTCTCTATTATGTCCTACATCTATAGCGTTCAAACTTATTCTCTCTTCTGTCATTCTTCCATAACGTTCAAACTTATTCTCTCTTCTGTCCTTCATCTATAGCGTTCAACCTTATTCTCTCTTCTGTCCTTCTCCTTTGGGTTCAAACTTATTCTCTCTTCTGTTCTTCTTCCATAGCGTTCAAACTTATTCTCTCTTCTGTCCTACATCTATAACGTTCAAACATATTCTCCCTTCCGTCCTACATCTATAGCGTTTAAACTTATTCTCTCCTATGTCCTTCTTCCATAGTGTTGAATCTTATTCTCTCTTCTGTCCTACATCTATAACGTTCAAACTTATACTCTCTTCTGTCCTACATCTATAGCGTTCAAACCTATTCTCTCCTATGTCCTTCTTCCATAGTGTAGAAACTTCTTCTCTGTTATCTCCTACATCTATAGCGTTCAAACTTATTCTCTCTTCTCTCCTTCATCAATAGCGTTCAAACTTCTTCTCTGTTATGTCCTACATCTATAGCGTTCAAACTTATTCTCTCTTCTGTCCATCTATAGCGTTCATACTTATTCTCTCTTATGTCCTACATCTATAGCGTTCAAACTTATTCTCTCTTCTGTCCTTCATCTATAGCGTTCAAACTTATTCTCTCTTCTGTCCTTCTTCCATAACTTTCAAACTTATTCTCTCTTATGTCCTACTTCTATAGCGTTCAAACTTATTCTCTCTTCTGTCCTACATCTATAGTGTTCAAACTTATTCTCTCTTCTGTCCTACATCTATAGCGTTCAAACTTATTCTCTCCTATGTCCTTCTTCCATAGTGTTGAAACTTATTCTCTCTTATGTCCTTCATCCATAGTGTTGAAACGTATTCTCTCTTATGTCCTATATCTATAGCGTTCAAACTTATTCTCTCTTCTGTCCTTCATCTATAGCGTTCAAACTTATTCTCTCTTCTGTCCTTCATCTATAGCGTTCAAACTTATTCTCTCTTCTGTCCTTCATCTATAGCGTTCAAACTTATTCTCTCTTCTGTCCTTCATCTATAGCGTTCAAACTTATTCTCTCTTCTGTCCTTCATCTATAGCGTTCAAACTTATTCTCTCCTATGTCCTTCTTCCATAGTGTTTAAACTTATTCTCTCTTATGTCCTACATCTACAGCGATCAAACTTATTCTCTCTTCTGTCCTACATCTATAGCGTTCAAACTTATTCGCTCTTATGTCCTACATCTATTGCGTTCAAACTTATTCGCTCTTATGTCCTACATCTATAGCGTTCAAACTTATTCTCTCTTCTGTCCTACATCTATAGTGCTCAAACTTATTCGCTCTTATGTCCTACATCTATAGCGTTCAAACTTATTCTCTCTTCTGTCCTACATCAATAGCGTTCAGACTTATTCTCTCTTATGTCGTTCATCTATAGCGTTCAAACTTATTCCCTCTTCTGTCCTTCATCTATAGCGTTCAAACTTATTCTCTCTTCTGTCCTTCATCTATAGCGTTCAAACTTATTCTCTCTTCTGTCCTACAACTATCGCGTTCAAACTTATTCTTTCTTCTGTCCTTCATCTATAGCGTTCAAACTTATTCTCTCTTCTGTCGTTCATCTATAGCGTTCAAACTTATTCTCTCTTCTGTCCTTCATCTATAGCGTTCAAACTTATTCTCTCTTCTGTCCTTCATCTATAGCGTTCAAACTTATTCTCTCTTCTGTCTTACATCTATAGCGTTCAAACTTATTCTTTCTTCTGTCCTTCATCTATAGCGTTCAAACTTATTCTTTCTTCTGTCCTTCATCTATAGCGTTCAAACTTATTCTTTCTTCTGTCCTTCATCTATAGCGTTCAAACTTATTCTTTCTTCTGTCCTTCATCTATAGCGTTCAAACTTATTCTCTCTTCTGTCCTACAACTATCGCGTTCAAACTTATTCTTTCTTCTGTCCTTCATCTATAGCGTTCAAATTTATTCTCTCTTCTGTCCTTCTCCTATAGCGTTAAAACTGATTCTCTCTTATGTCCTACATCTATAGCGTTAAAACTTATTCTCTCTTCTGTCCTTCATCTATAGCGTTCAAACTTATTCTCTCTTCTGTCCTTCATCTATAGTGTTCAAACTTATTCTCTCTTCTGTCCTTCATCTATAGCGTTCAAACTTATTCTCTCTTCTGTCCTTCATCTATAGTGTTGAAACTTATTCTCTCTTATGTCCTACATCTATAGCGTTCAAACTTATTCTCTCTTCTGTCTACATCTATAGCGTTCAAACTTATTCTCTCTTCTGTCCTTCATCTATAGCGTTCAAACTTATTCTCTCTTCTGTCCTTCATCTATAGCGTTCAAACTTATTCTCTCTTCTGTCCTTCATCTATAGCGTTCAAACTTATTCTCTCTTATGTCCTACATCTATAGTGTTCAAACTTATTCTCTCTTCTGTCCTTCATCTATAACGTTCAAACTTATTCTCTCTTCTGTCCTTCTCCTATAGCGTTCAAACTTATTCTCTCTTCTGTCCTTCATCTATAACGTTCAAACTTATTCTCTCTTCTGTCCTTCATCTATAGCGTTCAAACTTATTCTCTCTTCTGTCCTTCATCTATAGCGTTCAAACTTATTCTCTCTTCTGTCCTTCATCTATAGCGTTCAAACTTATTCTCCCTTCTGTCCTGCATCTATAGCGTTCAAACTTATTCTCTCTTCTGTCCTTCATCTATAGCGTTCAAACTTATTCTCTCTTCTGTCCTTCATCTATAGCGTTCAAACTTATTCTCTCTTATGTCCTACATCTATAGTGTTCAAACTTATTCTCTCTTCTGTCCTTCATCTATAACGTTCAAACTTATTCTCTCTTCTGTCCTTCTCCTATAGCGTTCAAACTTATTCTCTCTTCTGTCCTTCATCTATAACGTTCAAACTTATTCTCTCTTCTGTCCTTCATCTATAGCGTTCAAACTTATTCTCTCTTCTGTCCTTCATCTATAGCGTTCAAACTTATTCTCCCTTCTGTCCTACATCTATAGCGTTCAAACTTATTCTCTCTTCTGTCCTACATCTATAACGTTCAAACTTATTCTCTCTTCTGTCCTTCTCCTATAGCGTTCAAACTTATTCTCTCTTCTGTCCTTCATCTATAACGTTCAAACTTATTCTCTCTTCTGTCCTTCATCTATAGCGTTCAAACTTATTCTCTCTTCTGTCCTTCATCTATAGCGTTCAAACTTATTCTCTCTTCTGTCCTTCATCTATAGCGTTCAAACTTATTCTCTCTTCTGTCCTTCATCTATAGCGTTCAAACTTATTCTCTCTTCTGTCCTTCATCTATAACGTTCAAACTTATTCTCTCTTATGTCCTTCATCTATAGCGTTCAAACTTATTCTCTCTTCTGTCCTTCATCTATAGCGTTCAAACTTATTCTCTCTTCTGTCCTACATCTATAGCGTTCAAACTTATTCTCTCTTATGTCCTTCATCTATAACGTTCAAACTTATTCTCTCTTCTGTCCTTCATCTATAGCGTTCAAACTTATTCTCTCTTCTGTCCTTCATCTATAACGTTCAAACTTATTCTCTCTTCTGTCCTACATCTATAGCGTTCAAACTTATTCTCTCTTCTGTCCTTCATCTATAGCGTTCAAACTTATTCTCTCTTCTGTCCTACATCTATAGCGTTCAAACTTATTCTCTCTTATGTCCTTCATCTATAGCGTTCAAACTTATTCTCTCTTCTGTCCTTCATCTATAGCGTTCAAACTTATTCTCTCTTCTGTCCTACATCTATAGCGTTCAAACTTATTCTCTCTTCTGTCCTACATCTATAGCGTTCAAACTTATTCTCTCTTCTGTCCTACATCTATAGCGTTCAAACTTATTCTCTCTTATGTCCTTCATCTATAGCGTTCAAACTTATTCTCTCTTATGTCCTTCATCTATAGCGTTCAAACTTATTCTCTCTTCTGTCCTTCATCTATAGCGTTCAAACTTATTCTCTCTTCTGTCCTACATCTATAGCGTTCAAACTTATTCTCTCTTCTGTCCTACATCTATAGGGTTCAAACTTATTCTCTCTTATGTCCTTCATCTATAGCGTTCAAACTTATTCTCTCTTCTGTCCTTCATCTATAGCGTTCAAACTTATTCTCTCTTCTGTCCTACATCTATAGCGTTCAAACTTATTCTCTCTTCTGTCCTACATCTATAGCGTTCAAACTTATTCTCTCTTATGTCCTACATCTATAGCGTTCAAACGATTCTCTCTTCTGTCATTCATCTATAGCGTTCAAACTTATTCTGTCTTCTGTCCTTCATCTATAGCGTTCAAACTAATTCTCTCTTCTGTCCTACATCTATAGCGTTCAAACTTATTCTCTCTTCTGTCCTTCATCTATAGCGTTCAAACGATTCTCTCTTCTGTCATTCATCTATAGCGTTCAAACTTATTCTGTCTTCTGTCCTTCATCTATAGCGTTCAAACTAATTCTCTCTTCTGTCCTACATCTAGAGCGTTCAAACTTATTCTCTCTTCTGTCCTTCATCTATAGCGTTCAAACGATTCTCTCTTCTGTCATTCATCTATAGCGTTCAAACTTATTCTGTCTTCTGTCCTTCATCTATAGCGTTCAAACTTATTCTCTCTTATGTCGTTCATCTATAGCGTTCAAACTTATTCTCTCTTCTGTCTTTCATCTATAGCGTTCAAACGATTCTCTCTTCTGTCCTACATCTATAGCGTTCAAACTTATTATCTCTTATGTCGTTCATCTATAGCGTTCAAACTTATCCTTTCTTCTGTCCTTCATCTATAGCGTTCAAACTTATTCTCTCTTATGTCCTACATCTATAGCGTTCAAACTTATTCTCTCTTCTGTCCTTCATCTATAGCGTTCAAACTTATTCTCTCTTCTGTCCTACATCTATAGCGTTCAAACTTATTCTCTCTTATGTCCTACATCTGTAGCGTTCAAACTTATTCTCTCTTCTGTCATTCATCTATAGCGTTCAAACTTATTCTCTCTTATGTCCTTCATCTATAGCGTTCAAACGATTCTCTCTTCTGTCATTCATCTATAGCGTTCAAACTTATTCTCTCTTCTGTCCTTCATCTATAGCGTTCAAACGATTCTCTCTTCTGTCATTCATCTATAGCGTTCAAACTTATTCTCTCTTCTGTCCTACATCTATAGCGTTCAAACTTATTCTCTCTTATGTCCTACATCTGTAGCGTTCAAACTTATTCTCTCTTCTGTCATTCATCTATAGCGTTCAAACTTATTCTCTCTTATGTCCTACATCTATAACGTTCAAACTTATTCTCTCTTCTGTCTTTCATCTATAGCGTTCAAACGATTCTCTCTTCTGTCATTCATCTATAGCGTTCAAACTTATTCTGTCTTCTGTCCTTCATCTATAGCGTTCAAACTAATTCTCTCTTCTGTCCTACATCTATAGCGTTCAAACTTATTCTCTCTTATGTCGTTCATCTATAGCGTTCAAACTTATCCTTTCTTCTGTCCTTCATCTATAGCGTTCAAACTTATTCTCTCTTATGTCCTACATCTATAGCGTTCAAACTTATTCTCTCTTCTGTCCTTCATCTATAGCGTTCAAACTTATTCTCTCTTATGTCGTTCATCTATAGCGTTCAAACTTATCCTTTCTTCTGTCCTTCATCTATAGCGTTCAAACTTATTCTCTCTTCTGTCCTTCATCTATAACGTTCAAACTTATTCTCTCTTATGTCCTACATCTATAGCGTTCAAACTTATTCTCTCTTCTGTCCTTCATCTATAGCGTTCAAACTTATCCTTTCTTCTGTCCTACATCTATAGCGTTCAAACTTATTCTCTCTTCTGTCCTTCATCTATAGCGTTCAAACTTATTCTTTCTTCTGTCCTTCATCTATAGTGTTGAAACTTATTCTCTCTTATGTCCTACATCTATAGCGTTCAAACTTATTCTCTCTTCTGTCCTACATCTATAGCGTTCAAACTTATTCTCTCTCCTGTCCTTCATCTATAGCGTTCAAACATATTCTCTCTTATGTCCTTCATCTATAGCGTTCAAACTTATTCTCTCTTATGTCCTACATCTAGAGCGTTCAAACTTATTCTCTCTTATGTCCTACATCTATAGCGTTCAAACTTATTCTCTCTTCTGTCCTTCATCTATAGCGTTCAAACTTATTCTCTCGTTTGTCCTTCATCTATAGCGTTCAAACTTATTCTCTCTTCTGCCCTTCTTCCATAGTGTTCAAACTTATTGTCTCTTCTGTTCTTCTTCCATAACGTTCAAACTTATTCTCTCTTCTGTCCTTCTTCCATAGCGTTCAAACTTATTCTCTCTTCTGTCCTTCATCTATAGCGTTCAAACTTATTCTCTCGTTTGTCCTTCATCTATAGCGTTCAAACTTATTCTCTCTTCTGTCCTTCATCTATAGCGTTCAAACTTATTCTCTCGTTTGTCCTTCATCTATAGCGTTCAAACTTATTCTCTCTTCTGTCCTTCATCTATAGCGTTCAAACTTATTCTCTCTTCTGTCATTCTTCCATAACGTTCAAACTTATTCTCTCTTCTGTCATTCTTCCATAACGTTCAAACTTATTCTCTGTTATGTCCTACATCTATAGCGTTCAAACTTATTCTCTCTTCTGTCCTTCTCCTATAGCGTTCAAACTTATTCTCTCTTCTGTCCTTCATCTATAGCGTTCAAACTTATTCTCTCTTCTGTCATTCTTCCATAACTTTCAAACTTATTCTCTCTTATGTCCTACATCTATAGCGTTCAAACTTATTCTCTCTTCTGTCCTACATCTATAGCGTTCAAACTTATTCTCTCTTATGTCGTTCATCTATAGCGTTCAAACTTATTGTCTCTTCTGTCCTTCATCTATAGCGTTCAAACTTATTGTCTCTTCTGTTCTTCTTCTATAGCTTTCAAACTAATTCTCTCTTCTGTCATTATTCCATAACGTTCAAACTTGTTCTCTGTTCTGTCCTTCTCCTATAGCGTTCAAACTTATTCTCTCTTATGTCCTACATCTATAGCGTTCAAACTTATTCTCTCTTCTGTCCTACATCTATAGCGTTCAAACTTATTCTCTCTTATGTCGTTCATCTATAGCGTTCAAACTTATTCTCTCTTCTGTCCTTCATCTATAGCGTTCAAACTTATTGTCTCTTCTGTTCTTCTTCTATAGCTTTCAAACTAATTCTCTCTTCTGTCATTATTCCATAACGTTCAAACTTGTTCTCTGTTCTGTCCTTCTCCTATAGCGTTCAAACTTATTCTCTCTTCTGTCCATGTATAGCTTTCAAACTTATTCTCTCTTCTGTCATTCTTCTATAGCGTTCAAACTTATTCCTTCTTCTGCCCTTCTTCCATAGTGTTCAAACTTATTGTCTCTTCTGTTCTTCTTCCATAACGTTCAAACTTATTCTCTCTTCTGTCATTCTTCTATAGCGTTCAAACTTATTCTCTCTTCTGCCCTTCTTCCATAGTGTTCAAACTTATTGTCTCTTCTGTTCTTCTTCCATAACGTTCAAACTTATTCTCTCTTCTGTCCTTCTTCCATAGCGTTCAAACTTATTCTCTCTTCTGTCCTTCTTCTATAGCGTTCAAACTTATTCTCTCTTCTGTCCTTCATCTATAGCGTTCAAACTTATTCTCTCTTCTGTCCTTCTCCTATAGCGTTCAAACTTATTCTCTCTTCTGTCCTTCATCTATAGCGTTCAAACTTATTCTCTCTTCTGTCCTTCATCTATAGCGTTCAAAATTATTCTCTCTTCTGTCCTTCTCCTATAGCGTTCAAACTTATTCTCTCTTATGTCCTACATCTATAGCGTTCAAACTTATTCTCTCTTCTGTCCTTCATCTATAGCGTTCGAACTTATTCTCTCTTCTGTCCTTCTCCTATAGCGTTCAAACTTATTCTCTCTTCTGTCCTTCATCTATAGCGTTCAAACTTATTCTCTGTTATGTCCTACATCTATAGCGTTCAAACTTATTCTCTCTTCTGTCCATCTATAGCTTCAAACTTACTCTCTCTTATGTCCTACATCTATAGTGTTCAAACTTATTCTCTCTTCTGTCCTTCATCTATAGCGTTCAAACTTATTCTCTCATCTGTCATTCTTACATAACGTTCAAACTTATTCTCTCTTTTGTCCATCTATAGCTTCAAACTTATTCTCTCTTATGTCCTACATCTATAGCTTCAAACTTATTCTCTCTTCTGTCCATCTATAGCGTTCAAACTTATTCTCTCTTATGTCCTACATCTATAGCGTTCAAACTTATTCTCTCTTCTGTCCATCTATAGCGTTCATGCTTATTCTCTCTTCTGTCCATCTATAGCGTTCAAACTTATTCTCTCTTCTGTCCATCTATAGCGTTCAAACTTATTCTCTCTTATGTCCTACATCTATAGCGTTCAAACTTATTCTCTCTTCTGTCCATCTATAGCGTTCATGCTTATTCTCTCTTCTGTCCATCTATAGCGTTCAAACTTATTCTCTCTTCTGTCCATCTATAGCGTTCAAACTTATTCTCTCTTATGTCCTACATCTATAGCGTTCAAACTTATTCTCCCTTCTGTCCATCTATAGCGTTCATGCTTATTCTGTCTTCTGTTCTTCATCTATAGCGTTCATACTTATTCTCTGTTATGTCCTACATCTATAGCGTTCAAACTTATTCTCTCTTCTGTCCATCTATAGCGTTCAAACTTATTCTCTCTTATGTCCTTCATCTATAGCGTTCAAACTTATTCTCTCTTCTGTCCATCTATAGCGTTCAAACTTATTCTCTCTTATGTCCTACATCTATAGCGTTCAAACTTATTCTCCCTTCTGTCCATCTATAGCGTTCATGCTTATTCTGTTTTCTGTTCTTCATCTATAGCGTTCATACTTATTCTCTGTTATGTCCTACATCTATAGCGTTCAAACTTATTCTCTCTTCTGTCCATCTATAGCGTTCAAACTTATTCTCTCTTATGTCCTACATCTATAGCGTTCAAACTTATTCTCCCTTCTGTCCATCTATAGCGTTCATGCTTATTCTGTCTTCTGTTCTTCATCTATAGCGTTCATACTTATTCTCTGTTATGTCCTACAACTATAGCGTTCAAACTTATTCTCTCTTCTGTTCTTCTTCTATAGCGTTCAAACTTATTCTCTCTTCTGCCCTTCTTCCATAGTGTTCAAACTTATTCTCTTTATGTCCTTCTTCCATAGCGTTCAAACTTATTCTCTCTTGTGTCCTTCTTCTATAGCGTTCAAACTTATTCTCTCTTCTGTCGTTCATCTATGGCGTTCAAACTTATTCTCTCTTCTGTCCTTCATCTATAGCGTTCAAACTTATTCTCTCTTCTGTCCTTCATCTATAGCGTTCAAACTTCTTCTCTGTTATGTCCTACATCTATAGCGTTCAAACTTATTCTCTCATATGTCCTACATCTATAGCGTTCAAACTTCTTCTCTGTTATGTCCTACATCTATAGCGTTCAAACTTATTCTCTCTTCTGTCCTTCTTCCATAACTTTCAAACTTATTCTCTCTTATGTCCTTCATCTATAGCGTTCAAACTTATTCTCTCTTCAGTCCTACATCTATAGTGTTCAAACTTATTCTCTCTTCTGTCCTACATCTATAGCGTTCAAACTTATTCTCTCCTATGTCCTTCTTCCATAGTGTTGAAACTTATTCTCTCTTATGTCCTACATCTATAACGTTCAAACTTATTCTCTCTTATGTCCTATATCTATAGCGTTCAAACTTATTCCTCTTCTGTCCTACATTTATAGTGTTCAAACTTATTCTCTCTTATGTCCTACATCTATAACGTTCAAACTTATTCTCTATTATGTCCTACATCTATAGCGTTCAAACTTATTCTCTCTTCTGTCCTACATCTATAGCGTTGAAACTTATTCTCTCCTATGTCCTTCTTCCATAGTGTTGAAACTTATTCTCTCTTATGTCCTACATCTATAACGTTCAAACTTATTCTCTCTTATGTCCTACATCTATAGCGTTCAAACTTATTCCTCTTCTGTCCTACATTTATAGTGTTCAAACTTATTCTCTATTATGTCCTACATCTATAGCGTTCAAACTTATTCTCTCTTCTGTCATTCTTCCATAACGTTCAAACTTATTCTCTCTTCTGTCCTTCATCTATAGCGTTCAACCTTATTCTCTCTTCTGTCCTTCTCCTTTGGGTTCAAACTTATTCTCTCTTCTGTTCTTCTTCCATAGCGTTCAAACTTATTCTCTCTTCTGTCCTACATCTATAACGTTCAAACATATTCTCCCTTCCGTCCTACATCTATAGCGTTTAAACTTATTCTCTCCTATGTCCTTCTTCCATAGTGTTGAATCTTATTCTCTCTTCTGTCCTACATCTATAACGTTCAAACTTATACTCTCTTCTGTCCTACATCTATAGCGTTCAAACCTATTCTCTCCTATGTCCTTCTTCCATAGTGTAGAAACTTCTTCTCTGTTATCTCCTACATCTATAGCGTTCAAACTTATTCTCTCTTCTCTCCTTCATCAATAGCGTTCAAACTTCTTCTCTGTTATGTCCTACATCTATAGCGTTCAAACTTATTCTCTCTTCTGTCCATCTATAGCGTTCATACTTATTCTCTCTTATGTCCTACATCTATAGCGTTCAAACTTATTCTCTCTTCTGTCCTTCATCTATAGCGTTCAAACTTATTCTCTCTTCTGTCCTTCTTCCATAACTTTCAAACTTATTCTCTCTTATGTCCTACTTCTATAGCGTTCAAACTTATTCTCTCTTCTGTCCTACATCTATAGTGTTCAAACTTATTCTCTCTTCTGTCCTACATCTATAGCGTTCAAACTTATTCTCTCCTATGTCCTTCTTCCATAGTGTTGAAACTTATTCTCTCTTATGTCCTTCATCCATAGTGTTGAAACGTATTCTCTCTTATGTCCTATATCTATAGCGTTCAAACTTATTCTCTCTTCTGTCCTTCATCTATAGCGTTCAAACTTATTCTCTCTTCTGTCCTTCATCTATAGCGTTCAAACTTATTCTCTCTTCTGTCCTTCATCTATAGCGTTCAAACTTATTCTCTCTTCTGTCCTTCATCTATAGCGTTCAAACTTATTCTCTCTTCTGTCCTTCATCTATAGCGTTCAAACTTATTCTCTCCTATGTCCTTCTTCCATAGTGTTTAAACTTATTCTCTCTTATGTCCTACATCTACAGCGATCAAACTTATTCTCTCTTCTGTCCTACATCTATAGCGTTCAAACTTATTCGCTCTTATGTCCTACATCTATTGCGTTCAAACTTATTCGCTCTTATGTCCTACATCTATAGCGTTCAAACTTATTCTCTCTTCTGTCCTACATCTATAGTGCTCAAACTTATTCGCTCTTATGTCCTACATCTATAGCGTTCAAACTTATTCTCTCTTCTGTCCTACATCAATAGCGTTCAGACTTATTCTCTCTTATGTCGTTCATCTATAGCGTTCAAACTTATTCTCTCTTCTGTCCTTCATCTATAGCGTTCAAACTTATTCTCTCTTCTGTCCTTCATCTATAGCGTTCAAACTTATTCTCTCTTCTGTCCTACAACTATCGCGTTCAAACTTATTCTTTCTTCTGTCCTTCATCTATAGCGTTCAAACTTATTCTCTCTTCTGTCGTTCATCTATAGCGTTCAAACTTATTCTCTCTTCTGTCCTTCATCTATAGCGTTCAAACTTATTCTCTCTTCTGTCCTTCATCTATAGCGTTCAAACTTATTCTCTCTTCTGTCTTACATCTATAGCGTTCAAACTTATTCTTTCTTCTGTCCTTCATCTATAGCGTTCAAACTTATTCTTTCTTCTGTCCTTCATCTATAGCGTTCAAACTTATTCTTTCTTCTGTCCTTCATCTATAGCGTTCAAACTTATTCTTTCTTCTGTCCTTCATCTATAGCGTTCAAACTTATTCTCTCTTCTGTCCTACAACTATCGCGTTCAAACTTATTCTTTCTTCTGTCCTTCATCTATAGCGTTCAAATTTATTCTCTCTTCTGTCCTTCTCCTATAGCGTTAAAACTGATTCTCTCTTATGTCCTACATCTATAGCGTTAAAACTTATTCTCTCTTCTGTCCTTCATCTATAGCGTTCAAACTTATTCTCTCTTCTGTCCTTCATCTATAGTGTTCAAACTTATTCTCTCTTCTGTCCTTCATCTATAGCGTTCAAACTTATTCTCTCTTCTGTCCTTCATCTATAGTGTTGAAACTTATTCTCTCTTATGTCCTACATCTATTGCGTTCAAACTTATTCTCTCTTCTGTCTACATCTATAGCGTTCAAACTTATTCTCTCTTCTGTCCTTCATCTATAGCGTTCAAACTTATTCTCTCTTCTGTCCTTCATCTATAGCGTTCAAACTTATTCTCTCTTCTGTCCTTCATCTATAGCGTTCAAACTTATTCTCTCTTATGTCCTACATCTATAGTGTTCAAACTTATTCTCTCTTCTGTCCTTCATCTATAACGTTCAAACTTATTCTCTCTTCTGTCCTTCTCCTATAGCGTTCAAACTTATTCTCTCTTCTGTCCTTCATCTATAACGTTCAAACTTATTCTCTCTTCTGTCCTTCATCTATAGCGTTCAAACTTATTCTCTCTTCTGTCCTTCATCTATAGCGTTCAAACTTATTCTCCCTTCTGTCCTGCATCTATAGCGTTCAAACTTATTCTCTCTTCTGTCCTTCATCTATAGCGTTCAAACTTATTCTCTCTTCTGTCCTTCATCTATAGCGTTCAAACTTATTCTCTCTTATGTCCTACATCTATAGTGTTCAAACTTATTCTCTCTTCTGTCCTTCATCTATAACGTTCAAACTTATTCTCTCTTCTGTCCTTCTCCTATAGCGTTCAAACTTATTCTCTCTTCTGTCCTTCATCTATAACGTTCAAACTTATTCTCTCTTCTGTCCTTCATCCATAGCGTTCAAACTTATTCTCTCTTCTGTCCTACATCTATAACGTTCAAACTTATTCTCTCTTCTGTCCTTCTCCTATAGCGTTCAAACTTATTCTCTCTTCTGTCCTACATCTATAGCGTTCAAACTTATTCTCTCTTCTGTCCTTCATCTATAGCGTTCAAACTTATTCTCTCTTCTGTCCTTCATCTATAGCGTTCAAACTTATTCTCCCTTCTGTCCTACATCTATAGCGTTCAAACTTATTCTCTCTTCTGTCCTACATCTATAACGTTCAAACTTATTCTCTCTTCTGTCCTTCTCCTATAGCGTTCAAACTTATTCTCTCTTCTGTCCTTCATCTATAACGTTCAAACTTATTCTCTCTTCTGTCCTTCATCTATAGCGTTCAAACTTATTCTCTCTTCTGTCCTTCATCTATAGCGTTCAAACTTATTCTCTCTTCTGTCCTTCATCTATAGCGTTCAAACTTATTCTCTCTTCTGTCCTTCATCTATAGCGTTCAAACTTATTCTCTCTTCTGTCCTTCATCTATAGCGTTCAAACTTATTCTCTCTTCTGTCCTTCATCTATAACGTTCAAACTTATTCTCTCTTATGTCCTTCATCTATAGCGTTCAAACTTATTCTCTCTTCTGTCCTTCATCTATAGCGTTCAAACTTATTCTCTCTTCTGTCCTACATCTATAGCGTTCAAACTTATTCTCTCTTATGTCCTTCATCTATAACGTTCAAACTTATTCTCTCTTCTGTCCTTCATCTATAGCGTTCAAACTTATTCTCTCTTCTGTCCTACATCTATAGCGTTCAAACTTATTCTCTCTTATGTCCTTCATCTATAGCGTTCAAACTTATTCTCTCTTCTGTCCTTCATCTATAGCGTTCAAACTTATTCTCTCTTCTGTCCTACATCTATAGCGTTCAAACTTATTCTCTCTTCTGTCCTACATCTATAGCGTTCAAACTTATTCTCTCTTCTGTCCTACATCTATAGCGTTCAAACTTATTCTCTCTTATGTCCTTCATCTATAGCGTTCAAACTTATTCTCTCTTATGTCCTTCATCTATAGCGTTCAAACTTATTCTCTCTTCTGTCCTTCATCTATAGCGTTCAAACTTATTCTCTCTTCTGTCCTACATCTATAGCGTTCAAACTTATTCTCTCTTCTGTCCTACATCTATAGCGTTCAAACTTATTCTCTCTTATGTCCTTCATCTATAGCGTTCAAACTTATTCTCTCTTATGTCCTTCATCTATAGCGTTCAAACTTATTCTCTCTTCTGTCCTTCATCTATAGCGTTCAAACTTATTCTCTCTTCTGTCCTACATCTATAGCGTTCAAACTTATTCTCTCTTCTGTCCTACATCTATAGCGTTCAAACTTATTCTCTCTTCTGTCCTACATCTATAGCGTTCAAACTTATTCTCTCTTATGTCCTTCATCTATAGCGTTCAAACTTATTCTCTCTTATGTCCTTCATCTATAGCGTTCAAACTTATTCTCTCTTATGTCCTTCTTCTATAGCGTTCAAACTTATTCTCTCTTCTGTCCTTCATCTATAGCGTTCAAACTTATTCTCTCTTCTGTCCTACATCTATAGCGTTCAAACTTATTCTCTCTTATGTCCTTCATCTATAGCGTTCAAACTTATTCTCTCTTCTGTCCTTCATCTATAGCGTTCAAACTTATTCTCTCTTCTGTCCTTCATCTATAGCGTTCAAACTTATTCTCTCTTCTGTCCTTCATCTATAGCGTTCAAACTTATTCTCTCTTCTGTCCTACATCTATAGCGTTCAAACTTATTCTCTCTTCTGTCCTACATCTATAGCGTTCAAACTTATTCTCTCTTATGTCCTACATCTATAGCGTTCAAACGATTCTCTCTTCTGTCATTCATCTATAGCGTTCAAACTTATTCTGTCTTCTGTCCTTCATCTATAGCGTTCAAACTAATTCTCTCTTCTGTCCTACATCTATAGCGTTCAAACTTATTCTCTCTTCTGTCCTTCATCTATAGCGTTCAAACGATTCTCTCTTCTGTCATTCATCTATAGCGTTCAAACTTATTCTGTCTTCTGTCCTTCATCTATAGCGTTCAAACTAATTCTCTCTTCTGTCCTACATCTATAGCGTTCAAACTTATTCTCTCTTATGTCGTTCATCTATAGCGTTCAAACTTATTCTCTCTTCTGTCTTTCATCTATAGCGTTCAAACGATTCTCTCTTCTGTCCTACATCTATAGCGTTCAAACTTATTATCTCTTATGTCGTTCATCTATAGCGTTCAAACTTATCCTTTCTTCTGTCCTTCATCTATAGCGTTCAAACTTATTCTCTCTTATGTCCTACATCTATAGCGTTCAAACTTATTCTCTCTTCTGTCCTTCATCTATAGCGTTCAAACTTATTCTCTCTTCTGTCCTACATCTATAGCGTTCAAACTTATTCTCTCTTATGTCCTACATCTGTAGCGTTCAAACTTATTCTCTCTTCTGTCATTCATCTATAGCGTTCAAACTTATTCTCTCTTATGTCCTTCATCTATAGCGTTCAAACGATTCTCTCTTCTGTCATTCATCTATAGCGTTCAAACTTATTCTCTCTTCTGTCCTTCATCTATAGCGTTCAAACGATTCTCTCTTCTGTCATTCATCTATAGCGTTCAAACTTATTCTCTCTTCTGTCCTACATCTATAGCGTTCAAACTTATTCTCTCTTATGTCCTACATCTGTAGCGTTCAAACTTATTCTCTCTTCTGTCATTCATCTATAGCGTTCAAACTTATTCTCTCTTATGTCCTACATCTATAACGTTCAAACTTATTCTCTCTTCTGTCTTTCATCTATAGCGTTCAAACGATTCTCTCTTCTGTCATTCATCTATAGCGTTCAAACTTATTCTGTCTTCTGTCCTTCATCTATAGCGTTCAAACTAATTCTCTCTTCTGTCCTACATCTATAGCGTTCAAACTTATTCTCTCTTATGTCGTTCATCTATAGCGTTCAAACTTATTCTCTCTTATGTCCTACATCTATAGCGTTCAAACTTATTCTCTCTTCTGTCCTTCATCTATAGCGTTCAAACTTATTCTCTCTTATGTCATTCATCTATAGCGTTCAAACTTATTCTGTCTTCTGTCCTTCATCTATAGCGTTCAAACTAATTCTCTCTTCTGTCCTACATCTATAGCGTTCAAACTTATCCTTTCTTCTGTCCTTCATCTATAGCGTTCAAACTTATTCTCTCTTATGTCCTACATCTATAGCGTTCAAACTTATTCTCTCTTCTGTCCTTCATCTATAGCGTTCAAACTTATTCTCTCTTATGTCGTTCATCTATAGCGTTCAAACTTATCCTTTCTTCTGTCCTTCATCTATAGCGTTCAAACTTATTCTCTCTTATGTCCTACATCTATAGCGTTCAAACTTATTCTCTCTTCTGTCCTTCATCTATAGCGTTCAAACTTATCCTTTCTTCTGTCCTACATCTATAGCGTTCAAACTTATTCTCTCTTCTGTCCTTCATCTATAGCGTTCAAACTTATTCTTTCTTCTGTCCTTCATCTATAGTGTTGAAACTTATTCTCTCTTATGTCCTACATCTATAGCGTTCAAACTTATTCTCTCTTCTGTCCTACATCTATAGCGTTCAAACTTATTCTCTCTCCTGTCCTTCATCTATAGCGTTCAAACATATTCTCTCTTATGTCCTTCATCTATAGCGTTCAAACTTATTCTCTCTTATGTCCTACATCTAGAGCGTTCAAACTTATTCTCTCTTATGTCCTACATCTATAGCGTTCAAACTTATTCTCTCTTCTGTCCTTCATCTATAGCGTTCAAACTTATTCTCTCTTATGTCCTACATCTAGAGCGTTCAAACTTATTCTCTCTTATGTCCTACATCTATAGCGTTCAAACTTATTCTCTCTTCTGTCCTACATCTATTGTGTTGAAACTTATTCTCTCTTATGTCCTACATCTATAGCGTTCAAACTTATTCTCTCTTCTGTCCTACATCTATAGCGTTCAAACTTATTCTCTCTTCTGTCCTTCATCTATAGCGTTCAAACCTATTCTCTCTGATGTCCTACATCTATAGCGTTCAAACTTATTCTCTCTTCTGTCCTTCATCTATAGCGTTCAAACTTATTCATTCTTCTGTCCTTCATCTATAGTGTTCAAACTTATTCTCTCTTATGTCCTACATCTATAGCGTTGAAACTTATTCTCTCTTCTGTCCTTCATCTATAGTGTTCAAACTTATTCTTTCTTCTGTCCTTCTTCCATAGTGTTCAAACTTATTCTCTCTTATGTCCTACATTTATAGCGTTCAAACTTATTCTCTCTTATGTCCTACATCTATAGCGTTCAAACTTATTCTCTCTTCTGTCCTTCATTTATAGCGTTCAAACTTATTCTCTCTGATGTCCTACATCTATAGCGTTCAAACTTATTCTCTCTTCTGTCCTTCATCTATAGCGTTCAAACTTATTCTCTCTTATGTCCTACATCTATAGCGTTCAAACTTATTCTCTCTTCTGTCCTTCATCTATAGCGTTCAAACTTATTCTCTCTTCTGTCCTTCATCTATAGTGTTCAAACTTATTCTCTCTTCTGTCCTTCATCTATAGCGTTCAAACTTATTCTCTCTTCTGTCCTTCATCTATAGCGTTCAAACTTATTCTCTCTTCTGTCCTTCATCTATAGCGTTCAAACTTATTCTCTCTTCTGTCCTTCATCTATAGCGTTCAAACTTATTCTCTCTGATGTCCTACATCTATAGCGTTCAAACTTATTCTCTCTTCTGTCCTTCATCTATAGCGTTCAAACTTATTCTTTCATCTGTCCTTCATCTATAGTGTTCAAGCTTATTCTCTCTTATGTCCTACATCTATAGCGTTCAAACTTATTCTCTCTGATGTCCTACATCTATAGCGTTCAAACTTATTCTCTCTTATGTCCTACAACTATAACGTTCAAACTTATTCTTTCTTCTGTCCTTCATCTATAGCGTTCAAACTTATTCTCTCTTATGTCCTACATCTATAGCGTTCAAACTTATTCTCTCTTATGTCCTACATCTATAGCGTTCAAGCTTATTCTCTCTTATGTCCTACATCTATAACGTTCAAACTTATTCTCTCTTATGTCCTACATCTATAACGTTTAAACTTATTCTCTCTTATGTCCTACATCTATAGCGTTCAAACTTATTCTCTCTGATGTCCTACATCTATAGCATTCAAACTTATTCTCTCTTCTGTCCTTCATCTATAGCGTTCAAACTTATTCTCTCTTCTGTTCTTCATCTATAGCGTTCAAACTTATTCTCTCTTCTGTCCTTCATCTATAGCGTTCAAACTTATTCTTTCTTCTGTCCTTCATCTATAGTGTTCAAACTTATTCTCTCTTATGTCCTACATCTATAGTGTACAAACTTATTCTCTCTTATGTCCTACATCTATAACGTTCAAACATATTCTCTCTTCTGTCCTGCATCTATAGCGTTCAAACTTATTCTCTCTTCTGTCCTTCATCTATAGCGTTCAAACTTATTCTTTCTTCTGTCCTTCATCTATAGTGTTCAAACTTATTCTCTCTTATGTCCTTCATCTATAGCGTTCAAACTTATTCTCTCTTATGTCCTACATCTATAGCGTTCAAACTTATTCTCTCTTCTGTCCTTCATCTATAGCGTTCAAACTTATTCTCTCTTCTGTCCTTCATCTATAGTGTTCAAACTTATTCTCTCTTATGTCCTTCATCTATAGCGTTCAAACTTATTCTCTCTTATGTCCTACATCTATAGCGTTCAAACTTATTCTTTCTTCTGTCCTTCATCTATAGCGTTCAAACTTATTCTCTCTTCTGTCCTTCATCTATAGCGTTCAAACTTATTCTTTCATCTGTCCTTCATCTATAGCGTTCAAACTTATTCTCTCTGATGTCCTACATCTATAGCGTTCAAACTTATTCTCTCTTCTGTCCTTCATCTATAGCGTTCAAACTTATTCTTTCATCTGTCCTTCATCTATAGTGTTCAAGCTTATTCTCTCTTATGTCCTACATCTATAGCGTTCAAACTTATTCTCTCTGATGTCCTACATCTATAGCGTTCAAACTTATTCTCTCTTATGTCCTACAACTATAACGTTCAAACTTATTCTTTCTTCTGTCCTTCATCTATAGTGTTCAAACTTATTCTCTCTTATGTCCTACATCTATAGCGTTCAAACTTATTCTCTCTTATGTCCTACATCTATAGCGTTCAAACTTATTCTCTCTTATGTCCTACATCTATAGCGTTCAAGCTTATTCTCTCTTATGTCCTACATCTATAACGTTCAAACTTATTCTCTCTTATGTCCTACATCTATAACGTTCAAACTTATTCTCTCTTATGTCCTACATCTATAGCGTTCAAACTTATTCTCTCTGATGTCCTACATCTATAGCGTTCAAACTTATTCTCTCTTCTGTCCTTCATCTATAGCGTTCAAACTTATTCTCTCTTCTGTTCTTCATCTATAGCGTTCAAACTTATTCTCTCTTCTGTCCTTCATCTATAGCGTTCAAACTTATTCTTTCTTCTGTCCTTCATCTATAGTGTTCAAACTTATTCTCTCTTATGTCCTACATCTATAGTGTACAAACTTATTCTCTCTTATGTCCTACATCTATAACGTTCAAACATATTCTCTCTTCTGTCCTGCATCTATAGCGTTCAAACTTATTCTCTCTTCTGTCCTTCATCTATAGCGTTCAAACTTATTCTTTCTTCTGTCCTTCATCTATAGTGTTCAAACTTATTCTCTCTTATGTCCTTCATCTATAGCGTTCAAACTTATTCTCTCTTATGTCCTACATCTATAGCGTTCAAGCATATTCTCTCTTCTGTCCTGCATCTATAGCGTTCAAACTTATTCTCTCATCTGTCCTTCATCTATAGCGTTCAAACTTATTCTCTCTTCTGTCCTTCATCTATAGCGTTCAAACTTATTCTCTCTTCTGTCCATCTATAGCGTTCAAACTTATTCTCTCTTCTGTCCTTCATCTATAGCGTTCAAACTTATTCTCTCTTCTGTCCTTCATCTATAGCGTTCAAACTTATTCTCTCTTCTGTCCTTCTCCTATAGCGTTCAAACTTATTCTCTCTTCTGTCCATCTATAGCGTTCATACTTATTCTCTCTTCTGTTCTTCATCTATAGCGTTCAAACTTATTCTTTCTTCTGTCCTTCATCTATAGTGTTCAAACTTATTCTCTCTTATGTCCTACATGTATAGTGTTCAAACTTATTCTCTCTGATGTCCTACATCTATAGCGGTCAAACTTATTCTCTCTTCTGTCCTTCATCTATAGTGTTCAAACTTATTCTTTCTTCTGTCCTTCATCTATAGTGTTCAAACTTATTCTCTCTGATGTCCTACATCTATAGCGTTCAAACTTATTCTCTCTTATGTCCTACATCTATAGCGTTCAAACTTATTCTCTCTTATGTCCTGTATCTATAGTGTTCAAACTTATTCTCTCTTCTGTCCTTCTTCTATAGCGTTCAAACTTATTCTCTCTTCTGTCCTTCATCTATAGCGTTCAAACTTATTCTCTCTTCTGTCCTTCATCTATAGCGTTCAAACTTATTCTCTCTTCTGTCCTTCATCGATAGTGTTCAAACTTATTCTCTCTTCTGTCCTTCATCAATAGCGTTCAAACTTATTCTCTCTTCTGTCCTTCATCTATAGCGTTCAAACTTATTCTCTCTTCTGTCCTTCATCTATAGCGTTCAAACTTATTCTCTCTTCTGTCCTTCATCTATAGCGTTCAAACTTATTCTCTCTTATGTCCTTCATCTATAGCGTTCAAACTTATTCTCTGTTCTGTCCTTCTCCTATAGCGTTCAAACTTATTCTCTCTTATGTCCTACATCTATAACGTTCAAACTTATTCTCTCTTCTGTCCTTCATCTATAGCGTTCAAACGTATTCTCTCTTCTGTCATTCATCTATAGCGTTCAAACTTATTCTCTCTTATGTCCTTCATCTATAGCGTTCAAACTTATTCTCTCTTATGTCCTACATCTATAACGTTCAAACTTATTCTCTCTTCTGTCCTTCATCTATAGCGTTCAAACTTATTCTCTCTGATGTTCTTCTTCTATAGGTCCTACTTCTGTAGCGTTCAAATTATCTTAGATAGGTTTGATACTTATTCTCTCTTATGTCCTTCTTCTATGGCGTTCAAAGTTATTCTTTCTGATGTCCTTTTTCTATAGGATTCAAACTTATATTTCTGATGCCCTTCTTCTATATCATTCAAACTTATTCGCTCTTACATCCTCCTACTATGACGCTTAAACTTACTTTGTCGCGTTTTTCTTTAGAGGAAGATTATTGATTCTTTTGTTTGCCATGTTAACTATACATTTTTTGTTGACTACGTCATACGTAGAGAGCAATACAGGTGTCTCATTTGTTATTGTATTACTTTGCTTTTAAAACTTAATTTAAATTACGTTAATGAAATTATCCATTAATTAAATAATTAATTAACTTAAGTAGTTAATCAAATATTAATTAAATTAATTAAATTAATTATCTTAGGCATTATTATAAATATTTTAAATTCCAAACTTCTTCGATAACACATTAGCAATATTAAGGCTTTCCCCTCTGATGCTGATTTAAAAACAAGTGCTACAACTTTAAGAAGGAAGTAAACAAAAAGTTCTCATTCTTCATGCGGAAATCAAACCGGAGGACTTTTGGACTTGGAAACTATCATGCTAACCCCCAAAGCACAGTTGTAAGAAAAATATGAGTAGACTATGCTTTAGCGATTTACAGCTAGCACTTCTCAAGTTATTTCCACTGTAAATTGGAAACGTAATTTGGGAAGCTGTGCTAGGTTAACCTAAAATACACTGAAATAAGTATGTCGTCCTTTTAGCCTCAGGTTCCACTGCAGACAAATGTACTCAATATTTCTCCCTTCTGGTACCCTAGTTTCTATTGCTAGGACGTTTAAATACCTTTATCCTTGACATTATTTGCAGCACTTTATGAACGTGTACTGAAATTGCGCATTACTAGACATTAATTACACAACCAATTTTCAGTCATAATAAGATCAATAAACAGAGAAAAATAAGGTGTAGTGTTGTCTATGTGTTAGTGTGAGTGAAGGACATTAAACGGTTTTTGGCGTTGATTTCCCGTTCTTTCGAAAAACTTAGCTTATAAGAGATATCCAATAGCGTTATATTTGCAAGATAGGCTATTTTCGCATTGATGTCATTTATGGGGATTTGAATATAAAATATTTTTGACTCTCATTCGAAAAATGGTGGATATTTAATTACTTAAAGTTCAACGGTTTAAACGGGGATGTTTAAGATTTTTAAAATTGATATTTGGACGGAAGCTGCAAATCGTGTTCATATTACTTAATTTACTTTTGATTTCGTACAATATAGCAAATATGTTTGACATTGAAAATATGTATACTTCTTTTTAGAAAATAAAAAACAATATACTCTACACCTTCCAAAAATATTTACTACCCTTATTTTCCAATCCCTTGGAGGAATAAACCTAAATTAGGGCACACATTCCTCGGACAGTTGAACCGCTGGCCTACTGCTTTTACGACCTCGGGTATCCACATCAGTCCTCAGAATCGGACTTTATAATGCTATCTCTAGAAAATTCTAAAATTTGCTGCAACTAATCAACCGTAACATTTTATAAGCGGCTGCTTACCTGTTAAGTTTATCCCTAATGATTTTGAAATTAAATGCTGTAGTTTAGAAAAAGCAATTCATTTCTGGTATCAAAATATATGCAACTGGTTGTTGGCAATGAACTTTGAAAAAATTAAATATTTCACAAGCTTTCAGTGTGTCTGAAATTTTGTACTATCTCACCTGGCTCACAAAATATTGTCACCCGGGCGTTGGAACACCCTATGGAAGCAGCTGAGAGCGGAAGACAGGGGAGGTCCGTGTTAGCCACGCCTCCCCCTCGTCCGTCTTATAGTGGTGACAGGGATGGCTGGGGAAAAAAACATGATTGTGCGGCCTGTTTCTCTTTCATCTGTGTTCTGGAAATTACGGGATCTTTCATCTACTGGAATCTTCCTGTGGAAGCCAGAAGGCGGCGATATTCCTATAAAAAGGGGCTGCCGGAGCGAAGTGAAGTCAGTTAGTCAGTTAGTTAGTGAGGAGACAGTCGCAGCTCTTGGTGTAAGAGTTAGTCAGTGACGTGCGTGGAAAGGAACGCTGTGTTAATGAACGAGAAGACTTTACATAACTGTGTAAGTGCATCGGAGTTGACGTAATCGCGAGTACAAGTGAAATTGTAACGGACGAACTGGTGAATTGTAATTGTGTGCAGCGCGTAATTCTGTGTAATTGGCAAGAGTTTAACTGTAAGTCGGTGGAAATAAAGAACATTTTTGAGTGGTGAAATTGGACTTTTCATTTCACGAACCCACAGAGTCACAATATGCTGAAACTACGTACAGTGTTTCATTGTGTTGTAGTAACTAGTTCAGTCTTTGCAAGGAGCTTAGCTTAAGTCGTACGTCACTTCATGAATGTAAACTATGGCAGACGCAAAATTTATTGGCGGTTAGCAGGAGGAGCCGGTTAACACAACATTCAATCAGATGCTTGCCAGGCATTGCAATGGTGTATAGTTAAGCTGTGAAGTCACGCTGTAAAGCCGGAGATTGATTATCATTTGCGCCCACAAAATTTACTTTCGCAACAGGAAAAATAACTGATCATAAAGAGCATTTTATTTTGAAGCGGCCAGTTTAAAAACCAATTTCCTACGTTAACTGGTTGGAGAGATATGATGTGCAGGGGCTATGTTAAGAAGCTTCCATCATCTATCCAAATCCTTTCGTTACCTGCCTACTGTTTTGTTTATTGTGCCAGCTTGTGATTCAACAAAAATAACAGAACCGCATGGCTAGGAAAAGGAATTGAAAGTCTCAAGCTATATTATAGCTTCAGTTCGGATTTCTTCTTTCGTGTTAACGCTGCTAATTTCGGTTCCCGTAATTCAATTATACTGATTTTCTGGCGTTGTTTTATTGGTGTTTAATTTAATATTCTTTGTTGGATTAGTCAAAATGTCACACAGTGAACAAAGTTCGAGCAGTAAAAGTGAACCAATAATACACAAACGAGAAGTGTTGCGTCACCAAACAGGAGTAGAATTTACAGTATATATATATATATATATATATATATATATATATATATATATATATATATATATATTAAACGCTAAGAAATCCTGCAACAAATTATCATCAGCTTAGAGGAAGAGCGATGATTCAGACGTGGTCAGAAGCGAGGATGAAGATGAATACAATGATGACCAGGTAGATACAACAGCTTTGCAATAAGAAATTTTCTGCTTGGCCTACGCACATTTTAGCTACCATTGGTATGATTTTCAGATTACTTGTTAAATTAGCATGCACGCCAAGTTAATGTTTACTTGACAGCTATAGTAATATCATATAAAAGTGTTTTCATTTCGTCTTGTCACTGCATATAGCTTCTCCCCGCCCTTTGACATATGGCTACGTCACGCTTCGCTGCTAGTGGTCATCCTTCACGCGCCATTAAATTTTGCGTCTGCCATAGTTAAATTTCCTCTATTTCTTCACTTTCTTCGCGTTGAAATGAAATGCGCATTGCGCAGCCTCTTCCTTCGGACGGTTCAATCGCCAGGGACTTTAATACAAGACGTCTCGAACCCCTTGCAGTAATAGCACTCTTGCGGGCCGCTGCAGTGATTATAAATAATTTCGGAGATGAATGATTCGTTCGTTCATTCGTTCGTTCATTCATTAATTCTATTTGGTCTGGGAGTAACATACTGGCCTCTGGTTGCCGAAGTCACAGGTTCAAACCCGGAGGAGGTCGGTGTACTTATTTAGGCGTAAAAGTACTTGGCGTGGCTTCCTTTTGAAGGACGCGTCGTGAAATAACCTCAGGTCTGATAAAAAAGACCCTGAGCGTAATTAAACGATTTTCCACGTCAAATATAGAGTGGGATGTCGAGAACCACAAAATTAGGTAGTCTCTGTAAATAAACACTCAATTTTTATTTCCCACTCACTCACTCACTCACTCACTCACTCACTCACTCACTCACTCACTCACTCACTCACTCACTCACTCACTCACTCACTCACTCACTCACTTACTCACTCACTCACTCACTCACTCACACACACTCAGTCACTCACTCACTTACACCCACCCACACACCCACCCACACACGCGCGCCCTCGCTCATTTCGCCAGACTGACATGCTTCGCAAGGTGGCTAGCTTGTATACCCGTTGGAAATTTCCACACATTTCGGAACGTTTGAGATGAAGAAACATCTAGAAGATTCTGATTTCCTGGCAATAATGCTTATCGTACTTACGCTGAGCAAACGCTCTACTTATCTAAACAGCGTTCCGAGTATCCGGCGTCGACCTCTCATATGCCCTTGTGCCATAACCCCTGTTTCACAATATGCTCATGAGTTTTTGTGCTGCAAGTTATCTGTGTGATTTACCTACAGAAAATACCAAGAAATTTGTCTCTAACGAGTGAGAAAATAATAAGCATTTTAGGGATTTTTTAAACTAAAGATAAAAGCAATGTCTGTAAGTACCAATTTTAGGCATGCAAATTAAAAGTTTATGTTTTCGTCATTTTTTCCATTTTAGGTTCTGGAAACAATTTCTGGGAATTTTCAGAAATACATACCAGGCCTGTATGTTTTAGGAAGTACTGCTTTTTCGCTTGCCAGTAGTATGTAAGAAAAAGTATTAAAATGGTTGGAATACATGTCGTAGTGGAATGTAATATGAGTGAACTATTTGTGAACAATAATATAGCAATGTATTCATTAGGAGCGGCTTCTGAGGTAGTGCCGCTGTGCCATGGCACCATCTGTATGAAAGCGAAAGAAAGAGAAGTGTATAAGAATTGCGCAAAAGGAATTGTTTATGAATAGTTGCTCCCTCGTTTGAATAGGCGCGTTGAACGCCAGCGCTCTCTCTTGGTTGTTTTCCGTAGCTTGGTGCCGATTCCAGAACGGCACCGTCTACGCTCATAAACGCCTGTGTTAGGGCGTTAGCCTCTGCTTATACACGGCTTTTTATGGAAGAAGGTCAGAGAAGGTAGTGCCGGAATTTCTCTGGCGCATAACTTACGCTTTGCCCGTTAGAGTGCAGTAAAACACGGGACTTCAGAGAACCACGATCCTGCCACCTAGCGAAAGACAATGGTAAGAATACATTTCGCGCTAAACCTTCCCTTAATGCAGTGTCACCATCTACTGCAAGTTAATTCAGAGGAACTTCAAAACGCAAATTAATGCTTAATGAAATCAGTTGCAGAAACACAACACATAGATATCCTTATAAATAAAATTAATTGGGTTTCAATGTGAATATAGTATTAGATTTTAAAATTTAGAGACAGTATTTCAACATGTGCATATTTAACAGCAGCAGTTTTGTTGGTAGAACATAAAACCCGCGCGTCCAGCATGTGTTGGACACATGTTTTGTAAAGCAATGGTAGAGCAGTTCTGTATGTGCTCCTGTAATGCTGTAGTTCATCGTGAGTACGGATTTTTAAAACAACAGCCATAACAAACAAGTAGACAAGAACAGGTATATATTGAACTTAATTATAAACTGTATTCGGTTCTGTGGTGCTTTGGAGCTGGCTCTTAGGGGACACGACGAATCTGACGCCTCTCAAAATAAGGGGGTTTTTCGTGAGCTCATTCAGTTTAGTGCGGAGTTGGATAAAGAAATTCAAGTGCATCTCAGTCAGACATTAGCATTCAAAGGCATTTCTAACACTGTTCAAAACGAACTCCTGCAGTGAATGTTGGTAGTGTATCACGAGGAAGTTCGCAAAGAAATAAAGCGTGCGGATTATGTTGCAATAATCGCGGATGAAACCACTGATGTGTCTTGCGAATTTCAGTTGGTTATTGTTTCGCGATACATCGTTTAAGGAACCCCGTTGAAAGATTTTGGAATTTTGTTAATCCAGAAGGTCAGAATGCTCAGTCTATCTCGGAGTGTATTCTGAAAGAAATCGAACCCTTAATTGGAGATGACCGTAACAATAGTACGGATGTAATAAATATCTATTTCCGTTTCCCTGTACGTTTTGTATGGTACAGTATATTATAGAATAGCTTGGATTATTGATAAGATTACCTAAATCGTTCGCAATTGGTG
The DNA here is from genome assembly GCA_030765055.1 of Mantis religiosa. Classification (NCBI taxonomy): domain Eukaryota; kingdom Metazoa; phylum Arthropoda; class Insecta; order Mantodea; family Mantidae; genus Mantis; species Mantis religiosa. Next base: position 130,529,271 of record CM060951.1, read on the forward strand.
CACATATTTATATTTTAACAACCCTTATTTATTTATGGCACCATCAATACAATACCTCACCGGCCGCCCCTGGTATTCATTATCTGTATGTGTCATTATTGCAGTGATATAGTTTATGGGTTCAACAGGGTTTAATGGAGTAATAAATATGTCCTTACAACATAGCCTAGAAATACTATTGTCAATATAAGTTTTGAGAAGCAATTGTTTATTTAGCAGAAGAAATAATTTGTAGGCTAACTGGAATGATCAGTGCTTGACAGAGAAAAAAGAAAGAAAAAGGGAATAATAAGGTTATGTAATAAATTATTCCATGCAGAATAATGAATGTTTGTCTAGTTTATGCATAATCATATTTAAATGTATGTTAATTGCAGTTGTTATAAGAAGAATGAGTTAGATGAAAGGTAAATGAACATGCCAGTAGGTTATGGCATACTATTTGTTAATTAGGGCATTATGTCAGTCTCAAGCTCGTTACTTATTGTGGAACATGCTATACTACAAAAGCGCCCAGGTTTCCAAAGTCACGTAATTAATTGTTTATTTAAGATACTGGTATCATAACGTGTCATCTGATAATTAGCCGAGCACTGAAGTTAAGATGCATATATTGTGCAGCTTAAAAATGATATTTTAATTAAAGCATTTTATATCATTACCTCCTCTACTACAGATATACAGTAAATAGATTAAGTATTGTATAATACCCAAAATTTGATATGGGGATGTCAGCATTAAACATGTTCTGAAACTTCTAGAATAGGAAAAAATATCACTTTCTGGAAAAGGTCTGTGTAAGTCTAATATAATTTTGAGTCGAACTAGTACTCAATGCTTCATATATTGTTAGTGTTTACCTAGAACGCGTTTCGTATGGACCTTTCTAACATCTTCAGCTAATGTCGGCTAATGAATTTTGATTTGGTGAACTCCTTGGAGGCGATAGGTGCGTCTCTGTTGGTCTTTTGATGAACTTGAGGTTTGGGTTCTCTGTGTCGAAATTGAACAGTTTCCCTTCATTTTTCTTTATGAATATCTTTTCCCATGTGGTTAATGCAGTTGGACCCTGAACACTTTTTAGTAAGTAGGTTTCTTGTTCTATATCACGATTCTCATTTCAAAAATTGTACGCTACTGCCTATTTGTCTGTTTCTTTGTTCTTGATATTCATAAAATGCTCGTTAAGCCTAATGTTCAAATTCCTTGTAGTTTTTCCAATGCAAAAGTTGTCACAGCCTTTGTGTGTGTGTGTGTGTGTGTGTGTGTGTGTGTGTGTGTGTGTGTGTGTGTGTGTGTGTGTGTGTGTGTGTGTGTGTGTGTGTGTGTCCGCTTCTTTCTATATGTGAATACGTATAAGTAATTCTCATGTCAAATGAAAACTCCATCTTGACTTTTTCTGGTAATAGCTTCTGAAGTTCCCTTCATTCTGAATGACGTTTACATAATTAGTAAACTGTAAGAGATAGACTTCAACACACAAATGTAGATTTGTTAAAACGCATTTAAAATACTTCTTTTTTGGAGCTAACCATTTCCGAAATAATGCTTGTTATGTGCTAGAAAATTTCAAATATTGTAGTTTTCTTAAATAGCAAGTAGTTATTCATACTTTATCTCTTGGCTGCGCGAAGAGTATAGAATTTCAGTCCTGGCATAACGACCAACTATCATTTAAAACCTGTTATTCCTATTGTACCTACGAAATGTGGAATAAGGAAAGTTCTACAAATGTTAACTTTCATTAATATGAAGTAGATAGAATGAGCGTTTGTAAGAATACTTTGTACAAGAGTAAAGAAAGTCAGGTGAGTGCAACACATCATACTATTTTTATTAGTTAAATAGGTTTTTCCTGGAGAGTTGATTATAATATACCTATATATGAAAGTGCGTTGTGACGGTGATAAGATTACCTATCCTTATATTATAATACTGTCACTTACGATCTCAAAGAAATCTCCATATCAAGAAATTCAAGTTTTGTAACAATTTATAAAATTGATTTTCTTGATTATGACAGATATAGTGGAGGAACCTATCGAATCCTCTGTTAAAAGACTATTTATTACCAATAAAGTTTCATAAAAATACGTGTAGGGCTGTAATAAAACGTTCAACTCTGCTGCTTTAAAAAGCAATTACGGCGTAATTCAGAGGAAGTTGTAGTTGAAAAGCTCTTTTAAAAGCGGAAAAAGAAGACTGGAATTTATTTTGCAGTCAGTCTTTAATTTAAGTGTTTCTTGAAGAGGAATATTATAAGTATGAACGAATAATTTATTTTATATTTTAGTTACAATATACCATTTATAATACAGCATATATAAAGTACATGCAACAGTTCTCACATGTTTAAGTTTAATGAGTCTAACATCTACCTGTAAAGGAATTCATCACGTACGACTCCTAGTTTTATTTTTAATGGATCCCTCATCTTTTACATTTTAACTACCCGTAAATTGATGGTTTGAGTCATTGTTGAAATTTTGTATTGTATTTAATGTGATAATATATGATTATGGTATAGGTCAAGAGGGATATTTCCGTACTAGGGTCAAGATCGGGCCTACTGCGTTCAATAAACCTCCGTGAAGAAAGAGGAAGATATAGAACTATAGGCGGCCACAGAGAAATTATGTTTATGTTGTCACTGCGTGGGTTACGTAGATTCGGAAATCCGCATGCAGTAATCTAAAACAACGTTTGCTGCAGTAAAAATACTTGAAATTAACAATCAGTTGTCTTCAAGATCGACTTGGTGCTCCGCCGCACGAAAACAAAAGAAAGAAATCACTGCGGTACACTTCAAATGTCGACTGTCGCATTAACCATCACACAAGTGCCGCTTCTGACACCTACAGAGTATTTATACCTCCGAGCCATTGTTTCCAGAATGCTGCAGACTTTACGAGAGATTTCTTGGCAACAACAATGGACCAAACAATCTGGAGCATCTCTCAGTCTGTTTCTCTCCTGCCCACGCGCCCGGCTCCGGCTTCTCGTGGCAGCTCAACAATACCACAAGGTGATAATATGTATACTATGGGAGGGGGTTATACTAAACGTTTTGGGATCATCCAGCCTCTTATGGTACAGGTGAAGATTAGAGATATCACAAGAAGTTTTCCTCCAACACATTCCTGCCAATCAGACAAGTACATTTACGAGGTATCACCGGTTGTCCTCTCAAATCGCATCTACCGCAAACGCCCTACATCACCGGCTATAGGCCGCGCCGTGGCTCAGTGGTTAGACCGCTTGGCTCTCACCAAGGCGGCCCGGGTTCGATCCCAGGCGACCGCAAAGTGAGATTTGTGGTGGACAACACGGCGCTGGGGCGGGTTTTCTCCAGGATCTCCGGTTTCCCCCGCCATCTCATTCCACCGGTGCTCCATCTTCATCTCATGAATCATCAGTGTCATCGCCTGCGATGCCGTATGTAGTAAAAGCGGACGTTAAACACTACACACTTCACCGGTTGTAGCGCCTAATTCTGTACAATGGACACCAAACTTTCGGAATTATGACCCTGACTGCTAAACCAGATGCTGAGACTAGGAATTACTTACGTTTAGGTTGCTCTCAGTGAGTAATCCTATGCTTATTCATGGCGCACAATATTTAACAGCCTGCATCGAAATTATTCTGTATTTGTTTGGTTTTCAAAGAGAGTAATTTAGATTTTATATTTGTGATATTAATAACTATGGTTTCAAGATTAACTGATAAGATATTACATGGAGCAACGAAGTAATTGCATATTTCTTCCACTTCATGAAAAAAGTGATAGAGGTGAAGGAACGAATGAAGATGTGATGCAGTGCATAACCGGACACAGATATTTGTTATTGATTGTCCTCGCACCGTTTCCGTCCTGATCTAGTAGCTATCTTGCTCCGCATCTGTTATTAAGATTTTCATATGTCTAGGTCTGTAGTGCCAATCATAAATAAGGACAGGAAAATTTGGAGAGCTGTTATAACTTTTAGTTAATTTATTGATTTTATTACATGTATTACTTCTTATTTATCTGGTGATGACTACCGATCCCCTGCCACAGAAATATAGTTGGGCTGCTACATCACTCGTATTATTTTGAATCGGTAGTTCCTTCAGTGTAATCAGCTAACTGTGACGGGGTATTTCGAGAATGGACAAAGGCAGAGTTGGATCTATCCTGGATTAGCCTAAGGCAGTCATGCTGGCTTTCAACAGAAAACATGTTAAGAGTTTGGTCTGAAGCCAATTTTATTTACACAGAAAGGCTTCTATGACAGTAAATGAAACATGAGAATACTGTTTTCAAACGCTGGGCCTTAAATTTTAATGTACAAGGAGTGGCACGAGCAAACAAGCTTTGGTTATGTATCTCAACAGGAGAGGCTATGCAACTGCTGTTCTGCCGATTTATTATTCCAGCACATGTCACAAAATAACAGTTAAACTAACAGTATTTGTCATTTAAAGACTTCCTTCCACTAAAATAAAGGTTCAAGAGTAAAAAAAGAATAAAGAGTTCTGTTCGATTCATTGATTTCAAGAGTCCTCTATTTATTCTACAACGATCCTCTTGCGATACCTCGGTACAGAAGATTCCTCTAATACATAATGGCTTAATATCATCGGGCAAACAACTCATCTCACTATAACGGGAACAGTCTTGCTGATATTGCCGCCAGGAAGATACAACCAGATTCAAACTTACTTGTGAAGTCCCATCCAAGACAGTATCTCACACGAATGGAAGAAAGAATTGACTACTACGTCCACAAGTATACTATGTGATGCTGCTCAATATCTAACCTATGTACATCCCTTATAGCATTTACATGCTGAGATCAGACACTATAGGGTCATTAAAACATATGGTACTCCTTTGTGCTCTATACTGTGTGAGAAAATCGAGAGTCGCAGGGAATTGTACCATCAGAGGCGCACTGCAATACCGTACATACCTATAAACATTATAATTGGAAATGTTTTAAAGTAACAGGCGTAAAGAAGATCAAAATATCTTTCGCGGCAACAAATTCTTGTGATGGAAAGAAAACGAAGAGTGGAAAGGTAACAATCACAAGTTTTCAAGCATGTCTTTTGTAACTGGATTATGGCGATGATGGCATGATGGAGCTTTCGTAGTCTGCGGCGATCATATGGAACGGAATTATTCTCACCTGATGTCATCCCGCGTTGTAACTGGGGTTATGGGTTGTATTCAGCCCTCCTGGAAGACGATGAAGCCACGAGCTGCTACTTCTTTCTGATCTGAAGCTTCGGTTCAGATCTGACACTCAGATGTATCGATGTATATAAAAAATCTCCGGATCTGCTTCAGTCTGAGCTATGAGAACTCTTGAATTTTCAGATGTGGTCGCGAGTGAAAGGACAAATCATCTAAATAAACTTCGATATCAATAAATTCTTTATACTTTAAAAATATCAAGATGTTCAATTTAATTTGTATTGTTTATACAATTTTTCCTACAAAACTTGACAATAGTATCGTAAACCTTGATTATGATTAACAGAAAACTGATATTAACTCTTGCGTGTGACACTGAATTTACGTCTGTACATCATAACGTTCTTCCATCAAAAACACCTTTATCCCTAGCAGGTTTTTCGCAAAATTATTGATTTTTCCTTCACTCGTTGCCATCACTACCAATCAGATGTGGTAGTGGTTCACGTCACATATTACATAATCTCAGTTTTAAAAGTACTAATGATAAAACGTCACGTCATATCACATTTATGTTGCGTTATCTCATGACCTACTGAATTTTAAAAATTTTCTCTCTTATTAATTTTAACATGACCATATCGTTTCTTAAATCATTAAACACATTTAAATAATTTTACAATTCTTGGGGCCTAAACCAAAACGACGGTTACACTTTAAGATGTCGCTTAGGAAATGGATGAAAACTTGCAACATGGCATATTTAGAGATAGAATTAAAAGACCCAGGTATTTGACATGAATTGTGTATCTTAATAAACTGTGCAATTTATCTTAAGCAGTTAAGTTTGTATATATGTTAATGTTTCGTTCTTACTCAAAATTAGGCAGTATTAAATGAATATCCTCTGAGCTCACAGAATATCCACAGAAAATTGCAGAATCACACTTTATTTCCCGTATACCAATAGATATATTAAACATGTTATACTAAAATTAAAATTAGAAAATATTGAGAAAAGGAAAAAGTAAAGAAATTCCAAGTAAAGGATAGTAGTCACAAATCTTTGTCTTGCATCCTTTTACGATACTGTAGTTAAGTACTATGTTAGGCATTCATTCTACTTTTCGTTCTTAGTTATGTTATTACACAGATCCACACATTAGGGGGAAAATACATTAGGTAGATACTATTTAAGTTAAAAGGAAGTTACTGGACACAAAACTTCATAATAAATCTGGTTTTAGAAAGATGGGTGAAGAAACAACAAAGCTGAAATTCAAGATAACTAAAGAAATTAGCTGGAGTTAATTGACGAAAAGAAACTGTTTGTTGAGAAATACGAGGATCGTCTCAAAATTTTCCGACCTCAACATGAAGATGGCAGCACTCGTAAATAAAAGCTAGTTAATTCCGTTAACTGATCTGTTGACAGTTACTCTCCTAAGTTTCAGCTATTTTGGACGCTCAGTTGTTATGTAACAGTCGTTTGAGTGAGTTGATATCAGTGCTTTTACTAAAATGGAAAAATCCAGTATCGAACCTACGATTTGCCTACGCAAATCAAAGTTGGGTTGCATTCTGTGTAAGGGGACTCACCACCATCATTTACCACAGTGAAATTTTAGGCAGCTGAATTTAAACGTGGCCGTAAGAGCTTGGGAACCGATGAACGTTCGGGACGTCCAAAAACTGCAACTACCGACGAAAACATCGCCAAAGTTCACCAAATGGTACTAGATGACCGCCGAAGTAAACAGATGGCAGAGGCTATGGACATCTCAAAAGAACGCGTTTGTCACATATTAAATCAACATTTAGACATGGGAAAGCTGTCCGCGCGTTGAGTGTCGCGTTTGCTCACGTTAGACCAAAACCGTGTTCGAATGAATATTTCCAACGCTCTGTTGGTGCAGTTTAGGCGCAATAAATCCGAGTTTGGTGCCGATTAATTACTGTAGATGAATCTTGGATACACCATTATACGCCCGAAACAAAAATGCAGTCCAAACAGTGGACTGCAAAAGGGAAACCAACTCCAAAAAGGCAAAAAAAAAAAAAAAAAAAAAAAAAACTGCTTTGTTTTCGGCTGAGGAAGTGATGGCGACTGTTTTTTTTGGATAGTCATGGAGTTATTTTAATCGAATATCTTCAAAAAGGAAAAGAAAAAAAAACATTACAAGAGCATACTACGCATCATTACTTAACAAGCTGAAGGCAGAACTTGCGGAAAAACGTCCATATTTGCAGAAAAAGAAAATCCTGTTTCACCAAGACAACGCACCGTCTCACACCTCAACGTTTGCAATGGCGAAAATCTACGAATTATGATTTGAACTGCTTGACCACCCGCCGTACTCACCAGATCTAGCGTCAAGCAACTTCTTTTTGTTCCCTCATTTGAAAACCGCGCTCGGATGAGAGATATTTTCGTCAAATGAAAGGGTAATCACCTTCGTGAACAATTATTTTGCAGAGAAAAACACAGGGTACTATTTGGACAGGTTACAGAGATGGGAGCATCGCTGAAAGAAGTGTGTAGAGTTACAAGGAGACTACGTTGAAAAAAAAAATCGGAAAAAATGTCTTGTATTTTTATTAGGTCGGAAAATTTTCAGACCACCTATGTACATTGAATAGGTCGCATCACAAGCTATTACCGACTGGCCGGTTTAAAATATGTGGAATGTATTCTGCCCAGTGTAAACACTGACATCGGAGATAGCTGGATTCCTTTAAAACCTTCTTTCTCCCCGCCTACCAAACAATCTAAAGCTCTGAAATATTCTAATGTGCTCATGAGTTATTCTTGATGCAATATAATGTGCTGGTTGTTCAATTGTTCTATTAGTGAGATTGAGATGACTTGTGACATTAGAAATACCATATTGTTTGACTTCCTGATGAGTGAATTATCTCAAGCAGTGACTGCTTCGCGTATATTAAATTACGCCACTACGTTGTGAAGAAAAATGTGACATGGGAAATAAACATTAGTGAAGTGACAGTGAGAAGTGGTATTGGAAACTGGTCAAGTTACAGTATTAAAGTGAATGTTTCATACACTGTTTCAGAGAGGTACAGCAGAACGAAAGAGAAAGAAGTCTGATTAGGTAGCATGATTGAGATGGGATAAGCTAACATGATAGTTTAGTCTGTAGCTCAACAGAATATAACAATGACAAGCTGTGAAAATTGATAAGAAAATTGAACATTTTTGTTGAAAAAACACAAAGACAGGAACGTGCTTTCAAGACGAAGCACAGTTCATTAATAATTATGCTAGATACATAGGACGAGATTGCGTAATTAGATATTAAAACAATAAAATTCATAAAAACCGATAACCTAAAAGGTACTTATAGCGACTAGTAAACGAAGAAAAAATGAAACTTGCTCACTCACGGCCAGATCAACACTATCTGCAGTTCTTTTTTCGTTTACTTGCAGTTAATGCCGCCCAAAATGGGCGATACCAGGAGCAGACATAGCCTGTAGAAGAATACACATTATATCGTCATAGTGATAGATGCACAGAGGTTCATAAATGGAAAGATTATGTCTACCACTGTGTACATATGTTATATGTATATTATATTGCGTACGTCAGATCCACCTCGTAGGAAGAAAGGATGAAGTGAAGCAACCACAGGAGTCTACAGGCCGAAGACAGAAAAGACTACTAATCCCATCTCCTACTGGAGTTGTTCAGAGCGGGTGATGATCCATCGCTCCGATTTCCAGCGTTCATGAGGAAGTACCCTTTCCTCCTGGAGTGCACATCCGCGCCATCTGTCCGACATGCCATACGCCACAAAACCTGCAATCATATCTAAAAAATTATAATGTAAGGAAAATGATAGAGACGAAATTTGGTAAATCAGCAAATACTACAGCATTCGCCTTCCTAACGATTAAATCACTCTTGCGTGGCCAGAGTGGGCAATATGTGGAAATCGAACGAGGGACCTCCCGAAGATGAGTCTCACTCGTTACCGCAAAGCATTGCCTTTCGGTCATGTGCTTCATAACGTCTTATATAATTGTCATTAGGAAGTGCCCATGCAGCTCTTATAACATTGCCTCTGTAATATTCATTGTTGTGAAAAACTATTAGGATCAATAACCTTTCGAAGTAATGTTCACGTAAGTATGTAAATATTATACTATTATGCATAACCATAACAACAAAACAGAGATCATTTACGGTAAAATTAAACATTAACGTACAGTGTAAAACTTAAGCATAAATTTCATGCGATAAGTTAGTTTCATTCGCAATGACAAATGGAAATAGCCAATTACATGAGAACGTGAGCCACCTAACAATCTGTGATGCGACGACCGAAAATAGACACAACAAATGAGATTATGTATGCGTCTCAAAATCAACAAGCTACCCGTTTATAGGATGTTAAATTCACAGAGAAGCAGCACAGTTTGTGAAAATGGAACAGTTTCTTATCTCGCCGGTCTGGGTGTCGTAGGCGGTTGGAGCTGGTCTTCTGATCCCAGGGTCCTGGTTGAGATCCATGGTTTATATGTGCTTAAAGGTGACAGCCTCATGTGAGTACATTTGTTTGTATATAAAAGAACACCTCTAGGAACGAAACTCCTCTAGCGGCGCTGATATCCCGGTAATTATTGACAACGCTGTTAAAGAATAATTAAAGATGAATTTAAGATAACTCTAAGCTCATTTGAGCATTTCATCCATTTAATTCATCATCTGACATTACTTAACGTTGGAGGAACTATTTAAAAAGAAGACAAACAAATAAACATACTTAACACCACTGATTATAATCTAACCTCACATACCTAAAATCAGTTTTTAAGCGTTATCCAGCTTATTTAATTTGAATACATGCGTTATACTGTTGTATACTTTACCTTTTATCCCTTTCATTCAAATTTGTTCATAAAAGCATATTGTATTTTTAATTGTTATCTATTTGTTAATATTATATACTTATTACGTATTGTGTGGACCACCTCGGTAGCATGGATGGTAGCGCGCCTGACTCACGTTCAGAAGGTCCCGAGTTCGAATCTCGGTCAGGATGAATTACCTAGGTAAGGTTTTTTCGGGGATTTCCCTTATCCAGAAAGACGAATTCCGGGAAACTCTAATTTCCATGGACCCTGGACTCATTTAAACATCACTTCACCCATTTCATTCATCATCAGATATGCTCAACGTTGGAGGACGTAAAAAAAAATAAATGAATTAATGAATGAATGAATAGATAGATAGATAAATAAATAAATAAATAAATAAATAAATAAATAAATAAATAAATAAATAAATAAATAAATAAATAAATAAATAAATAAATAAATAAATAAATAAATAAATAAATAAATAAATAAATAAATAAATAAATAAATAAATAAATAAATAAATAAATAAATAAATAAATAAATAAATAAATAAATAAATAAATAAATAAATAAATAAATAAATAAATAAATAAATAAATAAATAAATAAATAAATAAATAAATAAATAAATAAATAAATAAATAAATAAATAAATAAATAAATAAATAAATAAATAAATAAATAAATAAATAAATAAATAAATAAATAAATAAATAAATAAATAAATAAATAAATAAATAAATAAATGAGTGAATAAATAATCACATATTGTGTATGTTAGAGGACAGTAATTCCTCAGTTGTGATATTCATTTATATATTCCTAGAGTACTTAGGTAATTTATTAATAGCTTGCATAGCATTTCTTCGGATCAGCCAAGAAATAAATTTAAAAAATAGCACACTGCTACTTCCCTATCCAGAAAATGTGATGTTGCCAGTGAGTTCTAATTGATTAATATGTTCTGACTATAATCAGAGAGTAAAATGTAGAAGACTCATTGAAAATACACATTTTGAGAGATTCCTGCCATCAGAAATGTTAAAACTCAAAAACATAAAGTTGGATAAATACGAAATCCAGAATATTTTAAGGAGGCAACACGAAAATGTAGGAGTTACCCCTGTCTCCGATACACTTTACATAGAAAGATTTTTGTAGTGTATTAATTTATGCAAATCAACTCTAATGATTTCGATGAATATTTGAAAATGAGGACGTACATCTTAATTTTCTGGAACCTCTTCATTTTTATTAAATTTCAGAAACTGTAAGAGATAAGCAGACTTTACTGTACAACACTTTGAATCTCCTTAAATAGGCAATTTGTAGCTTCTGCTACCAACTGTGGCTTTCGTTGTTTTGTTTCTCATCAGTGCTGCAAAATAAGTGTGCCACATTGGGATTAACATAATTATAGTGAGTTGCTTCTTAAAAATTTTGGTGCTGCATTAGCTCCATGTTTAATTCTATGTACATACAGCAAAGCATATATTGAAACCATTGTTTTCGAAGACATTAATCGTAACTAAACAAACTAGAACAAAATCAGCTTTCTCACAAATATTTTGCAGAAGGGATATGAGAACAATCAATGTTAATGGGTAGAGATATAATTAATTGTGGTACATCAACTCTCTTACTTAATATACTTGCTATTTACCCATAGTATATTTTGAGATTAAATTCCAAATACATATCTAACTGAATTTAAAAAAAACTATTTTAGAAAAATTTGTGTCTGTGAACGGCATAACTAAAAATGAAAAGATTATTAAATGTAAAACATGGTATTTATGTTCAGCATCTTGCAACACTGCGACAAGAAGATTTTTAAGAAAATCCGCACTTGCCAAATTATTGTTGGAAAAGTATTCATTATTTTTTGTTTTCTCAGAAATAGCTGTAAAGTGTCTGATTAAAATGCAAATTAATGTTTATTATGTTTCCCTGAGGAATAAAATTTATATCTTCAACTTTCTGCTTATAGATTTCAATTCCTGTTCATTCTTAATGATTTGCATAACTAATAAATCGTAGAGATAGACAAAATCTTAGAAAAAGTAACAACATTTAGATCAGATTAAAGGAAAATAGAATTAATGTAAAATAAATTATTTTGAGCCATTAACCATTTCCAAGATAACCTGTTTTATTGGTTTGAGTTGTTAACTATTTCTAATTTTCTTCACTGGAAAGCTATATACCTTTTCTGCATGGTCATGCAAAAACCACTTCAAGATATTTTAAAAATCTATTATTCTTTGTCTATCTAAGGTTACAACTACGGAAATATGTAAATGCATTATGAAATTTAATCTTGGTTAACAAGAAGTAGACAAAAGTAAAAGTCTTTGTAAGATTAGTTTGTATAAGAGTGAATAGAGAACGTTCATATGAACGCAGCGTGTTATATTTCTTTTTCATTTTGGTTCACAATACGTGACAAATTTCCAATGCGGAAATTATGATATACGATGTTGATGAACCTTGTTGCACCATGAAGACCGCAAACATTACATGACAAATGAAATATTAAATGAATATATAACATACAACACCTAACCAATATAGGCGTTGATAGATTGTGCGCAAATAAAGTTCGGCCTTTCTGGGCGTGTCTGTGTTTTGTAGAGTATCAGCAAAGCACTCTATCAGCTGTTTTCATTTGAACCAACTAAGTGGTTAGAAACCTTGTTTGAATAGAGATAAAAACAGCATGAATCAAAATACTGAAGAAACCAGTAACAACCTTGTCTGCAGTCAGCCTGAAACTTTATATTATCAACAACACTTTTTGGTGAGGGAAATGCAAATACCAATACTTAGTGGCAATCTTTTATTTGTATGACAGGATAAAAGCAGGTAACTGGAGCATTAAGAGGTGATTATTACCGTGACGATACCAGATATTTTAAGCTTTGTTTTCCGCACATGCGCAATAAATCATCTACGGCAGGGTCTTGTTTTTTGAAAGGTATGCGTGTTGCAATTAATCTTGCGGCGGCACCCAGCGGCGTCTGTTTGATTCATAAGCCTTTTCCAAACTTCTTACAACTCCTGTTGCTAGGCGTGAACAAGCTCAGAGGCAATCGCGCTTCATTTGGCTTCTGCTTGCGAACCGCTCATCCATATACAGACTTGTCATCGAAAAAGTTCGATCACGTATCGATTTCTTGTTACCACCTTCGTGCTAGTGATTCTTAACGAGATCGGCCATCACCTTAGCGAGAAAGAACAATCTAAAAACAAAAGACAGTAACTACCAACACTCATTCAAGAACGATTATGACAGTTGAGTAGGTGTGCATAAATACAGCTAATTTGGCTTGAAAGGCTTGTAACTTATGCTTAGAGAATAAACCAAATGCGAAAAGTTCATTTAAAATATTATATTACTTTCTTAAATATATGTTTATATACACATACATACGCACATAATTATTAGCCTCCTCACAGTAAAATTGTTTATCTCTAACCAGAAACAAGAATGATCAAACTGGAGGTCGTGTGTACTAACAACCTGTAGTGCTGCTGTACTATGTACAATGTAGCTGTACTATGCTTTTTATTAAGTTCCTCAAAAGGCGATAAATCAGGAAATAACATAATACTGTGTCCATGTGTGGTGTGTGTGAGGTAAAAGTTTATTCTGAATGAAACAGAAAATGTGCGGTCACCTTTTAAAAAAGTTTGAAAGTATTAAAACGTATACAGACGGAACACTTACTTCAGGGTTGATATAGAATCAAGTTTCAGAACCGTAAAGTGTAAATGTCTATTCACTTTATACTAATGAAATAATACGTATATTGACTCTGATTTCCTTTGAGTACTTTAGTCAACGTAAACATTTATCATATGGGAAAGGCAGAGTCAGACTGGAAAATTCAATCCCATAGCCCGGATTTTTACCACGGATCTTCCGGAGAACTTAATGTCGTGCTGGCACATTGCCATGGTATCTAAATGGTTAGAGCAGACGGACAGAGACCGAAAGATTCATGGTTCAAATCCCGGCTAAGGCATTGCAATTTTCAGTCTGACTCTATCTTTCCTAACCTTGTCCTTCAAATGGCTAGTTTGAAAGAACGCATTTTATTTCCATTTATGATATTATACATTTCTATGGTATTACCAGGGATGTCTTACAGTTTTTGTCACGAACGAACGCGGTAGCGCAGTAGCAAAATCTGCGACGTCGTAGTCATGCGCTCGCTATCCAATCAGCAATAGCCTGTTTCTGAATGCGTTGTATCAACTTGTTAACCTCGGGTTTTAAATCAACTTATTTATGTGTAAACCTTTCAGATATTGACTCTAAAGGAGACTCAAACACAAGGAATGAGTTAACATAACTTATTATACGTAACACTGATGTATAACAATGAAATAATCTATAATTCAGTTCCTGACAAACCTCCTCGTTCGTGAGACCACTCATCTTTCCCTCATTGCAACTGTCATTTCATCGCTTTAGTTCCTCTTGGATATTACCGTATAAACATACGACTAAGTTTATGAACAATTCAAAATAAATTGAATTATTTTTCGTTCACAGTTCATATGCGAAGTCAATTGCTTTCGTAAAATTTGCCATTGAAGGTTAGGTCAGAACTTCTTCGCATGATTGACGTCAAAGAGAGGGGCCTCATATAGAAGAATCAAAACCTATCCTGCATTACGTTGTTAGGTTTGGACTTGCATTTTGAAATTATCATTGTACCTATGTGAAACTAGTATATCAGAGCGCAGTGTACAATTTTCTCTAAAAAGCCGGTCTTGTGCCGCTACTATTTGAAAATTGGCTAATAAACCTGAGACTCAATTTTCCTACATTTAAATTGACTGACAGAATCCCAAACAGACGCACACGCGTGCACATACTTTTTTTAAGGGATCTGGGTCATGTATCTTTGGGTTTATTTACGTCGGATTTTCCAAAATTTATCAGAAGTTTACACTGTCATCGCCAGATTCTAAGAAGGGGAAATAATCCGGTTTGAAGGATTTCTATTCTCCACTCGGAATTGTACCGAGGCCACTGGATTTGTAAACTTGTATGCTGAACACCCGACCTGCGTGAATTGCTGTGGAAATGGCCCCACTTGATTATTACTTAAATCAAGGATTTGTCTGATTGTACCACCAGTATAGGTATATATTAAATATAATTAATAGGTACCTGCTACAATTGATTAAAGTAATGCTTGTCTCTTCATCCTTGAAAAAATGAGAAAAACTAGAATTATGTAAAAAGTTACTACCTACATTCCCCCACTCTTCCCTCTATCCCAGAATTCGCTCTCTTTTATTCAAATATTCAGCCTTATCGGCCGATCAGGTTTAATGGTATTTCCTTTCACTTTTCATCCGCAGAATTGCTTTCGGGTACGGTTTCTTTGATCTTGATTTTATTTCCGCTCACTTTACCTCTCGTTTTCAGGACAAATGATTTAGCACATACTTATGGCAGATTATGCCATAATAAACATCAGTCTATAGAACGTGAAATAAAATATGGGAAGCAATTTCCTGATATAACCGTACCGAAATATCAAAAGCACCTGAATTGGTACTTATTCGTTTACTAGAAACCATATCTCTTTACAAGTAATTTATAGTGAATCTAGTGGATCCATCAAGACTGGCATATCATATGTAAGGCTGAAATGGGCTTCCCTATTATTTAATCGTGTTTATTCGCGAGAAGTCGTCAACTTATCTTACCGCTTTACATTACACTGCTTTTATACTTGAGTTCATCTGCCAGTTTATGGTACAACTTGTTTTAAGAACTCAGCAATTGCTAGGATTATGATTGTCGGTGATATGCTGGAATTTTGTCCGGTGGCAGTCCTACAGCATTCTTTAGGGCCGTTAGCGAATACATATTAGGAATAGAAAACTAGTGCTCTACAATCTTCTTCGTCGTGTTACATGATCTGGAGGTAACATGCTAGCCTCTGGTTTCCGATGTTGCAGGTTCAAAACCTACGGAGAGCGATCGAACTTTTCGACCATAAAATTGCTTAGTATCACTTCACTTGGATGGTGTGCGTCGTAGAATTACGGCATGTAGAATTACGTCATATTTTATGAAGAGCCCTATGAGCAAAGTCAAGTGTCTTTCCGCCCAATATAGAATGAGAGACACATCAATAAAATAAAAATAAATAAATAAATAAAATTTAACTTCAATTTTTACAATCTGCGTCATCTATGTCGATTGATGCTACCGCCACTATCGCCTCCTGAAGAAACACGAATACGATAACTCTCTGCTTGTGTTTTCATGTTTATTTAAATATCATATGCTTAAGATATTAAAGAATAAAACATTATGGTTTTGTCCATTTTTCGCCGTCGCTTCACTAATTTGATCAAGTCCAATTTGCCCGTCACTTCACTCACAAGGCAGCCTCTTCTTTCTTGCGCTTCACTCACTAGAAAGTTAAATACAACACTTCTCTAATCTCTCACAGTTGCAGTAATATTCTACATCACAACTGCCATTGCAACCCCATTCAGAGAACGCATGGGATTTCTATTACCAGAAAATTCTAAAATGTTTGGAAAGTCAGAAGAGGACCTATATCGCTTCAGATGCTTACACTTGGTGAGAACTAGAGTAAAAGAGTCACAAAATATAGTCTGAAATGTCTGTGAATAGTTTATTTGTGAATGGTTGAGATCACTAAGTAACGGACTTTTCCACCAAATTTTCCTCTGTTTTCAAAACTATAAATGCGAAGAGGTACTCCGAACTTAGACTACAACGTTTCCTTCTTAAATTTCCTCTTCAAATTATTTCATTTTATATATCACCAATGTCTACCATCTTTGGTGCCGTATGCAGTAAAACTGCGCCTTAGAAAACACAAAAAAACCTTTGGCTCAGGCGGTTTCGTCTGCAGACCGCATTTGGGAGGCTCGGGTTCGATTCCCGTGTCTGACTTACACTGGTTTTTTCGAGGTTTTCCCGGGTCGCTAGGTAAATGCTAGGTAGGTTAATTACAACTCTCAAATTTCATGTTCCTCCATTTCATCTCCATTACCTTTTCACATCATATGACTCCTAGGGTCGGCCTCTCGTCCCCTCTGTCTGCTTCCACCCGGGGATGCCCCACTTTGAGCTTAGCCGCAGGTTCCGATGCTGAATCCCCTCCGTAGTAATCCTACCCTAATTACCACATTATAATGTAGTTTTGGTAACCAGCAATTGCTATCGAAATGCATATAGTGTCTATAGACGGTGTTAACTGCAGCTGATATATTGGCGGTACAGACTATGCGAAAGTGAACTATTGAGTTCAAAACATACCTATAGCCCTTCTTTGAGTAGAGGTCATCGTGTTCCATGAGTTCGTTCGTTTGTTTCGAATTATTTTAGTGCTTATGTAAATGTTTCACTCTTTGTAATTGTTGTTCTTACAATAAGCTTTCCCTTTTAATACAATGGGCTGCAATATTTTAAATTAGGAAGTAATTTGATCATTTTATGTCGTTTCAAAGCAAAATTACTTGAGATCAGTCATTAGTATTGTGAGATTGGCAGTACATTAGGATAACATCGGTCTCTTTGAATTCTTAGGAACAATCATTAATAATGTTTACTTTTTCTTATTATTACTACGCTACTGCTGCTACTGCTACCTCTGATTGAATTTAGTGTAGATTTGTTATTAAAAGCGTAAGGCAGGCGAAACCTTCCTTCATGCAAAATGTATAACTATGCATAATAACTTTATTATAATCGTCATTTTATAAATTGCATGCAGTTCGCGAGCACTGCAAGGGCTCATCACGTTACCACAGCTAATGAGGCTTCAGAGCCATGGTAACCGCTCTTTTACGCCCAAAAGAACTGGCACGCCGAAAACTGATAGGACGTTAAATACCACAACAGTTAAATATCGTCCATGAAACAAAATAAAAAAAAAACGTCTAACAGTCGAAAGTCTGTTGCATGTGCTATACACATAAGGAATTATTGCTCTTCTGTCTTTCCAAGAATGGGGAACTTATCCTCTTCTGCACCAAAAGATTATTGTTTATATTGTCTATCTATCTGGTCCCCGGCCGTCCTATACATCATCTTTCCGTCCGAATATAACTAAAAGCTTACTTTCGTAGTCTGTTAGAGAGCATTCCATTAATTTGTTCAGAATTATTTTCATAATCAATTGTATCTTGTACTAAACTATCTTCTATGTGTAGTTATTTTCTTACACCGTCGGTTCTCATTTTATCTCTTCTAAATACTCTTAGTAGATCTATCATATGTCTCATTTCTTCGCTTTTAGTTTTATTTTTATCTCTTTCTTTAAAAAACACTTTTTGCTACCACAGAGTAACTTAGATTTGACAGGATATGATGCAGTCTGAGTTTGACTTACATCTTCATTGCATATTTATTAATGCA
Organism: Mantis religiosa; assembly: GCA_030765055.1. Taxonomy (NCBI): domain Eukaryota; kingdom Metazoa; phylum Arthropoda; class Insecta; order Mantodea; family Mantidae; genus Mantis; species Mantis religiosa. Next base: position 130,547,762 of record CM060951.1, read on the forward strand.
CCACTTTATGAAACTATGTTTCATTGTAATATTATGATCCCGATTTTAATTAAGATTATAACCTTATAACTTGATAACTCACATCCCAGATATTTAAAATTATTTACTTGTATTATTTTATCTTGTTTCTTACGACCTTAGTTCCTCTATTATCTTCCTTCTACCCCTCACTTTGTTTTTGCTGATTAGGTTTTTCATATTACAGGTTTCAAAAACTTGATTTAATTTTTTATATTATTTTTGAGATCATTTTCAGAGTAAGCCAGTAGTATAGGAACATCTGGGAGTAAAAGAGTATTTATTGATTTATTCATTTAATATTTTTACGATTTAGCAATTGTCGTTCCCGAATAATTATGGATATGTCAAATAATATTAGGGACAATCCGAATCCTTGTTTTGAAACCTTTATTAAACTTACGAGTAAACCGGTAAACTTCGTTCAATTTAATCAGGTGTTATCATACATGGATTTAGTAGGATTAATCAAATTGTGAAGGACATTATACGAGGCGGGTCCGTAAAATAAGGTCTCCAAGGCGCTGGAGCCATGAGGAACGCTATGACGCGAGGTCCTGCAACGCTGGCATGTAGCTTGGTTTCACCCCTTCAAATCTCCACTATAACGAACCCGTTGTAACCATTAGTCTTAGCTGTGCAGCCGTTTGCGACGGAGCTTCCTATCACTTCCGCCGCCAAGTACGAGTTGCGTGCAGTGATGCGTTTTTTGAGTGCCAATGGCACTATCCCCACTGAAATTCATCGTCAGTTATGCGAAATATAGGGGACACAGTGCATGGACGTCAAAAACGTGAGAAAGTGGGTTAGAGAGCTCAAAGACGGATGTATATGACGAACAGCGTTCTGGTCGGCCTTCAGTTTCAGCCGAAACAATTGCAAAAGTGGAGCAAGAAATACTTAAAGTTCGGCGTGTGACAATTCACGAGCTGTGCGAACTTATCCCTGAAGTCAGTAAGACTAAGACTGACAAGATTTTGACCAAAGATTTGCATTATCGCATGGTGTGTACGAGGTGGGTGCCCAAAATTGGGACATCCTCACCCATCCCCCCTACAGTTCAGACCTAGCACCTAATGATTATCACCTGTTTCCTGAGTTGAAGTCACACCTGGTTGGAACACATTTCCAGACCGACGATGATTTGAAAAACGAGGTTGAGCGCTACCTGCGCAACTTGGTGGGGGAGTGTTATGAAAGGGTATACAAAAACTGCCACAGCGCATGCAAAAGTGCATCGATCACAATGGTGATTATGTTGAAAAATAGCTGTAAAATGTAAAAATGTAAAAATTCATTGACAATAAATATGTTTTCTACATTAAATAAAATTGGAGACCTTATTTTACGGACATTCCTCCTAGTAATTTAATATTTCCCTAAGTTAGTACCTACTGTAATATGTATGATTTTTCGTAATATAGAAAGAGGAAGTGTTAGATTTAATTATCTTCTTTTCCACCTGTTGCTTTATTCCAGATTGCGTCTATGTATGCTATATCCACATTATTCCTCTTGTAGGAATACAATATGCTCAGAATGAACCATTTTCTCCTACGGTAGGTCGGTTGCCCGTTTCCGAACAGGCCACTTCTGAGCCACAATAGAGGGGAATGTCCGTTGTCCTGGTCTACCGGGAGGAGGTTTCTATCTAAGTAAAATGTGGGGACCCTGTCCTGTGCATAGTCGTTGCTCCTTGGGACGGCCGCCCTCTCTCTGCTCTAACCTCATCCTTTCTTCCAGGGATGTCCCACTTTGGGGCATAGATACAATAGATGAAAACTGTTTGCAGTGGCCATACTCTTCGTAGTAATCCTAATGCTATCCCTGCTATGCAAATACAGATGTAGGAGAAGCATTCCACTTCATCCAAACATTTAATATCGAGATTTCAGTGGAAATACACAGTTTTAAATCCTCTGAATAAAAAACCATTTACAGTTTGTCTGTGTGTGTGTGTGTGTGTGTGTGTGTGTGTGTGTGTGTGTGTGTGTGTGTGGAGAGGGGGGTGCGCGTGTTTTTGAGCACCATAACTCAAAAATGAAAAATTGACTATCTACAAGGATGCAGCGCGAAGATTTCTTAGAAAATTCCCGCGCCTCAGACTAAGCTTTACATGGAAAATTTTTCATACATTTTGAGTTTCTCAAAATCGACTTTAATGATATTAATTAAAGTGCCATATGTTTGAGATATTTTAATGAAAAATGAAATGTATATCTTGAATTTTCTTGGAATGTTCTTATAAGTTCTCCTTGTGGATGACATTTGTATAACTGGAAAGCGGCAAGACTTAGACAAAATATGCAGATCCCGTTAAAACCCACTATTTAGGTCAAACACCTTCTGTTTTTCGAAGGGAGAAAGATTTCATACATTTCCTTGTTATTTCTAATCTTAGCTTTCCTCAAATGATAAGTCGTTAATCAGTTTTATATCTCTTTATCAGAGAGGCGAGGAGAGATGCAGATAGAATAGAGTTTTAAAGGCATAACATGGAAACCAGCTCTTTAAAGATTTGCCTGTTGCTTAAAGCCTACTGTACTGCCATAATCCCTTACCCTTATGAGAAAATAAAGAATGAATTAATGTTTATCTCTACAACATGAAGTAGATAGAGGAATGAGGTTTTATGAGAATAATTCGTTCAATAGTAGAGAAAGAGATGTGAGTGCAACACACCAGATATTTATATTAACGCTGTAACATATGTACATTTGTCAAGGATAGAGAATGCGTGTCAATGATTGCATTAAATTTTTCAGCACTAAGCAAAACTAAAGTAAAGAAGTCTAATCCGAGATGAATTCGAACAAAATCTCCTCTTGTCTATCTAGGTAGTTCAGGTAGTTGGTCTGCGGACCCTAAGGACGCGGGTTTAAACCTAGTCTGGATAGACGGCTTTTTTGTGTGCTTATAAGCGAGAGTCTCATGTCAGAAGATTTATTGACATATAAAAGAAGTCCTGCGGGGCGAAATTCCAGCACGTTGAGGCACTGATATGATCCTGATAATTGACAGCGTCGTTAACAAACAAAATAAAAGCAATAAAAAGGAGCAAAATCTCATGACCTGGTATGAGTCTATATATTCATTATCCTCCACAGTGATGTTACATTACACTCGGTTATTATCAGTCTATAAATTATTCGTTCAAGCAACACTCGTCAATGGCAGCAATGTCGGAAGCCTTATATCAACTCTTGTCAAGAACATAATGGCTGAGATATTTGCTAAGGAATCACGTATATTATTCTTTTGTTGGCATGCGAGGCTATTTAGATATCCAATTCGACCAGTTTAATTTCGTTTTCTTCGCTTCATGTGTGAGGCAAAATTACTCTTTTGGAGCTAAATGAAATTGTTGCTAATGAAGCGTGAAATCCACATTAATCTTACAGTTTGACAGGTTTTTACCTAGTAGCTAATACATAGACGTGTTTACAGAAATACTAAAAGGTCTTGCTTGCTCGGACAAGCTATATATTCGGTACTAAATAATGTGGCCCCCCAGGGTCCTACTGCGGTAGGTACGGGAATTGGCGATCTCGGGGTCCCGAGCTAAATCTCTCGATTGAGTGCCTTTAAGTGGTGAGAGAGCTAACGCCAAACGCCCAAACAAGTCCACATCTGTGTTTGACCCTTATATAAACAAAATAAATTAAATGAAAGTCAAATTATAGACAAAGCAAAGCCACAGCAAAGCCAAAGCGAAGCCAGAGTGGAGCCAGAGTGGAGCCTGAGCGAAGCCAGAACCAAGCCAGAGGGGGACCGAAGGTGGGCCGGACCCTAGCTAGAGCCAAGCCAGAGGGGGACCGGAGTGGTGACGGGAGCCTAGCCAGAGTGAAGCCAGAGCCAAGCCAGAGTAGGGTTGGAGAATGAAGTTAGTGTGAGGCCAGAGCTAGACCAGAGTGGGGCCGGAACCTAGCCAGAGCCAAGCCAGAGGGGGACCGAAGGTGGGCCGGACCCTAGCTAGAGCCAAGCCAGAGCCAAGTTAAGAGTGCATTTAGAGTGATGTTAGGGTGAGGTTAGAGTGAAGCCGGAGCGAAACCAGAGCCAAGCCAGAGCGGGACCGGAGTGGTGACGGGAGCCTAGCCAGAGTGAAGCCAGAGCCAAGCCAGAGTAGGGTTGGAGAATGAAGTTAGTGTGAGGCCAGTGTGAGGCCAGAGCTAGACTAGAGTGGGGCCGGAACCTAGCCAGAGCCAAGCCAGAGGGGGACCGAAGGTGGGCCGGACCCTAGCTAGAGCCAAGCCAGAGCCAAGTTAAAAGTGCATTTAGAGTGAAGTTAGGGTGAGGTTAGAGTGAAGCCGGAGCGAAACCAGAGCCAAGCCGGACTAGGGTTGGAGGATGAAGTTAGTGTGAGGCCAGTGTGAGGCCAGAGCTAGACCAGAGTGGGGTCGGAACCTAGCCAGAGCCAAGCCAGAGTAGGGTTGGAGAATGAAGTTAGTGTGAGGCCAGTGTGAGGCCAGAGCTAGACTAGAGTGGGGCCGGAACCTAGCCAGAGCCAAGCCGGACTAGGGTTGGAGAATGAAGTTAGTGTGAGGCCAGTGTGAGGCCAGAGCTAGACTAGAGTGGGGCCGGAACCTAGCCAGAGCCAAGCCAGAGTAGGGTTGGAGAATGAAGTTAGTGTGAGGCCAGTGTGAGGCCAGAGCTAGACCAGAGTGGGGCCGGAACCTAGCCAGAGCCAAGCCAGAGTAGGGTTGGAGGATGAAGTTAGTGTGAGGCCAGTGTGAGGCCAGAGCTAGACTAGAGTGGGGCCGGAACCTAGCCAGAGCCAAGCCAGAGGGGGACCGAAGGTGGGCCGGACCCTAGCTAGAGCCAAGCCAGAGCAAGTTAAAAGTGCATTTAGAGTGAAGTTAGGGTGAGGTTAGAGTGAAGCCGGAGCGAAACCAGAGCCAAGCCGGACTAGGGTTGGAGGATGAAGTTAGTGTGAGGCCAGTGTGAGGCCAGAGCTAGACCAGAGTGGGGCCGGAACCTAGCCAGAGCCAAGCCAAAGGGGGACCGAAGGTGGGCCGGACCCTAGCTAGAGCCAAGCCAGAGCCAAGTTAAGAGTGCATTTAGAGTGAAGTTAGGGTGAGGTTAGAGTGAAGCCGGAGTGAAGCCTGAGCCAAGCCAGAGCGCGACCGGAGTGGTGACGGGAGCCTTGCCAGAGTGAAGCCAGAGCCAAGCCAGACTAGGGTTGGAGGATGAAGTTAGTGTGAGGCCAGTGTGAGGCCAGAGCTAGACCAGAGTGGGGCCGGAACCTAGCCAGAGCCAAGCCAGAGTAGGGTTGGAGGATGAAGTTAGTGTGAGGCCAGTGTGAGGCCAGAGCTAGACCAGAGTGGGGCCGGAACCTAGCCAGAGCCAAGCCAGAGTAGGGTTGGAGGATGAAGTTAGTGTGAGGCCAGTGTGAGGCCAGAGCTAGACCAGAGTGGGGCCGGAACCTAGCCAGAGCCAAGCCAGAGTAGGGTTGGAGAATGAAGTTAGTGTGAGGCCAGTGTGAGGCCAGAGCTAGACCAGAGTGGGGCCGGAACCTAGCCAGAGCCAAGCCAGAGTAGGGTTGGAGGATGAAGTTAGTGAGAGGCCAGTGTGAGGCCAGAGCTAGACCAGAGTGGGGCCGGAACCTAGCCAGAGCCAAGCCAAAGCCAAGTTACAGTGAATTTAGAGTGAAGTTGGAATGAGGTTGGGGTGAATTTGGAGCGAAGCCAGAGCCAAGCAGCGCCAAGCCAGAGCGGCACCGGAGTGGTGACTGGAGCTTAGCCAGAGCAAGGCCAGAGCCAAACCGGAGCTGAGTTACAGAATGAAGTTGTAGTGAGGCCGGAGCGAAGCCGGAGCGAAGCCAGGGCAGGACCGGAGTGGGGCCGGAACGTAGCCAGAGCAAAGCCATAGCCAAGTTAGTGTGAATTTAGAGTGATGTTAGAGTGAGGTTAGAGTGAAGTTAGAGTGAGATAGGATCGAAGCCGGAGAGAAGTCAGAGTGGAACCAGAGCAAAGCCAAAGCAAAGCCAAAGTGGTGCCAGAGCAAAGTCAGAGCAAAGCAAGAGCAAAGCCAAAGCATAGTCAACGCTATGTTAAAGCAAGTGCAAAGCAAAGCCAAAGTTGAGCTAAAGCGCAGCCAGAGCAGAGCCAGAGGAAAGTCAAAGCAAAGTCAAAGCGGAGCCAGAGCAAAGCCAAAGCAAAGACTAAGCGGAGCCAGAGCAAAGACTAAGCGGAGCCAGAGCAAAGCCAAAGCAAAAACCAAGCGGAGCCAGAGCAAAGACTAAGCGGAGCCAGAGCAAAGCCAGAGAAACGTTAAAGCTAAGGTTATAAAAAGTAAAGTTATAGAAAGTAAAGTAAAAGTATAGAAATAGACTAATAAAATACAGTTTTTGAGAGGGCGTTGATGACCGTGGAGTTGAGCACCCTTATTTATAAATCATCATCATCATCATCTAAATAATGTGGGGATGTCATACAATAACACTCATAACACTGACTACTTCTTGTATATTTTAACCCAAAGAACTTACAAAGAAATTAACACATACATATATAACAAATGAAAATATTGATGTTCAATTCAAAGTCCAATAAAACCAAAGACATCGGTTCGTGACAACCTAACACTCCCATTTAAAATTCAGAAGTATCTATTATAATTCTGCATTCAAACCTGACGCTTAAATTGAACCTTTTTGTTGTTTTGTCGATGTGAATTTTAACGCTTACTTATCATCGAGTTTGATTATATTTTCATATATATGCGATATTAAAAAGGAATTACAAAATATTTTCTTACCATCTGTATATATAAAGAAGCATTTATATATAAAATGAAAGCACCCAGTGCAATTTATGTGTCCCCTATTAACATTTCCCAGCAACACTCGCGTTAATGAGCACAAAGGCACATGCCCTCTCTTTAATTTTGAATTGTAGATACCTTTGAATAATTTACGTATGAATTGTTAACTTAAAGAACACAATATAGAATATTAGATGCAAACCCTAAATGTTTTACGAGCCGAATTGTTGTAGTGTAAATCGACGCTGTTTAAAGAGCTTCTCAGTCGAATACAAAGAAGTTGTGCGCGCGCACCTGTGTGTGTGTGTGTGTGTGTGTGTGTGTGTGTGTGTGTGTGTGTGTGTGTGTGTGTGTGTGTGTGTGTGTGTGTGTGTGTGTGTGTGTGTGTGTGTGTGTTTTCTCTTTGTGTCCAGACTTAAGCGGGACAAAAATTGAGGTTTCAAAAGAGTTGTTATGGTGCTCAAGAGAAAATTACGGAGTATCAGAGAAGTTCACGGAGGTCACATTAAAATTTGAGGTCTTTTCTTACACATGCGCACTGAGCCTGTGTTCCATATTGAAGCATCTACAAGGAGAGCTTTCTAAGGAATGTGATACTAATGTGGTAAGCACATTTATACGGAACGAGGAAAGGTTTAAAGCACCTCTTTTTTCAATTTCCGAGATTCCGTTATGTGTTTACCACATGTGTTTTGCACACTACTTTTGCACCATGTGTATTTATATGATTGTAGAAATTGTAATATCACAATCAATATTTTAAAATAAATGTTTTTACTTACCGCACTGTGCCTTTTGCATCGCCTATATGTGTTGCTATGGAGAAATTACTTATCGGACTAGTGCGGGAATGTCAACTTACGATGCATAGCAATAATGGTTAATATGGAATATTAGTTATATAGTGCAAAATATTATTGCTTCTTATCAGGTGTTTGCTCTTTCACGACAATATCTTTAGATGAATTTAAGAAACTAGCGTATGTTTAGGTAACATTATGCTTTAAGCAAAGCCAAAATTGCCATAAATTAATTTGAGGGTTAGTGAGAGGAGGATTGCAGAATGAAGTTGATCTATAAAAGACATTATTCATGCTTTAGCATTACCTATACTTTACGATAGTTTTTAAAGGACACCCTTCCCATCAAAGTGGCATTGTGGACGGTAATGCCTAAATGTAGTGCTTCTTTCTGAGTATTTACATCTATTGTTGATAATTCATGCACGAAATTTCAAGAGTAGGTAGCGTAAATATTTACAGGGATTTGTAACGCACTAGAAACTTAAGTGAACGTGAATTATTTTTTCAGTAAACGGTGTCTGTAGAGAATATTTAGTTAAATAAAAATTTACTGTCGGTTCATAAAATTATTTGACTATATTTTCAGGAAAAATGAAAGTGTTTTATTTGCGGCAGATCATAAATTTGTTATCATGGACTCTTTATAATACTGCTTATACAAGCTGTGCTCCTCTCCGTAAGCTGTGCACTAGTCACCATTGGCCAAGAGCCATACAAGTCTCTCGGACTACTTATGCATACTGTGCTAACGAATAAGACCGTTTATTCCAGCGAAAATGTATGTAACTGTGTTGCTCCTGTATTGGTTTCTCCTTCCTTTCAACCACTTTACTTTTACGTGCCTATTGTTAATTTGGCGAAATATTTGGCAAATATTTCTGACATTACGTGATATTTTGTATTTATTAAGTTGGTTGCAGATTCAAACCTGGCTCCCGACCGATGGTTTTAAACTTACCTAAAAGGGCGCTTTTCTAGCATGTACAATAATTTCTGTGGGACGTTTATAACAAAATATAAATTACATTGTAATCTGTGAATATATGTATTTATGAATGTATTTCAAGAATAAAAATATTCAGCAACTATGAAAGTTATGGTGTTTGCCAAAGAAAAGAGAGAAGACCTCATTTCTTCGTACCTATTTATATTAAACAACAAACAATAAACAACTTCAGGAAATGGTCAATTTAATTACTGTTAACAAAACGGCATGTGAAAAATACGTGACTTCATATTTAAACAATACAAAAGTTGTGAGATTTTTTCATTTACTGACAATTTTGTTGCTTGATACATCGTTTCTCACAAATACTCCTCAATTAATATTTATGTACACAGTATTCCAGAAATAGTCTTGATAAATCTCTTTCTGGTTGTAGGGTTCAGGTTCATTAAGCTCGTAACCAACCTTATGTTTACGTATGATAAATGCCACTGCTGGGACCCAAATTACATATTTAATATGCACACATACATCTTGGTAGAGAATCAACCTGGAAAGGAGGAAATGCGTGATTCTGTTTCGACCGTGGTACTTAAATATTCAAACCATATTCGCTTTTCAACTTACTGCCTAGACCCGACTAGTGGAAAGAATAATATTTGTTGCGATTTATATGCACACTAACAATTGTGAGAATGAAACAGATATATATTTTAAGAAAAGGACTGACCAAGGGAAGTGGCGCTACGGTAGCGTGAGCGACTTGGATTTAAGTGGTCACGGGTCAAACATGAAGGCTGACCGAAGGTCTCTAAATGAATGCTAGGTGGGAGGGATAGTTTGATCTGCGAATTTTCCATCATTCCTTTCATCACTTTGCTCTATTTCCTTCTCCTTCACCACCATGCTAGACACTGGGATTGTCACCAATCCTGGGTAAGCTGCGATATTGCTTCTCGACAGGCTACTGACCCAAGACATTGGCTTGTCCCTGGGAATGTTATAAGAGGGTAATCCATTGCAGTAAAACACTTAGATTCCCGAAACAGTTTGGAGATGACAGCACTAAGGGGAAGCAATGTCTAGGAAAAAGTAGGGGAAGAAAGTTATACATAGGAAAATGTATAGAAAGAAAACCATAAAAAAGCCAATAGGTGGGAAGACAGTGCGTACACAAGGAAGTCTGTGCGGTAAACTTGAAGGGGGGGGGGAAGCAGCAGCTGCAGTTGTAGAGTAATTACACCACGGTTCACCTTGCACTATTATCTGCTGCCTCAGTTCTGTGCCATAACCAATTTAACAACCACTGACACTGATGAAAATCAGTTCTTCCATACAAACCTACTCCTACAGTTCTCGAACTCTCCATTCGACCTCGATCTGCATTTGAACCCGCAACCTTTCGGGTCTCAGCACCGAGGTCGGTTTCTGCAGATCATGCGATGCGGAAAGACACTCCCATATCGGAGAGGACCGGCCTCGTGGCAAGTGAATTACTTGTTGGACTTGTTGCACCACACCTCAGGCTTCCCGCGCCTCTAATGCTCTCTAAGATGTAATCTTGATTTGTATATTGTTCTGCTGGTTAGTCAATTGCGGTCGTGAGAAAAGTTAAACATGGCTTTTCAGTAAGGCCATTTATATACCTTCTGCTCAAAGTTCAAAGGCTGAACTTATCATCCTTACTTTGACAGTTATGGCTTCCTATTATGACAGGTAATTATCTATCCTCCTAAAAGCACAATTTTGACGTGTTATATAAGTTTTATCACGCAGATAGAGATAAAAAAGGTTACTCATTCAAAATAAAAATAGAGCGTAAACTCTATGTAAACACAGATGCTTGCGATATCCATTTACAAGGATTTTGACACAAAACATAGAGGAGAAAAATCGCAAAGTACTTTGGACATATTTCATTGTCACCTAAAATCGCAATTTTGTAGATAAATTACCGAAACATGAGTTTAATTACACAGCGTGCTGGTGATGAATATTCAACAGGCAAATCACTGACTTTAGTATTTCAAAATGAAGGACATAATTGGTACCTACTATATCATTTATGAAACCCAGTGGCAATTTTTAGGAAAATACAATTCTTCATCCGTCAGAGTGAAACAGCCATCATGTTTGCAAACGGAAATAGTAGATTAAGTATATATGTGTTTATACTCGAGCGATTTTCAGGAAGGAATAGGGATCATTCAATACGGAGCAAGATGCTTCTCAGTAACATTCGAGGCTTGCATTTCATAGGTTTCTACTAGTAGAGGACAAGTGTTTCCCCTTCTATCAAAAATTCCCTGTTATAATGTCTTTTTTCCCCGAGTTACGGATCCAGGTGACATAGGTTGGTGTACTGCGGCTTTTCCTAGCTCTGTGGCCTCCTTCCGCTCTAGGACTACACCTCAAACCTCCAAGGTACGAATTTCGCAACCGACTTCACATTCGACCGTCTGGAATGGTTAGGGATGTCGCATATTATCGTCGGTTCTGGTGGCATCCCCTTCATCCGTTCCTCTCAGAAATCACGTTTAAAACACAAAGGACTCTTTATGACCTAAGTTAGTGCAGTTCTCCATGGAGTCTCGTCATCACACTACTCCTAACACCTAAAGGAAGCCACGATTACCTGATCAAACTTTATTAAATGAGATGAAGTTGTTACTCAGATATCTTTCCTGCGTTGTTATTACTCATTACCACATTATTCTTTCTCTCGTATAAATATGTATATGTATTTTGTTTCTAAAACCTAGTACTCAATTATTATAAACAAACCACAGCACATTAGAGCTACAAATCAAATGTTGGGTATAAACCATTCTTATGACACATACCTAAAATTTAAAACTAAGTAGATGCATTATCTTCCATCAAGTATTTTATTATATATTTTTTGAATATGATTTTTCAATATCTCATTAAACTCAGAAAGAACAACTTTTATTGTTGCACTCATGGCAAATTTTATACTCACTCTTGTACAAACTATTCAACATCCTTGTTCTCTCCACTTCATGTTAATCGAGGCAAACATTTGTACAAGTTGTTTTATTTCATAAGCACAAGTGACAGATATTTTAAAAACTGGTCGCTATATATGGCTTTGCGATTACGTTTTCTTTGCAGGGCAAAGGCAATAGCTTTCCATTTGAGAAAATGTAACATTGGAACATTCAAACCAATAACAAGGGATATTTATTTAAAATAAATTGTATGCTTTCGTAAGTTCTACATTTTTTGTGCAGTAAGATTTTCTCTAACGTTTACGGTTTATCACTTACGTAAGTCATTCCGAATAAAGAGAACTTCATACACTATTTCCAGAGAAATCAAGATATACATTAAATTGTTCATAAAATATCTTAAAATGTGGTAATTTAATAAAAAATAGAGCAATTTATGAGGCAGTCAAAATTTTCAAAACATTTTCTGTGTAAAGGGTGATTAGGGTTTGGGGGATTTTCTTGAAAACCTCGTGTCTCATCTTTGAAAAATGCTGAATTTAAATACTAGGTTTCAGTATTTAACTGACTTCTTGTTTTTAGTTATTGTGTTCATGGGCAATTTCCTTTATTGTCTATTGTTTCATTATCCTTGCATTAATGTTAATTTTGTAATAATTAGTACCTGCATTTTATTTTGCTTTTGTTTTTCTTAGTATCTGTAGCTATTTAAAGGACTTTGTAACAAATTTGAAGATTTTTAAGCATATTTTAAGCTTGTTATATTTAAAAATACACAGATGCACAAACGCTCCTTTTTCTTGATATGCTTTTTTATTCAGGTAGTCCCAAAACCTTATTTCTAATGAAATATCGGTATCGAAGTCTTTTGTTGGAATACAGTATTGTGTCTTTGAGGGTTCGTAGAAAGTTCCCAGTGGCAGAAATTCAAATCATTCTTTATTTGCGCAGAAATACACTCACAGTAGCAGTATTACGTCACATACACAATTACAAACTTCCGAGGTCGTTGACCACAACAAACAGTTCACTTCCAAAACATCTCTTTCAATTACAGCTCTCGTGACTTCTCTGTTTACAACAACACTCTATTTACGACTTCACTTTACTAACCATGGCTTCTTTTTATACCTACACCACTACTGATGACACTACATATTTCCGGAATATTCTGAAACAAACAAGAAATCGAATGTTGTGTAAGACAATCAAGATTTCACTAGAATGTTCCATTTACCTCACGTATCTGCCTTTTATCTCCGCGCTATGTTTATCTGCTTATGCAGGCTCTGTATCTCCGTGATACACTCTCCGTCTATTATCGCTCCCGCGAACCCTTTTAGCGCGTACGCCGCCACTCGTAATAATGAATTCGCAACACTGCTCCAACCTCAAGAAAGGCCGTCCCAAACAGCACCATCGTAGTGGGCCAGACGATCCAGGTGTACCACCAACATCTTTCCTCGGGGCACCTACTGGATGCGGTAGACTACGTCGTTAATCCTCTTCACCACCCGGTACGGTCCTTGCCATGGCTGTTGAAGTTTCGGGCCACGTCCCTTGAACGGGTAGGGCGGTACAACCAGACCAGGTCACCTTGCCGGAGCCCTTGGCTGTTGGTTTGCCTGTCGTATCGGGTCTTCATGCGGTCGCTCGCCTTCTGGATGTTCTGGCAATTCGTCTCATGAATGTCGTGGATATGATACACTAGGTTCTCTACATATTCGGTTGCTGGCTGTTTTGCGTCCGGGGGCTCCCAAAAGCCAGGTCACAGGGAAGGCGTAACTCTCGGCCGAACATTAAGCTGGCTGCTGTCGTGTGTTGACGAGCGGTAGGCCGCAAGAACAGCGGCACCCTGACGTTCCAGTCTCGCTGATGACTGGCCACGACCTTCCTCAGGTGTTCCTCTAAGGTCTTGATGTACCTTTCGTCCATGCCATCGGACTGGGGATGTAGAGATGTTGTGCGGGTCTTGTTAACCCGAAGTCTTTCTAGTGCCTCTTTCACTAGGTTAGACTCAAAATTGGTACCCTGGTCGCTGTGGAGTTCTAACAGCAACCCAAATCGGCAGAACACTTGAACCACGGGGCAAGTCTTTGACTCCTGGTTCGGGATGGCGTACACCTTCGGCCACTTGGTGAAGTAGTCCACAACCACCATCAGGTACTTGTTGCCTCGGTCGGACACTGGGAATGATCCAGCTATGTCGACGGCGATCCGTTCGAATGTTGCTGGGACGTTGAAGTGCTAAATGCGACTCCGGCTGCTAGTCTGGGGGCCGCGACTCGCCGCGCATACGTGACACTGACGGCACCATCTCCCAGCATCTGCTCGGAGCCTCAGCCATTAGTAGCGCCGTCGGAGTTGGTCGATTATTTGTTTTGCTCCCAGGTGTCCTCCTGGAGTACCGGCGTGCATTTCCTCCAAGACCTCCGGGACCTTACTTAGGGCAAGTACCAGCTGTTCTTCTTTTTCGAGTCCCATTGGGCCCAGTATGACTTGTATGTAGTGCTCCTTGGTGCGATGTCCTCCCAAGTTGGTCTTGTCCCTGCCTCCACTTCCTTCAAGAGGGTACCCAAGTCGGCGTCCGCCAGCTGCTCCCTTCTCAGGCCTGCGCTATTCCAGCCATTCGCAGGCACTGCCGTGACCACTCTGACGGCTGCGGCACGTTCCTTCTCTTCCATCCTTGTGCACTGACCGCACTCTCCTGGAGAGGGTCTTCGGGACATGGCGTCTGCGTTGCCGTGGCTCTTCCCTCTACGATGTTCAGAGGTGAAGTCATACTCCTGCAACCTCTGGACCCAGTGGGCTGTCTGGCGTTCCAAGTTTCTAAAGCTGAGTAGCCAGGTTAGGGTGGAGTGATCAGTCCTCAGGTGGGGTGGTTGACCGTACAGGTACCTGTGGAGGTGTTTCAAGGTCTTTACCACCGCCAGTAACTCTCGCCGAGTGACGCAGTAATTCTTCTCTACCTTGGATAGCGTCTTGCTGTAATAGGCTATCACTCCTCATGGCCGCCCTGGACTTGGGATAGGATGCCTCCAATGCAGTGGTCGCTGGTCTTGGTGTCCACAATGAAGGAGGCGCCTGGTTGTAGGAATCCAAAGATAGGAGCACTCCACAGTGTCTTATGCAGCCGCTGGAAAGCATTCTTCTGTCAGGCAAGTGAGGGGCTTGGCGATGATAGAGAATCCCTTTATGAAGCGGCGGTAATAACTACAAAGTCCCAGGAAACTGCGCAACTCTCGCTTATCCTTCGGGCGAGGCCAATCTCTCACGGCCTGTGTCTTCTCCGGGTCTGTGGCCACTCCGGTTGGTGAGACTATGTGACTCGTAGTTGACTTCCTTGCGGAAGATCTGGCAGTTCTTCGCGTTTAGCTTCAGGTTGGTCGCGTGCAGTCTCTGTAACACCTTGCTCTGGTTTTCCAGATGGTCCACGAATGTTCTGCTGACGATGATGATGTCGTTCAGGTATAGCAGGCAGGCGTCATAAGTCATTCCTCTCATCACTGACTCTATTAGGCGTTGGAAGGTGGCTGGTGCGTTTCAAAGGCCAAATGGCATAACTGTGAACTGCCAAAGGCCTTAGCCTGTCAAGAATAGAGTTTTCTCCTTATCTCTCTGGTCCAAAGCTACCTGCCAGTAACCCGACAGCAAGTCCAGGGTCGAGAACAACTGCGCACCAGCAAGCGTGTCTAGGGTGTCGTCAGTCCGGGGTAGGGGGAAGCAATCCTTCCTGGTGACGGCATTCAGCTTCCTGTAGTCCACGCAGAAGCGTATCTTGCCGTTCTTCTTCGTCACCAGATTTACAGGGGAACACCAACGGCTGTCAGACTCTTCAGTCACTCCCCTGGTTCTCATATCCTCCAGCATGTCTCGTACCCCAACTTGTTTTGCCAGCGGAACGCGCCTAGGTGGTTGCCAAATAGGCCGCGCGTCTCCGGTGTCGATGTGGTGGAGCACCCGTTCCGTGTGGCCGTGGTCGTTGTCGCTTTTGTGCTTAGCGGGTAGGGGGCGCTTTTTAATAAATCAGGTATTGCCCTATGGAAAGATACCCGGAGTATCCATCGTTCCCGGGTAGAAGGAGACCCGGGTCCTTTGAACTATGGGTCCAGGACTAATGGGAGTAGAACCTCTGCACATAACTACTGTGGCTTGGCTCATGGCAAAAATTTATTGAAGATAACTTAAAAGTAGATACTTGGGGTACTCCATACAAGATAGTTATGGAACGGATAGCAGCTCCTGGAATTATCTCTTCTACACTAAAAGCAGATGGAGCCTATAGTACTTTGTATATTGAATCCATTAATCAATTATTGAAAATAACGTTACTTGCAGATAACATAGAGGATGATGTAGATCACCAAATAAAATGACAAAAGTATCAGGAGGAATATATAAATGATAAAGTAATTTATGCCTTTGATTTAACAGAACTCAAGCTGGTTATAGGGGATCTAAAAGCAGGAAAAGCACCAGGACCTGAAAATATATGCAACGAAGTTATACAACAATTAGAAACCATAATCGCTCCCTATCTATGTGATCTATTGAATGAATGTCTTGTTTAAGGAAAAATACCGTATTGTTGGAAGGAATCTGATGTTGTCATCCTAAAGAAATCAAAGGATCGTGACCAAGCTAATCCAAAATCATACAGACCAATCTGTCTGTTCAACTCCCTAGGAAAAATTCAAGAAAAACTTTTGCATAAAAGAATTAGGATGATGTTGGGCATGACAGAAAATCAGTTTGGTTTTAGGAAGGGTAGCTCCACTGAAGATGCTGTAAATTTTACAATGAACGTAATAAATAAGTGCAATAAAATACATAGTGGGAGTATTTGTGGATATTGCCATAGCTTTTGACAACCTGTGTTGGCTGCAATTATTTCAAATTATGAGAGATCAAAAATACCCCTTTAAAAGATTATTTTAATAACAGAAGTGTAAATGTGACAATCATATCACAGTTAGAGAAATTACAAAAGGTTGTCCACAGGGATCAGTCCTTGGACCGATGTTCCAGTTCATACTCACAGAACCGATTATACAACAGCTGGAAGCCTCCAGTAATACACTGAATATTGTGGCCTATTCAGATGATCTCTTGTTATTAGTGGAAGGTGACAGTCGCTTAGAGTTAGAAAGAAAAGCCAATTTAACTATGGAACAACTGTCTTTTTGGTGTAAGGAATCTAAATTATCTATTGCACCACAAAAATCAGCATATATTCGGTTTAACGGAGCCTTAAAATACCCAATTATTAAAATAAATAACGAAAATATGAAAAGGGGTAAAGTTGTCAAATATCTAGGAGTATTTTTAGATAAAAAATATATTATGATACACATCTAAATGAAGTAATAAATAAGACCAGATAAATAATGATGAAATTATCAACATTAACCACAAGGACTTTCAAACTACCTACGGATACAGTAAAAGTATATCACACGAGCTTTATGATAGGGATAATTGGTTATGGAGCTGTAATATGGGAAAGTAGATAAAAGATCAGAAATATATTAAAATAATTAGAAGTGTTCAAGGGTAATATTTAAAAAGAGCTTAGGAGTCGTAACAACACCAACTTTAGCTCTTTTAGTATGTTTGGCAATTTGGCCTATAGACTTAGTAATAAAACAGATTGCGGCAAATTATTGGCTCAAAAGAAAATATTTCTTAAAAATTGAGCAAGTTATAGGTGAATATTGTAGGAATAAAGCAGAAATCAATATGAAGCTTTTAAGAGATTGGCAACATGAATGGGATACATCACTTAAAGGAAAAAGAACTTATGGTTTATATCCCAATATAAATGAAAGATTAAAATTAAAAGATTTAGTACCAACAAGATTAGGTATCCAATACTTTACTGCACATGGACCGTATAATGTTGTACTTTATGAAAATAGGAAGGTCTGATACCAGTAATTGTGATCGATGTAATTTAGAAGATACTCCAGAATACGCCCTATTGAATGTCATAAATATGATGAAATTTTACGTGAGGAAAGGAAACAGCTAGAAAGTAAATATGTTCGGGACGTGGTTAGAAATACAAATGACTTCAAAATACTTGAAACGGCAGCAGGGGTTTCCACTGGAGCAATATAAACAACAAAGTATAAGGGAACAGAATAACCAAGTACTACAGGCCGGCGTTTGAAATCAGTCACCACAAATTAGAAGTTCTGAGAGACTTAGACAACGTAATAGGATAGTAACGTGAGATTTAATAAACAAAAGTTTATAAAAATTCTTTCTACATAACTTTTCCGTTTAGTTTACCTTACAAATGTGAAGCCATTGGAAGTAGTTAGATTAGTTTTTGTAAAGTAATTATAACTTGTATCTGCAAAAATCATTTAATGTCTTAATGTAAAATTGTATTGTAAATAAGAAAATAATTAATATTGTAAAAATAGGTCTCAGTGTAGCTTCAAGATGCCGAGACAGAAGTAAAGCAGAATTTATGTTGTCGCCTTGGCTGAAGACGCGCTGGTATCGTCTCAGCAGTTGTCGAACCTTCTCGAGCTGTTCTGCGGTCAGGTGGTCGGTCCGTCCTCTGCAGTAAGCCTTCCAGCCAGGGTCCCAGGTGTTGCATCGGCCCCGGCTCCTGTCTCTCGTCGATTGCTGTCACGCTGCCCACGGGCTCTCACGTCCCAAACTCTGTCCCGGCCTGGATGTCGTTATCGATGTCCGTCAGGTTAACCAGCCCCACCGTTACCTCATCGCGGCATGGTAACAATGTCCTGGCCACACATAGTCCGTGCACCGGCGTCTTCAGGTCCAGCATCATGTTCTTCGTCCGCTGGCCTTCTATTCACGTCGTCACCACCATCTCGTTTCTCGCGGCGACAACCACGTCTTCCTTCAGGATAACCCTGCAGATTCCATGAACCTCTTCGGGTTGCCGGAGTATGACCTCTTCTCCATTGAGCCACAGGACCTTCCTGCCGACGTCGACCGTCGCCTCGTGGCTCCTGAGGGCATTCAGTCCTAGTATCACCTCCTCAGTCACCTTCGCGACGAACACCTACAGACTTACGGCACTCCGCTTCAAGGTCAACTTCATCGGGGCCTCCTTCTCCACAGGCAAGGTGGTGCCCGATGCCATCACAAGCTGTCATGGTCGGCTTGGCTTCCTCGTTTGCAAACCCTTGGCCACGACAGGTCTGATGATGATCACGGCTGCCCCGGTGTCTACGAGCACGCGGCATGGCTTCCCGCTCACCCAATCATCCGCGATGAGCCTGTCATCCATACGCCGGCTGACGGCGCGCAGTGTCACTCGTGGGGATGGTGGTGATGGCGCCGACGTGTCCCTCTCCACGATGTCCCTTACTCGTTTTGCGGCTGCTCTCCCTGGTGTGGGCAGTCTCTCTCCAGGTGTCCTGGCTCTCCACACATCCAGCACAGCCACTAGGTCTTCGCCGGCCTCCCTCGGCTGGCTTTCGGTCTCCCATGTAGCGGATACTTCTGGTTCTCGACATCGGAACAGCCGTCACCTTGGCTGCCTCCATCCTCAATGCTGCCGTTAGCGCCTCGTGGATAGTTTTGTGGTCACCGAGCACGAATCTCCGTGTCTCATACCCCATCGACAAATGTGTAGGCAGCCTCTGGGGATATGAACTTTGGTGGGAGGTCGACTAAGGCTTTACTGTTCGATTGCCAGGGCGAACTCTTGCAGTGTCTTCCCTGGCTGCTGCGACCTTGACTTCAGCTGGCTTCGGTACGCTGCGGCTAAGCGGTAGTTTCCGAAGCGGTTCTGCAGGGCCTCCCAGATGTCCTTGGGCGCCGCCGCTGTCTGGACCGCGTTGAGGATTTCTACGTCCGTCCCTGGAGGCTGGCTATTAGCTGTGCGGCCTCTTCCTCTGGTGACCACTTGTTGTGCTTGGCCACTGTGTCGAACTGGCAGCGGAAGACTTCGAACGTTGTCGCGCCATCGTATTTTTGCGGTTTGACGCGTGCAGCTATTTGTCGCGTCCCGGCGTGTCGGCCTTTAAATCCTTGAAACTCCTGCCGACTATGTACTCTAACATGGCGTTCAGGGACTTGGTTTTGCTGTCGGCCTTTCCCTCCAGGTCGTTAAAGCGATTTGCCAGGTCTTCAATGCGCTCGTCCACTTGGCCCATCCACTTGCCCAGCTCCGTGACCTCCTCCTTCACACCCGCCGACTGTTCCCCAAATTTGGCTGCGAGGGCTTCGTTTGCAGCCTTCATTTGTTCCATCTTCTCGGTGAGGTTATCGTTAGCCGGCTTCATTTCTTCCAGCTTCGCTTCCAGGTTTTCCTTTGCCGCTTCTGTTTTCTCAGCGAGGTTGTCATTCACCGTCTTCATTTCTTCCATTTTCTGTAAAATCTCTTCGAATGCCGCGTCCATGGTCATATGTTCCACTTTCTGACACCAGTTGTGACTTTGTGGGTTCGTAGAATTAACAGTCCAAGTTTCAGAAATTCAAATCGTTCTTTATTTGCGTAGATATACATTCACAATAGCAGTATTACGTCACATACACAATTACAATCTTCCAAGGTCGTTGACCAGAACAAAGAGTTCACTTCCAAAACACGAGTTTTAATTACGCTCTCGTGACGTCTCTGTTTAAAACAACACTCTATTTACGACTGTTCGTTTTACTAACCATGGCTTGTTTTTATACCTACACCACTACCGATAACACTAGATATTTCCGGAATATTCTGTAACAAACAAGAAATCGAATGTTCTGTAAGACAATCAGATTTCACTAGAATGTTCCATTTACCTCACGTATCTGCCTTTTATCTCCGCGCTATGTTTATCTGCTTATGCAGGCTCTTTATCTTCGTGATACACTATCCCTCTGTTATCGCTCACGCGTACCCTGTTAGCGCGTACGCCACCAGTCGTAATAATGGATTCGCGACACTATGTTCTTCCTATAGTAGTGGAGAAAGTAAAAATCACACCGCACTGCTTTAAGGATTCGTTCCTGCAAGTCATTTCCACGAATATCTGCTGCCGAAAAATTGGAAAACGCATGTACGCTTTTAATCCGTCACGGGACTGACGATTTATGACATAACTCTCCTTTAAGCATTCCTAACAGCTGAACACATGGATTTATACATGAAGAGTAAGCAGAAGAATCAAGTGCTTTGTAATCAAATCTCTCCATAGTTGATTTTAGCCTGTCTGGTTGCAGAAAGTAGCCAGAGACATGTACTACAATTGTTAGTTTTCTGAAGGTTGAAGCCAGTAAATGTCACACATGCCTATTAGAATTTATCGCCTCATGAAAGAAACACGACTAAATTGCTGCTCTCCAGCTTTACATTTATGCAGTGACTGCTGATATAATTGTGAAATTTTAAACCTGATAGACGCCATCAAGCTTCGGCAGACCAGAATAAACATATCGACTGGAGAAGGCAGATATAACAACTATGTTTTGAAACTAATCAGCCGACACCCTTCCATCCCTCATTACTGTGTCTGTTACTCCAATTTTAACTTCCGAATAATAGTTATATAGCAGTCTAGCGGAGGTCGTTTGAGCACAGATTCGAGAACGGGACAGAGGTTTAACATGTTTTTATCAGTCTTAATAACTGTTAGGTGCTAGAGAGGTACGCTAAACTTAAGTGGGAAATTTCACTCATAAATATTAATTTTTCAGTACTTTCATGTATCACCATCATGCATAGGAATTTCGAAGCATTAAATCAATGAAATTGGGTTCAACTGTCATAGGTCTTTAGCTGAGATGTAGATACACCCTCCGATCGTTCTCCGTGTTTGCGTTTGCAAATAGTGCTTACTTGAGTGTAGATATTGAAACCAACTACTTAAGAATTCTTATGCGTGATTATTACAAAACTCATTCATAATGAAAAAGACTTCATATTTTATTCACAGAAAATGCCATATGCACAATTTATTACTAAGCAAGTAAGTTAAATGTGTACCTACTATTTTAATAAAATCGTCATCAATGTTTCTAGAGAGAGAGAGACAGAGTGAGAGAGAGAAGCTATTAAACAAAAAAGAACAATCAAACAAAAATAAAGAAGAAACAGTAGTTTAGGGCAGGAGATGTCTTTTAAATTTGGTGCCGATGCTTATAAGATATTGAACTTATATGTAAACCAAGTTGGTAGAGATCATGCCCTCCGCTCTGTCGTGACAAATTGGCTTTCTTCTGTCTCCTTTCACCTCACCCCTCTCTACCGAGGTTACCCTGCAAGGAGCACAGGGGTCTACGAAGGTGGAAGCGCAGAATTGCCCCTGGGTTTCTCTCCTACTCCAATATATCAAGTTTAATATTTATCCGAATGTCTCATCTTGAGTTGTGTTCACACATGCTGGTGCACTAGCATGCGCGCGCGTACACACACACACACATACACACACACACACACACACATACACACATACGAAATACTCAACCCTTTATCTGAAAATACCTTTTTGGGTTCAAAGTATCTGAAAATATATATTTGTTTGTGAAATCTGTTATCGAATTTTAAAGTGGAACGCCAATTTCTCTTGTTTAAGTAAATTATGACGATTTTTATTTTGAAAAACACGTATATTGAGGGGAACTACTATTAAGAGTGACAAGAACTTCGTTACTGCTAAAAAATTGAACTCTAAAATATCTTCATGACATAAATATAAAGCAATAACGAGTTTTACCGGATAATATTCCTGATTTCCCTTGTTTCTTATTAGCTGTTTCGTATCTGATGATCCTTCTGGAGTAATAATTCAGTCTGTTACCATAGCAGCAAGTACTTGAGACAGAAGAGCATCAGCTGCTCACAAGGGAAAATAATTGCCTCTTCTAACTCCAAATCAGAAGTAGTGTAAGGTTAGACAAGCCGTAACGACTTGCGAGTTATGTTTTTTGCTCTGTGAAGCCGCCAAAGAGCGATACGCATCTTCAAGCAAACACTAATTGTGTGGTCGTGCATTAGCTTGTATCAGTGGTAGGTACCACTTCATGTTTTATTTCTCCTTTTTTAAGGCTTTTAACGGACCTTGCAGACTCAGCTATAACTCTGCTGGACAATGAAAAGTATATTTAATGGTGCAATTGAGTACAACTTATTTCAGTCTGTAAAAGAACCCGGATTCTCTGCTACCAAGCGCTTTGTGCCTTAATTGTTATCTTTCTCGCTTTCCTTGTCTGTTCCGTATTTCTTCGTGACTTAAAATTCTTTTTGCTCAGCTGTTTGCACATTTTTTGTGGCTTTTCTTATCCTGTTGTCACCATATTTTATTAGATCGTGCAACTTGTATCCATACGGACGACATAGATTCAGGCAGCGGACTGAAAATCCTTCACTAAAAATGCTATATACTTCAAGCTTTTAAGAACATGTAATTAATGTTTTCGTCGTGGATTTTTAGTTCAATATATTTTACATTTATTTAAACTACAATTCAAATTAAAACTGAATATAAATGCATCTGCATCAGAAAATTAAATTTATAATTGAAATAAAATATCTGTTTCTAAATACCTTTTGAAAATAACAAAGTTATTTTATTTGTGTGTGATAGTGATATACATATACAGATATACTCATATTCCATTCCACTTTTAAAACAAAATTAAAATCTGCTTTGAAAATAAAGCCATAACTGTATAACTATTTTACGTACGAAAAGAGCATTCTTATTGTCATTGTTAGTTTTTGAAGAACGCATGTGGGCTTTATGAAACAGATTTGATGTGCATATACATATATGATATATAAAGCGTTTGGAATATATAAAATTTTACTAAGGCTTAAAAAAGAAAGAGAGAAAGAAAGAAAGAAAGGAAGGAAGAAAGAAAGAAAGAAAGAAAGAAAGAAAGAAAGAAAAAAGAAAGAAAGAAAGAATGAATGAAAGAAAGAAAAAGTAACCTAGGAAAGAGAAAACAATTGCCAGAGAAGTGTATTAATTTCCGAGTTGCGAACTCGCCAGAATAATTTACATCACGCTGAATTTAAAAGTGTTGTATATAATATAAATCATGAATGTATAAGTTTTTAAAATTTTCTTGCTTCTAAAGGAAAAATAAAATTTAACGATTTTGCAAATTTCAATCACTATGTTCCAAAATATAATTGTCCTAAGTTCCACGTACAGAAAAGACACAGAAGAAGGTAATCAAGCAACTTATGTGTTGAAAATGGTAAGAGTTCTGGACGCCGCGAATCATGTGCGTCAGCGCGCTAAGCGTTGATATCTCGTTACCCTCACACTTTTCGCATTTCCCTCTCTCTCGTACAATTCCTGGTCTCCTTGCCACTAGACGTAAGGAATCCAAACTTAATGTTCCAAACTTTTATAATAGTCCAGTTGTTGAAATCGCAATTGAAACAGGGACATTCACATATTTTGCACATGTTTTAAATGCTATAATTATAGTTATAGTTTATGAATTAGTAGTCAATATTGCTGTGAATGTCACTTACGTCAGGAGACAGTTCTCATTGTTATTGTATTCATTGTTCGAGTATTGCAAATTTATGGTGATAGGCTCCAAAATCTCGACTCGTGGTATTTCTTCTCAAAAAGTCTTCTTGTAGTTTATGTGCATGACTCACCTAGTTTTCCCAGTCTTACCTTGTCAATTTCTTTGTCAATAGGTCGTTCAACGTCAGATAGTTTAAAAGTATTATTTCTGTTTGCAACATAATTTGAGCCCACATTAACTCAATTAGATTGTACTATAAGTGGTAGGGGGGAAGCCGGACTCCCTCGTGTCTCATTTTAATTGCAAATTCATCCAGCTGATACAATTTTCCCTGGGTTTTAATCGAAAGAACAGCCTAATAATACTGCTTTGAAATAGAGGTTACGAACAATTCATTACAGTGCTTACATCACGATACATTATTATGTTTTTTATATGTGTATAATATATGTTTCAATCCCAGCTACGGCATTGAATTTTTCAGTCTGGCTGTATTCATTCAAACCTTAGCCTACACACGACTAGTGAGGAAGAAATGATTATTTCCATTACTCTCTACCTCCCTCATGAATAACTTTTTCCAAAATCTGAATTCTTGTCTTAGCGCAAATAGTATTTATTACAGATGGATTCAGTAGGCGCTCGTCCCACACCATTTATGGCGAATGCAGTATGACAACAGCGCAGGATTCTGATTGGTTGCTCACCTAGTAGCTTTCAAGATCAAAAATCCCATTCGAACACATAATACACAATATACCCTAGAAGAGACTTGGCAGCTACTATCGATATATGGCAACGATTGGAAGCGTATCGTTAAATATGTGAAATAATGGAGTTGTTTATGCAAGCACATACACGGCGAGTGTATGCACTACATGGCAAAGAGGGAAGTGTATTCAAAGGAATGTGAAACAGCAGAGATGTCTAGGTGAGTCTATCGCACATACATGGCGAGACAGTGTATGTACACTCTGTTCGGATGTAATAATGTCTTCTGGGCAGTAACGTATCATACCTCGGCAGGCCTGATGAATTATATATAACGTGATTAACTATTGTAACAAGGAGAAAGGATAAGTGATCAACATCTCTTGTGTCAAGCGACAAAGGGGAAATTGCAATGGCAACTTACAATTATATATAATAATTAATTGACTAATCTTTTATATCAGACACACAGCTCCCAAGTGCTCAATTTGTGTTTCCTCACTTACTGTACGCCATGTTACTAATATTTCGCTCTTCTAATAAACAAGTTAACAAATATATGCAGCGCTGTCACTGAAGGTCGGTACACCTTAACGCTCTGCCGTGTAATAAGACCATTTGCCCCGTCACCCAACTTATGTATGTAAATAACAATCGCAGTACAATTCTATGAGATCAAAATCCACATTTTAAAATTGGTATTACGTGGTAAAGCTATGTTTCAATAATACTGGTTGCTGTACTAAGGTCACTTGCCTGGTATTCCTGAAACATGTGCATAGAAACAACAACAAAGAAATGTCGCGACAGGTTCTCGGAGTTTAAACAATCTGAAACAAATAAAAATGTTATTTCTTTTTCTTTGTTTCACAGTCTCTTTATTTTTACTTTCTTCTTCATTTGCAGCATCTTTCCTATCCTTTCATTCTCTAGTGTGATATATTTTACTCACTTCTTACAGCACTGAGAGCAATGAAATTTTCCTGAAGCAATAAATATCCTTTTGCAACGATGCTGTAGTATTTCTCTATGGTCTCAATAAAATTTAGTTTATCTGACAAGTAAAACAAGCGCTTGTATCTAAAGCTCTTTACAACAAGTACGGAAGAAAATCGACAGTAACCTAAAAGTGATAAACTGAATGACAAGTGAATTGTATCTATAGGTTATGCTCAGCAGCAAACAACATTTTGGTTTATGAGGAAGACAATTAAGTGCGTATCAGGACACGCCACATACTGTATGTATAGGCTGGTAATAATCAGTGGATAAATTAGAAACGAAAATGTTAAATAAATTACCTCCGAAGTGGAATGTCTGTAATAGCATAAAAGATGAATGATTGGCGAAGTGAGAATGTCATTGCACTGCTGCATAAGCACCATCTGATATTTACAAACATTCTGGAGAGCCAGGTGATGTGACAACTGTTCATGAGCAGCGATCGCAGTGATTTTCTCCAATTTGGAATATGTTAAAAATGTAATCTGTTTATGCCCTAATGAACGTGTTGTTGACAGTGAATTCATATCTATTGTGCTGAGCGTGGTGGCTCAAGTAGCACCTGTTGCTGGAATTCGCGAAGTCGTTTGTTCACTTTACAATCTAATTACTTTTTTCTTTGTTTCCCAGTTGACAGGCAAATGCACTACGATATCATGTACCAAAGTTGCGTTAAAAGAACAAAATTAATTTGCCAAGACAAGATGGTGACTAAACAACTAAGACCATCTGTCAAGCATTACAATGATTACTGTTCTGAATATCCGTTTTGGCGTTGTTTAGATGCGGTCAAAGCAGCAACTATCCTTGTTGTGTAGACTGCTATTTGAATATAAACACATCAACGTTAGAGACCATCCAATGTTGTTGCTGAAGTAGGTGTACACTTAAAGAATATCATATACTTCCACTATTTCCGTCAAAACTGAATAGCAATAAAATAAATGGTACTGAAAGGCAAACGCACAGTTAATGGCATTTGCTTGGGAAAAGTGCTTCCATAACTTATGTGCTTTTGGTTTCTTTTGCAATTTATATGCAAGGGTACCGTCTAAAGTTATGGCTCAGCTCAAGTACTTTTTGTTCTTAGCTTGTTTAGCTCCCTATGCACTTTTTATTTTATTTCATATTCTTTTGGCTCTATTTCTTCTACGCCGTTCGCTTCTTATTTCCTGCTAAACCTTAATTTCAGTATGGTTTTATTTCCTCTTTCACTGTTTTAATTTCTTTTCCATATTCATTGTTGTACATATATTATTAAAAACTTTCTCTAATCTACTAGCTGTGACCTCTACGTCGAATTCATCTGAATCACAGTAATCAGAAACAATACAGCACTCTTGACCCTAAAATGCCACGGTTGGTCAGTCGTTTGCTGTTAAACACACGAGTTTATGTAAAGGTCACTGCCTACATATTGTTCTGTTTAAACGCTCACTTGTCCAGAAGGGACATGAATCACGCCCTGAAAACAGAGGCCGTGGTTCGACCCCGGGAGTGGTACACTGCAACTATGAGCACGCCTCTTTGATCGTTTAAGACGTTTGTTAACCTTGACATCGTTTCATACTGAGGTACAATAATTAATGCACAATTTCGAAAGCGGTGGGTATATCGGTTCATAAACAGCTTTCTTAAATCTGCTCCAACCTCAAATAAAACCGGAAGAAGGTCTCAACATTCATGCCATGTGAGGAATAAACATCTGTTGTACTACATGCACATTGCTTTCTCTACCCATTTTCATTAATTTTGTACGTCTTTTATACATTATTCTTAGGAAGGCTTATTTTTCAATTTATTTTGTGATAATCGAGATAAATATTGCAAAAAATAGTTTCATTACACATTTCGTTGTAGATAAAGAGAGATAGAAACCCCGAAACAATTTTCAGAACTTTAAAAAGATATTGCTATAAGCTAGCCGTAAAACTTTATGCTATTTCTCTGACATTACGGGAAACAACTGGCTAGCGACGGTTTTTTGAAAACTGACATCCATACCAACGATAAAGTATCTCTTAAATGGAACATATTCTTAAAGTTATTTGAAATAAATTGGAGCTCTAAAGAGTTTTGCATTTGATATGCAGCAAGTTTTCCCTATGTTTGATTGTTTACCAATTATATAGCTCCAGAATTGTACAAAACTCATTCCGAATGAAATTGGTTTCACAGGCTCTTCCCAGAAAATTCAATATCTATCTTTTATTTTACATGTTAATATTTTGAATGCATGGCCTTTTGAACAAATCAGATCACCATTCTTGAGTAAATAAACATAATTAAATTTCTGCTCCTGTAAAGTATAGAAACGTTTGTTTGAAACTTTTCAAACAAACGTTTAAAATGATTAAAATGTTCTTCAGGGTGCAGATGTTTTTGTGGTATAATTTCAAATCCGGACGTGAATGTTTGAGTGGAACTCCATATTAACGCCGCTTCCCTTATAAGACAGTAAAAAGAATAAAAATTAGTGGTCTGCTGTTGTATCTCTGAGTTGACACAAATCATGCCTGGGATGATGGATAAGAAAATTAATGGATTTTTTTTTCAGTGAAGCAATGCAAGAACTTAACTGCGATGCTGACACTGTTTATGCTCGTTAAAGCACAAATTCATTAGTGAGAGATCCGCGGAGTAAATTCCTCCGAGATTATTCTACCTGACTGAGACTCTTTGGCAGATCAGTCCTCATTACAGAGAGGTAATTTACATTCAGCTCATATTCAGATTAGAACATTTTCTTCACAAATTTCCTTTTCCAATTATTTCGTTTCGTACATTATCAGTATTCACCGCTGATCTGACGGATGTTACTAAAAAAGTCCCCTCTTGAAAAAAGACTTACACGTAACGTTAATAATCAACTCCCCATTATTTTCCTGGAAAATATGAACCTGCTAAGTTAAGCAGCGCAAGCAACCGTAAGCGAAGCCTCATATAGTTGTTTACAGCAGACAATTGTGGGTATACACAATACACTGTATACACTATACACAGGCATGGCTTTTCATCCTTTTAAGTAAATTAAAAGTTCGATGTGATCTATGCGGAGCTGAAGTCCCTCTAACACCAGGGACAGTGGTAGTAGACTTTCGTTGGGACAGTACTTTGAGACTAATAATCCGCATTCCTGCTTACTTAAGGAAGAAAGTGGATATACTACTTCCGCAGGTCTATCTAAAAGACTTCGGTACGGCACAATGAACTTGCACACCATTTGTCAGCTCTCCAGGCCGATACCGAGGACGTGAGGTATCTCACATCACTGCCCAGACATGTTCAATCTCCACTGGGTTTTGGAAACAACTGTCTTACCGAGTCCAACCAAATATGAACAACTCCCCTTAGGGAGAGAGGCTTAGATGTTCAGCCCGGTGTACCTCTGTAACGCCTGAATTACCAGGCGTTCTAGGGCTCCACAGCACTCCTACCGCTCGGCAATCCTTCCCTATAGTCTTCTTCCTTACCAAAATTGAAAAATTGCATGCTCACATATGTGATAACCGAACCACCCTATCAAAGACTTAACCCAGAGGTTATGACATTTCCTGAAACTACAGTGTATGATTCCCCGCACAGTCCGTCACACCAGCTCCACAACCTTCTGTTTCTTATCCTATCCCTACATTAAATTAGGGAGTTGTAGTAGGGATTTATAAAACACAAACTAATCGGATGTCGAGGTTCTGCCCTGAAGAGTGGACAACGGATAGTCTGGCGAAATGTGCCTCACTCACTCTTTATAGCTACCATGAAACACATGCATGAAAACTTGCTGAAGAGCTGTGCTCTGGTCAACTTGACAACCTGTCTAATAATAAATCAAACTGTACACAAATTAAGGGAGGCTACGGAAATGAGATTTACATCAACCGTGACAGTAACTAAGAGATAAATGGTTGTATTAGGAAGTTTTTTT